>JAHTLZ010003518.1:1251070-1368709 GCA_023846285.1 Phrynocephalus versicolor | reverse complement strand
ATTGATTGATTGATTGATTGATTGATTGATTGATTGATTGATTGATTGACATGTATATCCCACCCAACTAGTAGACGGCTAACAGAAGGCAGAATAAAGATAATAAAAATACAAACAGTATGTCTTATTGAACCCAATGGACCATACTTCTAGGTAGTTGCAAGTCAAGTATTTAAGCATGTTGGATTGCTTGCTTTTATAACAAACAGAAACATGCCTGTGTTTGCTTTGGTTTGCAGTGCTGCTGGTATTTACATTCAGTGATAGCTATTCATATTTCATTGACCTCACCTATTTTCAGAGGAAATAATATTAGGGAACACATCCAAATAAATATTTTAATATTTATGCAATATGGCTTACACATAATTTAATGTTTTACAGTTTGGAAAAATTCTCTGAGAGACCAGTGGAATAGCAAATCAGTTTACGTGGTAGGAAAAGCAACGGCTGGTCTGGGTAAGCTTCATTTTTAAAAAGAAATATTAAAATATTAATAGAAACTGTTCAGAATGCTTTGCAGTAGATGCACTTTGATTTTTCTGTGCCTAAAGAAGCTTGTTAAAACAACCTAAGCCAACATATTCTGTTCTTGATTATGTTTTTCTTTTTTTGTTCATAATGCTACAGTATAGTTCAAAATATATTTTAGCCAACAGGAATATCAAAAGACATGTCACTAATTAGGCATAAGGAAAAATCAGTTTCAAGACTCTCAAAATGTATAACTGAGATTACACATTTTGCACTTCTAAGGACACCCTGGGAGGTAAAACAAAAACAAAGACCCTTGCCTTAGAATTTGCATGTTTGTGGGGCTACCCCTACATGTTCTTACGTTTGCAGTATATACATTTTAAAAACACGAGTGGCTTAAAATGTACTGTATATAAATGAAATCTGTACAAACTCACTTGAGTTACTTGGGAAGTGATGTACAAGAGTGCATACTTTTAAGAAAAGCACACCAAAATTTTCGCAAAGCAGTGACACAAATGAAGGATGGGACAGAAATTCAAAGAATTGTGATGAAACAGTAACAGATGTTTTCTGATATTTTAAGATAGCTAATGTATACAACATTACTGATTCAACTGAGGAATGCAGGATTTATTAATGCATACAAAAATTTGATGCATAATTGTGTCTAATGTACATACTAAAACTTTTCTTCTGAAAGTAGTAAATGTTGCAGGAATTTCACTTAAATGCGATAAAAACTTTTGTTATATCCAGGCAAGCATAGCACAAAGCCCATTTGATGGTATATTTCAGGGCTGTTCAACTTTGAACAGGTCAAAGTCTACTTTTTCTGGCTCAAAGTGCCTGAGGGCTAGTACACTAAAACCTCTACTTACAAACTTTATCCATTCCGAGCACATGCTCATAAGTAAAAACTTTTGTAAGTAGAGCAGCGGTTTCCCATAAGAACACATTGAAAACCAATTAATCTCCTCTGGAGGGAACAGATTTCAATGCACCATGGCCCTTGAACTGCCCCACTCAGCTGGCTGACCCAGAACTTTGCTGGGGCAGTGGTGGTCCTTGGGATGGGGGAGGGAGGGTTGGAGAACTTATCCCCTCACATTTTTTTATTGATGGCCAGCGGCCTACTTTTGAACACCCCCCCCCCGCGGTCTACCTGTTGGGAAGGCCTGGTATATTTTGTAGTAATGATAGCTGAACGTGTGTGTGCTTAAGCTTCTCCAGTGGATATATCTTGGACCGTCAAAAGGGTATTAGATCCTTACCTATTCAGTTCTGAAATTGGTACTACTGTAGTTCCCTTTCTGTTTCCTTTCTGTTATAAGAAGAACTGTTTAGTGGTTTTCTGCTAGTTTGTCTTGTACTGTGTTGTAAAATAATACTTGAAGCGGGCAAAGGAGATGGTTAGTAGAAATTGTGTCTTCTCAGGTGTGGCTCCTACCTGAATAGACTTGCAAAGCAAAGTGTTCTGCTTATATACCACCCCATACCACTTCAAGTAGTCTCTGGGCAGTTTACAGTTTAATTACAGTATGCAGGCTACACATTGCCCCCCCCCCCCCAGCAAGCTGGATACTCATTTTACTGACCTCGGAAGGATGGAAGGCTGAGTCAACTATGAGCCTGCTACCTGGGATTGAACCCCAGGTCGTGAGCACAGTTTTACCTGCAGTACAGTAGACTCGTGGTAGGAGTTTTATCAGGCATCCTTCCTCCCATCTTTCTAAGAGGATATTAAAGACAGTATTGTTCTAAGAAGCATTCAAAGACATCCTCTCTTAAGTCAATTTCTGATTGTGTTTACCAGAGACCACCATCATTGGAGGTCTGATAGATTTATTCTGTTTATTTGGGGATATCTAGTGTGGGTTCCTTAGGTGGTTGGAGATGTAGACTTACATTTCTAGTGCTCAGTTGATTCCATAGTTGCAACTTTGTACCTGGATTTTATGTGCGTATAGAACAGCCTGACCCTAGGCTTCTTGAAGGAGTGCTGTCTTTAGCAAGATCCTCCTCCTAATTCAAATCTTTGCAGGAAACTTTTTGTCCTTCTGGCTTTCTGTGAAGTTAGGGTAGCTGTCATCTTATATATTGATTTGGAAAATGTTTATATTCCATCTTCCATGTTCACCCAAAAAAGCCTTGTGGCACTAAGCATAACAAGTATTAAATATAATGGATCGAAACACGCCAAAGGAAATGGCCTTCCTGGTGTTCATGGATAGGAGGAGTGATCTAGATAATAATGTAATTTAGATAAATACTGTATATGATTTATGGCTTGTGTTATTTCTTTATGCATGCTCACTTCAGTAGCCATGTTATATTTAGAAGAATGGGTCAATAAATGAGAGAAAATTAAAGTAATAGGATTTCAAACACATTAGGAATCTTCCTTCCATTTGTTTTGACTTCCTGGGCCTTTCATCATGACATTTTTGTGTTTTCAACATCCATAATAGATAGAAAGGAAAGGACTTGGCTCTTGGATTTAATTTTGTTTTGTTTTGCCCCCCTCCCCCCGTTGAATTCTCACAATCTCTTCAGAAACTGTGGCAAACTGTACAAATAGTTTCACATCTTATGGGCTTCCTGCCACCTATCAGCTGACTATTCCCCTGAAACCTGGCCATGCTGTATTTCTTATAAAGCAGCAGTAGGCCAGGGACATCACTAATAGTCAAAATTATATTTCCCACATATTGCGTAGTTTATAATACTTCACTTCAGTTGAGTCCTGTTCAGGACAAAGGTGGGTTGTAAAATTTTTTTTAAAAAAATTAACAGAAAATAGCTGACTAGGCAATTTTCAGTTTTTAAGATGGTGGCCGTTTTCTGATTTCTTTTTGTTTAGATTGCAACATCTGGTTTTATAATTCACGAGACAGTGCTTTTCAGGGAGAGTGTTTCTTAAAATTAATTGCTTTCAAACAAATTTGTCAAAGGTATACTTTCAAACAGTTTAGATTGTGGTTATTGCCCTGCAAAGCGCCTGTATCCCCAGCTCACCCTGCACCCTGAATGACAGCATTGCCTTTATACCTAATCTATATTATAAGTTGTCCCTGAAAAAGCTTTCACTCCTTTAAGAATATACGGAGAAAAATGTTAACTATTCATGGCTCTTCTCACAATTATTGTACGTCTGCAAGCCAACAGATAATATTCTCCTACTATCATGGGTGATGCAGAGTCCCACTAGAGCAGGGGTCCTCAAAGTTTTCCAATAGCGGGCCGGTCCACCACACCCCAGGCACCACTGGGGGCCGGACCACAGTGGGTGGGGGGGAGCGGGGGACCTTGCCGTAGCCCTCCCACTCTGAATGCCCCACTAGCCAGCATGCTGATCATCTGGGCGGTAGTTGGGGGAGTGGGAGAAGCAACATGGCCCACTGCTTTGAACTGCCTGAGCAATAGAAGCAGCTGCGGAGGCTGGCTTGCTCGCAAAGCAGGGGATAGGTGTGGGGGTTGCAATTGGTCCCGGGGGCCGGATTCAGGACCTTGAGGGGCCGCATCCGGCCCTGGGGCCTTAGGTTGAGGACCCCTGCACTAGAGTATGAAGGGGAGAGTGGTAGATATATTCCACATCCACAATCATAGTTTAAACAATACCCAGAAATGTCTTGGGGTATTGTTTTCGTGTGGGCTTCACATGTTGTCATCTACCGTCAAATTGCCCTCAACCTATGTCACCCCCATGAATGAGCAACCTCCAAAATGCCATGACCTCAGCAGCCCTGATATTTTTGCCTTTGCCTTCCTTTTATTTCCCTTCCTCTTTTGTTTTCCTTCCCCATTAGCCTGTGGCTATAGGTTACTTTTAAAAATGTAATCTATTTAGTGTGGCTGATGTCTGAGCTGGTCTGCTGCTGCTGTTACAAGTTCTTCTGTGTGGCTTGCTAGAGGCCAGGTAAAGCTTGCACATGATTGCCACTAACACCAAAAGAGATGAAGAGATGGACCTGAACTTTTGTACTGAAATATAAATTTGTGAGATTTCATAGAGGAACTTTTGAGGGCAGATGTCAGTGAGGCATTCTTTTCTTACTCTCTTTCAGTAGCCAAATTGGGCCTCATACCACAAGGAGAAGACTGTGGAAATGCAGAAAAACTATCTGGTTACATTTGCTCCCGTAAGTGGAAGTTTTTAATGACTGCATTATTGCTTCATTATCATCTAATCCAGGTATGTCCAAAGTCAGGCCCGGGGGCAGCCCGTTTTCAAATTTTGAGTGGTCCACAGCCTCTTCTACCCACCAGCTCAGCCTGTCAGGCATCCCTGCCAGCGGGCTTCTCCCCATACCGGATGGAGATGTTAGCTTGCAGTTTTATGGTTTGCCTGCCCTCCCTGCCTCTGTCCATCCTCCCAGCCACTTGGCCACCCTACACCCCTGGCCCCATTGCTGCAGTGTCCTCCCTGCCTCCTTTCATGTCCTAGAGCAGACATGTCCAAACGTCAGCCCTCCTGATGTTTTGGACCAAAACTCCCAGAATTCCCAGCTTATATTTCCAGTGGCAAAGTACTG
Organism: Phrynocephalus versicolor; assembly: GCA_023846285.1. Classification (NCBI taxonomy): domain Eukaryota; kingdom Metazoa; phylum Chordata; class Lepidosauria; order Squamata; family Agamidae; genus Phrynocephalus; species Phrynocephalus versicolor. Next base: position 1,363,697 of record JAHTLZ010003518.1, on the reverse strand, counting down.
TGGGAGTTGTGGTCCAAAACATCTGGAGGGCCGAATTTTGGACATGCCTGTCCTAGAGGCTTGTCTAAAATCCGGCCCAGGGGCCATATGTGGCTGAATGTTTGTCCCCCACACCTTTTCACCTCATCAAATCTGACCCTCCTTGTAAAAAGTTTGGACACCCCTGATCTAATCTGTCATAATGCACATTCTGAAAGATCAAACGCACTGTTGCAGTCTGCACAGTGCATATTTTTCCTGTCCCAGGGGACAATAAAAACCGAAATATTTTTGCTGAAGTGCATGAATAAATTACGGTACAACAGTAGTTGTACCACATATTTTTGTAAGAATAATAAACAGGATGCTACAAGCCAAATCGAAAAATAAGAGGGCCAAACAAAAATTATAGCTATTCCAAATGTGGCACACATTTTGAAGAAAGCCAGCTCTTGCTCCACATCAAATGTTGGGATGTTTGAGCAAAGGGTTTTCTCATTGCAGTTTAAAGATTAAAAACCCACTGTTTTATCCCTGCGCAGAGCCAAGCGCCTTTTTTTCTGTCAGCTCCTAGAAAAGATGTGGAAAATGAAGATAACAGCAGCAATTAGAGCACTGTGCCCTGAAAGGCCTACAAACAAAAGGTGACAAACAAGTTGGTCCAAGATCAAATCAAACCTGAACTATCTCTGGAGGCAAAACTGAGACAGTCCTCAACAGCCCAGATCAGCTCCTGCAAACCAAAGCCTGTGGCTTCTTTTAGGAAGTCAAACCATCTCGTATTTGGTTGACTTCTCCTGCCACCTTCAACCTTTCCCAGCTTATTGCCTTTTCCAGAGAATTGTGTTTTCTCATGGTGTGCCCAAAGTATTATTATTATTAATATTATTGTTCTTATTAATATTGTTAATGTTAATAACTAGAATTTTTTTAGGAGCCCACAAATAAGCTGAGAACAGCAGCGAACACTTACAGAAACCCTGACCTGCCACATGCTGGGGCCTTAGGCACTGAGAGAAAGGACTCCTGGAAGATGCTAAAAAGCAAATGGGTGCCATCAGCACACTGGTTAAGACCACAAAATTCTGGGCAGCCTATTTCTGGTTTTTTCATGTCCGTGTGGAATAGTGTGGGGTATTGTGGAGTCCTGAGGCACTTTGCAGGCTAATGGTCAAGATGCTGAACAGAAGTCCCCCAGCAGCACTACCATTCACAAAGTGACACTGCAGAAGGTGACTCGTTTTTTCACTTCCCACCCAAACGCAAAGCAATGGTCAGAGCTGCTCCTCAACGAGTATGAATGGTAGTGAGCAGAAAAGGGTATCCTGTAGACCAGGCACGTCCAAACTTCGGCCCTCCCGACGTTTTGGACCACAACTCCCACAGTCTTTTGCCATGGGAAAGACAGGCTTAGAATTCTGGGAGTTGTGGTCCAAAACATAAGGAGGGCTGAAGTTTGGACATGCCTGCTGTAGACCATCTTGAGTGCTGCCCTTGGCTATGTAAAGCTTGGCATCCATCCCTTTTCCTGCTGGCAACACAGCCATGATATTTTGCAGCAAATATTTAGCCATTTCCTGGCTTTTTAAATTGTGGGTACAGAAGCATAATAGCCGACATTTATAAACTAGAGTTTTGGGTTTTGTTTTGTTTTTGAACTACTGGCTCTATAATTAAATAGGTAGCATTGGTCTTTTCCTCAGGACAGATCTTACTTTCCCCCATAATTTAATGCCTGTGTGTTGTTGGCTCTAGTGAAAGAAAATACTGCCAGAGCTAATGCTTGCTATGTTGTCCAGAGCTATCAAGCATATATATTCTTTCTTCGTGAACACAAGTCTAAAAGGATTAGCATGACTTTTCAGATATCTCATTGGTGTTTCAATTAACCGACACAGACCTTGATAGGGTTGATATTCTGCTTTTATCTCCCAAATACTGTTCTGCATTCTCTCTCAAGTCCTTTGTTACTTCCTGTAATTTATTACTGACACATCCATGGTGCCTAATAAAACTGCAGACTCCAATTAGCTCATTCTGATAAATCTGGGCAGACTCCTAATATGTTCCTTCAGTTTGATTTTATGAGCTTTTCTTGCCTTTGGTGGTACACAGGAGCTTAAGGTTAAGAAGGAAGACTGTGCTTATAGCATTTAAAGTAAACATCCAAACCATTCCCCCCTTTCTCTCCTAAAAAAATTAAAAGCAAATAATTTTTGGTTTTTAATTCTTTCCTTCACCCTCCTCTCAAACAAACATCACCTAATTCCATGTGCTAGAAATGCTTTTTTAAAACAAAAAAGGTGAAATTTCTGTTTAACTTTGCTTAGATTTTTATTTTTATTTTAGATTATTTTTACCCCACCTTTCTCCTTGGAAAAAGACCCAAGGTGGCTTACAGTAATGAGGGATAATATACAGTCCAGTACGATTAAGACATGTTCAAGCATTGAGAACAAGGAATTGAGGATACCAGGCAAAGGAAGCATACAACATGTGTTCACCTCCCTTTCCAAGTGTTCCTTTTTGTGGCTGGCCAACAGAGGACACACAATGAGTTTTTAGGAATCATTGGCTGAAATTGTGCTGTGTAGATACTTGGGTGTAACTTGATATTATGCCCAGAGGAGCTTCAGAAGTGCCAAGGCAGAGTTCTGTCCACAAAGCACTTATCTCAGGCATGTCAAAAGTCAGGCCCAGGGGCCAAATACGGCCCGTTTTCAAATTCTGAGCGGCCCACAGCATCTTCTCCCTGCCAGCTCAGCCTGTCACGCACCCCTGCCAGCTGGCCCCTCCCCATACTGAATGGCGGCATTACCTTGCAGTATTATGGTTTGCCTGCCCTTCCTGCCTCTATCCATCCACCCAGCCACCTGCCCAGCCTACTCATCCCTAGCTCTGTTGCTGCAGCATCCTCCCCGCCTCCTTGCATGTCCTAGAAACTTGTCCAAAGTCCAGCCTGGGGGCCAAATGCGGCTAAATGGTTGGCCCCCACACATTTTCACCTCACCAAATCTGGCCCTCCTTGCAAAAAGTTTCGACACCCCTGACTTATCTTGATGCATTGTGCAGTTGATCACAGTGGGAGCAGCATGACAGACTACACAATTGAACGGTGGAATCTACATGGCTTTTTTACTGTTATAAAAAGGCAAAATTATAAGAATAAAGGAGCCTTGTGGGATCTTATATGCTATAACTATATAGCCTAATATCTTGTTTCTCACAGTAGCCAGAAAGGCTTGTGACGCATGCGCGCGTGCGCACACACACACACACACACACACACACACACACAGATAGAGAGAGATGAATATAGAAGGATTCGGATTTGCCAGACAATGCTGCAACTGCTTTTTATGAACTGTGACTGTTTGGTCTCTCTCTGTGTGTGGCATATCTTAAAAGCAAATGTACTCAAGTAAAATAAGTCTGTAAATAGCTAACAATTGTGTGGCTGAAGTCTGAGTAATGCTGTAGCAAGTTATTGAAGGGGGAGTCATGTCAACACCATGAAACGAATGCAAGCATTGTACAATAGTTGGTATTGATTTGTTGAACAGGAAAAGAAACATATCACAGCATAATATACCTATGCAGTGGTATATATTTTCTTTTAAACTTTACATGCTAATGAGTTTCTTCAATATTTAAAATCTGCATGCAGCTTGAACGTTAAATCGTTTCCACAATCTCAAAGATAAATACATTTTGTACTTTTCATTGAGTGTTTAAAGTGTGGCCATTTAAAAAGTATTTCTTTCTGGTCTTGATTCATGAAATGTCGTGGTGAAATTATCCACTTTTTTTAAAAAACAGGAGAATCACCTGGTTCGTTGCCTCTGCTTTTTCCTTGTGGCACCCTCAAAAGAGAAACACTTCCAGCAATACTCCGGGAAAAAGGTTTTATTTTAAAGCATTTAAAGAATATTTGCCTTTCAGCCCTTCAACCAAGAAGCAAAAAGCAAGTAAAATCACTGCTAATCACTGGCATTTGTCCAGGTCCCAGTGGTGGCTTCCACCTCCCAAGTCTTAGCAATAGGGATGGGCACGAAATGAAAAAAAATGAGATTTGTTTCATTTCATTAGAAATGATTTTTTTAAAAAATTGTACGAAACAAACCAGTAACAAACTGATTCATTACTCTATAAAATGGGTCCCATGGGTCCTAGAGACTTGGGGTTCGGGGGGGCGAGTGATTCAACTTTCCAAAATTACTGATGCGAATGGTAGGCTTCTCTTCCGCAAGTGATTTTAGGGGATCCCTTGAAATTTGGAAAAGGGTTTCTGGGGGCAGAGATATTAAGCTCCAAAGGAGGTGGGGGTGCTTAATTTGAAGGAGTCAGTGTTTTCAGCATGCTTTACCATTATAGGGTTAATTGTCAGCTTCCCTTCAGCATGCCAATTCACACTCTTTCAGTTAAGTTCTCCCCTGCAGCCCCTTTGGGGCTTAGTAACTCTGTTCCCTGTACCCCAAACCTCTCCAAATTGGGGGTGCTTCAAGGGGAGAGCTTCAGGAAGCTCCACTGTAATTTCCATGCTGCTAGCTGCCAGGGATCACTATTTTCAAGCACATAACATTGCAAATCTAAATTTATTTATGGGGGCACCTCCTTTGAAGTTGAATAACGCAGCCCCCTGAACCCCAAATATATGGAAGGCTTAAAGGGGAGAGTCCAAGGAAGGTTCACACCAAATTTGGTGCCTCTAGGACCCATGGGAGCCATTTTATGGAGAAACAAATTGGTTCATTTTAAACTTTAAAAATGCTGGTTCATTTCGTTACTAACAAAACGCTGCTTCCCTGGTTCCTTTCATTTTGTTTCATTTTGTTTTGTTACATAACAAACTGATGAATCAGCATTTCGTTTTTCGTTTGTTGCTCATGCCTACTTAGGAAGCCTCAAAATGTGGAGTGAGAAGTAGGACACATAAACATATGTTCAAATAAATTGTTTCCAGTGCTCAGTCCAGGTGGCATAAATGTAAGTGATTCTTGCCTGCAATGTTATTGAAGAAGGTTGCAGAATTATAATGAAAAGGGATGCAAGATTTTAAAAGGCTGAAAGTGGTTGTGGAGACAAAAAAAATGGTGGCACTCTCATCCTACAGGAAAAAAGCCCACAGTGGTACTGAATGGTTTGTGCACCTAATATATGGGACTCACACTGGAACAAACCCTTAATTTTATGTTTCCTTTTAATCTCGTTCAAACATAATCTACTATGTATTACTTTTCTATGAACTCAGCACCTAATTTTGCTGAAGTCAAAGTGGCTTAAGATGGGTGTGTTTTTTCCTTCTCTGCTAATGCAGTAATTTATCCTCCTTGGTTTTCTGGCATCCAGCCTCTAGCAGGAGGGGCACAACAACAGGTAGATGAATGTGTTAATACACACCACTAATTTTTCAGTATATCTTTACCTGGAAGTCAAAGCATTTTGTGTGACCTTATGTGAATTCAAAAGGGTGACATTCATATTTATTTTTATTTACTTATTGCATTTTTGTACTGCACCGATTTCCCAGAACGGACTCTGGGCAGTTTACATAATTGCAAGTAAGGCGTGGAATAAACTCATAAAATGAATTCATAGCATTTGTTAGTCTTACAAACTATTCTTGATGTACCAAAGGTCCCAGCCCAACTGAAGTCAGTCATGACTGCGTTGTGGACATTTCCCTGGGACTTCTTAATCTAGTTGCAATATACTTGTTACACTCATTTTTGTGTGACTTTGACTTTAGTGACTATAGCGAACTCTCCTGAACACAAGAAAATCAAGGTAATAAACATTGCGTCATTTACAGCAGTTTTATGCATGGTGTGATGAAGGATTTGCCTTCTGTCTGGGTCAGAGGCAGAGTTCAAAAAGCCTGGGTGACCATCCACAATTGTATAAGGAAGAAAATATTTTAATTCTTGAACCAATCCTACTTAAAATACATCATAACACAGTTCCATTTTTTCTTATCTTGCAAAATTTTGAATAGGGAAAACTTTGGTACCAAGTTCATACATTTTTAAGTAAGTTAGTTAGTTAGTTTATAAAATATATAAAGTGCTGGTAGGACATTGTATTCTCCTTGTCACCTGGGCCCTAGTCCAGCATTCTTCATACCCCACCTCAACAGCTTTTTCATTCAAGTCCCATCATTGGTCACTGTTGACTAAACTCGTTAGGAATGATGACAGTTGTAGTCTAAAGACGCATGCCCCTCACTCTGTATAGAAATGATGTTGAACTCTATCCGCTATTTCATGAGAATTCTTTTAGAATCCAAAAAGATGGTGTATCTCAATTTGAAATATTATACACTAAACTAAATCTATATGAACTTTCATGTCACTGGTGGCTTTAGTTTAAGTGTACCCCATTCATGTTTTCAGTTCATTAAAACTGGAAAAAATACCTGCTCAATCTTTTATTTAATGCAGGAATTGCACTGGAAGGACTTACTGTTTATCAAACCACTCAGCATCCTACACTTCAAGTATCTTTGGGGAATTATTTCTCACAACAGGTATTTTATTTTTCTGACGGGTTAAAATATTGCCACCTGTCACTGTCAAAGAGAGACTCTGTGTGTGTGTGGTGGGGGGTGAGATGGGGAAGATTGTTTCTTTTTTGGTATCTTTTTTCGGGGGGGAATGTGAAGCTGTTGAGAATTGCTACCATTCCTGTACAGAGTGGTATCTTTCCCTTGCAAGATTCATCCAAAATGGCATTAACTGCCCCAGGATTTGGCAGTTTCCCATCTGTAACAGCAGCAGAAACAAATAATAAAGCAAGTCTTGTTTTTGTGGGAAGTGGAGGGAATCTAACTGGTGCAGGAAAATGTTGGAATGGGAATTGCAGCACAGCAACATTTGCAAAATGACAGTAAATGAGGGCTTTTTGGGTCCCTTTGGGGAGAAAGGCGGCATAAAAATAAAGTTGTTTATTATTATTATTATTATTATTATTGTGAGTGTTCATCACATTCCTACTGAGCATTTCTACAACTACATTTTAAGAAGTGTTATCTAGGAAGTGAGCACTGTTGTGGCCAAGTGAGGCCAACAAACAGGTTCCTTGAACAGGCTTTTCCATCCATTGAGGGAGAATATTCTGGGCCGTGCTTTTAAGTTGTTAGTGAACTATAATATCTGTTGTGAGGTTTTTTTTTGCTGTTTGGCTGTGTTCTGGAAGTTTCTCTTCCTGACGTTTCAAGGAGACCACAGAGAGAACTCCTAGTTCCCTGAGCTCCTTGCCCTCTGAAGATACCAACCACAGAGTCTAGCGAAACATCAGGAAGAAAAACTTCCAGAACACGGCCAAACAGCCCCAAAAACTTACAACAGCTATCAGATCCCAGCTGTGAAAGATTTTGAGAATACAGTGTAATATAAATATAAATGGAAATGAATAAATAAATAAATAATCTCAGATATTGCACAATTGTTTATTGAAAATGTGAATAAAGCTTCCCAAAGACTGGTAGTGTGAAGGAGGAGTCAGTCTTTTATAGCCAAAGCTTTGTAAAATAGAGACCATTGATAATTACAGTGGACCCTCGTATAACAAACAGTTTGTATAACAGAATCTGTACAACATAAAAAATTCTGGAGATAGGTGAAATTTACTTAACAGAATCGTCTATGGGGCAAATCCGTACAACATAAAGTGGTCGCAGTTAGGGATTACTCTGTTTTCAATGCATTCCTATCGAAAAATTGTATAAAGGAAAATTTGCTTAACGTAATTTCATTTGGAATGAATTAATTCCTTTATATAAGTTACCACTGTATTAGCTTGCATTTTTGTTGAGTGATTATCCAATTTTTAATTGAATATGCCATATGATCCCAATCTGAACAACCCAACTATACAAATCCTGACTTCATTGTAAACATTGTTAGTTGCGTACTGAATTCCATGTTCTTAGAGATGAACTAGATAGAACTAGTACTGCTGAAAAATATGCGGGTTTGAGGCTGCATTATCCTGTTTTCCCAACAAGATAAAACATCTCAGTATTGTGTCATCCAGTAGTTACCTTCAGTAAAATAAATATAGGAATATACATGTCGGGCAAAAACAAAATAAAAATGTGTTCTTGACCTCTGCTTAGAGGTCAAGAACATTGAATACTGTAGGAAGTATTCTCTGAAATGGAATATAAGACTTTTTAGAGACCATTTTTACTAACCCTCAGAGTTCTCTGAATGTATTCTAGGAGCACAATATGACAAACTCCATGGCCTATACATTGTTCTGACGTTGAGGTGTTTTTTTTCCATCGGCTCCGGTGGCCATTTCTGCATCTAACTAGAAATAAAACAACATAAATGCCTCTTGAACACAGATACAAATGATCTCCGATCTAACATAAGATGTAGGTTTCTGAAGAAATGCTCTGCATTCAGTTGCAATGTATTTTGAATTTCAACTGTAGCCACGTGTACAAGAATGGCTTTAAATTATCAAGTAGCTTTCCCTTCTGAGAGCGAGAATGCCCATTGCATAAAAACCCACCTTTTGTTTGATAATATATCTATTCTTTCTGTCAGATAGGAAACTGACAAATATCTATTCTTTTTCTTCCCCCTCCGCCACCTTCCCCTGCTCATCCACCCTACTCTGTATCTTTTTGAATACTTTTTCACAGGGTATTCCTGCTAGTATTACATTCTTCAGCCCTTCTGGTGTCAGATATTGTCTGAAGCAGATTCTGAAATTGTCTGGTGATCTCATTTCTCAAATCAAGGTAAAAGATATTGAGTAGTTATTAGAGTACTTACATGGGAGAAGGTTCAAAGTGCACTCTGATTCAAGTGGAGGTTTTTTGTTTTGTTTTGTTTTGTTTTGTTTTTTGTTCTTATTCATCAGTATCAGATCAGCTTCTTTGCCCCTTCACTGGGATGGTGAGGATAATCAGCCTTCATTGTCAGGTGCTTTAGGATCCTCTGGGAACAGGCAACTGTTGGGACAGCTGGTTTTCTACACATACTTTTTTTTTTTTGAGGTTTAGAATTTGTTAACGAACTCAAGACCAGTCTTGGTTGTTCCATTTTAATAGCAACCAGGTAATTATGAGATTTTTATATGTAATTGTCATATGGTAGCTATAAGAATAAGAAACTAAGTACCAGGAATCAGCAGCTCATATTTAGAGTATCAGTACTCATGCTGTTCGTAGAGTTAGGATCTGTTTGTAGCTTAGTAGCTTTTTACAGGAATTGTTTCTTCACTTGGTTGTCAGTAGGATATTATTTTAGCAAAGCTATATTTAACATTAAATGTGTATTGTGTTTGCTGTTATCTTTATTTTGGTCCCAGTTGTGTGTGAAGTAAATCTATATTAGGTTTGCAACACAAGTATTCTTCCTATGCACACACTTTCTCACTTGAAGGTGCTGTTAGTACCTCTTTTCCTCCCAAGAAAATGGTTTGGATACCATAGGGTAAAAAGAATTTCAGATATGTCATGCCATACTCTAGTCCAAATTTTGTAGTGCGGAGCTGTCTATGCTGTTTTAAAAAGGCAAGCACAAGCATGCAAAAGCAAATTACATGATTTGTCTTAGAATTTCATGTCCAAACTTAATTTAATAGTTTTAATATTGCTCTGAATGTAGCTTCAGAGTTGCTGTTGATATCAAAGACAAGGAAAAAATGATGGGTGGATTTCTCTTAGTCTCAAGAATTCAGTTAGTGAGAATATACAAGTCTGATAGATATATAGCTGCAACAAGATTGGATGCACAAGTATATATCATTTTAGCATTTCATCTAATACACATGACATTTGAACACTTGACAGTACTAAGGGTTAGCAACTGTGGTGGAACTATAAGACCAACCCTCTGACAACAATCAAAATTCAGCTTTATACTTTGATGTGTGGAGGTTTTAGAATAGCCAAGAAATAGTTGTTTTAAGAGCATTTTCACTGTTTGCCACTAGATTTTCAGGCAAAACCATCCTTGTAAAATAAGGATTTCCTGCTTTCTGCTACTTTGCTCGTAGAGCTTCTATGGGTATATTTTGTATGGAATTTCGTGGCCACAAATAATCACTACTGCATGTTGCCCATGGTGTACACTGTTTTAACAAGACTGTTCTTCCAGTTTGCTGCTATAGGTCCAACAACAGCTGAAGCTATGATAGCTGAAGGAATCTCAGTGAGCTGTACTGCCAGCAGCCCAACTCCAGAGGGTCTCACTGATGGGCTTAGAAGAAGTCTCCAGCTATAGAACTGCTGACAGATCTTAAGGCATTGTGTGTTTCAAGATAAGCCATTTATTAGTAATGCCATCTCTGAAATGAAGGATGTCTCGTCGTCAGTCTGTTGGTGGGATAAAAGCTTTATTGGGTGACAAAAAGTTGCAAATAAGGCAAGTTATTTGCAGAACTCATCAGGCAGATGTTGAAATGTGGAATGAAGATAAAAAGTCCCAAAATTGGGCTAGATGTGGTGTCCTTGGTTTTTCAAACCAGGTTGTCTGCAAGGTCAAGTGGAATCATAAATAACACGACCTGCCAGCAGCAGCTGTTCCCATGGGAGGAACTACTTCTATGAAGACTTCACTGGAGAGTCTCTCTCTTCTGAACACTAGATGTGACCATCAATTTGTCTGTATTTGATCTTTAATCTAGTCTGATGCCTAAATTTGCTCTCCATTTTTGCTGGGGTGAAGATGGTTGCCTTGTTCCATGTTTTCTGTTTGAAACCTATTTAAAAAGTCTATAAAGCTCCCCTTAAAGCAGTGGACAGAATTATAAAGGTCCAAGCACGGCTTTTGTCTGTATAAGAGACAGACAAAAGCGAGCTTTGTATAATTACAAAGCTCCATCAAACATGCCAGTGATCTGGTATTTGGAGTCATGGGCATCACATATAACCTACTTTTTGATATCTTTATCTTAACATCAAAATGCATACCTTGGACTGATCGAAGAGTTTTGAGAGCTTAGAAATAAACTCATCTTATTTGTAACTGTTTACTGACCCAATAAGAATATTACTCAACCCAGAACTTACGTTTCTACTGATGGATCACAAAATTCTCTGTTTCTTTTTCCATCTTTTTAATATATGGATATTCCTAGTGTTCCTAATATATGGATATTCCTAGTGCTGTGACTAGAAGCTGATTCTGTATATTCCTTCATATTGAGCTGTTGATAAATTTGTTAATTTTGGTAAAATTAACTGAAAAAGCCGATGTCTTGATTGTGTACTTTACCCTGATAAATGTGAAACTTCGCACTACTTAAAGTGTTTATGAAATAATAATAAAGATATTTTAGATACTCTGGTGCCTTCTAAGAGAACTTTATATTTGGTGGAAGTTCACTTATTAATTGCCCAAATAAAGTTTGTAGAATCCTAACATTATAGAGCTGAACAGGACTCCCAAGGGTGATCAAATCCAAAGCAGGAAATCCATAGTTAAAACATTCGTTACAAATGGTCATCCAAGCTCTGTTTATGTCCAATGAAAGAGAAGCTCACCACTTTCCAAGGTGGTCTATTACATTGTCAAACAGTAAATTGTCAGAACTATCTATTGTTCAGTCAAAATCTTCTTTCTTGTAATTTGACTATATTGTTTTGGGTTCTAACCACTAGAGAAAACAAGCTGTTACACATATGTATAAACATTACAGACTTCTTAACACCTGTTTATCTCATGTTACATTCTGTACAACCTTTGCAAAGGCTGTCTGTTAATCCTAATGCATCAAAAGACATTTTGCGAGAGAATGTTTGAGCAGCTGTGGGATTAGTCCCATGTCTCGGTGACAAGTGTTCTGTCAACTATATAATTGTGTACTTCAGTTTATTATTTTTTAAAAAGCCACAGTGGGAAAGTTCTTCTCTAAGTGGCAAGCTGCCTACTAAAGATGACAGAACCAGTTAACATGTACAGTGCACCCTCGTATAACAAACAGTTTGTATAACAAAATCTGTACAACATAAAAAATTCCGGAGACAGGAGAAATTTGCTTAATAGAATCACCTGCGAATCCGTACAACATAAAAATGGTCGTGATTAGGGATTACTCTTGTTTTCAATGCATTCCTATGGGAAATTTGTGTAAAGGAAAATCTGCTTAACATAATTTCATTTGGAATGAATTCCGTTATACAAGGTACCACTGTACTCTTCTTTTAAATACTGCAGTTATTTTTCACATTTCTGAGACTGTAGGCTCGATACTAATACTATATTATACTTATTAGAGGGTGAACAAGACTTCTCCAATAGAAAGATAAGTGATGAACTTTTTAAAAAAATCTGGTTCTATCAGGACAGCTCACTTGATGATATTCTGACAATTATTTGTAATGATCTGTCTTACAGAGGTAAAGGGGTAAAAAGGAGGAACTAGGGAACTACAGACTGGTCAGCCTGAGGATGTGCTCTTGCTCATCCCAAAATACAGGACACATAATAATGGGAGAAAAGTACAGGAACCCAGATTTAGGCTGAATATAAGAAAACACCTAACTTTCAGAACAGTATGACAGTAGAACCAATTTCATGACCTGGTGGTGAGTGCTTCACATTAGAGACATTAGAGGGGGAAATTTGACAATCATGTCACATCTGCTTCAATTTTGAATCCTGCATTAAGCAGGGAGTTGGATTCAATGGTCTTACAGGCCCTATCCAGCTCAATTATTCTGTGATTTTATAAGGCCATGGAAGAGCAAACTTATTCCTTAGTATCACCTCCTAATTTGCACAGATAGGAGGCATGATGGCTCACTACCACAGTAGAGACCTAAAGAAAAGGAACATTACACCAGTTATTTAATGCTTTGGCTTGGGAGCTGAAAGTTCCTGCTGTGTAATATCTCTGATGCCAAAATGCATTAACTGTGAGGTTACAATGGGAGAGAATTGCTGCTTATAAAACAAAACAGAGTTTATAGGCTGTGCAATACTTTAGCTCTTCTGCAGTCACTGGTCAGCATTAACTCTGTGATCCACATGAGTCAGGCCTTGTCACATACTAGTCTTGGCTTCTATGGTTATGTCTGATTTTTAAAAAACAATCTTTGTCAACGTGGACCTTTTCTCCTCAAATTGAGGCTCTACTGAAGTTGCAGCTGAAACTGTGCTCACCACCTGGGGTTCAATCCCAGGTAGCAGGCTCCTGGTTGACTCAGCCTTCCATCCTTCCGAGGTTGGTGAAAGGAGTACCCAGCTTGCTGGGGGGGGGGCAATGTGTAGCCTGCATACCGTAATTAAACTGTAAACCGCCCAGAGACTACTTGAACTGGTAGGGGCAGTATATAAGCAGAACATTTTGCTTTTTGCTGTTTATTAAAATGTTAAACATTCACCTTTGCCATTGGCAGATGTCAAATGTCACTCAATAGCCTCTATTCCTCTTTTAAAACTAGATTTATATTGGTAATCCAATTTTGGCCATATTAATGAATTTGAATTATAACATCTTCAAGTTATAATTAGGACTATTAATAATATATGGCTTTTTTTCTGGACTTCAGTCCAAAGTTGGGAACAATTTCTCTGCACTGGGTGACATCCAGCTCCAATTCTTTAGCATAACATTACATAAAGCTTTGGATGAAAGTCATGTAAAGTACTACTGAGATCATAGTGACCAGTTCCTATAATAGCCAAATTAGTTCAGCCTGATGGTTCAACAATTTGCAAAATAAAATAAAAAATAAAAAAAATCCTGGTTTTGGTTTCCCGTAGATAATGACTGAAAAATTATGTAATTTGGAGTAAAACTGCAGCCTTTGTTCAAGACAAAGCTTTTAAATACGGTTTTATGTAAATCCCACTGTATTCTACAAAGATATAATAAAGCAAATCCAAGGTTAGAGCTTTGTTGGGTTTAACAATGCCAAAAGCACCTCTGTTGTTATTACTGCTGTTCTAGAATCAAACTGACTGAAATGAGAAACTCACCTTGGTGTGGGTGTTGTGACATCACAGAGTGAAATAGCTGTGTTTGCTTCATCTCCAGAGACATAATGATGATAACTTTATATTTAAACCAAGAAAGGGGAATAGAAAATTCTCAGAGTAATTGTTTAAATTATGAGTCAAGAGCACACACACCCAGAAACCAAAGAAGTTTCACTAGACTCATTTTGGAGAGGGGAAAAAATTGCTTGCAAAAGAGAAGCCTAGTTGGTGTCACAGACTGTCCTATCATGGGGAAAGTCACTTTCAGAAAACACAGATTTGTTAAATTGCAATACTTGGACACAGAACAATTATAGTAAGAATGGGCTATTACTACTAATCCAACAGGTTTGAGATCTGTCAGGGATAGGTAAAGGTAAAAGTTCCCCCCACACATCTGCTAGTCGTGTCTGACTCTAGGGGCGGTGCTCATCTCCATATTCAAGACGAAGAGCCAGTGTTGTTCAAGTCTGTGGCCACGTGGCCAGCATGGCTGCAATGAAACACTGTTTTACCTTCCTGCTTTTTACAGCAGTACCTATTTATCTACTTGCATTTACGTGCTTTCGAATTACTAGGTTGGCAGGAGCTGGGGTTAACAGCAGGAGCTCACTCCATTGCATGGCACCCGGGATTCGAATTGCTGAGCTGTCAATTTTGTACCTGCCAGTTTTCAGTGCTCTCGCCCGCTGAACCACAACACTATGCCAATAAATCCTTTGAATTGGGGACTAAACACCAGCAATCTTTCAGACTTCTAGCAGATTGCATGGCAGGTCTGGAAACCAGAATTGAGCTCTTAGAAAACAGAGACACCTATTTCCACATCTCAATCCAGGAAGCACATTATTGTTTCCTCCATTTTGCTATAGGCAACATCTACAAGGTCCTTCCTTTGATCCATCAACAGTGCCCAGATTCTTCACCAAATGTATGCTTCCTGTAGCTGCATACCTCAGGCTTTGGAAAAAAAAACAGTATAAACATGCCAGAGAAGCTGGCATTAATAAAACCCCTTAAGACTTTTGAACTGCTTCTTCTAGGAAAGGTAGTGCAGCTAGTCATGGACAGCTCTCCATCCACGTTTTACATAAACAAGCAGAGTGGTACACAATCAATGACACTCTTGTACCTTTCTGTCCCCAGATGAGAATGATGGATTCAAAAACATCTACACACCATTTATGTTCATGTTATGAGATTGGACAACCATATAGAAAGCTTGCTGAACCTGCAAACCACACACATGTACAAGTGGCAATGTGACGGTAGCTAACACAAAAAAGGGGAGAGAGTTGCTGGGTGTACTGATATTCCAAATGCAGACTGAGCAATATAGAACAAGATTTACACATTTTCAATTTTAAAAAATATCTTTTATACATAATTTTTAATTCAGATTTCTGAAAAATAAGAGTGATTACTATTCAAAGGAGTCCATTTCATTTCCTAAGCTAACATCTATTATACGTTTCACAATGAAAGGGGGAAAGGCACGCTCACAGAGGAATATGTTGGATGCTACAGTTATGTTTGCATATGTAAATGAATGCTTTTGGTAGCGTCTTACAAAGACAATTGTTTTGCATATAATGTTTTTAAAAAAACAACTACGCAAAATTTCACTGTAATAGATTACAGTATTAGCAAAGCCACTCTGCTTTTCAACTCAGTGAAGCACATCATATTTCAGATAAATGAACTGTACATTTTAGTTTTAGCTCTTTAAAATGCAGTAACAAATATATACTATATCATTCTTCAAAACATAGCAATATGGTTTATTCTAGCTGTACAATCTTATAAATATATAAATAAAATCAAGGAACTCCATAGAACAGAAACACAAGTCCCTTTCTGAGCAAGGCACTGATTAAATTGTGATGTGTATTAGGTACAGTACTGTTAGATCACTGAGGTCCCAGATTGCTGCTTTCATTGTCCTGAGTCAGCTGTTGCAATAGGTTTAACACAACTTCTGTTCTTTCCAGCAGAGTCAGGTTCTTCTTTGCTACAGATCTCAAGAGAAGGGAGTAAACATGCTTATTGGCCTTAAGAATTTCTTCTTCTTCACTGTTGCCTCTGAGGAAAAAATGGTGGAGTAAATTAATCCATTGCCATATTGCATTAATGCTGAATTCTGCAAACAGTGGCTTGAACACAAGATGATGATGATGATGATTCCTTAATAAATTATCCCCACCCTCAGTCTGTGAAACACCCTGTCTTGCTATTTTACTCTGACCTGCACTCCCCCCCATCATCAATATTTAAAATCATCTGGTAAAATATTTGTTTTTGTAGATTTAGGAATATTAACAGGCCACTTTTACCAATACATATTTTAAAAATGAAAAATATGTTTTTTCAGTCAATAGTTGGATCACAAAAGGAATAAAATGGCAGTTTTCAGGATGTCAACAGTGGTTCCCCCAGGCATCTATACTGAAAATTGTGCTTTTCCGCTTTGTAAATGGAATTATAGCAGTAAATTGGTCAGATTTGTTGACAACACCAACCCAGTACTTGTGAAAAACACCAATTTCACATTGGGGATTATTTGTAGAGACTATCAATATTAAAAACAAGAAACCAGAAGATTAAAAACCTGCCAATAATATAATGCCTTTCTACAAATCCATGATGCCACCTCACATTTTGAATACTAAGACCACTACCTTTTAAAATGGATGTTGTTGAGCTGGAAGAGGTATGAAAAAGAGCAACCAAAATGGTCAAAGGATGGAGCACCTCATCTATGAAAGGTGACAACATTCAGTGCTGTTTGGTTCAGAAAAAAAAAGATGAGGAGCAGGATAGAAGTATATTATGCAGAGGAGATTTTGACACTATTCCCCCCTCACAGACACTTTCTCCCACCTGCCAATTCCTAGCAATCTTTTTTCATATTATTATTCAGTGGCATTACAGTTCCACCTCTTGATTCTACTACTTTCAGAAATCTTCACTTGTGTCTTTTACTGAAATGGACAATGCAGCAATCAGTGGCAATCACGGTGTGAAAGTAGTGATTTTCTAAGTTCTGGTCCCTTGGTTAGAATTAGATTTAGGTGGAACATTCTTGATTCTGGAATATATTTACAGGAGGAGACTCTGAACAGCATACCAATTAGTTGGGGAACAGATTTATGAAATGGAGCAAGTTCACCCGTCTAGCCTGACTGATCTATACTGGGCTTCAGTGGGTGGGACACAAATCTCATTGGCCAAACGCCTATCAGTTATGTCTGCCAATGTCCCATGGCCAGTGCTCTGCAACAGCAAAGGCCTACACTTGTTTCTTAATCTGGACTCTTAACTGCCAAGGTTTATGCAGTTTATGCCAACTGCTTTATGCTAGCCTAAAAACCCAAGAGGTCATTGCATTCAATGGATATGCAACACCCCCTTTAAGGAAATGAAAAAAAGCATATTTCTTGTACAATGGACCTTTGTATAACAAATGGTTTGTATAACATAAAATTTGTACAACATAAAAATTCCGGAGATAGGGGAAATTTGCTTAACAGAATAGCCTATGGGGCAAAACTGTACACAACATAAAATGGGATCACTCTGTTTTCAATACATTCCTATGGGAAATTTGTATAAAGGAAAATTTGCTTAACATAATTTCATTTGGAACGGATTAATTCCTTTATAAACGGTACCACTATATTTGGTTGAGAGTGGGTAGACATTAAGATATAAGACAGCTATATCCGTATATTCGTGTTCTGAATGAGGGAGGAACAATACTTCCCAATGTAGAAACCTTTAAAAAAGAATCAGGGAAACTATAACACTATCAAGAGCTCCTAGTCATGATGGCTGTATATTAGCCGCTCCAGTTGAGATAATATGCCTTTCAATACCAGTTGCTAGGGAACACAAATTGTGCATCATAGGCTTTTGATCTGGTCCAGTCTAGTTCTTCTTACATTCATAAACCATATCTCAATAAAGCTGTGTCTTTTGGAAACACTTGGGTCTTCATGAAAAGAAGGACAGGGAAGAAATATTTATATAAATAAATAAATAATCAAATAAACATAGTAAAATCTTGATGGTTCTTTCACAGCTAAAGCCTGTGCACTTGAGCAAGAGGTGAAAGCACAATCTACTTTCTGACAAACATGCTGACCAATCTTGATCTTTCTGTCAAACGTGATCAACACAAATGCCCCCAAAAATGTCACACAAGTTAGGTGGAGGTAGCTCTTGCCTTGACAAGAAGTATAACTTTATGGATGCATTAAAAACACAACCCAATGCTACACAATGCCTTTATTCTAAGTATGATTCCTTCGTAGCTCCAGCTACATAGAGGTTCTTCTGCTTTCATTTTTGTAGAATTTGAAAAAATTACAATATAATGCAATTAGGACTTAACATGTTCAGGCTGTAGAAAAAGCTACATTACGAGTCATTCATACAGCACAATAGATGAAATTTTAACTATTCTGCCATGACATTATCAGCCTCTCCAAACCTGTACAATATTCTGTTATAAGACTGGAACAATTACTGACACGAACAGATGTAAGAAATGAGTTGGCTTTGCAGCAGAAATTGCATCTGAATCTTCTGTATTTACATTGCCATCTTGTGGAGATTTAGAAATTGTAATGCAATGACGCTAACAGTCTATTTTGCACATGCTGTATACTATATACGTGTGTGCAATAAAGTCCTTTAGTTTACTGACTACTTCATCTAGAGTGGTTGGGCGGTAACTTATAAAAGAAAACAAAAAAATCAATCGTTTGTTGCTTTCATTTCCCCAGGATACAGCAAACCTCTACCAGCCCTAAATATATTTCAACATCTGACAATAGCAGGCCTCAAATAGGCGTGTTTGTTTCCATGATTACTAATACATTGTTGTCTTTATTGTTTATATTGATCCTACAGTATATAAACCCTACTGAGTTCATTATTGACAGGTAAATGGGTACATAACTTAAATTTAAAATTTACAGCTACATCAAGCTAAGAGTCTGGAGCAGTAAAAGCAGCAAGGAGAAAATACAGGCCTGGACAACTTCTCTGACAAGAGAATAGACCACAAAGAGATTCGTGTAGACAAATGCATGGGCTGACAGAGACTTGTGAGGTTTTCATTATTGTGATAGTCCGGTTAGACAATCTTTATTACTTCTATGAATTAAAGGTGAAAGCGAGCGCACAGAACTCAATAGTAAAGGGAGAGGCAGAGCTCTGAATATTCATTTTTTAAAAGAACCTGTTCTACTACTTAGTACTTTAGATTCATGGCAGATCATTATTATCACTGTTAACATCCACTTGCAATTGTAACTGGGATTGTTCTTGGTGTTCTACTCACTCTGCTACCTAAAATCATCCGTAGCTGAGCAGACACACAGAGACCTGGAGAGAAACACAGAGAGCTCTATGGTTAAGCTTGGGGCAATCACAGATCTATCCCAGATGGTCATGAGTCCTATCCACCATGCAGGGACAATGGCTCCTCCGTGCTTTATTCAAAACTGTAGTTCTCATTTTGCCCCTAGTTTTCTGGAGGGTCCTGAACAAGCAAGCAAGATGATAGCCAGAACACTGGCGGCATTAACTCTGTAGAAGGCCGGCTGAACAGAGTACCTAGATGTACTGCCCTGTTGTACTGAACACTAAAGAAGAAAGCTTAGTTGCTCCATCATCTCTTCAAGCAGCCACCGAACAGAGTTTTTCAAGATAACATGGGAATTAACATCTCCCCTAACAAAAATGATGCTGCAACTTGTAGAAGCAGCTTGTTGGAAGGTATTTCTGAGTACAAAAATCACCTGGCCGTATAATTATCTTAACACTGCTGTTCAAATGGATCTACTGTAAATAAGGAATCCATAGTACTCCCAACTAGGAATAATTTCTACTTCTGTGACCCAAAGACATGTGTGTGTCAACTGGACAACTTCATGAGCCATTCACTAGTTGCACATCATGGTTAATCTGAGCTACCTGAGGAGGTCTGACTCGATTGCTCCAAGGAGTGGTGAACACATAACAGTAAAGAAGCAGTTCCTCCAGGTCTTGAGGAGGAAAAGACACTAGCATTCCTGAAAAGCATAAAAAGCTTCCTTGGACTCTGACAATTCAGCTACCAACACTGCGGAACTTTTTCTTCTTTGTCTCCTTATTGCAACATTAAAATTGCTGCATCCAAAATGAGCTCAAAGAGTTTCTCAGTTGTACAGAACAATTTTTGAGGGGGATAAACTGCCCCTACCTCTGCTAGAACATTTGGCCTTTTCAGTAAAAGCACCTTGCTGGATCCTGTCCAATAATTGTGAGTGAGCACAGCTTGCTTGGTATACAAAAGGATTCCAAACAGTGGCAATACCTTTCCTAATTTCAAAGCCACTCCTCTATGCAGAACTGCCAAGTGTAATATCACCAAAAATAGGCAGACAGCCAATAATTTCAACTAGCATTAAAACAAGCAGGTAACAAATAACAGGTTATCAAGATAGCACCATGAGAAGAGTAAAATAAATCCAAATACAGTTTGCTTATGAAAACTCCTGTACAAACCTCTATACTTGCAGGAGCATGAGAACTACTATGACATCACATACTGTAGTACTAGTACAGCTCTGTAATGTCTACAGGACAACACAAGTGGCTATTTTATTTTTATTCAGACTTTTTTGGATTCAATGCTCAGTCTGTGGAAACACATTGTATTTCTGCTGTAAGACGGTATATAGGAAAACAGCACACTGTGCTGACACACTTACCCGAGTTTCTTTTTGGTTGATGTAAGCAGTTTGATGGACTGAAGGAGAAGAAATGACAATCTAGATTCAAATATACTAAGGAGCTTTGATACTTCTTCTTTATTGAGACTGGTTGAGGAATCTTCTGTAGTCATTTTCTCTACATTCTTCTTGTCATCCCCAAGGGTCTAAATATAATATATTTGTGGGATAATTAACCTTTTAGCCATATGAGTTAGCACTTGACAACGTCCCATTGGTAACAGAGTGTAGTCATGAAAGAGAGTGGTAGTCTACATTGGCAAGCAGAGTACAGCCATGAAAGATAGAGACCATTTATCAGTGCTTAAGCTGATAGAGATGATCGTATGACATACTTGAACTAAAGATCACTTGAAAAACTATTAATAAACAATAATTACCTGTTCACATGCAGCAGCAAGTTCATTTTTGATAAGCTGAAACACAGACTGGGTCTGTTTCATTATATCCAAAGCCCCTGATAAGGTCTTTAGCTTTCCTGCACTGCTGTTTTGACCTAAGGAATACATAAATAAATTGGACACCTGTTCACTTGTCTTCTATTTAAGAATTTTAAGTCCACACAGCTTTATTAAAAACACATCCCCCCCAATCCTATTCCATCCCACTGTATTGTAGGGTACTTCTGATCACCTTGTTTTTACAGAAAAATCATCCAACTTACTTGTCATCTGAAATTCTGCAAATGCTACTCTTTCTAAATGTACACGAAGATGTTCACACGGTGCATCCTTCAGGAGTTGGAAAAACTTCACAGATTTACCATAATGAAGGTCAACAAGTACTCTGTGCTGTTTACGCTGATGCTCATCACCAACCTTCAAAAACAGCAAAATTGTTTAAAAGTTATAAAAATAAAATAAAAAGGCTGCTATACATGATATAAGATGGCATGACTCCATTTTGTTCCCACATCTACTATTTCCTTATATATTCACAGAAGATGTAAGTTCAAAAAGGAACGTAAACCTAAAGACCACTTACATGACTAATATTTAAGAGTAGGGTGCCATGAATATGGCTGGCACAGAATAATGTCTAGCGCTATTATAATAGAAAAAAAAATAAGCCAGAAATGCTAATAATGCAATGCAAAAATCATTTAACCATAAAAACCAGAAATCCCCACTAATGAAATGTACATTATAAAATGATTGCCTGATATCCTGCTGCTTAACTGTAAGCTGCAACTAGAGCAGACTCACTGAATGAGTAGTGATTTTATGAGAAAGTTTATTTATTATTTATTAAAATATTTCTACCCCACATTCCTCCTTTAAAATGAGTTTTTTTTCCATGTTACAATCAATATGCTGAAAAAACCCAAGACAGCTCCTATGCTTCTTCTTTGTGTAGATAAGCCAACAAATAATTTTGCATCACTGCAGAAATATACATTAGCATAAAATCCCTTTGGGCAAATACCTGATTTCTCAAACAGCTATGATACATGGAAGCCAGCCTGTGGTGTATTGTAGCTGCCCGGTACTGGCAAAGGGGTTGCCGTGCAGAGACTGTGTCAACATCACAGTATTTCAAGGATTTCATCATGGACTCACTAACTTCTTTTTCTATCTGAAACACATCAACAAAGAAGTTTTCAAAACCTAGTATATAAAAATCCATTCGCTTCATAATACCCCTCTTTTTTGTGCTATGTATATATATTCAAATATAGAAAAGGACAACTAAAACAATCAATGGTTGTAAGCTGGATGTGGCAGGTAATTGCATTAGCACGGCTCCTCATAACTTCATTTTTCTTATTTATTTAACAGAAATAATGGCACATGACTACAAAACAGAATTCTAAACTTCACAGTGCCTTGATGGCAGTTTGACTAGTCTTAAATAGAAAGCCCTACTTTCCTCTTTCGTTCACCTATGAAACACACATATAAACCTATGCTACACAATACGAATGGTTCACCCACAGGGTTTAATAAATATGACTATTTATTAGTGAAGGTTTCAGAATCTATAAAGGTCAGTATCATAGTGTTAGTTCAGGGCAATTAAAGAAAATAACAAAAATAATTTTAAAAAGCATTTTGCTGCACCATAACTGATGGCAATTGGTTATGTTTTCTTCGGCATAATAGATTCAAAAGTATTACCTGTTCTTGAGCCTTCCTGGACAAAGGAGCATAATCTTGCAGCAGAGTTGCCATAGTAAAATAGGTAGTTGACAGTTCCCAGTTGACAGAATCCCAGACAGCTGGATGGACTTCCCTTTCACCCAGCGATCTTAAAGCTTTCAGATAATAGTCAATAGCCTACAGATTTTTCAAAGAACCAGTGTGTTACCAAAGGGAAATATTGACAGGTTTACATTAGGCATTGGGTACCGAATAATATATGTTTCTTTTAAAACTGAATATTGCAATGACCAGAAACAATACCAGTTGGCCCAGTACCTTGCCACTCAGACAGGACCAGCCACATATTAGCCACTGTATTCCAAAGAGCAAACTGTTAATATATGTGATTTTCATGTATCACCCAATTTACACAATTGTTACCTCCAACATGCTATTCCTTTTATTCTATCATGTAAAAATTGGCTAATGACAAAATGAGAACTACTTGTCCATAACCCTCCCCTCATGGTCTCAGTTGTCCATGAAAATTCTGGAAGCCATGCTTCTGCCATTCCTATTTGTCTGTGGCTCCTCATATTAAGGTTGCACTCTTAGGTAAGCAAGTTCCAATGAATCTGGCGAGGTAGTGGAATTCTGAGGATCCACCAGCTGCCTTACAAAAGTAGACTATATATACAGTATAAGTGTTTACCGAAATGGCTACTTGTGAAATCCAAGTAAGATGTTCCAGTAACAGCTTCCACAAAGAAAGACATTGTTTTTTTTTAAAAAAAAAATCCCACTTACAAAAATGCTGACAGTTCTCACAAAATATTGCTATCATTACAATGCTCTTGTCTGTAGGTCAATGAGAAATTATTTGTACTAATAAGTAGAGGAGGCCATTTGTGTTGTTTATCCTCAGGATATGAATATGAATGTCAGCACCAAAGGTGCTGATGGAGGCCAGTAAACCCCCCCACACACACACACATACAAACACACACACATCTGAACCAAAACGATCACTCACTGGTCTCTGTGCAGCATGAATCATCATTGCTAAGGCAGCTGCATCAGCAGCCACCTCCCTGTGCAGCCAACCACTTCTCTGCAGAGGTGGCAAGGACAGCCTCTCTGCTATGTCAACAAATGGTTGGCTGCAGTGCATGGGGAATTGGGGAAGAGCCGGCTGAACTGCTGCCACAATTAGCACAGTGATGACGACAGGCACCATTGCTAGTAAGCCAGGGGTAAAGCAATCAGAATTGGCTTTTCTCACTAAGGATATCAAGGATCAGAATGGAAGAACACCTAATCTTGTAAATATTAGTTAAATTTTAGGGTTTTATTATATTTTCAAAGTAAATTGCATGTAAACTGCTTAAATGTTTTATTTTCAGTGGCCAGTTGAAAGATAAACACTGTGAATGAATAATAAAACAATGTTGATATCACAAAAAATTGTGTGCATATACAGATATATAGCCTAAATCAAATACAAAACACAGGGTATGTATCATTAAAAATGGTATACCGCATGTCTGTGTGTATGTACATATTTTGGTAGAAAATCATTACACAGGCTTGTTTTTATACTGATGAATTGCAGTTGCCTAAAGTGTTTGGATAGCAGGTAATTATTTACCTTATTCAGCAGTTATTTACCTTATTATAATAAAGCGCCTCTTCAGGGGAAAATTCTCTCTTAAGATCTCCTCCAGCAGGACAATGTGCATGAGCACAAATCCTCATCAGTCTCCCCATGTTACAAAGAAGAAGGGCGGCATTGGTGGCATCATCAATAGATTCAAAGTTTTTAATTCCTTTTTCAAAAAATGAAAAGCTTTTCTTCCACAGTTGCTGCTCGGCCGCTGATACTATTTTGTTGTCTGGGGGGAGGGGGGAGAAACATTAAAGAAATGAAGGCCTCTTTCATGTAGGCATCTTACAAAATCAGAAATAATTCTACCAAGGAAATGTTTAACTGTCAGCAGGAATTTAATTTTTTGTAAAAAGTTCTTTGTGAACCTCACAAAAAAATATAAACTTAATTTAATTTAGCAACATGCACTGTTTTAACTAAAAGAAATTAAGGTCAACTACCTTTCTTTGGTATTAGTTTTCATGACATCCAGTCTAGTTATCAGTATAGTCTCTTTTTTCCATGCTGGCAAGAATTACACTATTGCTATTTATGTTGACTGAAAAATTGACAAAAATGCACTTTATGAAATTATAAGAACAATCACATTCATGATTGTTCATGAAAACAGAAAACTTCCAAAGATTGAATTTTTCAGTCTAAAAATGTCATTATAAAACAAAGCCATTTTAGTTGTTCTTCCTGAAGCAAAACTTCCACATTCAAATTTAGCATACTAAAGATAAACATGGACACGTTTTAACACACTAAAGATAAACATGGACATGTTTAGCATAAGATAAACATGGAAATCGTCTAATTTTACTCTGATAATAACCATCTAGAACAATACACTAATAATATTATTGATTTCCTGGATTACTATCCTATTAACTTTTTATGGAGATTTTAGATGTGGGCACTATCTGGGAGGGATTTTACACCCTCCCTCAATTTGAGTGGTGGAATGCCAAATGGGCTGCCAAATTCAGTAGCACAACAGAGAAAAAGTGGCATTTTCCCTTAAATATGAATCTCCTCTCCTTCAACAAGATGCACACTCTCCTTCCATCTTGTTTACAAGTTGATTTGTGTTTCCACAACACTTCTGGGGGCAGAAATCTACTTGTAAACATTTTAGGACACTGTACCTTATTTTGAAGATAAATTGGCTCCTATGAAGTAAAAGCATCCCTTTACAGGAACAGTCCTCTCTGGTCCTCCAGTTGTTTTGGACTTCAGCTCTCAGAATATGCTGTGAGTTGAAGCTCAAAATATTTGAAAAGCCAAAGATCGAGATTCATTAGATCAATCACCACTGCAGTATCTTTTCTGGAGATCTTGCAGTGGTAATTAATCTAGTAGTTCTCTACTACTGAAGTCTCTTTACAATAAAGTATGTTCACACACATATATAAATGTATACTTGCCCACTCTTTCACTTTGTAAAGCAGCAGCTTGATTCATGTAAAATACTCCAATTTCATTTTGAATGTTTCCCATCCTCTTTGCTACTTGTGTATATTGCTCTGGATTCTGCTCCCTTACATTGTTGAAGAGCAAAATTTCATTAGCTGCCTCATAGCATTTGCAGCTAATTGAAAGCTGGTATTCCAAATCTGTAGACATGTCAGTAGCCCAGGAAAATACTAGAAAAGAAAATGTACATATGTTTCAGTTGTGAATTCTTGTCATATTGTGCATAATCCTATTCCTGCAGGTGTAATGTCAAGTTACACCTATGAAAATACATCAGGTTTTATGCCTAGCAATAGGAAATTGCACAATTCAACTGTGCACTCTGCTGTGCAATTCCCATTGCTACTATAGCAGACTGCACCAATGGAAGTGCTTTGTAGACTTCTACCTTGGTGCTGCTGACACTACTATGTTTTATTCAATGTCACGGCATGGATCTAGTTTCCATTATTATTCCATCTAGAGATGGGGGTGACTTTTTAAAAATTAAACACAATATCTGTCAGAGATTGCTGATTGATCTAATATTTGTCACTTTGTATTTGTCAAGTCCAGAGACCCCCAACTAATGCAAAGTGACAAATATCAACCTTCTTTATTCATCCTTTTGTATATGCAGCCTAGGCTGCCAACAGCCGATCTGGCAGCCTAGGTTGCATCCTTAAAAAACCAAACAACCAAACCAAACAAAAAAACCCCTGACCCACCTCCCCTCCACCACCTGCAGCCTGATTAATGATGATGCATAGGGGGGAGAAGTGGTGGGTCATTTAAAATGTCTTTGAGCCAGCAACCTAAGCGGTTTGGTTGGTGGCTCAAAGTCATTTTCAAAAGCACCATCTTTCCCCTGTGACATTGGGGGGGGGGGCGTGAGAAGTGGTGTGCCATGTTTGAAATGACTTTTATCCACCAAGGCAGCTTGCCAAGGTGGATAAAAGTCATTTTAAACATAGGGCTCCTTTTCCCCCACGCCGCGGGGGGGTGGTCAGGAGAAGCAGCATGCCATGTTTAAAATGGCTTTTAGCCACGGAGGCAAGCACTTGACTCAGTGGATAAGTCATTTCAAACAGTGTGCCACTTCTCCCAACTCCCCCCCCCCCCGTGGCATGGGGTAGTGGCATGCGATGTTTGAAATGATCCGCAACACGGGTGGTAGGGAAAAGCAGCATGCTATGTTTAAATGACTTTTATCCACAGAGGCAAGTGCTTGCCTTGGTGGATAAAAGTCATTTTAAACATGGCGTGCCACTTCTCCCGCTCCCCACCACATTGCGGGGGGAAGGTGGGCATTGTTTAAAGTGGTTTCCCATAGGAATGCATTGAAATCCATTCCCTCTGAAACAAATTAATTGATTTTCAATACATTCCTATGGAAACCGCTGTCCGATTTACGAGATTAGTGATTTACGAGTGTGCGCTCGGAACGCATTAATCTTGTAAGTCGGGGTTCCACTGTATATCAATATGCACACAGAAGTCCATCTCATACATGCCTATACTCAGATGGTGTTATCATGTTGGTCAGTGACCATAAATAAAATAAATAAATAATAACTCAGATGGTGCTAATGGCAGAGACCAAGTGAGTCCAGATACCCCACTGCTTCACTGACACATTTCCTGAGTGCATGGAAAGTTTACCAAAAACTGAAACTCATATTTCAGGAGGTTCACTCTCCTATGCCTCATCCACACAATGACTGTGAAATCAACTCCTGCCAGAGAATAAAACAGCTTTCTTGCCCCCTAACTGAGTATGTTAAATTTTAACCCAAACAGTTATATATGTGACTCATGGAATGACTATAAAGCCTTTCAAGAGAGCAAGAGAAAGAAAGATGAGGTTGGACTCGGAGCATGCCGGATTCCTACCAATTCCTATTTCCCATTTATCGAAGATAGATTGGATCTTGTAAACAGAAAGAAACTACAGAACAACCTTTCTGAAAAGATTCTATAATTTAGAGAGTAAATCGTTACCTTGGCAGGTGGACTCTCTATGAAGACTATGCAATATTTCTTGATCTTCTTTCGTTTGATAGTTATACTCTTCAAGATACGCAGCTCTGTTGCTTGCATTCTGGGCAAGCATTAGTTGGATGTCACCACAAAGAGTTAAACTCTGACAAAGAAACAGCAGTACTTCAGAAAGCATGTTGGTGCAGAGGGAGCAATATGCATCTAGTCAGGAAAAAAATGAAAGGAAAGTGATCAGCACTTGATGCCAGAATGCCTTTTTGATATGGAGCCACATAAAGATAAATAATGCTTATGAAGCATCTTAATTTTCTAAAAGCATTATGGAACATATCCCTCTCATCACTATCTAAGCAAAGCTTCAAAAACCTAGGCATCAGATGCCAAGATGAGTTGTATTCTCCAACCCTTTGCTAATGAGAACCATGAGTAGCAAGAAAAGCAATTTTGCTCCTAGGTTCCAGGGCTAAATCCCTACCTCTCTTCAGCTTTCCATTCAAAAAGGGGGGAAATATGCATCAAGAGATAGTCATTGCATTCTGCCTTGATAGCATCTGAATTCTCCAAGTACTGGTTTGAGAGCCCCAACCAACTGCAAGACGTGCTTTATGCCTATGGATACTGTTTCAACATTTGAACAAATGTTGTTATTTAATGTTATAAAACATTTAATTCTGAAAAAAAAAGTGATTGGCTCTTCAGGAAATTCCAGAACACCATAAGATTTTGATATGTTAACTGTATGAAAGCTAACCTAATAACATTAATTTTAAAACATACTTGATCATTAGTGAGCCAAGGCTCAAAGACTTTCTGAACATTAAAAAGTAAAACCAGTATTTCAGCATCATGCAATGCAATCTGGCAGTGTAGAATCAATACAGATGGGAGAAATAATCCATCACATTACTCCGAAGAAAAAGGCATGCTTAAAATCCAACAAATGCAGCTTCTTTAAACATTCACCTATAGACATTACCAGAGGTTAGCCATATTAGGGTGTTGCAAAAGAAACAATAGTCTTGTGGAACCTCAAAGATGAACAAATTTTATTGTTGTAAGATTTTATGAACTTTGGCCAACTTCTTCAGCTACAGTCTCACTGTATTTGATGAAGTGGGCTGAAGTCAATGAAATCATACCTATCTAAAAACCCTTGTTACTCTTTAGGACTGCATTGAAAAAACTTACTTCTGGTTCGCAGAAAAGCATTTCTGAGTCTTCCAACATGCCTAGAGAGGCCCTCAGAGGACCCAAAAGTGCTTTCAAGTGATCCGGAGGTCACTTCCTATTTTCCAGAAGTCACCTCCGGTTCATGGGGAGGCCCTTTTGGAGCCTCCAATGGGCCCGAGAAGACCCTCGCAGGTCCGTTCGCAGCAGCGCCAAGCCTGGGGTAAATACAGGAGGTCCGAAACAGGCCTTCCCACCTTACCCCGGGGGGCTGGGCTTTTGTTATATACTGCGGTCCCACGAAATAGTGGGAGCACAGTATATGAACTGCGAATGGGAGGGGGGTTACAGCATTAAAAATATTCCAACTTACCATGGCACTGTAAAGCTAGTTTTATGTAGCGCAATGCTCTCCCATATTTCTGAAGACTCACAGCAGCATCAGAGAGGACATAGTAAGCCTTGGAAGATTTCAAAATCAGTTGAAGCTTCATTTTATACTGCCAGGATCCGGGAATCATTCCTGACTGACTAGAATGTTTAACTTCTTGAAATGAGCCCACTATAATTCAAAAATAAATCCATTTAATTATTAGTAGCTTTAGAGTCAGCAGTGCAAATTATCTGAACCTAACTTCAATTATAGTAACTTATCAGTTCACTCAAATAAAACTCTCCTCTCCTTCTGTAATGTTTCTATTCACATGAGCCTATGACATTCAATTTGTAGCCTTGTGGAGAATATTCACAACTAAGCAGTGGCTTTTAATAGCACCAGCCAAAATTACACAAAAGGCACTTTTTACCTTCTCCAAAAATCTTCATCAGACAGGTGGATAAAGAAACAGGAAGAACAGAAAAATACAAATTCAGGTCAGATGTTCTGGCTATGAGATCAGCTGTCACATAAAAAGTGCTAGATTGCTCAATAGTTTAGGTCTCTGGGTCCAGCCAGAAGTTGGGCATTCAATTCCTCACTGTCCCCCTTCTCGGGGGTCAGCTGATACTCAAAAATTGAATAACGAGATTATTACAACAGCTTCACAACAACAAATGTAATAAAGTAGACACGTTCACAACAACAAATGTAATAAAGTAGACAAGACATAAAACAGAAGAATGAAGAAGTAAAAACATTAAAATATAATTTATCCAAAACAATTAAAACTACAGTAGTACCCCCATATCTGCTGATTTGGCATCCGCCGATTCAGTTATCCATGGTTGGCTGCCAAAAAACAAATAAGTAATTCACTGTCACAAATAGGTGCTGTAAAGCAAGTTACTGTCAAAAATAGGTGCCGCAAAGCAAGTTATTGTTGCAGATAGGTGGTAAAGCAAGCTACTTTTGCAAACAGATGCTGACAGGGCATTCACTCTTATTTGCAGATTTCGGTATCCATGGGGAGGCCCCGGAACCAATCCCCTGAGGATACAGGGGTACTACTGTATTTCAAAAAGATGCATGCAACTATGGCTCAGAAGACTTCTAACAATGGAAGGATTTGACCATCCATGAAATACTCTTAGAAAGAATGCAAAAAGCACTTACTTTTGTCTAAGAACAAAGCCATCTGTTTTTCGAGACATTCAGGACCAACATTTGTTGATTCATCTTCATATTTTAAAGGAATGGGGGTACTGGGGTCTGCTGCAGGAAGATCACCCTCCTTCTTGATGCTACTGTCAACTGATTTTAAACCCTTTTAAAAAACAACAGCAAAGGCTTTCAGTCCTCATTTGCATTTTGAAAAGAATTATGGAATAACATGTTTCTTTGTGAGGAAACAATCTTAGATAATTAGTAAAAACGTACCTCAAGAACATAACTGAGTACTAATCTGCATCTTTCTTCAGTATCATGGCAAACAGGAAATGCACAACTAGGCTACATAGAATAGAAACAAGAAAAGGGTTCATTAAATAGGTAGAAAGAGGTTATTATTTTGAAGATGTGAGCCTATGGAGCTGACTATATATATATATATATATAAAAAGTGGCCTTCAGGTGGTTCCATGGACCAGTCTTTCAGTATTCTTTTTTAGCTATTGTAAAACTAAGCTCTCAACAACCGATGCAAAACACTAAAATGAGTTCAATGCTGTAGTTCTGAACTTTTACTGCATGGAAGAACTAGCTAGACACTAGCTGTTTTCCTCACATATATAGTCCTTATGTCCACAGTCCAAAGTGTAGAAAATAAAGCGCAGAGAAAGACAGAGCAAATATTTTGACCAATGGGCTGGAGAAAGTCAAAAACTACCACCATCCTATGACAAAAAATGTTCTAGAGCCCATTCTTTCAGGGTTGTTTTTAAAGTCAAAGCTTTTAGGTATTTATTTAAAAGGTTTTTACTTCACCTTTATCCTAAAAAATGACCCAAGGCATCTTACATCATTTAAAAGGAAAACTATTAAAAGCTAACAACAGTAAGTCATTTGATTATTTAAAAAGATTTAAACTAAGGTCATGTTGAAACATTTGAGGAATAGGTGCAACTAGTAGGGTAGTTTTAACTGTGCAAAGGCATTCCTGGCCACTCTGAAGTCCGGTTCAGAGAGGAATCCAGAAGCACATCCCAAGCTATGTACAACTGAGGAACTTCTCAGGCAAAATGGATGTCACCATATATTCAAATGATAACATAACTTCTAGCATATAATGAGAAGTGAATACCAACATACACGGACTTGATGAGTAGATTTATACTTTTCAGGTACTGAGAGTTCTCCAACAGATTTGATTACAGCAACAGCTTTGTTGTCATCAGGAGGATCTGAACTGGTGCTGTAAGAACCATTTTCATCACTATCAGGCATTTCCTCTTCCTCCTCCTCACTGTAGCTCTCATCAGAGTTGCCATTTAAAGGGAATTCACCACTCTCTTCTTTTTTTGGCTCATCTAGCTGGAATAGTTCCGACAGCATATAGTTTGCTGATGCAATAATCTTATTGATGAGAAAGAGAAGATAAATCAAAGAGGTTTTTAAATATTCAACTTTTCAAAAAACTTTTTTTAATAAATTAAAATTAATTGCTGGAGTTCCAGGTTTTTTTTTCACCTTCTAAAACTATATGCTCTGTGTTTGCATGCAGAACCTGGTGACAATGTGAATGGAAAAGGCAAACCGTGCTTAGTTTAAATAATAGTTTACCAAAACTGGCCAGCAGTTATACAGCTGATTTCCCCCAACATATTTATACTTTAAGTTTAAACAAAGGCATCCTGTCACCTCCACATCCTTTGGATCACACTTCTGATGATCCCTAACATGGTGCCTTAGACCATAAACACAAGTATGAACTAGGATTAAGTGTATCCCAGAAATGCACTTTTCACAAACACTGGTATTTTAAAACTAGTGCCAAAGGCACAATTCAATGAACTATGTATTTTGTCCTATGAAACAATTCCTCATTAACAGCCACAAACACATGGGAATTATGTCAGAGTGCCATTCTTACCTGAGGATGTTTACCCTTGTCTAATAACTTCACACAATTAAGTAGTAGTGTTCTGATAGTACCATAATACTTCCTGTTTTGACTTTTTTTTAGCATCATATTGCAAGCGACTCTAAGAGAAAGTGAGATGAACAGGTAAGAAATTATATAGGTTCCCTCATGCTGGGCACACATCTACTGATTATATTTATTTATCGAATTTATCATTCCACAACACTGGAAATGTCAGTACATTAATAGCAGAAAAATACTGATGTATTTTTCTGAATTTAAAGAGGATTTTTTCTTTCATGCAACTGTCAGAAAATCAAGACTTAGAATCATAGAATCATAGAGTTGGAAGAGACCTCAAGGGCCATCCAGTCCAACCCCCTGCCATGCAAGAACAGCCATCACAGGACTCCGGACAGATGGCCATCCACCATCTGCTTAAAAACCTCCAAAGAAGGAGCCTCCACCACCCTCCGTGGCAGCATATTCCACTTAAGTTCATGCTATACACATCCTATTTTGAAGATAAAAAAATCCTTCAAAACAACACAAATACATCACATTACACTTTTAAAAATGCACTCTCCAAAAAACTAGTTCTGCCTCTGGAAATTT
Organism: Phrynocephalus versicolor; assembly: GCA_023846285.1. Lineage (NCBI taxonomy): Eukaryota > Metazoa > Chordata > Lepidosauria > Squamata > Agamidae > Phrynocephalus > Phrynocephalus versicolor. Next base: position 1,330,568 of record JAHTLZ010003518.1, on the reverse strand, counting down.
GTGCTAATCCCATGATACCAGGTAAAACACTGGGATTTGGCAGAGATCCTTCTCTTTAGTGTGACCCCCTATTTATGGATGTAAGTTGGGGTTTTCAGAGATAATCTAGTGTTCCCCCCCCCCCCGTATGATTGATTTGGGACCCTAAGTTCTGCTAGACTGGCGCTTCCTTCCAACATACATTGATTATGAAAGGAAATATTTAAACTGAAGAGATTTATAAGGTTAAGACATCTGGCAAAATCTTCCCCCACTCATATATTTCCTACCCAGGTCACGGTCAATGGATGTGTAAATAGATCCTCCACAGTGCCTTCATCCTGAATACCTCTGGCAGCAGTTGCACAATGACTTTAAAGCAGCATTTTGCATGGGAAAATTGTTTTAAACTGTCCAACTGCATCCTTACTTCCTAGTCCATAAATATGCACGCTAATGCTGTTAGTAGAGCCAAATACACATATATTGCAAATAAGTCACTATTTAATTATACGAATTTACAATGGCTCACATGTAAAGATATTGTTATATCAAAGGGCTGCTATACACTGTTCTGAGATCAACCATAGGCAGATGGTAGTTAGGGGCTTTAAATGGGCTCATTCAATTTTGGCCAGATTTATTGCTTTGTTTTACATTTCTTATTCCTATCTTGACCATTCAAACCCTCTTGGAAGAGCTCATGTCCATGGATATTGAGATGTACACCCATTTCCAAAGTTTGAAAAGGAAATATTCCAATAAAAATGGCTACTAAATTCTTAAGTATGGAGTCATTTTGTTACTCAGGTGCTGATAGTAACATTTTCAAATTTAGCATAGCTACGTGTTCTCTGAATGTAGGAGGCCTTCATGAGGCAGAGCCATGAAGTAGGAAAGAGGCTTGGCAGTATTTTAAGGCAGTTGTCCCACAAATTTCCCTTCCCCTAATTCACTTAATTAAAGTAGCTTTTTCTGACACAAGGCTTCATTACCGACTCCTCTGCCTGGCTTTACAATAAAATGAAAGAGGCCTCACTCCTCATCTTTTTCTCTCAATATATCCCCATTCCCTTACCTTCCAGCTTCTATTGAGTCATTTCAAGATCACCACAATGATACCGATGCCTACTACCATTATGCTGCTACAGCAATCAAGGTAGCCCCCTGTACAGATGCAAGGATAAGATTCTATCCTGAGCACCTTTGCTGCTAAGAGTGATGCATTTGCTTGAGCTTGCATTCACATGCTCAGTATTATCAGCTCAATATGTCTTGAGAAGAATACTTACTTATACAGAAGAATTGCCACTGGCATTGTGAAAGGGTTCTGATATTTATCTTCTGTTTCTTCACACAAAGTTGTCAGATCATACAGCTTTACTATATCACTTCCACTTGCTGAAAGATAAATATTTATTCTTCACTGCACCTGATAAAAGTATAGGTCCTGAAAACTGGTGTGAACCATGGTCAAATGCTACTACATTCACATGAGAAATAATAATACAAAGCAGAGGACCAGAAATTGCCAGTTTAGACTTACTAAATTCCCCTTTCACGGGAACCTTCAGCAAAACATAAACAGCCCTGCATCTCTACCATTGACATTTTCTGTTATGCATGGGACCATCCTACCATCCCAAAACCTGACCTGATTTTGTGCATTTTTAGCTGTTTTTTTAAAAAATCACTAATGGAACTGCTTACCTTTAAAAAGCCAATATGTATGTCCTTCTTTGGTACAGTTAGATTTCAAAAAAGACAAAATATTTTGCGCAATATCTTTTATTACTTTGGTAGAAAAATTGGAATTTTCCAAATTGGGGATATCCTCTGTCTTTATCATTTCATATTTCTACAAAAAAGGAAAACACATTCCACAAATGAATGAACAATATGTCTTAATTAAAACAGCATATATCTCCCATGTATTCTAAACATTTCTTTGTTAGGTTTAAACATTTCAGTAACGTTTTCACTCAATTTTGGATTACATACACGAATGCCCCAAACAATACTACTGTGTTTCAGTTAGAGATGGGAAGGCCTGGGGGGGGGGAATGGAAAAATTCAGAAAAAAACTGTTTTCCCCCCATTTTTTTCCTAAAGACTTTTGTTTGTTTTTTTCCAAAAAAAAAAATGGGAAAAAATCCCCTTCAATTATTTTTATGAGAATTAGGTTTTTACTTTATTTTTATTTAATACTGTGAAGTGGAAATATGAATTGTTAATTCTGAATTTTTAAACATTTTGTAGAGGGTTTTTTTTTTTGTTCCGCATAAACTAGTAAACAGTTCAGGAGATTGTTACTCCATTTGTTACTTACAATTACATGTAAATATTATTTTAAAAGTAAATTATGTTTAAAACAATTGGATATACTATATTTTAATGTGCTAGTTGTGATAACCTTATGCCAAGTGAAATTGTCCATAGTCATATTTTGTGTTTCTAAAGTAACAGAATGACTTTCAAGCTATAAAATGGGTTGGGGAGTGCTTATATAGTGTTTTTTTTTTCAATTTTTCCAAAAAATTCCATTTCCCCCCGAAAAAAACTGGGGCTTTTTCCGAGCTTCAATATTTGCTCAGAAACAATCAGCTTCAATATATACCACGACTGATTTTCCCAATGGGAACTATGGGTGGTTTACACAGAAAACAACATATGTACAATTAAAACCAGCACAAGAATTAATGCAATAATGCAATAAAGAAAAACAGATAACCAGGCAAAAGGCACAAAACCAAATAATGACGAAGAGTGCATCAAATTATGGGGGAACACAGAACTAACATTGAATGCTTTAAAGAGCCAAGTTTTACCACTTTTTAAAAGGCTCTTAGGGATGGAGCTTGGAGAATCTCGATAGGAAATTTGTTCCATAGAATCCGGCCGGCCACCAAGAAGGCCCGATTGCATGTGGCAACCTTACGGGTCTCCCTAGGGGCAGCCACTTGGAGCGAGAGTGCCATTGAAGCTCGGGTTGGCTGGACCAGTGCTGACCTTTGGGAGATGCACGCTGCCAGATATTCAGATCCCAAGTCATGGAGGGTTTTGTAAACCAAAATCAGCACCTTGAATCTTATTCAGGAGGCAACGGGCAACCAGTGCATGTGGGACAGAAGTGGGGTGATGTGGTCAAATCTGCCCACACCAACCACCAATCTAGCCGCCACATTCTGCACCCGTTGCAATCACCGAACAAGGGTCAAGGGAAGCCACATGTAAAGAGTGTTACAATAATCTAACCTCAATATGACCAGTGCCTGCACAACTGTCCTCAGGGACTCCCCATCAAGGTACAGGAGAATCTGGGCAATCTGGAGAGAATCCATCTGAAATTTACCTGAACAATTCCATTGACATGGAAGCACATCACAAGTTCTGGCACATTGCAGATCAAATTGTCCAGCCAATAGTCAATGCCTGTTAGCACATTAATTGGCTTATTGTTATCCCTGCAAAGAGAAGTGTTCAAATGTTATTTCAAATAATAGAAACAAATACACTAAAACCCAGAAACATTCTACTTCTATATTTCTTCAACTCAGTTTTAGATTTATACAATAAGTGACAACCCCCATAAAACAGAGCCAGTTGTGCAAATCAAAGCCATACAAATGTTTGTAACAGGGAAATCAAAAAGTTATCTTCCTAGATTGTGAAAATAAGATTGTGACACCTTTATAAGAATATTAAAATCTTAGAAGCAGAAATTAGCTTGCAAATTCTGCTGGATCCTTCATCAGACTGTGCAGAATACAGGTATGGGGTGCCAAAACAGTAGAAAACGTCCAAAAATCCATGGTGAGATGCAGGGCCAGGGGCCAAGCTCCAAAACAAAGAATCAACTCACATTTTAGATTTCACTCCAGACTATGAAGATCTAATTGGCACCTGCAATATTTTACTGGTCTAATAGAGGTATCACTCATCTTTGATTTTTGGACTGTGCACAAATACACAGATTTTTTTTTCTTTTTCCTTCCATGTTTTCCTACATTTTGATTTCTACAACAGGATTTACTACTTTTGAGAACTTAAATCTATGAATTAGAATTTTTAAAATATAGGAAGCAATTATAGAACTGTTCTTCCGAAACAAGATACCATATTTTTCACTCTATAAGATGCACTGGACCATAAGATTCACTGAGTTTTAGAGGTATGCATATGTGAAAAAATATTCACACATACATATTGCGGTCCTGGTACATCTCCAGCCCAGTATACTCTTCAGCCATGCTGCTCTTGGGAAAACCAGAGCAGCATGGCTAGAGAGTAAAATGCAAGGTAATTTTTTTAACAGGCAGGTTGGGAAGCTTCCACTAGGTTTGCAGCTGGGGCCGGGACCTGCACTGGCTGTTAAAAAAATTACCTTGCAAGACTGATTTGTTCCATAGAATAGAAGAAGGAGAGTAAACAGCCCTACCGGAGACCACAGAGGTGAGAAACGAGCTAGAGGGTAATCACCCACCATCTTCAAGATAGACTGAATGGGAGAGCTCCCTCCCCTGGATTCACATTCTGCCTGTCTTAAAGAGCAGCTCTATGGTCATCATGGTGGGTGGTTACTCTCTAGCCCATTTATCATCTCTATGGTCTCCAGTAGGGCTGTTTGCTCTCCTTCTATTCTATGGAACAAAACAATCATGCAAGGTAAATTTTTCAACAGCTGAGTTGGGAAGCCTCTGCTGGGTCTGCAGCTGGGGCTGGGACCTACACTGGGTCCGGGGGGGGGGTGCATTCACCCTATAAGACGCACAGACATTTCTCCTCACTGTTGAGGTGGGGGGAGCGTCTTATAGAGCAAAATATGGTAATTAGATGATTAGCTGTAGTGGGAAAGAAAGTCTCCACCTGAAGTATAGAGGACAAAAAAATGGAAGGTGCTAAGCTGCAACATTGCAATTCTGCATTTCCCCATGGGCAGGGGTAACATGGTGACATCTGCAAGCTGGAGTATAAGTGAATCTTATTTATCACAATTGAATAGATTCTTAACCCTTTCGTTTTAAAAAATCCAGACTAATATAAACAAATGATTTCTCAATTGTGACACCCTTGTTAAGAAACACCCAATCTTAGGAGGTATATCAGGTATTACACACTTATACCAACACAGTGCCAAGGGATGCATTTCAATTGAGAACTTTCACTGATTAAGAAATCATCACTTGTTTTTCACAATTCACAAAAGGTCACATGACGGATGTGTGACAAGCACTCTGCCACTGAAAGTTATATTACTGGAGTTATGCTGGTTGGCACAAGTACAATATCAGGGTTCTCATCTCTATGCATTACTGTATTTTCTTTCTAGTTAGAGCAACCAATTTCCCCTTGTTAATGGCAGCCTTTGTATTTAATATTTTTATGTCTAAACTTGGTATTTCTTATTAAAACTGCCATATTCATTTATTAAACAAACATTACCTTGCTAATAAGGCAAATAAAATAGAAATTAAGATGCAAAGATTTCTCTTACAAGTCAATGGAAACTGCCAGAATTTGATTCTTATCTGGAGGAAGAATCCTTAACCACTTTCTCAGATAACAAAAATTATGTATACTGTAAATGAACCCGCTGAACAATATCCCAAATCACAAAACTGTATGATTAATCTTATGGTAGACAAAAAAAGGAATAGGATAGTCCACATTATAAAAGCAGTTACACCCACAGAGAAAATCACCTGAGACGCAAGCTCACAGCTGGGTATCTTCCTCCTCCAAATATAGGCATATTTGATCCAACCAACATGTGTATATCTTCAAATGTCCACAAGATGTTCCGAACAAAGTCATTTTTAAGACCCTTAAAATTTCAAGACAGTGATGGTAAACAGTTGTTTTTCTCAAAGAAAAAAAGCAACATACCTTGTAGACATGAGAATACAAGAAGCATGTCAAGCAAATATAATACAGCAAATATAATGCTTTATGAGCCTGCTTCATAATATGCAGCAACTATACTCAGGCATTCACAATAAAGATTAAGATCACTGATGTCACTAGGCAAATGACAGAAGCATTTTTTCTTTTCCCCCTCAATTGTACTGGAAATTAAACTGAGCAAGGGAATTGCATTTCTCAGCTCAAATGCCACATAAATTCATACCTGACTGTTTTCCCCGTCACTGAACAAAGTAGTTAGGTTTTGTTCTTTGGGGGCTGAGGCCACATGCCCCACTATATATGAGGATTCAAAAGCCACACTTCCCTGTGAAAAGCACAAGGATATAAGAAGTGATTCTACTGCTGAAATTAAGTAAAACTGTTTTATATCAAGTATGTATTTGGCATACTGGACAACTAGAGCCTTGAGAGGCGTATTTCACTGAACAAGATGTACTTTTGCAAAGCCTTTTCAATACAATCGGTATACTATTTTTGATCTCTTAGGATACTACATAAAACTTTTCAGGTTAGAAAACAATTCCTCACAAGACATATATCATCATACATTTTAGTAACAGGATTCTCACCCATAAAAATAAGGAGGGTGTTTAAAATTCTGCAAAGATTATCATTTGGTCATGTCATTTTATATTTTGTTCCTGCTCTCTTTAGAGAAAAAAAAAACATTTGCTAAGCCATGATGCACACCTGGGATGTATTTACGATGTTTGCAAATTAATTAAAATGAGTATCTATGTACAGCTGGATTCAAGAACAATTTTCTTTTGGCTTTAATGGTCTCAATTTGAAAGTCTTTTGATAAGGGTGCTGCTACCATTTGTCAGATTCATGGTTATAAAAATGAATACTACAATATTAGGAATATTTTATGAAAGTAGACATTAGAAACCTCTGCCATGCATTTTTCAAGTCCTAATGCACAAACCAAATGATCTCTTAGTTTTATTAAAAGTGTCCTCCATCTTATTGGTTTGTATGCTTATAATTATATCTCAACAGTGTACAAGATGACATACATAATAACCAATGCAATTTCTATTCCAGGTGGTTTACTTGAGACAAGACAAAGATGAAAAGGGATTGGAATTTACAACCTCATTGTGTGCAAAGAAGAGAGAAAAAACCAGGAGGTAGTGGGGTTCAACAAGAACATATATATAATACGAAGCTAAGCAGGGAAATTTGTTGCATAATACTGAACACCAAGTAGGAACTGAAACTTCAGAAAGAATAATGTAGTTCTAGACATACAACTAGATGAAAAACATGAGGGAATTCAGTTAAAAGGCAGTGTTATGGTATATAGTCCATGATTGCAGAAAAGGTTGGAATTTGTGGTTTTATAATAGCAAAACAACACCATATTTGCTTAACCCACTATTTACAACTGTTTCTGCACATCTCGTGTTTTTAGCTCTTTGTTAAATAGTATCCATATGTTTCTAATACATATTAGTACTCAATCCTTCTTTCATATTATTCAGAGAAATGTACATGGGACTAGGGATGGGCAATTCATTTTAGAACTGGTACCGCGTGAGCCCAGGTGGTGTTCGGAAGCGTCCAACACACACGCAGGCAATGTCTTACCTTACTCTGGGCTTGCACGGGGTTAAACTCCAACCAGGAAGCAGGCTGCAACATCATCTTTGCTGCTGTCATGCTGGCCTATCAGAAGCTGTGCAGGGACAGGGATCATCCCACCTCCCTGTCTGATTGACCAGCACCATGGAGCAGCAAAGATGATATTGCAGCCTGCTTCCTCATTGGAGCTCAGCTCTGTGCCAGCCAAGAGAAAGGTAAGACATTGGCTGCCTGTGTGGCGGAGGCTTCCAAACACCACCTGGGCTCGTGCCGTACCGTTCCGAAACAAACTGCCCATCCCTACATGGGACTCTCATGTTCAACTATTCTATGAAGTAGCTTGGCTAAGAATGTGGCTGAACAGAGATGCAACCCAAAATTTACCCAACCCAGAGTCCAATAAACTTTAATCCAAAACTGCAAGACAGAGCCAGTGTTTAACTGCTTTATTGAATACCACTCTCTAAGGCTTTTACCCATTTTCTAAAGAAACAAAGGGGAATATTGATGGCCAGCTTCCACAGCCCCAGGCAGAACAGCAATGGTACTAGCAGATCACGAGTCCAGCAAAATCTGGAGGCCCATAAATTACACAGCCCTATTGTAAGATTACAAGGTTAAAGGGAATTTTTCCAGCTGCAGCATTTATTTTTATTTAATATAAGTCTATCATATTTTCTCACTAAAAATAATGGTCTAGACTGATATAATAAATAGCAAGTTTACTGCCCAGTGCAAGCACGTTTCAACAGAGTATATTACAGAACTTACCTCGAGCTGTATAAATGCTAGCAGATCAGAATGCAAATGAGTATTCTCTACAGTACTTTTCAAGCTGGCACACAAAACCTCTACAGCTGAACCATGTGCTAGCTAGCTAGACCATCTGTTTCTGACTCTCACTTAAACAATCTTTTAATTTGCACATGTATGATGTCCCAGAGAGTTCTCTCTCAATAGTCAGCTCAGCAATGTGTGCACCAACTGAGCAAAGATGGATTACAAAGAATCTTACAGAATGAAATGACTAAATATTCCTCAGCACTGCCAAGTCAGGGCGTGAACTTTTTTTGTACACCACTCCTACACTCAGTACCTCCAAATCAAGTCAAAATGCAACCCTACCTATGTATACTCAAACTTATGAATGAGACTTAGCCCTTAGAACAGGGATCCACAACCTTTTGGGTTCCAAGAGCCACATTCAGTATTTCTCTCTAACACTACCACTAAGAATGCACACGCATTTCCCAATGCACGTTCTCCACAACCAACTCAGACAGTACCACTTGGAGATGGAAGAGGTGAAAACCTCTACTACTACCCAGTAATTTATACCAAGCTCATTGTTCCGCCACTGCAAAACAGCAGCCTTGAATTGCTGTGCCAATGCTTCTAACACATTACAGGAATAAATGGGGCACAAGGAAAAGCAGCTGGGGATGTAATGGCAGCAGCTGAGGTCCATGGGTAGGTGACATGAGGCAGGCAGATGCAACTACAGCATGCTGTCTAATAGTCACCAGAACAGTTAGTGACAGAAGGTGCTGCAACAAGGCCTCTTTCTGCTATCCATAGGGAAAATACAGGATCAGAAATCTTGCTCCTCCCAGGCACTATTGTCACATGTTTAATTCAGCAAATACAAGAGCCCAAAAAATATCCAGAAGAAGCTTCTTCTTCACACCACTTCTAGCAGCCACTGTTACGTCCCGACTCACTGACAAATAAACAAAGGGAACCCAATACAAACAGCAGCCATCATTGTCTTCCCCCAGCTTCTCTGGCAGGTATGGAAAAGAATGTTACAGTATGTAAACTGGAGTACTGTGCACAAACTGAAGAAAGGAAGGATTTTTTGGGCCCAATCCAGCAGCAGCACCAAAGGAAGAGCTGTTAGTGGCTGCTGCTGCTGTAGGGCGAGATTTTTAATTGGGTCTCACCAATTATTCATCGACCTGTCACCTATTTTGAGAGCCATGGACATCTCAACAAAACAGTGGTACTGTTGTTGATACAATGTATTCCAAATACATCAATTCTGTGAAAACAAACTAGGATTTCTAACCTGGTTAGAATCAGCTGCATCTTCAGAGAGCGAGGAGGGCATTTCAAAAGGAGCTGGCCAGGAAACCCGCCCTGCTCCATCAGTTTCCTCCTGAGTTCTTTCTTCTTGATGCTGTTCTTCAGGAGTAGGAACAGGGTGAGCCGCTCCATCGCCATTGATGCTGGCAAGACACACAATTAATGTTCTAGTTAGAAAATATTTTAACTTGTAAAGGTTTTAATACCACTTCTATCATTCAACAATTAAAGCTAATGCAGAGAATTGCCTTTGGATCTTATTCCGATTTCAAAGTACAATTCAAAAGAGCAACACCTGGTAACAGCAATAGTACACCTTTTAGACATCAAAGATTTCTGTCACTTTGGATATAAGAGAATAGAAAAGAGAAAGTTCATTGAGGGGCTAGATTATATCCCTTGAATCAGTTGTGCCAAAGACAGAAGCACCAAATATATACCTAACACATATTTCCTGCACAACTGGTCCCGTGAATACCAAAAAGCGCTACATAAGCATAAAATCCCATTACAACATATTTCCTTGTGACACCCCTTTATGTGGGTTCCCCATTTTATTGAGGATGGAATGTATGGATTTAACATGTTGCAAAGTAAGATATTATAGGTAATTCATTACTTTAATGAAGAATCCATGAGGAGTATAGTTATTTTCACAAAACACTGTCCAGAAGCATAAGCAGTTAAACTTGTCTGTAGCAGTAACAGTGTTTCATTCCACTACTCATTAACAATATGGAGGGTGCGCTGTGCCACAGAAAACAACAATAGACTGAGGGGAAGGATGAGACATCAACATGCATATCTCTGGAGAGAGAGCATTTTCTTAAAAAATTACAAAAGCACCTGCTACTGCTGTGTATGTAGACATGGCAGGGCCAGAAATAGTAAGAAAGGCAGCCTAAGAAGTCAAGACCCCTCAAGAACTGGTCCAACTTGAGCATGGATCAGGGATGGGTTGGAATATTATCCCCGGTACATCATGCAACTGATGGAAAATTGACCTCACTGAACCAAGTCACGTTTACTTTATTTATTTTATTTATATTTGTACTTATTAATCACCCAACTTAGGAACTCTGGGCAGTGTACAGCAAATTGTGAAGAAAAAACAATTTGCCCAGAAATAAAACAACCCACAAACAAACAAACAAAATCAAATAAAAAATAAAAATAAGACACAGCAACAGCATCCACACAGACAAGCATAGATTGCAGCAAGAAAAAGCTGGGACAGACAAACAAACCAATTAACCAAATACCATCGTGCACTCAGCAATCACCGAAGCTTTTACTGAACAGCCAAGTCTTTTGTGCTCTCCTGAAGGCCGGCAGAGACTCTGCCAGCCTTATCTCCATTGGCAGGGTATTCCAAAGTGCCAGAGTGGCCACTGAGAAGGCCCACTTCTGGGCAGAAACCCTTTGAACCTCCCTCGGAGTGGCCGCCCGGAGCGAAAGGGAGAGCAAGGCTCTGGTCGGTCAGGACGAAGCTGTCCTCTGGGAGATCCGCTCTTCCAGATAGTCAGGTCCCAGGCCATGGAGGGTTTTGTAAACCAAAACCAGTACCTTGAACTTTACTTGGGAGGCAACGGGTAGCCAGTCCAAGCGAGGATGGGGGTGATGTGGTCAAACCCGCCTGCACCAACCACAAGCCTGGCTGCCGCATTCTGTACCCACTGCAATAGCTGAACAAGGGTAAAGGGGATCCCCATGTAAAGAGCATTGCAGTACTCTATCCTCAAGATCACCAGCGCTTGCACAACCGTCCTAAAGGGAATCCACGCCCAGGTACGGGCGAATCTGGGCGATAAGCCTAAGTTGATAAAAGGCCGCCCTGGACACACCTGCCACCTGGGCTTCCAGGGGCAAAGCTGGATCCAGGACAACGCCCAGACTCCTCACACTTTCCACCAGCTGGAGGGTCAATCCTCCCCACACTGGGGAGAGGGCCACTGTACCCATCTGAAGATCCCGAGGAACAGAACCTCAGTCTTCACAGGGTTGAGTCCTGGTCCACTGCATGACCACAGCCAGGCAGTGGTCTAGGGTTCGCATCGCCTCCATTGCAGAAGTGGAAAGGGAGAGATAGAGCTGCATGTCATTAGTGGTCCACTTCCTCATCTATTTGGATCCTTAAATGAGGGGTGGGGAACCTTCGGCCTTCTGGATGTTTTAGACCACAACTCCCACAGTCCCTTATCAGATCAGAATTCTAGGAGTTGCGGTCCAAAACAACTGGAGGTAGTGAAGGTTCCCCACGCCTGCCTTTATTGCTTGCAGTTAGAAAGTTCTGGAGCAATTTAAAGAATAATAAATATAATGCAGCATAACATTTGAGGTTCATTTTACTTTGGATGTACATTCTGAAATATACAAGTAGTAACAAATTTTAAAAGGCAGTAAAAATGAATGAATTTTAAAATTACAAATAGATACCTGTAATACAAAAATTTGGAAAGTATAGCTTTCTGGTACCAGTGTTCCTTGCTCTTTTTCTTTCGTTGCCACTTCTGGTCTATTAATCGCTGGTAGAATTCTTTTAGCCAAGTCCAATCTCCAGTCTAAGTGACATAAATAAGAATACAATTATTAGAAAAACCAAGTCCCTTGGTTCATTTACTTTTTAATTGCACCTTGATGGAGAGCTTTTGGGAACTCAAAAACTGAAAGATCTACTGTATATTGGATAATTTTAATCAATATATTATGTAATAGTAATTTCTGTTTTGATTCATGGACTGACATGGCACACTTTCATTTTTATTGTTTGTTTAGTATGTTTACTCTCCTTTTCAGAGAAAACAGCCTCTCCCAAAGTAGCTTAAAGCAATAAAAAGAAAGTAACAGATCTTGCCAGAAGTCTTACAAAGTAAAATGGCAATACACAAGAGGGGGGAAATACAAAAGGAGGGAGTTGAGTTCTACAAGGCAAAAAAATATGATCTATAAGCAGACATTCATCCTTACTTCATGTTGATTTCCCCTTGATGGTACTTTTGGTTCAACACAAATTGGTGGGTGAAACATGAGTACTCTTTCCACCATGTTTCTAGGATTGGCACTTAGTCTGTTTTCTGGGAAGAACAGGGAAACAAACTTTCTGCCACTGCTTTCTCTTTAAGCAAGATATGTGACAAATTGCTAGTTTCCCTCTCAATTTGATGTTATCCTTAGAAGGCAGGATTTGTAAACCTGTCTTCCCTGGCCTCTGCAGCAGTAATAGTTTCCTTTTTATCTACTCTGCTTACTGAACTGAAGATATAGCATAAAAAGTTACTCAGGAAATTAGAAATTGTAGAACAAATTATTTTTCATCTACTTAAGCAGAGCTAAGTATTTAAGTTATATTTTCACCACCACCACACATCCAAGTTCTGAAATAATTAATTTCAATTAAATGTATCCATCATGATAAAGAACATGCTAGGTACACTGGTACCACAGTTCACAAAGTTAATGTGTCCTCTGGGAAGTTTCGTAATGCAGAAACCATCCTGTGAAAAGAATTCCTTTGGAAAAAAATTGTAAACCGAGTTTTTTTGGTAAAAAAAATCATAAACGAAGGCATTATTATCAATGGCTTCTCTTTCAGAAACCTAAAATTACTTAAACCGAGGCATTCATAACCCAGGGTAACACTGTACATTCCATTTTAAGAAAACTACACTGTGCATGCAATACTTTAGTGGAATCAAAATCAAGCAGTGGAAGACATCTGAGTCACCAGCCAAAAGCAAAACAAATAAAAACAAAATCCAACCTTTTAGACCGGACATTGATCATCTATGTAACTAATCACAACTCTACACATTCCCTGTCCCTGCAGGTAGGGGACAGAGAATATAATAGACCTAAAATAAAAATAACATATGGTAAAAAAAAATCACTGGTTTACTACCTGTGATGATCTCATGAAAAGCTCTTGAATGTCCAGATCATCCAATAACAGTGTTCTCCCAATCCGATGTACTGCCATGCTGACATGCGATTTGCTATAAGGTATCTTAAGAAGTTTCTTAATATTCTAAGAAGTACATAAAAAGACAAAATTTACCAATAATTTTAGAATATTTACAGCCTAGAGGTTTTTCACATGGGTCAAACTGGACAGTGAAACAATGAGTTTTAAAGTACAGTTAACAAATCAACAGCAACCAGAAACAAGCTTTTTTTTAAAGGTGACAATGACACCACTCAGATATCAAACCAAACCATGGTTAAGATAGATGAACAATTGTTTAGGCTGAATATCCATTAACAAGCCAGTATCTGCAAAATGTTGACAAACAGGAGTCAGGATAGTGGCTTGGAAGTTCTACATGTTTACAAGTTACTTTTTGGGTTATTGTTTAATGGGATACTCAACTTGATAAACTACGACAGTCTCAGCTCATTCCCCAGAGTTTACAAGTTACTTTTTGGGTTATTGTTTAATGGGATACTCAACTTGATAAACTACAAGGACAGTCTCAGCTCATTCCCAGTCATTGTACCTAGACCTCAGAATGCTGAGGATACAAAAACATGCAGCTCAAAATGCTCTGTGTTAATATTTGGCACACCAGTCAATGCCTTGCAAGACAGATAACGTCTGTGGTGAGCAAGTTATGTAGCAATTTTTGACTGCATCAGGAGGTTATTTTTGTATGTTTATTTGCAAGCTTTTCTTCATTTGTTATTAATCAGGTATGTTCCCCTGAAATACAGTTTCCTCCCCTTTCCTTATCTTGTAAGATGCCACTCCAGTAGGAAGATTTACCGGTATTTACACTATTTGACTAACTCCTGTTTCTTTTAATAGAAAACCCACAGTTTTTAAGACAGTTCTTAAAGTTTGTATTTTATGTATACTTTTTATTTTATGTGTAACTTATAATGTTTTTAATTCTACTCTTTTAATAGTCAGAGCCACCATAGATCTCCTTATCAGGAGAAAGGCAGACTGTGAAACAAACAAAACAGCAAGTTTTGTTTGTTTCATACAGAAGCAAAGAGGATTATGCCACCTTTGACTAACACATTTACTTAAGAGTTGCAGTTTTAGAAGAAGCAAAAAAAATTATGAAGACAAAAATGTCATGACAACTTAAATACTAATTGCTATATTTTAATATGAGTTTCTGTGGACAAGTTCATTTCTTCAGACATAAGATTGGTTCTACATGGCAAATATTTATACATTTATACGTGATTCTGTTGCAGCATTTCACACCTGGCAATGACCCTTAAGACCCCTGTTGATAATCACTTCCCCACCCCGCCCTCCAGAAGCATGTAATTGTGAATTTTTGTGTATCACAATCAATTTTGTTCCAATATGTTCCTTTTAGAAGCACCCTTAGACAAATACTAAGAATCATTTAGAATTTTATTACATTTTCACATACTAGCTTCATAACCTATTAAAATAATAATACAACAGGACCTCCATATGAAATAGAATCCATGCTCTCCCTGCAGATGCATGAAGCCACAGATATTAGGAAACCCATTAAAGAGAGCTAGAGGTGGACAGCACTGATCCACAAGTTGAACTAACAGTTGGACGCGTCTGAATGGATAGAAAATATTCTCAACCCCTGTTTTCTTACAGGTCGTAAAGATCTGTGTTGTTTAAAGAGTTAATTCCCCATAGTGAACATCATATAGTTCCACTCACAAAACATTCTAAGTTGTCAACTCCCCCTTTTCTCCTTCCCCTTGAAAAATGGCACAAGGGGATGGTACCAGGGCTCTATGGAACAGTACAGAGAGAACTGTGGGGTTGTAGTGAATAGAAGAAAGCCCCACCTCCCACGCCAGGCTGTACTCATGAATGTTCAACTGAATCAAAGCCTTTTCTGCAATCAAAAGAAAAATCTTCCACTGAGTTTGCTTTAAAATATAGTTGTGTTTTTAATTAATATTAAAATGTACAAGTGTCCAGCTTTGCTATGTTATGATTTGCTGTCCCAGTATCAGCAAATGTACACATTTAATGTTGTCAAACATGGAAACAACTATCATACAAAAATATATTATGAGTTCATCACCGTCTGATATCATGAGAGGAGAAGCTGCTAACATGTTTGGACACAACCAAAAGTACACTCCTTCCAGCTACCAAAAACCCTTAGAACAGGCATGTCCAAACTTCATCCCTCCAGATGTTTTGGACCACAACTCCCACAGTCCTTTGTCACTCGCATTATAGGCTTAGAATTCTGGGAGTTGTGGTCCAAAACATTAGGAGGGCCAAAGTTTGGACATGCCTGCCTTAGAAGGACTTTCCCTGAAAGGCTTGTACACATGCAACATAAACAAATAAATTTACCTTAAAACACAAATAGAAATCACAGCTTTCAAAATAAGAATTTGCTTTATTCTGGGTAATTTTAGTAGAAGGCTTTCTTAAGGGTAACAACCAATGAAACAATGTTCCGAACTAGAGATGGGCACGAAACAAAAAAATGGCATTTCGTTTGTCAGGTCGGTTTCGGTTCGTTTCCGTTTTTTGCGAATTTTTGCAAAAAAATCGTTTTCGTTTCCATTCATTTCGTTACCATTTATTTCAAATTTTTGTGATTTTTTAAAGGATTTAAAGCAATTAACTCATATTGCAGTAACGGAAATGAAACGCACGACAAAATTTCCAGTGTTTCTGTTCGTTTCGATTCATTTTAGAGACAAAATTTGTTTGTCATTTTGTTACATAATAAAACAAAAAAACGAAAACAGAAACAAAAAATTGTTTGTTTTGTGCCCATCTCTATTCCCAACTATATAGGATTATGCCTTATATTATTTACTGCATAATATACATACCTCTGAATCAGATACGACATCCACATCATTTCCAATTGAATCGATGAAATCATACGCCATACCAAAGCTATTATAAACAAAATAAATAAAAATATATAATGTACCATTTAAAATAATTCCCATGTACAGTCACTAATGTGCTGCTTCCCCCACCCCCATCCCGCCCCACCTACAGCATTAGGACCCTTTCAAAATCTGTTTTGAAACAATACAGGAAGTGGTAGAAGAGAGTCAGGCCACACTTGTTTATCTAAACAAACCGCACATGGATGATTTCCCTAACAAATATAATGTCAACAAAATAATAGATCACATAAAAAAAACAACACCTGGTGAAATCCTGATACTTAGCACAGTAAGCCACTCTAATTTATGCCCACTGAATCTGTGGGGATCTGGTGAGTTTACTTTGGCAGTTTCATTTAGAGATGGGGACGAGCAAGTGGTCTGGCAATTCATTTGCTGGCTGAACACGTGTTCAGTGCTTTGCAGTCCCACCTCCTTTAGCAGATGCCCATTCATGGGCAGCACCCAGAGAAGGCTGAGCAGGGAAACCAGGGTGCTGCCTCAGAATAAGCACCTGCCAGAGAAAGCAGGGCTGCAAAGCATGAACACCTGTCTGGTTTTTTTTTTTTTTTTAAAAAAAAGGCATGAGCTACCCGTTTGTGCCCATCTCTAGTTTCATTGATTCAAATGGGCCTTACTCCACTTGCAACCTACTACCATTTGGGGCAAGTCTAGTGTGACAACAATTAAGCTTCAAAATTTCAGCTCGAGCATCCAATAGAGTCAGGCCCAACAGTGGTTGTATGTACCAGTTCATAGATAAGGACTCACCAAATCCACACTGATTCAATGGTCCTATTCTAATGCAACATATGCTAAACAACACAATTTCAGATATTTTTGTTTACCAATCGGCCTTGCCCTTTTGTTACAGATCCCCATAACAGTTATGTAAGTTATAACTGCATGAAAGTTATGATTTTCTGCTAAGGATACAAACCAGATACAAAAAGCTTTCTTTTACCAACAATGTTTCTGTGATACACTTCTTGTAGCTGATTTTTCAAAAGGTTACTGTATCAGGACATTAAAGCTGCATGAAAGCTTTTGATTCATTTTAAGAATGTAGCCCCACAATTTAAATGTTAGTATTTCTGAACACAGTCAAATGTTTCATCATAAGACTTTATGGTTTTAAATACAAACATAATCTACAGTGTCATTTTAAAAATAACAACCAAGCAATCAAGAAATGTTTTGAAAATCCTACAATGACTTTGTTTCACGAAATGCCTTGTATCACACCTGTGTATCTTTACTACTTACCTTGAAAATGGTTTGGTCTTCTTGCTGTTTCCAAGAATAGTAGCCCCTGCTGGTCCCAGTTTGGCACTCTCTCGTAACCAATTTGCAGGAGGAAGTTTTAGATCAGTCTTTTCTTGAAGACGAGCAAATGCTGCTTGTGGTGGAGCAGATGAATATTTTACAACAGCACTGCTTTTTACTTCATTGCCTCCAAGAAATAATACAGATCCCTAGTTTGCAAAATATAAAATATTTAATTAACAAAGAGATTTTAACTCAAATACTCCTCGTTACAAATATCATTACATAGTGCTTATATGTATGCAGTTTTATTCAAAAAGTGATACCAGTGATTAATGAGACTAAAGACGTCAAATGGATCTTATACTAAGACTGAATCCAACAAAGTTTGAAACACTGCTGACCTATTATATTTGGTGCCAGCAATATGGATATACTATACATAAATATAATATATATTAAACCTTCTGTGAGGGGGTGTACTCACTTCTGCGATATACTGTAAGTGTGCCTAATAGGGTTTTCATGGTAAATGAAATATTTCAGGAGAGGCTTTATCAAGGTCACACAACCCATGAGTGTGTCCATGGCCAATAAGGCATTCAAACCTATGTCTCCTGTGTCCTCATCTGTCACTCTGCCCTCTACTACACCATCTGGGCTACAGAAATGCACAAGGACAAGAATGGACAAGAACCAGGTCAGAGGGTGACCAAAAGGACATAGAGTGGGTCGGGCACCTCTCCGTGCGTCCTCATTAGGGCACGAAGGCCTGAGGCACATCCCACCGTTTTAACACACAAGGTCTCTGCATTTCTTTCACCCGCTCAGGGTCTGATTCTTCACAACGCTCCCATCCTTTTTGCACCTGGAAAGGGGGGGGGGGTAAGCTCAAACAAAACAAGCAGCAAGTGGGGGGTGGGAGAGAACCTAAGTGCTAAGCACTTATTGTCTCCTTCGCTCACACGTTACCATAGTCCAGGGGGTGTCAAATTTTTGGCCCTCCAGATGTTTTGGACCACAACTCCCAGAATTCCAAGCCTGTACGGCCAATGACAAAGGACTGTGGGGGGCTGTGGCCAAAACTTCTGGAGGGCTGAAGTTTGGACACCACTGCCATAGTCCTTACCCACCCACCCACCGACCCCCGAAAACCGTGAGGCAGCGCCGCTGGAACACGCGAGTTTGGCGCCAACGGGGGGGGCACAGCGCGCGCCGGCCGTGAGAAGCGGGCAGGGCGGCGAACGACCGCGGACAGAGCGCACTAGTCCAGTACCTGCTTCGACTCGTCCCGTTCTCCTTTCAACGGCTCCGGCTGAGGCGGAGAAGCCGCCGGGCCGCCGCCTTTCCCAGCCAAGGCCCCTTCGGCCCCTGCTCCTCTCGGGTCCCCCATGCCTCGGGCAGCGCCGCTCACCGAAACGACGGCGGGGGGGGGGGAGAGGGGAGAGCCGGAAGTCCTCCGCACCACCACCCTTGGACGGCCCAGGCAGCGGCGCCCTGGAAACCACCGGAAAGGGCTCGAAAGAACTCGCCGCGCCGAGATCCCGCCCACCCCCTCCGAGTCTTCGCTGCGTCTCGTTGGCTCCTGGCAGCGTCGCTCACTAAAAGGACTCGCAGGGACGGGCGGCGAATTCTCGCGAGAAAGCGCTTGCCGGCGATGGTCCGAGTAAAAGGGGAAGAGGGAGGCGGGGCTCGCCACTCCCACCAAGCATCCCGGCAAAGGGAATTGGCCTGGGAGGCTTTCAGGTGCCTTGCAGCGCCATACAGCCCAGGCAGAGAAAGCCCTTTTCAGTCGGAAAAAATGTTACAGCTGAATCCGATGAGACCTGCAAGGGCGGGGAGGTCTGCCACAAACAACCGTGGGATTATCTTTTGTTTATTCATTCAATCAGGGTTTTTGTGCCACCAACCTCTAGTCCCAGAGGGCGGCTCACATAGACTCAAGATTATAATAGACAATATGCTAAGACCATCCCAAACAGACAAGCCATCCACATTAAAAACTAAGGGCTCCAGAGCAGAACTACTATTAAACAAAATTAATCGTCAAATAAGGACAACAAATCGAATGTGATACTTTTGTGGACGTAGGGAATTTCATGGCGGAAGTTATTGTTTATTTTATTGCATTGGTGAGCTGCTTATTGTATTTCCAGTTGCTGCCTGAGAGAAGGGATGCCGTTAGGCCTAAAAAAGTAAAGGTTATGGTGGATGACAAATGTATGCATCTTTGCTTGTATACACGTGTTATATTGGTGATTTCATTAGTTTCCTTGACCTCCAAAAAGGAATTTCATGTCATTTCCCCCCCTTTTCTGTTACACTTGTATTTATTTTATTTTATTTCATTTTATTTCATTTCATTTTTATACCACCCGTCTTCCCAGGGAACTCCAGGTGGTTAACAATAAGGGTTAAAGGGACAATAAAACACAAAGTAGCATCAGCAAAAATCAAAGAAGTGTATTAGCCTCCTTGTATGTGAAGTATATGGTGATGAATTCCCAAAGGGTTGTGATAATAAAACATAATGGAGACTGTTATCTGCGGCTTATCCAGAATTTTTTTTTTAAGAAATACATCTATGATTTGATTTGGTAACTAATGAAAAACCTAATTGTTTAGACCAGGGTTAAAAGGCTCAAAGTGAACTCAGACAAGTCTGATTTTTTTTTCCCTGGGAGGCCCCTCTGATAGGTTGTGAGGGATCTCCTCTAGACTGGATGGGATTGCTCTCCCTTTTAGGGATCAGATCTGTAACTTGGGCATTCTTCTGGACCTGGTTCTGTCCTGGGATGCCCATGTTGCAGCCTTGGCCAGGCTTTTAACCAGCTAAGGCAGATTGCCCAGTTCTGCCCCTACCTTGATGAGAGTCCACCCAAGTTGTTGGTATGCTCATTGTGTTAGGTTTTGAGTTAAAACCCATGTATTGTAACTATCAATTGTTTGGAGTTCCTGACACAGGTGAGCTCTGAGTAACCACCAAAGCTCAGCTATAAGTAATAAGTTTTCCCTAAGTTTTGGTTGGGTAAGGGAAACATAAATTAAGGGAGAAATCACTGTGCTCCTTGCAGTTCTTTGTCTACTTGCCTGATGAAGTTCTGTCCAGTTGTTAACCATATATACTGCTCCTGAGAGCTCTGCATTTGTTTTTGTTGCTGTTGTATGTAACCTGTAAATATAATTTCTGCATGCTGACTGTCTTCATGTGGCATACTACAAAGGAGGGGATTCCTGCCTCAGAACTCTGCTGATCTTTACAAACCCTAACACAGTGGTGTCCAGACTTTGCCCCTCCAGATGTGTTGGACCACAACTTCCACAGTCCTTTGTCACTGGCAATCTAGGCTTGGAATTCTGGGAGTTGTGGTCCAAAACATCTGGAGGGCCAAAGTTTGGACACCACTGCCCTAACACATTGGTCATCTCCTGGATCATCTATGCAGTGCTGTCTAACTGTGGCTTCCTTTGAAACTGACTTGGAGATGGCAGTGGGACTGAAATGTGGCAGCCAGAGTGGTAGCTGGTGAGAGCCAGTTTAGTCTTATCACTCCAGTTCTGGCTCATCTTCACTGGCTATCAATTGTGTCCTAGATCAGGTTCAAGGTTTTGATGCTCATGTATAAAGCCCTTCATGGTGTGAGATTATATTATTTACTCAACTCACCAGATCTAGGCTATGTTCCTCTGAGTAGCCTTGCCAAAGAAGGCATGTAAGTAGTCTACAGGGGCATTGGGCCTTATTTGCCGTGGCACCAATTTTGTGAAATGAGCTTCTAGTGGAGTTACACCTAGCCCCTCCCTGTTAACTTTTAGAAGGCAACTTAAAACACTACTTTCACACTGACTCTACGTGACTTTACACCTGCTGTTCTGCTGATGTATTGATTTATTATGAATCTACCACTGGCACCATATAGTTCACCTGTTAACTATTTTAACCATTTAGTTGTGTATTTGTTTTATTCATGACTGATGTAAACTGTCCAAAACAGTGTGCTGCACTACTAGAATGGTATATACTGTATGTTGAATGAATGTTCATTATTTTGGGATGCTGAGAACTCTTGAAAATCTCTGGCCCAGAGCACTGAGGTCTGTGGTCCCAAACAATGTCAGATTTCTTCCAGTACTGGGAGATGTTCAGTGGAGTGCTTGAGACCCAGAAGGGCTTTGGGAATCTAACAATAGACTCCTACTAAACTACAGGATATACCCTGAGAAGATGTCTTCTGGACCCATGCATCCTGCAAGGTGTGAATCCAAGCTAGTGCAAAGACAAAATCCTCCTCCAATCTGCCATTTTGGCTGTATGGCCTCTCAGGTAACAGGCTGTGTTTAGTACCTCTTCCAAATGCTTACGAAGATTCAAGTCCCAGCATGTGAACCATTTCTGATTTGCATGGAGTAGAATCAATGTGGCTTTTAGCCTCCCATGCCTACAAGTTAGATTTTAAGTGGGAGCAGGGAAAACCCTTCCTGGCCCTGCTTGTGCTCATCTCATTTGAAAGTTGCCAAGACCTTATCTTGTCTTTGCTTTCAGCAAACACTAACATATGTCCAAGTGGCTTAGAACCAGGGAACAAAACATCTGCCCTCTCAGTCTCTGAGACACACATCCCTTCTGTTTGTGAAACTGGCAGCCACCATTCAGTATGCCAGCTGGACCATATTCAGTAACAAATCAGTAAAGCTGCTGTCAAAGCTGGCTTTCAAAGTGGATCCCTAGTGGTTTGATGACCTTTTTCTGCAAGATCTTCTGACTACAGGTGGACTTTCCTGATGAAAGGAAATTTAACCGTCCAAAGGTTGTAAGTGAATCTTCAACGCCCTCTGCAGAGCTGCCCTGATTCTCAACATGAAGATAAGCTCTTATGAGAGTCTGGGATAACCTCACGCTGGAAGGCAATATCATCAAGGGAGGGTTATTCCAAAGTTCTGGAATGAGATCGTAGAAGATACAGAAGGTTTAGCTAGTGGTGGTGGCCATGACAACTGCAGACACCTCTGCCTCTAAGAGGCTATTACCTGGAGTGTCCCACCTCTCCTTCCAGGTCCCTGGTGTGGTAGAGCTCCACATGACAAAAACTGTAGTCAGAGTGGTGGGAAACTATGCCTAAAGGGAGGCAGGCCAACCCCAGCACAACACAAGATGGTGCATGGGTAAGACATGGCTTTCAGAGGTAACCTCCCTGTCATGTTAGTGGCAGTACCTGGCTGCCACATGGGAGAACAACACCCTAGCCTGAAAGAAAGATTGGGGGGCAGTACAGAGTAGTACAATACCGACACTTGCTACTTGTCTTTTAGTTCAAGAAATGACTCCCTATTTTGTAAAACTCCAGAGACCATTTCTCTAAATAAGGAACAGGTAGTGTCAATTAGGTTGCTCACAATAGTGAGCAACCTAATTGACGGTGAGCTGTCTTAGGTCTCCTGTGTGAAAAAAGTGGCATTTAAATTAAATAAATGTCACATTGTGGTGAAAATGCTGCAAGAAGGACTGTCCTGTTATAATATAGCAGATAGACAATATTGATTATTGGTTCTATTACTTCAAAAAAATCTAGTACTCATCCTTGTTTTCAATAACTATTGTAGAATAAAATTCCTGCGGACCAGAGGAACATTAAAAATATTTGATTCTTGCACTATGAGTAGGATGACCAGATCTAAATTCCCATACAGCCCCTTAATTTCCACCATTTTGTATTGTCTCAATTTTTTAGAGCTAAACATACTTTGTAGTTTCATTGTGAGGATAATGGGGAAGGAGAAACATGTATGATCTTTGATATCTTATTATTGTCTTCGGTAACATGGTAGAAATGTAACTATGAAGTTATTGCAAAATAAAAATATCAACAAAGCCCAGCCATCTCCCCACGAAACACACGTTAATAATTTGTATTAGAATGAAAGAGTATATGATGTTGGATCAAAAGTTCCATAGGTATTTGTTTATTTACTTAGCTTATTTCTATCACATCTTCCTTCCAAAAAGGAACCCAAATCTACTGTACAAAGGGATATATATTCATCAGTCAATATGAGCAGAGCAACAGCAAGGTACAGTGGTACCTTGTATAAAAGAATCAATTTGTTCCAAATGAAATTCTGTTAAGCAAATTTTCTTTTATACAAATTTCCCATAGGAATGCATTGAAAACGGAGTAATCCCTAATCACAACCATTTTTAATGTTATACAGATTCGTCCCATAGGTGATTTAACAGCAAATTTCCCCTATCTCCAGATTTTTTATGTTGTACAGATTTTATGTTATGCAAACCATTTGTTATACGAGGGTCCACTGTAGTCACATGCCAAATTTACATGCCCTTCATCTCAACATGGCAGCTTCCTCAGCTGGAGCACAACATGGATCAATATTGAACAGTGGCTAAACAATATTTTCCTTAGTGCATCATTTTCCTACCCCATCCCTTTCCAGATTATTCCTCTCTTTCATCTTCTTTTAAATAAGGGAAAGAGAAAAATCCCTCATCATCTTTGTTTCTTCTGGCAATCAGGACTGTTGTTGGAATATCTTTTTCTGAATGTGCTTTAACAACAATTCTATAGGAAAGTGTACATGGGAAAAATTTCATGTTCATCTTGAAGCTAGTAGTGGCCAGTTGCTATAGCATACAGAGCACATCCTTCACAGATTTTGCCCTTGCCTTCAAAATATTTCCAGGAAAATAATAATTTTTCAAAAAAATAAGAATGTGTCTCATGTTAAGATATATTGATACAGTACTATGTGTTATTAAGTCACCCTGACATATGACAACACTGTGGATGAGTTATATCCAAAATGGAAACTCAGATATGTGGGCTTCTTTAAGGAGTAAATCCATCTTGCATTTGGTTTACCTCTTTCCTGCTGCTTTCCACCTTTCCTAGCATTATTGTCATTTCCAGAGAATCCCGCCTTCTCATGATGGGCCCAAAGTAGAACAACCTCAATTTCAATATTTTTCCTCACTAATTTCAGTTTTGTTGTGGAATTATTATGACCCCTGCCTCTTCAAACCATGTAATTATCATATCTGTAGCTTTAAATACAAGAAATGATCTTTTTTTTTTTTTTTGGTTGGTGCTGTACACTCAGTGAAAGTAGAATTAGATCCTGCTTCTTGATATAGCCTCTAGGTGTTGCTGTAATACAAATAATGAGAAAGATAGAATCACGCCTTTTAAAATTTGGAATTGGGGGGGGGGGTCTATTTCTCGTAATACATTATTTTACATTCCACAGTTTTCACACATTGGAAGCCCAAACATAAGTCCTGAATCTCTCACAGCCACTATGCAAAAGCAGATATTAAATCAAGAAGCTGCTCATCAAATTGACAAGAGATTGCCACAGATGTACAAAGTGCGGGAAAAGGTAAACTTGAATTAGTTTTTGTCAGTTCAGCTCATGAATATTTGTGATTAGTAAATCACTAGTTTAATTATATTGGGGGGGGAGTCTGAACTTACTTTGGATTCTCAATGTTCTACATGTAAGTTCTTACCCATAGTTTTAACCCTACCATATTCTGTGCATTTTGTAACATTATTAATTGTATATTATACAATGTAATGCCAATAGCTCACACACAGCGATATTTTTTTCATGCAGTCAGAGTTGTATTTCTGCAGTCCATGCTTATATCAATTAAAACAGTGACTGAACTGGGCAGTCACTGTTATGAGGAGATGCAGTTTCTATGGTGAGGAACTGCAGGGGCATATCAATCTAATTTGCTTTCCGCTGGAAGGAGAAAAGTTGCAAGGTTTTGCAATAATTTGAGTCTGTTTGCAATGTACAGGTCTAGTATAGGCAGGAACAGTGGTGAAAGGCTCCAACAATCACATTTAATGTCTCTCACCTATCTGGAAAAATCATCTCATATCTCTGATGCTGTTTCTTCATGGGACATCCAAAACTTGACTTGAATCTCTGATTATTGCTGCACTAGATTGCAGAAGTGATTATGTGCTAAAAAAGCAACATGTATGGCAATACTAAAGATAGGAGGAGACCAAATTAAAAATTAAACCTTTAAACCTGGACTTCAGATCAGTGGCAAATTTGACACAGATGTAGCAGAAAGTCTGCTGTCACTGTGTGCCAAATTTGGGGAAATTTGAGCAAAAGGTTTTTTGAGTTATGATTTTTTTAAAAGTAAGACTATTTTACATCCCTTTTTCACAAAATAAGTTACTTTAAATGTCCCCAGATGTAGAACAAATCATATCAAAAAGACCTATCTTCCTTATCCTGAAATACAATGGTTGGCCTCACCCACTTTTTCAATTTGGAAAGAATTCAGTCTGCAGGGGCACAAATACTGATTCTCAAGCAAGGCTTTTCAAAAGAGAAAATCAGCCACTTTGTTGTAAGACTGAGCATGCATGCTACATGCTAGCCACTGGGAGCTGCAGGCAATGAAACATTGCATATATTTTTAATCAGAAGAGGGAGAGAGAAGGGTGTCAAAAGCAGACTGAAAAGACAAATTATCTTTTAAAAATTTAAAGCAAAAATCCTGTATCTTTTAAAATTTAAAGCAAAAAAAAAAGTTTTCCTTAAACAAATTAATGGAGTGACAGTCCTCCAGAAAAGGAGCTGTTTAGGCATGTATCTTCAATAAACTTTCTCTCAGGATTTCTAAGACCAAACAATCTCCTCACATAAATTTTCAGAGGGGGAATGAGCTCCAGGTCTGAGGCAACCTGAAGTTTTGACCTTTTCAATCAGATGTAACTAGCTGAATCTTAACTAATATTTTATCTTCTTCCCGATTGAACAGACTTATCAAAGTCATGCTTGTGAGAGGGAGGGATTGTGTATCTGGTTGTAAAAATGGAGATACAAAATAATATTAAAAATGGAGATACAAAATAATATTAAAAAGTAACACAATACAGATATCGAACATATATATATGTGTGTGTTAAAAAGAACACTGAACCAAAATTCAGAAGCCCAGTGAAGCTGTAAAATTACTAGGTTTTTTATTTGTTTGCTTTTTGCTTATTGGTTGGGGAAAGTTTTACTTGATGTTAACACAGCTAACATATCCTGTCAAAGTCTTCTGTTACAATCTCCATTCCCTCTAGCAGCCACCCACCTCATGTCAGTTCTTCCTCTTTACTTCTGCCCTCCATACCTCTATACCTATGAATAGTACACACTTATTTGCCTTTTCTGTGGTCTGCAGTATATTTAAAGTTCAAATTAGTTGGTTTCCTCCTCTTGTCTTTCCTCAAGGTCTGTCTTTCACGTAATAAAGAAGATTCTTCAAGTTTTTAGATTTTTCAAAAAACAAGCAAACAAACTCCACTTAATGGATGTGGGATATTGTGTTTCTATATCTACAATGCAAAACTTCAGGAAATGCCTTATATAGCTGCACAATATCATGCCAGCATTGCCAGCAGGAAAAACCCAATAACAATGTTCACAATGCAAAGGCAGCCTGAATGTTGCAGTCAAGATGGTCTATAGCAGTGATTCCCAACCTTCCTAATGCTGCGACCCTTTAATACAGTTCCTCATGTTGTGGTGACCCCCCTTGCCCTGCTCGGAAGGAGCCAGAAATCCCCTTTGGCAGGCCACTTCTGCAGGTGCCATAGAGAACTTCCCTTTACAGGTACCCTCGGCTAATTGCATCCTCCGGTGCCATTGACTGACATCCCCTCCAACCTATCAAGCTGTAACTCACTCTTCCCCCCTTCCTCCCCCTCCCCCTCCAGACCCAAGCCATTTGTTCCATTTTCTTCACTGATTCATGGCGAACCCTGTAAAATGGTCATTCCACACACCCCCCAAAGGGGTCCCGACCCCCAGGTTGGGAACCACTGGTCTACAGGATACCCTCTTGTTCTCACTACCATTCAGAAAGAGACCAAGCAAGGGAAAAATCCCAGAACCTGGTTCTTTCCCCTCCCCTCTCATCAGTTAACCACTTCATACTCAAACACAATGTAGTTGTCAGGGCTGTCATTCAACAAGTTCAGGGTTCTTCCTGACATTCTTCCCTCTCTCCTTGCCTTTCTTACTCACATTTACAAAGATTGCATCACTCTTAGCTCCGCTGTGTGGATGAAAGATGGGTCCCTGTAGTGGTCTCTCAATGCTTTTTCTTTTCCTGTTCAGAACATTAAGTGAATTCCGCTAATGGATTTTATCTCTACACTAAAAATAATTTCATTCCGATAGTGACTTCTTATGGTTTATAGTCATATGAATTCATTGAGAAAAATGGTTTTGTTTTGAATCTGGATTAATTTAAGAACATGAAAATTGTACCAAAGAACATCAAAAGCTCCTTACACCTATGTTTGATTGCCAGTTTATCAATTCTTCATGTGCCTCTCGGTGGATTTGGATTTTTTTTTTTTTTTGCAATCTGAACAAATACTGAGATTTAGAAGGTCAGAAGTGATTTTTCTGTTTAGCTGAATATAATTGAGAACATTTGCAAGTCATTTGAATAATTGTAGTGCATGCTAAGCCACAGATGGAAAACAGATATACTATTTTGTGAAAGTCTTAATGTGAAATTGTTAGCCTAACCTTTAGGGGGCAAATTGTGTATAAACATAATCAAACAGGCTAAAAAATCATGAGAAAAAGGAAAACATATTAATATGGACTTCTTTAAATATGTGCTGCACATATTGCCTCAAGTTCTGTGTTTTTATTTACAGTATTTATTAGCCTCTGTGGAGTCTTAGCTCTCAGAACTACAGCAACAAATGTAACCTACAATAAAACCACTATGAATTGAAAACCACAAGCAAAGAATAAAATATTATTATAAAGTGACATACAGACTGACAGCAGTGTCATGTACAGTATGTTTTCTTAGAAATCAATATCATTCAGTTCAGTAAGGCTTACTCCAGGAAAGTGGGTATAGCAGTGCAACATAAACATACAACAGAAAATTTTAGAGGAAGATATATTTTATGTGAATTAAAACATATATTCTGCTTCTGATACGTTACATGCCGAGCTCACAAATTTGCAAGAACATGTCGGATTTAGTGAGGAGTATAGTACAAGAGGCTAAAGATATAAGGAAGGGATGTTTACAGTTTCTTGTAAACCATCTGTTCTTTTGGCCACTGCTCTCAAGGGGCTATTCATTCATTCATCTCTTGGTCTGATATCTCTTTTCTTTTACATTTGTTTACTTGTATTCTTTTGAATATTCAGAAATATTCCAACAACGATGCACTTTATAATGGAGGAAAACTGACACATCAGAGTTAACAAGATGCCACAGTGTCACAAAACTCATGTGCGGGAATTTGCTTTACTTCAACGGTTTTTGAATAACTGTGGGAGAAGTCTTTTCCTCTCAGTTCAGAAGAAAACGGAAACTGGCTGTAGGTAACAGCTGATTGCCTTTAATCTCCCCCTATGAGGGACCACTCTAGCTGTGAGATTAATTAACTTTCTTAGGGGAAGCACTGTTTTATTTCCTCTCTTGTATTTTACTGTTCTTAATTTGTTACAAGCTCAAAACAGGGCTCAAGTGTAGCTAAATTATCAAACTGTCACTCAGTTCACCAGACAGACAGACAGACAGACAGACAGGGAGGGAGGGAGGGAGGGAGGGGGTGAATTAAAAGAATTGTGGAATAGTCCCATATCCTTAAGGGGGATGTGTAGTTACACGTTTTAAAAAGCAGCTCCACACCATATTCCAGAACACAGAGCACACAAGTTTTAAGACTGAGGGGACATTCAAAAACATACTGTAGCATTTATTTATTTATTTATTTATTTATTTATTTATTTATATTTGTAGACCACTCAACTTTCCCAAGGGAACTCAGGGCAGTTAACATAGACCATAACATTTTGGTTAAAAAAATTGTACTAGGCGTGCATGTCATGTCCACGTAATTGGAATATTAACTCCTTCATTCATTTAACATCCATACCACCCCTTTATTTATTTAGCTTATATGACACCCACTACTCAAAGGTCTCTGGGTGGCTTACAATATTAAAATAATTAAAATAATTAAAATATTAAAATGTCTATAAAATAAAAGTGATAAAAAACTTTAAATACAATAAATACATACACAAAAACAATACACTAAAATTGCCATCGGGAGCCACAATCAATGTTATATCAGTTAAAAAACTTATGGAACAAGAAGGTTTTTTAACCTGGCGCCAAAATGTCATCAACATTGGCACCAGGCATGTTTCACTTGGGAGGGCATTCCATAATCTGGTCACAGCCGCCGAAAAGGCCCTTATACCTACAAGCCATCCCTTTCACCTCCATGAGGGATGGCTGCTTCAGGAGGGCTCCCTGGCTAGATCATAATTGCCAGGTAGGTTCATATGGAAGGATGCGGTCCTTCAGGTATCTAAGTCCTAAGCCATTTAAGGGCTTTTATATGTCAAAATAAGTACTTTGAATTGGGCTCAGGCAACAACTGGTACCCAATGCAGCTTATACAGAACTGGCATTGTATGGTCCCTGGCAGCCCCTCCACTAACCAGCCACGCAGCAGGATTCTGATCCAGTTGCAATTGCTGGACCACCTTCAAGGCTGCCCCATGTAAAGCACATTGCAGTAATCAATACGGGATGTTACCAGTGCATGCGTAACTGTTATGAGGCTCCATTCGTCCAGGTAGGGGTGCAGCTGGTATATTTTCCACAGCTGAAGAAAGGCACCCCTGGCCACCGAGTTCATCTGGGCTTCCAGAGTTAGACTGGGGTCCAGGAGCACCCCCAAGCTGTGGACCATGTCCCTTAGGGGCAGTGCAACCCCATCCAGGATAGGGAAATGGCCCTCTAACCTGTACAGCGAAGCACTCACTAACAGCATTTCCATCTTGTCTGGATTGAATTTCAATTTATTTACCTTCATCCAGTCCATTATTAGGTCCATATACAAGTTCAGCACAGAAACCACCTCACCTGGATTGGTGAAAAATGAGAGGTAGAGCAGAGTATCGTCCTCCTGATGACCTCTCCCAGCGGTTCCATGTAGATGTTAAACAGCATGGGAGATAATATCGAGCCCTGTGGAACCCCATGACGTAAATGCTATGGGGTAGAGCTACTATCCCCCAGCACCACCTTCTGGACATGGTCAGCCAGGAAGGAGCAGAACCACCACAAAACAGTGCCTCCAACTCCCAACCTGGCCAGCCTATCCAGAAGGACACCATGGTCGATGGTGTTAAAAGCCACCGAGAGGTCCAGAAGTATCAACAGGGTCACACTCCCCTGGTCTCTCTCCCGGCAAAAGTTATCATAAAGGGTGTCCAAGGCGGTCTCGATTCCAAAACCTGATTGAAATGGATCCAGAAAATCCATTACATGCTTTGGGTGGTTCACAACTTGTCAAATCACATTAAAATCAACAATTCCAAATTCCAAAATACAATAGATTCAATAAAGTAAATAAAATCCTGTCACCAAAAATACAATTAAGTAAAACTAAAACAAAATTGGGAATCTGAAGTCAGTGGTTAAAATCACTTGTAAAAAGACTGTCTTCACATAATTCTGTTTTTTCTTATTTTGGAAGAACGCAAACGAATGGCAGGTGACAAACCTCTTTAGGAAGCATATTTCAGAGAGAAGGGGCCACAAAGGAGAAAGCGCAACTCCTGACGTTAGCTGTTTTGGCCTCTTTATGTATCATCATTTTTAAATTCCAGGACTGTGAGAATCAGTTGTGGTAGGCAGGTGTTTTGGGTCAAAACACATTATTTATTTATTTTATTTCTATACCACCCATCTTCCAGCGGAACTCTGGGCGGTTTACAACATTATTAAAAACAACAATACAGTACAGAACAATATGGTGGTACACCACCAGTAGGCTAAAAGTATGAAAACACAAAGCATTCACACAGTTTTTAAAGTATCCTTTGAGCAAGAAGATGGAGGGTAGTAACTAAACCCACCAATCCACAAATTACACTTATAAGTCCTACTGATTTAAGTGGATTTTTTTTCTGTTTGGGACAACATTTGGATTAGGTACAGATACTTGGACTTATGTTTGCTATCAGTTCAACTCCACACAGTCAATAGTAAGAGTTAGTGGTTATAAGTCTTAAACATCTAGTTTCTCCTTCCCTAGTCAAGTCCTCGAGGATGCTTAAAATAGTGCTCTGGAAGCTGTTGTTTTCCTATAATGCTTTTTCAATGTATCCTACAAAATACTGATGTCTTTGTATACACAGTGATATGCCTTTACTTCATTTTTAGATAAACATGCAGCAGTCTCCAGCCTTTAGGTTTATGGAATAAGTCATGAAAGAAAATAGAAATCCCAGTTTGAAATATGACTTACAGTCATGCCTGGATTTCTGAACCAAAATCATTTCTATGAGTCAGCAACGATGCACTACCTCTGACTCTGAATATGTACTAGGTACCTTTCCTTCTCCTCTCAGCATGAAGGAGCCTGCCCCTTCACAGAATTAAGCCAGGCCAACAGCACCAAGGGCATTCTTCACTATAAGCCTGGCTTCCTTATACATTTTCTTTCTTTCTTTCTTTCTTTCTTTCTTTCTTTCTTTCTTTCTTTCTGAAAAGTACTCTTACTTCCCTGGCAAGTCCCAACCTAGCCAACAAGCATATGACTTCCAAACATGAGTTGGAAAAGCTGGGCAAGTCGTTCCCTTTCTTCCAAATAAATCTAGGCTAGATTTTCATTCCTCTCCCTGCAGTTGCACAGTCTGCCTGTGTTCTTGCTCATCTTCTAGAATTGGTATAAAATAAAAGGTTTGCCTTTATTTTTCTTTTACGTAAAGTGGGAGTGAGATAGAAAGAAGCTAGACGGAAGCACTGATAAGAATGGAGAAAGACATTACAGACAGATGCCTAGAGAGAAGGTAGCCACTGGAGTACAAAAAAGGCAACTTCGAAGTATAATATATTGCGTGTAAAAGAGCATTAAACAAGTGAAGTCTTTAGCTATGCTACAGTTATACCTACATAATGTTAAAGTATAATGCTGCCATTGCAGTTCTGTGCTCTCCTGACAGTTAATTAGAAAGCAAAACAATGCTAGTAGAATGCAGGAGATAATGTAGTAACTCTAACAAACACTCCCATAGTTTCTTTACAAGCCCTGTGGTCAAATAGCAAACATGAGCAGGTGCGGTGGAGACTCCCCATGTTAGAAACCTATGGAAGGCCCTGCAAGTGCATTATGATCAAATAATTCTGTTGCATCTGCAGTCCCACATACCTCCACACAAGAGAGAAACCATACAATAAAGCATCTGGGAAGACCCATCTTACCCTTTCTAATATAGGCATGTTAAGTACAGTACTGTATATACTCAAATATAAGTCTAGTTTTTCAGCCCAGACTTAAACATTTTTCACTGCTTCTCCTGACACACACACACACACGTTGCAGGGGAGCGGCGTGCAATGTTTAAAATGACTTTTAGCCACTGAGGCAAGTGTTTGGGTTGGTGGCTAGAAGTCATTTTAAACATCACACGCCGCTTCTCCTGACTCCCCTCTGCTTTACGGGGCAGTGGCGTGTGATGCTTAAAATGACCTTTAGCC
The DNA here is from genome assembly GCA_023846285.1 of Phrynocephalus versicolor. Taxonomy (NCBI): domain Eukaryota; kingdom Metazoa; phylum Chordata; class Lepidosauria; order Squamata; family Agamidae; genus Phrynocephalus; species Phrynocephalus versicolor. The sequence goes on along the minus strand of JAHTLZ010003518.1, from coordinate 1,297,279 downwards.
ACTGAGGCAAGCGCTTGCGGCGGTGGCTAAAAGTCATTTTAAGCATCACACACCGCACCCCCAGCTCCACAAAGTAAACTTAACAACTACAAACTGCTTGTAAAGATCTCATTCATAGGAGGGTGGTGGTAGATCAGATTCAGGTGATCTTGGAGGCAAACTGCCTGGATTCATACCAGTCAGAATTCAGGACACATCATGGTAGACAGCACAGGGCACACTGCACAATGACCTTTGCCACTCCTTGATCGCTCAGCAGTTTTTGATACCTTGAACATGGTATCCTCCTAGACAGTCTGTCAGGTCTGGGGATCAGAGCTGTGATGTTCTGCTTGTTCTGATCCTTCCTGGGTCTAGAGACTGCAGTTTGAGGAAGCATTATCATCCCCATGGACCCTATGTTGTGGGGCCCTCTGTCTTCCCAGTGCTTTTTAACATTATATGCTGGTAATATCAAAGATTAACCAATATAATGCTATGTGGGGCTGCCACATAGAATCTGTTTCTTTCCAAGCCAGATTTAAGGTTTTTAATACTAACGTACAAAGCCCATGATGGTTTGGGGCCTTTTTTTCTGTTGAAGTGCCCCCCACCCCATGACTTCTGCTTATTCCATCTGGTCCTCCAAGGCCTCACTGTTATGGATGGCCTCACTGAGGGAGGCAAAGAAGGTCTCCTTGAGGAGTCAAGTCTTATCAGTTGTGACCCTATTTTTGTTGAATGGACTTCCATTGTAAATACACTGAACCTACATAAGAACATAAGAAGAGCCATGCTGGATCAGGCCAAAGGCCCATCTAGTCCAGCTTTCTGTATCTCACAGTGGCCCCACCAGATGCGTTTGGGAGCGCATGAGACTAGATATCTGTCTCCTGATACCACTCCCCTGCATCTGGCCCTTGAAGTACCCAGTTTTAAGCCTGGAGATTACACATCTCCATCATGGTTTGTAACCTGTGATGGACTTTTCCTCCAGGAATCTTGTACAAATCATTGAAATACCTCCTCCCCCTGACATAGCTGTGGGAACACTTTACAACACCATCAACAGGTGTTGGATTATTTATTGGGGTTTTAATTTTTGATTATGGTTGTTTTTTGTTATGGTTTTTTTTTTCCTTTGGTTTTTGGTTGTGGCTCAGGGAGCTTACGGTATATTTATTGTTTAACCACCTAGAAGAATGCATATGACTATGTCAGGCAATATAAAAATGCCTTGAGCAAGCAAGCAAACCTGGCCTTTCAATAGCTGATGACTTACAAGAGGCGATTTGGTCTACATTTATATTTTTAGAACTTTCATTCTGTGTTTAGATTTTAGAACTGAGGATGCTGCATCAGGTATTTGTTTTCCTCTGACTCTATGAGCATACCTTTAAGTCTCTTACTTTGTTAGCATTTTGCTCTTTATTTGCATTTAGTTGGAGATGAAGTAAAGAGTTAATTTTCATTTCACTGGATCACTGACAATGTTTAGACTGTTATTCCTTGCTGCGGCTTAATACAAGAGACCAGTACTTGAAAACTAAAAGCAATAAAATTGAACATGTAGCCACATGCTTTCTAGATATGGGACACAGCCGTTTTAAATGTATAGCACAGTTACATGATGTAATATATAGCGTCTTCTCTGTGGGTGGCACAGAGCTCATAAATCTCAGGTTGACTTCATTATGAACTTCCTTTGAAGTTCAGCTTTTATTAGCTGAGGACTCAACAGTGACTCAGTAAAAGAAATCTTGATATTTGGTTAATAATTTGAACCCATATAAATATAGTTTATCTGATTTAAAGGTTCAAGTGCTTACAGAGAGTTTATATGATTCTGTTTTAAACCTGGATTAAAATGTAGACAGTGTACTATACCTACAGAATCCTGACAAATGAGTATGTGGCATAAAGGGATGTACCGTATGTGTGCATGCAATTTTTGATTGCACATAACATGAATGCTATTACTGTATCATTTTATTTCTTAATTCTCTTTTTAGAAACCAGTAAACACATTTCCATTTTCAGTTCATGACAACAGACACTGCTTATTGAATGCAGGAGAATACTTAGATTCTGTAAGTATTCAGTTATGTTACATTTTTAAAATATAGTAATAATTTTGGTTCCCTCTGTGATCTTTGTCTTTTACAATAGAATAAATTCATTCTCCCTTCTGTAGCATTTCTCTTCCAGATGAAAAATTGATATAAAAAGTCAGATTATTGCAATGCCTTGTCTTCAAAATTGACACATTTGAAAGATACACAGATGTGTCAAGTTCTTTTTTTCTTGATGAGAGGTGAAAGTCTGTTTATCTCTTGGCTGCATTTTGTGTGTATAGGGTGAAATCTTGTTGCTCTGCACAGTAAGTTGCAACTTGATTGGGCCCATTGAATTAAGAGGGGATTTGATGAGTCAGCTCATCCATAAATCCCATTGATTCATTGGACCTGTTCTAGATGTGATTTACTATGCCAGGCAGCGGGATTTCAGCCATAGACTATCTAATGCTTATTTAGCAAATCCAACAGAGTTGATAGTTTGTCTTTATAATACATTTATATGTGGCTTTGGCACCACATTTGACATAGACTACAGGCCCTAAACCTGTATAACGTAAGAACAGTGACACTAAAAGCTTTATTAAATGCACAGGCATCCAATCTAACATTCATAAAAATCCAGAGGTTTTCTAACAGGTGACATGGTGATAATGAAGCAGAGTAGGGCAACTCTATACATTTCCGCTGAAGTGGACTCACGTTAAAAAGAAACCTATGTCATAGGGCTTCCTCCACAAGGAGTAAGGAAAACTATTATGCAACCTTTTGAGCAAGTGCCATTTTCTTAACTCCCACATGCTTTTCCTGCAGATCGATGTCAGCGTACTTGTTTTATTTTGTTAGATAAGGATAAAATCTTTGAAAATTCAACTGTTATCAAGCCACTCCCCTAAAATATAGGAGGCGGTATTCTCAGTTACCTTATATAGTAGATAAAAATTGAAATACGTGTTTCTTTCCACTTCTTTTAGGGGCTTGGACTAAGGAAATTTCAGCAAGAGGTGTGTCAGCACCACTCAAAGGAATACTTTTTGGGAAGGGAGGAACCAATTCCAAGTGATACTAGCCGCTCTAGTGTTTATCAAACTTCATTTGTCCAGTATCCAACTACTGAACAGCCCCTTCGGGGACGATTTCCCAAAAGCCATGTAGATCGGGGCATTGCTTTAAAACCAACAACTGAGAACGAATGCTTATGGTTTTCAAAAGGCTATGTTTGTCCTAATAATTCAGCTCCTTTGAAGTCAGATAGAAACTCCAAGTCCAAACAACATTTACCTGCAGAGCGAGTGACTGGTATTAAAGAGGACTCTAAAGAAAATTCCGATTTGGGTTGACCACACATGTTTGAAGATTAGCAGGAGCAATCTTTTTTCTCTATCCGAAATGGTTTTAAGTCTGTATATGACATTAAAACAACAGGGCCTACATTATTGGTTGCATTTCAGTATTTGTTATTTGTTTTAAAATGCAGAGTACATGGAAAAGAAAAAGACATTTTATGATCCCTTGAATCAAGAATTACTTTAATTTTCCCCTTTCTAAGATAAACATCAAGATTTTTCATTGATTACTGTATATGGAAACCTGGGGTGGTTCTTTCCCTTATAGCCTTTTATGCAACACCCTTTGTACAGATATCCCTTGTCCGTGTGGAGCCATTGCCCCGTCAGTTCCCTGCCAAAAATAAGATCTGATCATCTTTGAGACTATTTATAGGCTTGGAAACCCTTGCCATACTCCAAGGATGGGGAACTTTGGGGCTTTCCAGATGTTATTGGACTATTTTCATCAGCCTTATAATGCCACTGGTAAAAAGACAATGGGAACAGTAGGTCACAGGCTCCAGAGGACTGCTATGCTCCTTTCTCAGTTCACTTACATGTGAGTGAAGAATAGTATCAGCAGATAATTACGTGCCATCAAGTCAATTCTGACTCATGGCAACCTTCTTCGGGGGGTTTCAGTTAGACAGTACTCAGACAGGTCTCACCATTCTCTCCTTCTCTGTGTGTGTGTGGTAGTGGGGGGCCCTGGGATGGTGCAGCTTGCCCTGGTTACACAAGCTGACTCTTCCCTTCGGAGACACAGTGGGACATGAACTCCCAATCTCTGGCTCTGCAGCCAGATACCTAACTAACTGAGCTATCCAGCCAGCTAGCCTATCCAGTGGAATTTTGTTGTCTCCTTTAACTGGAAGGGCAGATATCAGACATAATTCATCATTTATTCTGGAACCTGCACAACACATTGCAAAATATCCCCCATCTGAATCAGTTTATTAAGTATCTATCACATCCCCTGCATTTTCCCAACATCTGTATGTTTCCTGAATTGATACCCACATGGATTCTAACTAACATTTTGTTTGGAATTAATTGCCTTCTTATGGCTTATTGTTAGACAGAGATGTCAACCATTGCTTTTCTCATACTTGCAAGTTTTCTACTTTCCAGCAAGGGCAAGAAGAAGCTAGCAGGTGCTCTGGATGTGATATTTTGCAGTGGTGAAAGCAAAGTTTTGCCCAAATTTTTCTGTACAGAATTGCACTGTGTAAAACTAGGATGTCTGCTTTGTTTCACAAACAGTTGAGAATATGAAGCCATGGGTGGGTTCTCTGCATTTTTCCTAATAGCCAGTCCATTATTGCTGCCTGTGCTTTGCTTCCTAAGGGGAAAGGCCAACCATTTTATACAATGCACATAGATCTTAAGGAAAGGAAAATGTTGCCTTACTCTTACCTGCAGGCAAGCCATCTTGAGAGGCTTGAAAATGCCTTTCGGCAGTGTTCTCTTGAGCTGAGACATCCTAAACCAACAAGGAGGTTAGATTGTGTTCAGAAGAGGTCTAGCATAGCTGTCATAGCTATATTCTAACTCAGGCTTCAGACCCATCAATGTGTCACACATTTAGTCATCTCGTGTTCATTATCTCAGCAGACATAAAAAGCAAACAAGCACCAATTTCCATTATGTTGGTACTACATGTATACCTGTTTATAATCTGAATCCTGGTTAATATACTATGCTGTCACTGTTTTGTTGAAATGGATCAAGACTTTGTGCAGATAGAACAGCAATAGCAAGGACACCAATTCATAGAAAATGTTGTTTGGCTTGTAAACAATAGAAATGTCATGTCAAAATAAGCTGTTATGGAAGACCTCCAACATAATCTAATACATTTCCTCAGTAAATACTGAAATAATGATGATGATTTTATTTGTAAACGACCCCTGTTGAGTTGCTTGGGGTGCTGTTGCCCTACGTTTTGAAACATAAAACAATTAGCAACATCATTAAACAGTTGCAAAGCCAAGAGCATGGCATCATTAGAAGAAAGTGATGTTTTTGTTTCAAGGCAGACAGACTCAGCCGGCCTGTTATAGATTCAAGATTGCCACAGCTTTAGCCAACAATTTTGTCCTCAAGCAGATTCCAAACTAAAGTGCATGCCAATCACAGAATATGTGAAGTGCCTCATGCCGTTTGGCATACTCAAGAGGGCAACTGTAGTTCTCCCACAGAAGGAAGAACTGTGTACTAGCTACATTTGTAATGTTTATCTAGGGGGCTTAATGCTTCAAGTGAATGTAGTAAAATTGCTCTGTTTTCCACCCACAAGAAAAGGATCCAGATTTATTAAGCTTATCTGGCTCTTTATAATTTAGATTCGTTCAACACTTCCTCCATCCTGATGCGTTTACAAAGTCATCATTTGTAATTGGTAGATATCTCCATAATTATTGGTGAGATGAAACATGTCTAACCTCTCTGTACAATTAAAACTCCAGTGAGTTTTGGTCTTCTGGGAGCCTGCATGTTCAATATCTTGAGCCTTGCAGAACAACAGATCAGAACGACAGATCTCAGCATGTTATGAAATGTTACAATTACCACAGTTGTACAGATTTAAACAAGAGGTAAGCGTATCAGCAGTACCACTGTTATTATTTGTGATAGGAAATTTAAGCGGCATACATTGATTTCCGAGTATTATCTAAAGGAAACCCACAAGTGGGACATGGCTGCTGCTTATGACTTCTCATTATTTAAGACTTCTTCAGAGTACTAGCTCTGTAAACCCACATTGCCGCAGAAGAACAAAGAGATATATCATACATTCAAGGATGCAATATATTACAGAATGAATGGTCATGGATTACTACATGCTTAACTAAATGCATGAAGTATAATCAGGTGTCTGGCTGTGAAACCAGAGTTTGGGAGTTTGAGGGGGGGCCCCCCCCCCGGGTCGTACTGATAGGGGATTGACTCAAAGATCCATAGGTCCCATGCCAGCTCTGCAGTAATAATAATATTATTATTTGTTCTCCAGATGGAGACGAAAGAGTAAATCATATATATGCATAGCATAGATGGTTGTGATTTTTATTTATTTATTTATTTATTAAATTTATACACCACTCCATCTAGCTACACGGCTACTCTGGGTGGTTTACAAAGCTGAACAGATATCAAACCAACAAACAATACAATAGATAAACAATCCAATAAATACATGGGATCAGAGAAAAAAATGGATGCAAAAAGTACTTGTGATAACTTTATCATGAATGCTGCCCATTATGAAAACTGTTGGTGAGTACACACAAACATATAGACAATAAGTGTGGTTAACATACTGTATGTGCTGTTACAAGCATCTTTTCTCTTTTATACAAATCTCGGCTCAGCAATTTATTACAATTTATCTCTGAAACTGTAAAACAATCAAATTTGTTTTCTACCATGTTTTATTCTGCTGTATAGAAAGCATCTAGTTTCCTATATTACCTAGCAAACTCGTGTTATACTGTACAGGAAAACTATTGTGATAACCTGCCTGTTAATATATATGCCAAGAAACCATTGTCTCATTGTCTCTCAACAGAAGTGGGGGCCTCAGGCACAGTCTATCTGCAACTTATCAGACCGTGCTTTCATCAATAACCAGACAAATCAAAAAGCCTTCACCACCAAGGCGATAGCTAACAACCCATACTTTATGGGTTTCAGCACCTTAGGCCATTGTTCACCTTAAGGCTATGGATACTGTTGTCTACCTAACAAGCCTATTCAGGCCATTGTTCATCTTATGAGCTTATTTCAGACCAGGGTGACAAGAGGTCATAGTGACTATAACATGGAGGACTCACACTAGCTTTATTCAGACTGATGAAGCTGTTTGGATGAGCAGCGAAACGTTTCTGTCTCTCAAGAAAAAGAAGTACAGTTGCCATGACTTAACTTCCAGATACATTGTCTCAGCTCAAATTATTGGTGATAGACAGGAAAGTGTGAATGTATTTGAATTACGTTGTGCTCCACTCAAATCTGGATTTGACATTCCTTTCACAATACCCCACATTATCCATTGTGAGATAAGTGATGGACTCTTTACACTACCCCATATTATGATAATGAAGTTTCATAGTACTGCTGTACCACAATAAGGTTATGTTTGTGTATTGTTGGTAAAAATACAAGCATCCCATTGATTGGCTTTTTTAAAAAAGAGAGAAGTAAAATAAATGATTAATCCAGTGGCAAACACAGCCATTTTTCATCATTATTTTTTCTGAATATGCTATCTTTCTCCATTCATTGTTTTGGTTTGTTTGTTTGTTTGGTGTATGGGTTTTTTCTTGTGTATGAGCTGCATTTGCTTAAAATTAAACTCAGGAAAGAACAGAGCATGCCCTGAAAAGTGGTTTGAGAAATAAATTTATGTTATATTTAGTTTGCAGTCCTTACTCGGCTTATGACCAAGCATTACTATGTGTACTTACTTGGAGTAAAGCAACTGAGTCCAGTGATTCTGAGTAGATCAACATAGGATTGTGCTGTTTTTCTAGCTTCATTTATCACTGATTCATTTTTGGTGAAATTTAACTTACGATGTCTTTAGCAGCCTTATGAAACCATAAAAGTGACTAGCCTGGATCCAGCAGAAGAGAAACATTTGTCGGTTCCCACTACCTGTAGTGTTTTTGTTCCATGGGTGAAATAGGAGTCTTATTCACTGGTAGCTGGCTTAGTTTCTATGAGGGAAAGGGGTGCACTGCCCATCTTGCACCAGCCCACTCTTCTTTTCCCCTACTGCTTGTAAATCCATGTCTTTACACAATTCCTTTTGGCCTTATTCTAATAGACAAGCACTTGAAGAAAAAGCTGGGATTAGTGCAGTTAAACAGGAAGTTTTCAGAATATGCTTCTTCATGAACACCAGAGAAAAGGTTTCCAAGCCACATGATATAACTTCCAGGGTTATAACAACTGGGGGGGGGTTGTTTCTTTGTGTGTGTCCCCCAAACCTTTTTGTGCCCGTCCCTCTTGTTAGCAAGTCACGCTCCAAGGGGCTGGCCCCAATTGGCATCTCCTTCTAGGTCCGATCCCCCCCCCCCGGGATGGACTTCCCACCTTATTTGGCTTCCCCCCACCTAAAGTGGGGGTCACCATATCACTCTGTTTTGCAGGTGCCATCCCGGCAACAATCTCTGGACCCTGTGAGCCAGGTCCTTTCCTTTCTTCATGAGCACCAGGGAAAAGGTTTCCAAGCCCCATGGTATCGCTTCCAGGGTAGCAAATCATTTCAGCAAAAAAACCAACAACATGTTATATCTTGTGTGGGAAGGCATCACTGTCCTCTCTCCTGCAGCCCACCCTTAGATTTGCTCCTGAGAGTCCCCTAATTAGAAGGGGTGTAGGGGAAGGGACTGTCTAGAGGCCCTGAGCACATCCGATCTCGCCTGATTTCAGAAGCTAAGCAGGGTCGGCCCTGGCAAGTACTTGGATGGGAGACCACAAGGGAACACCAGGTGCTGTAGGTGCCTGGAGTAGGAACTGGCAAACCACTCCAGTATTCCTGCCAAGAAAACTCCATGGACATGGGGTCACAAAGAGTCGGTCACGACTGTAACAAGACAACACACATACACAGGGGAAGGGAAATTACTCCTCCTGCTTCCTGCTCTGCTTTTGAAGTCATTCTGTCATTCAAGTTAACTGAATAGCACCCTTTTTGCCTTAAAACCACCAGAGGTTTTCACTACAATACGGCATGTATGTGTCATTTATTTTGAATATCTACACTGTGTCATCAGCACAAAGTCAGTATAAAATCTGCATCCAGAAAAGCTTTTTTCTGATGAAAATATCCAGCCCATTTTCTTAAAGTACTTTACTATGGGAATAATGTGCTGGATCTATTATAAAAATGCAATAACTTCCAAAACATTTTTATTTTGCCATTTCCTTCTCTCGTTGCCCCCCCAAATACATTTGTAGAAATACTTTGTGCTCTAACACAAAACAATATCTACAGCAGTAATAATAAATTAGATGCACTGGGAATTCAAGCTTGTTCTCATGTCCAAGGTGATATAGTGGAAATCATTCATAATGAAGAAGAAAGTAATTGTTATGCAGAATTTTGTACTAAGCTTGCCCCCCCCCCAATTATCTTGAGTACAGAGCACAGCATTCTTGGGGCTTTGAGGCAAGTAATGCCTAATAAAATGCTTGTGAATGTCCCCTATTTGCATAACTGAAATGTCTATAAATACAGATCTTTTCTATTTTTAAGAGATGCCAAATCTCAATCTGCTTTCTAAATCTGTCTTAGTTTCATCATTAATCAAAAATATCAAAATCAATAGGCATGCAAATCAATCTCTGACTGATTCCAGTATGCAAATAAATTATTGATGGATTTCCCCCCACAATGTAAAATTGGTGTATTCCTCTCCCCCTGCAATCATTATGCTTTAATGTTAATATGTACTGCAACACAGGATAAAGTGTAAATATAAAATTGAACATCTCATTTAGGACTGTTTAGTGCTCACTACTTTAAAACTCCATATGACTTTTTTAAAAAAACTTAAGGTAGTTGACGTATTATACCCTAGAAGGCCAAGTTAGGCAACATGGAGCATTTCAGATGTTTTAAATACAACACCCATAAACCCTGGTCATGGTGACTGGGATTTATGAGAGCTGTAGTTCAAAATGGCTTGCCCAACATGATGATGATGTTGTTACATGCCATCAAGTCACCTCTGACTTATGGTAACCTTATGAATAAGCAATTGCCAAAATGTCCTATTCTCACCAGTTCTGCTCAGCTCTTGTAAACTCATGGTGATGGCCATGGAGTCAGTCAATCTCATATTTTGTATTCCTCTTTTCTTGCAGGCTTCAAGTATGGTTTTTCACAATATAAACAAACTTAGGACCAAAACCCAAGAACAGAACCCTTAGCTCCACATGCAGTTCCACTCAATATATTTCCCTTCAGGTTATCCTGCAACTGAGGCCTCTGAGTAGTTTGTTGGTGGGCCCAGGGATCATTAGGCAGACCATGTGCTACACGAGCAACTTCCAAAATGTGGTGCCCTCAAGAGTCCTATTCAACTCTTGTAAACTCAGGGCTGTGACTCTCTTGATGGAGTCACTTCATCTGTTATTTGGTATTTTGCTGTTTCTGCTGCCTTCAACTTTCCCCAGCAGCATGGTCTGTTTCTGTGAATCTTGCCTTCTCATGATGTGCCCAAAGTGTTGCAGCCTCAGTTTCTTCATTTTTGCCCCCAGAGATGACTCACACTTGATTTGCTGGGGGGCCCAATTGTCTATCTTTCTGGCAGTCCAGCATAATGGCAGTAGCTCAAAGGAGTCATCCCCCCCCCCCGGTCCGCCTTCTTGACTGCCCAGGTTCCATGCCCAAACACAGTAATTGGGAATACAGTTGTGTGGATGATCTTGGTCTTGATCCCCAGTGACACATCCTTACACTTGATTATTTTTTTAATTTGTTCACTGCTGCCTTCCAAGACTCTGTCTTCTGATTTCTTGGCTACAGTCTCCATTTAGGCTGATTATTGAACCAAGGTATACAAAATGTTTAACAATTTCAGTTAAAGTTGGGTAGTTTTCTGTAGTCATTGTTTTGCACTTCTTACTGTTCAGGTGCAGACTTGCTTTTGCACTTTCTTCTTTCACCTTCCTCAGAAGACATTTCAAATCTTTGCTGCATTCTGCCAGTAAGATAGTGTCATCTGCATATCTTACTGGTATTTCTTCCTCCAATTTTCACCCATCCCTCAGCTTTCCATATGATATATTCTGCATAGACAGGTGAAACTCAAAAAATTAGAATATTGTGCAAATGTTCATTTATTTCAGTAAGTCAACTCAGGAGGTGAAACTAATATATGAGATAGACTCATTACATGCAAAGTGAGATATGTCACGCCTTACCTTGGTATTACTGTGATGATTGTGCTGTACAGCTTATGAAAACCCCAAATTCACAATCTCAGAAAATTAGAATATTACATGACATCAATAACACAAGGATTGGAAATAGAACAATATTGGACCTCTAAAAAGTATAAGCATGCATATGTAATCAATACTTGGTTTGGGCCCCTTTTGCATCAATTACTGCCTCAATGCAGTATGGCATGGATGCTATCGACCTGTGGCACTGCTGAGGTGTTATGGAAGACCAGGATGCTTCAATAGTGGCCTTCAGCTCCATTGTATTGTTCAGTCTCATGCCCCTCATCCATCTGTTGGCAATGCCCCATAGATTTTCTATGGGTTTCAGGTCAGCCAGGTTTGCTGGCCAATCAAGCACAGTAATCACATGGTCACTGAGCCAGGTTTTGATATTTTTGGCAGTGTGGGCAGGTACCAAGTCCTGCTGGGAAAATGAAATCAGCATCCCCATAAATATCAAAATCATTAGGCATACAAATCAATCTCTGACTGATGCGTGTTGTGTTGTGTCCTTACAGTCGTGACCAACTCTTTGTGACTCCATGTCCATGGAGTTTTCTTGGCAGGAATGCAAGTTCCTACTCCAGGCACCTACAGCACCTGGTATTCCCTGGTGGTCTCCCATCCAAGTATTAATGAGGGCCGGCTCTGCTTAGCTTTCGAAATCAAAATCAATAGGCATGCAAATCAATATCTGACTGATTCCAGTACGCAAATACATTATATTGTCTGCAGAAGGAAGCATGAAGTGCTCCAAAATCTCCTTTTTTGATAGTTTTTGGAGGGGAGAGATTTAAGATTAACCCCCCACACACTTGAAACTCAGTTACTTGGTTTGCTAGGTTAATTCTGATTATGTCTTCTGAAGTATTAGCTACCTTTCCAGGGCCTAAAATAAAATTCTTGTTACCTCAGATACCACTCCGCTCTCAGGATGCCAAAAAATGTTCAGCCTGTCAAACAGCTACAAATCCATCGAACTGCAACATTGTGTTGTCCCACTTTTGATCAGCTTAGCTACAAGACTACAATAGAGGACCTTGCCAAAAAACATAGTTGAAATCAAGATACAGGACATCCACAGAACTTTCTTATCTACCAAGCTTGTGATGTTGTCATGGAAAAAGAAGTTTGGCATGACTTGTTTCTGAGAAACTCGTGTTTAGTCTTAGAAATCACAGCATTCTGCTCTATATGCTTATAGAATTACTGCTGAATGACCCATTCCAGTACTTCTCTCAGTATTGACGATGAGCTGATTAAACAGCAATTGCCTTATTTTCTCCTCTTTCTGAAAGTGGCAGCGAAATTTGCTAAACTTCCATTTGTCAGGGAACTCATGTGCTCTCCAAGAGTTCTCAAAAGCAATAGCCAGGTGCTCTGAACTCACCTTTTCACACTCCTTTAGTATTCTCCAATGCAGTTCATCTGTCCCGGGGGACTTAGATTCATTCAAAATAAGGTGGGACTACACAGAGGAGGAACACCAGATTTAACTGGCATGCTTTGACTTTTTTTGAAACTAAGTTCCTGGCTGCTTCTGCCACCCAAATTGTTGTAAATAAATTGTTGTAAATAAATCCATGCAACAGTCCTCGCCACACTTCCCCATCAGATCAATATCACATGGGATTGCAATACCTATCTATTAATACTCTCTTTTTCTTCTTCCATTCATCCCGCACTTTTGATCTCTCCCCTCCTGTCAACTGGAGTGGCTGTCAGATTATAACCCTTATGTTGGGGGAAAATTAACCCCCGTTTTCTAGGGGACAACAGTAAACAGTGCAATTTGTGTTTCCATATTCCCTGTAGTACACTGTACTACTTTGTAATTTTTTTTCTCCAGTTGTTATACTGTATGTTAATTCAACACTTTGGCACAAGTGCAGAGTACTACTTTGATCTGAACATTGTTAGAACAATAGGACAAATGCTCTCAGTAGTAACAGATCAAATTGTATCAATGAAAGAATGGGCACCGCAACTGGAACAAGAAATAAAATTCAGTGACTAATAGATTATGGAAGGAAACGAAAAAGCCACAAGGCAGCCTGTGCACTGCTTCACTGATCTGATACAATACTATTGTTGGGATAACCCTGTGGTTGGCCATGAAGTTTTTTCCATATTAGCCAATTAGATGCTTGTCAAAGAGCTTGAAGTGTCTGTTGCAGAGTAAGCAGCGATGTCTGGGTTAGAGAAAATCAAGATAGACTAGTTGCTGGTTTTTGTGCAGTCTATGTATAGTATTTACAGTTCATGTGTAGGGATAGGCATGAAATGGAAAATAGCATTTTGTTTTGTTTTGTTTCTAGAGTAGTTTCATTTATCACAAAATAAATTTTAAAGTAGTTTTGTCACAAAATGAAACAAAACACTAAGCTCTATTTATGGCTGATGCAATACAGTTTTTATGTACTCCAATACAGCATTGCAGCAGCCATGAATCAGCACCAACATTGCTGGGACCAAGTTTGGACTGTTCCCTCCAAACCCCACGAAATTTGGAAAGGTTTGGTTTCAGGGAGCTGACATATGAAGCTCCAAAGGGGGTGTGGGGTTACTTAATTGAAGGAGAGTGTTTGATGCTCTTTACCAATATATGGTTAATTTACCAGTTTCCCCTCTCTATTGTTAAAGCGTGCTGTACACACTCCTTCTATTAACTCCCCGCACCCCCTTTGGAGTATCATAACTCAGCTCCCTGACATCCAAACCTTTCCGGATTTCAGGGGGTTATAGAGAAGAGCTTGAGGAAGCTCCCCTGCCATTTCCTCTAGAACAAATTGTTTCATTTTAGAGGGGGAGAAATGGCATTTCGTTTCATTTGATAACAAAAATGCTCTTTCCTGTTTCATTTCATATCATGTTGTAAGCTTACAAAACAACAATAGTGTGTCATTTTTGTAAGGTTCCCATCCCTATTCATTCGCAATACCTTTTACACTCTGAGCAGTTCAGACATTATTCCTCATCAAGCATCTTCATCACCATTGTCACTGACATAGGCAGCATAGCATAGTCAGCATCACCAGCCACCATCAGCCATCAGGAGCATATTGTACCACATACAGTATATATGGGCTCCACCACCAATCGTTTGTGCACGTTGTGATCACATGATACATGCCTTTTACATTTCTGCTTCCAGACTATGCTTCTGTGTCCTTGGGCCCTTCCCTTCCCTTCAAGGCCAACTAAGTCAGCCTGCTTCTGTCCACAGCTGGACTTATTTCTTCTAATTGCATGCTTAAAAAACTCCATCTGAGCATTGTATATTCAATGCTCTGACAATGCTGACACGGGACATCTAGCAGCAAGTCTGTTGGTAGGGCAGTAGTTATACGAACAATAACTATTGCCCATTGTCAAGGGCAAATATTCAAAAACCTGACTCATTCGGAATGGGACAGATTGCTATTACACTGAATTACCAGGAAGACAGATTGAAAGTAGCACGATTACGGATTGGTCATACTGTATTCACTGCATTCATACACAATGAAGCAAGCTACTTGTATAGTGAAAAAAATGAAACATATTTCCAGATAAACAATTTGAGGAGTATAACAATACATAACTTTAGTGTACTTTTTACACAAAGTGAGGTTTTTAGTCATGCTTTTATAATAGTTAAGATATAGGCCTATTTCCATATACAGCAGCTCTTTGACTGACCCATGTGTCTCTATCATCACAATATCTCGGTCACATAGCATTCTTTTTCTTTGGTATACTTGAAATAGAATGCAATTCAGAAATACAGAACCAAAAATCACACTAATAATACAATAGAACATCATGGCCGAGGACTAAGGGATGGCTTTAAGAACGCCCTGTATGCATCTTTTCTTTTCTGGTCCCACTTCTCATACAGTCTATTGCCTTCCCCTTTTCATTCTTATGGAAATAAAACTTTCTTCATGTTCTGTCCTTC
Source organism: Phrynocephalus versicolor (assembly GCA_023846285.1). Lineage (NCBI taxonomy): Eukaryota > Metazoa > Chordata > Lepidosauria > Squamata > Agamidae > Phrynocephalus > Phrynocephalus versicolor. Next base: position 1,281,998 of record JAHTLZ010003518.1, on the reverse strand, counting down.
ATATCATGCAATGTCATTTGTTTTTCAACAAGTGCAACAGCAAAGTCATTAAAAAAATAATCCCCCCCCACACTGTTCCCAGGATTTGTATGTGAATACAAGCCACCCTGCTGTTTGATTAAAATACAACTTTTTTTAAAAAAAAAAAAAGCCTATAGGAATCCAGATTTGTGTGTAGTCATGTCCTTTCCACTTACATCACAAAGGTTGTTGGAGGGAAAAACAACAATATTCTTGGAAGTACAAGACTAACGAGAACATATATAGCACTTCTGAGAGAGATCAAAATGTATAATTATTGCGAGAATTTCACGGAGCCATAAATATAATGATCTTTGGGTAAGTAAATTGCTAGCTAGCAATGAAATAAACGTGGTCCCCTCAGAATTCGAAATCATTTGGTACTGTAGGTGGTGGGAAATGATTCACCTTAGCTGTTATCTCTGGAACAGTAATAGAGAAATATATCTGCCAGGGCTGGAGGATTTACAGTGTTCTCCCTACCCCGTGGAGTATGTCAGAAGATCTCAGGTCCCTGCTGATTTCTACCCTCTTATTTTGATAAGCCACAGTGCAGTATGAGTCAACAATGGGTTGGAGCAGCTAATATTGTTTACTGTGGTAGGTATCCTGCCCATAATATTTTTCCAAGAAACACTGATGTGCTCAAAGGTCAGGTTAATGTTGAATTCACCGCTAAAAATGATTTCATCTTCCTGAGAGGAACATGGTTATAGCAGCCTTGGGATAAAGGTTAAATTGTTGTTGTTTTTGTCATCACCAAACAGGTGAAAAGCACGATTCTTTATAAACAAATCACAATAATCTGCCCAACGTAGGTCAAGGAATTCCAGTCCTTGATACACTAGCAATAAATTGAACTCACTCCCATCTTTTTGGAGACAGTTAACAACTGAGAAAACCTTTTTGCTCATGGGCGGTATAACAGCCAAACATATACAGGAGCCATTCTCACGCAATTGCTGATAGAGTTTCTTGTCCCAACATTGTAAGTACTGACCACCAAAAGTCTTCACAGGCATTTCAGTCAATCAAAGAAGAATTCTGTTGCCAAATGAGTATATACTGTTGTTACACTCCTCAACTATAGTAACAATTATTTCCTGGAGATACTTATAATCATTTGAAATAATCCAAAATATATAGAAATACAGAAATACACACACACACACACACACACACACACACACACACACACACACACACACACACACACACACACACACACACACACAATCAAAGTGAAAGATTGAAACATAGCGGCATTACCAATAGTAGCAAGAAGCAATTCAATTGGGTTATAAAAACCTTGGGAAATCAATGTAAAGAGGCTACACTATCATCCCAACCAGTGTAGATCCATTTGCTAAATCACTGAGTGGTGCATCAACACTTACATCATGCCCATTGATTCAGCATATCCGCTCTAGCTGGGACTACTAGATCAAGCCAAGGTGTTTGGTGACTGCTGCAAAGACATAAGGGGAGATCCTTGGCCAGCTTCCAAGGACAGCCATCTACAAATAGGCATTGTAGCTAAAAAGCCATTCTCCCCTCACCTAATCTGAGGAAGCAGCCACCCCCACCCCCGGGAAAGGCCTTCTGAGAAATGAGATACATATGAGGAAGCATGTGGTTCCTGGTAGGTTGCTGCTATATCCAAGTATCCTTCTACAGTCAGCATGAGTGTATCCTTCTGCATTACAACTGGTACAAAACATTTTTGCTGCCTGAGGCACAGGAGCAAATGTCACCCCCAAACCTCATTGAAATTAAGATACCCAAAGCTAGCCAAGTTATTTTGGGCCATGAAACAGGAAACTCTACAAGTGTTTCTATCTTGACTGGTATACCTGCAACATAAAATTAAATCATTCTCTTGTCCTTTCATGACACCCCAAATTTGTTGCCTGAGGTAATAGGCTGATTTTGCTCTGAAGGACAGCATAGCCTGACTCACACCCACCCATCATTCATTCATTCATTCATTCATTCATTCATTCATTCATTCATTCATTCATTCATTTTTACAACTTATATGCCACCCACTACCCAAAGGTATCTACCCAAAGAGAGGCTTTTAACCCCCTTCTGACACTTTAGCAAACAGATCTGGGGCTGCTGTTGCTGCTGGAGCACTGCCAGGAGGAGCCCAAGATCTGTTTGCTGAGGTGTCAGGAGGGGGTTAAGCCTCTCTTTGGAAGCACAAACCAGCAGCAGCAGCCCAAAATCTGTTTTCTGAAGTGTCAGGAGAGGGTTAAAAGCCATTCTTTGGAAGTGTGCTTCTCCCAAGAAAAAATCTGTGATATACTGGGACCATAATATATGAACCGTGATGTGGTGGGGGACTACTGTATATCACTTCACTCTTTGCATTCACAGATGGTGTAAGGTATTTGTTCATCATTCCAGTATTGCCTGTGTCCACCCATCAGCACCGTGATATCTCCCACCTAACCCAGATTGCCCTCTCCTTTTTCCTATTCCTTCTCCCTACTCACTTCTCTCTGTCCTCCTGCTTCATTCTCTCACCCTTTCCCTCCTTGTTTATCTGCCCATGGGGAATGAAGTGGTGGAAACTGAGTAGCATTAAAAATGCCCTTAAGGAAACATCATCAAATGATGCCCACTGACAAAGTGCACAGATCAGCATCGAATAATGCAGGAGCAGGGTTCATAGGAATGGAATATGTCCTGCACCAGAAGAGATCTGGAGCGAAACTGAATTGCCATCCAGCAATTAAAAACAAACAGATCAGAAAGCATTTTGAAAATCCTACTTTAACTTTATTGACACTAGTTTCTGCTCAGTGTTGTGTGGACAGTGGGAAACAGTACCACTATCATGGGCGCAAAAACAGTTCAGCAAGTACATAGGGTGGATGGGCTTACAGTTGCTTTATTCATATCAGTTCTTTCTTTTTAGACAACTCCTATGAGCCTGCATGTGCCTCTCCATTCTTTCTGGGTGGGGGAGGGGGGTGGGGCTTCCCTCACCCTCCTTTGCCCCCAGGGCTACCGCTTAGAGCAGCTTGGCAGGCCGGGGGGGCGGGGGGGCGGGGTGGCCATGGTCTTTAGGGATTCTTTTTGTGTCAGTAGATCCGCGATGTTGGTGAGTCCGGGATTGGAATGTCTCCACCTTATGGTGGGCCAAAGAGACAGGTTTGGGGTAGTGCTTGTGTACCGTGCTCCCCGCGACCCTGCACTTACCCTTCCAGAGCTCTCCGAGTTCATCTCGGCGGCACTTTTGAGGTCCCCCCGCCTATTGGTGGTGGGGGATTTCAATGTGCACGCCGAGACTGGACTGTCTGGGGCAGCTCTGGAATTCATGGAGTCCATGGCCTCCATGAACCTGTCTCAGTTAGTCATCGGTCCCACTCATAAAGGTGGACACACCCTGGACCTGGTTTTTGCCTCCACATTGCGGGGGTTCGATCTGGGGGTCGGGAGGTTGCAGGCCCGGCCCGTGTCATGGTCAGATCATTATCTACTGACTTTCTCTATTGCAGTAGCCACCCCGCCCCGCGGGGAGCCGGGCCCGTCCATCTGGGCCCGTCCCCGGAGGCTCCTGGACCCTACACGGTTCTCGGAGGCCCTCGGGGATGTTCCAGACGGTTTGGATGACGATCCGGCCGACTCCCTAGCCCAAAGGTGGTTTGAGGAGGTGGCTGGGGTTGTCGACCGGATCGCCCCCAAGCGCCTGATCCGATGCCGAGCCCGCATGTCTCCTTGGTTTACTGAGGAGCTGCGGGCGATGAAGCAAGAGCGGAGAAGGCTAGAGAGCAGATGGCGGAACGCTCGGACGGCTCAGAATTGGGCTGCGGTTAAGGCGTTGAACGGTCGCTATTCCCGTGCGATAAGGGCGGCTAGGAGATCTTTTGCCGCCCTGAGAATTGGTGAGGCCTCGAATCGTCAAGCGGAATTGTTCCGCGTGGTTCGAGACCTCACCAATCCCGCTCCGCCAGGGCCTCCTCCTGGTGATTTCACCAGTGAGTCTTTCGCAGCCTATTTTAAATCTAAGATAGAGGCCATCCGTTCCGAGCTGGACTCCGGTTGCTCTGATCCGGCCCCGGTCTTGGCCGGCGTCGGGCCGCCTCGGTCGCCTCGGTTTGTTGAGTTCGGACCTGTTACACCTGTGGATGCCTCCAGGGCGCTGGGACATTGCAGGCCTGCGGCTTCTCCGTTCGACCCTTGCCCTGCCTGGTTGATTAAGAGCGCAGGGGGGAGCATGCCGAAATGGGCTTCACTGATCGCTTCGGCCTCCTTCAGAGACGGGATTTTTCCCAGTCTTCTGAAGGAGACGGTGGTGAAGCCCATTGCTAAAAGATCTGGCCTGGCTGTGGACGATTTGTCCAACTATCGTCCCATAGCCAATGTTCCCTTTTTGGGCAAGGTGATTGAGCGAGTCGCCGCCCTGCGTCTTCAGTCGTTCCTGGAGGAGAACCATGTCTTGGATCCTTTCCAGTCCGGGTTCAGGCCGCGTCATGGGACCGAGACGGTCCTGGTCGCGCTGCATGATGATCTGTTGAGGAGGGCTGACAGGGGTTGCTCTACCCTGTTGGTCCTTCTCGACCTGTCAGCGGCTTTTGATACCGTCGACCACGATATCCTGCTGGAACGGCTCTCGGAGGTTGGGATTGGGGGCCAGGCCTTGGCCTGGTTCCGGTCCTTCCTTGAGGGTCGCACCCAGCGTGTGAGCTTGGGGGGTGAGTTGTCGGCTCCCTGGACACTCCCTTGTGGGGTGCCGCAGGGGTCGTCGCTCTCCCCAATGCTCTTTAACATCTATATGAAGCCGCTGGCTGAGATCATCCGGAGTTATGGAGTCTGCTGTCATCAGTACGCTGATGACACGCAGCTCTATCTCTCCTTTTCCACCTGTGCAGTGGAGGCCGTCCGGACCCTTGATCGCTGTCTGGCTGCGGTACTGGACTGGACCAGGACACACAGGCTCCGGCTCAACCCAGGCAAGACCGAGGTTATGTTCTTCGGGGGCTCTTCGGAGGGGTACTGTGGCCCTCTTCCCAGCTTGGGTGGGTCCGCCCCCCAGCTGGCGCAAAGAGTGAGGAATCTGGGCGTCGTCCTAGACCCGGACCTGACCCTGGAACCCCAGGTGTCAGCCGTGGTCAGGTCGGCCTTTTACCATCTAAGGCTTATCGCCCAGATTCGCCCGTACCTCGATGAGAGTTCCCTGAGGACTGTGGTACAGGCGCTGGTCATGTCGAGGCTGGATTATTGCAACGCTCTCTACATGGGGCTCCCCTTGAACCTTGTTCGGCGACTGCAGCGGGTCCAGAATACGGCGGCCAGGCTGGTGGTTGGCGCGCGCCGCTATGACCGCGCCACCCCTATCCTGGTCCGCCTACACTGGTTGCCCGTTGCCTCCCGAATAAGGTTCAAGGTGTTGGTTTTGACTTACAAAACCCTCCATGGCTTGGCCCCATCTTATCTGACGGAGCGTCTCACCCGGCAATTAGATCCGGCCCGACCCACCCGTTCCTCGGTGGCTCTTTCACTGCGGACAGTCACCCCGAGGGAGGCCCGTAGAGCGAGCACTCGCGGGCGGGCCTTCTCGGTGGTGGCTCCTTCCATTTGGAACCATCTCCCCAGTGAACTACGGCGGGCTCCATCGCTGGCGGCTTTTAAGAAGAATTTGAAGACCTTTCTTTTTCGTGAAGCCTACGGCGATGCTTAGGGACCTGAGTTTACTTCTTTTTTTTTTTTTTTTTTTGCCCGCCTTACTGTTCTTGGACTTCACTCTTCTATTGTTATTGTTATTGTTCTCGTTATTGATTTTATCTGTTTTATTCATATGTTGTGAACCGCCCAGAGTCCCCTTGTGGGAATGGGGCGGTATACAAGCGTAATAAATAAATAATAAATAAATAAATAAATTTCTCTCACATTGTTTAAAATACAACAGTGCAGGCTATGTCAGTATGTGGTCAAGCTCACAAGGACTGGGTCATCATATGTAAAAGTTGACACATAATTATTACACTTTTTTACAAGCTACAAGCTGATGATGAATGCTATTTGCATTGATAATAATGCAAGTTTGCAAATAAGCACAACAATGAATTCTCTTTAAAGCATATGTTCATGGGACTGACAAGAGAATAAACCATTTAAAGCCTGACATGGTTGATTCATGGGTATTTGGGGCTTGTTAAAACAAGGTTTATTTCAAAGATGGGGAATGCTGTTGTCGCATTTCTAATCTCTGCAGTCCAGATGTGTGGGGCAATGGCCCCATGTAAACTTTTTCTTTCTTTCCTACATGTCAGTCCAAATGAAGAGCGCATTCAAGAAAGCAGCCAAGAAGATGACTGAGGGCCTGATTACAATGCTGATATACCTTGCAATATGCTGCAGTGTTAACTACATCACTTTGTAGTCATATGATACTCCTGTGGTTTTGTAATCGCTCTTTGTGTTCCCTTGTAGGAAAGGTTGGTAGATGATCTAATTGATTCATCTGAAATGAAGGTGTGGGAGGAAATCTTTAATTATATTGTGAACCACCCAATAGACAAATAAGTCAATGCTAGATCAAAGCAGGAGCAGAATCTCTCTAGACAGTGACTAAACTAAGTGATAATGACTGAAATTTGTGTATACCATTAGAAAACATGACTTTACCGAGAAAGACAATAATAGAGAGAAGAGCTGAAGGTGACAGGAAAACACGATGACAAAATATGAGATTGATTGATCCAAAAAGAGATTCCAAATTCATAGGGCTGCCGTAATTTGAAGGTGATTTGATGGCATATACAACAGATATAAGGATGGGGAAAGGAAAGTTGCTGTCCTCATCACATAAGGGTTGAGTAAGAGAGAAGGTTTTTCTTCTGTTTGTAATCAGTCTTCATTAGACATTGGAGCTCTAAACTACAAAGATGGAAAAAGTCAACAATACTCATGGGTAGAGCCAAAATAGTTTTAAAACCAATAACTGTATGATATGATGATACTTTTCAAATTCTTGAAAGGTAGTCATACAGAGAATGGACAGGATCTGTTCTCTATCATCCCAGAGTTCAGGGCACATAATATTGGGCTCAAGATACAGGATACACACAGACAGACTATAGCAGCAAAACACATCTATCTCCAGAGTCAACAAACCAATAAGGGTACACATCCAGCTCAATCCCATATACTGTGGATTTCCCTTGCTTGTTTGTGTGACACTCTCATTGAGCCTTTGAACATATGATGCTAAAATTCTGTGTTGAATATATTGGATTCCACTGATATAGCTTTACTATAAGTTGTTGCTTACAACTTTGAAAATCTGAAAAGTTCTTGGAAACCAAGAAAATGTATGTTGAAAATATACGTCTATCGATAAAAAAAATTGAAAGCAACATCTTTGCACTATATATAACTGGGCAGGATTGCAGCATGAGAAAAACATGTTTAGTATAATAGCAGCATTATCTATCACAATTATTTTTAAAGCACTTGGTTCTGTCAAGTTACCTTTTGTTCTTGCACACAGATGGCAATTGCAGTCCCAGGCCAGATTATATCTTTGCCTTAATATAAATCAAAATTAAAAGAGAAACACCATTACTCAAATTTCCTTACAGTGATAATATTGCTTAGTTTACAAAGCAATACACAAAATGAATAATGATCTTCAGAAAAATACAAATATATTTATATCTACAAAGCTACAGAACAGAGTTTCTGAATTTCACGCAGTGTTGCTGCTCTCTCCTCCCTCCCTCTCTCTCTTTCTCTAGCTTTCAGAGCACCTCCACCATTAAGAGGAACAGTAAAGGGAGAAAGAGTAGATATGGAACTGATGACAGGATAAGTGATGTCCTTAGGATAGACACAGAAGAGGCATCATCTCAAATATCTACTTTCTTATATGAAAATATTTCATTGCCTCCAAAAGCAGATAATTCCAGTAACCCCATGTTGTGGCTCAGCATGAATCTAGCTTGCCAAGACCTTAATGCTATCCACTTAATAATCAAGGCAGTTTGAGCAATCCAAGCTTTATGGTATTTACTGTGGAAAAAACCCAGTGCTAGAGATGTGGCAGTCAATGTCTGACATACTGAACACAAGGGCTAGAATAAAGTTGGTATGCCATGTTGCTTCTATCTGTCATAGATTAGTTATTCGACATCCCCAGTTCCTGTATATTTATATTTATTTATTTATTTTGGTGCTTATATACCGCCCATCTTCCAGAGGAACTCCGGGCGGTTTACAACAGAAAAAAAAACCATTACAATAAGCACATCAAGTAGAGCATCACAATAAAAACAATGCACCATAAAAACAATAGCAGATATAAACAATATAAACAATACGAAAACAATGGCAAGATGGCAGGACAGGAGGGAAAAAATTAACTGTCACCAAATGCCTGCTGAAAGAGCATGGTCTTTAAAGCCTTTTTGAACGCTGGCAGGGACTGTGCAAGGCGCAACCCACTCAGGAGATGATTCCATAATTTAGGACCATCCACAGAGAAGGCTCGGTTATGGGTGACCGCTTTCCGAGCCTCCCTGGGCATGGCTACCCGAAGTGAGTGTGCCCACGACATTCTAGTTGGTCGGGACGAAGTTGATCGCTGGGAGATTCGCTCTGCCAGGTATTCAGGTCCCAGGCCATGGAGGGTTTTATAAATTAAAACCAGGACCTTGAATCTTATTCGGGATGCAATGGGCAGCCAATGAAGGCGGGCCAGTACTGGGGTGATGTGGTCATATCGATGCACACCCGCCACCAGTCTGGCCACCGCATTTTGTACCCGTTGGAGTCGCCGAATAAGAGTCAAGGGCAACCCCATGTAGAGAGTGTTGCAGTAGTCTGTTCTCGAAATCACCAACGCTTGCACAACAGTTCTCAGGGAGTCCCCATCCAGATATGGACGAATCTGGGTGATTTGTCGAAGGTGGAAAAAGCCAGTCCTGGACACGGCGGCCACCTAGTCCTCCATAGAAAGAGCTGAGTCCTGGAGCATGCCCGGTTCCGGACACTATTCGCCGGCTGGAGGGAAACACCCTCCAGGCTGGGGAGAGGGCCTCCATATCCGGAAGGGGAAGTCCCAAAGAATATAACCTCGGTCTTCTCAGGGTTGAGCTTGAGTCTGTTAGTCTTGGTCCATTCCATGACTGCATTCAGGTACTGGTCGAGGGTCTGAACAGCCTCAACTGCAGAGGTGGAAAAGGAGAGATAGAGCTGTGTGTCATCAGCGTACATAGATGTTGAACAGCATGGGAGAGAGAGCCAACCCCTGCGAAACCCCACATGGGAGTATCCATGGAGCAGACAACTCCCCCCCAAGCTGCACACGCTGGGGACGGTCCTACAAGACGGATTGGAACCAACTGAGCACGGTGCCTCCGATACCTATCTCAGAGAGCTGGTGCAGCAGGATACCGTGGTCGATGGTATCAAAGGTCACTGACAAATCCAGAAGGACCAACAAGGTACAGCAACCCTTGTCGGCCCCCCGGAGGAGGTTATCTTACAGTGCGACCAAGACTGTCTCAGTCCCCCAGCACGGCCTGAACCCATACTGGAATGGGTCAAGGACTTGTTCTCCGTCCAGGAACGACTGGAGCCAGACAGCGGCCACCCTCTCAATAACCTTGTCCATGAAGGGAACATTGGCAATCGGACGGTAATTTACCAATTTGTCAGATGCCAGGCCAGGTTTCTTTAAATTGGGTTTCACCACTGTCTCCTTCAGACGAGAGGGAAAAATCCCTTCCCTGAAGGAGGCAGTGGAAATAATTGAGGCCCACTCAGGCAGCAGATTTAATGAGGCAGGATGGGCAAGGATCAAAGGGGGAGGAAATCCACCGACGTGGAGGTAAAGACCAGGTCTGAGGTATGCCCAGATCTATGTGTGGGGCAAACAACATGCTGGGTCAGGTTCATAGAGGCCATGGACTCCATGAATTCCAGAGCCGCACCTGAGAGCCCATCACCAGCGTGCACATTGAAGTACCCAACCACCAGGTCTACCAGGCAGGTCTACTTAAAGCATCACCTTGCCTTCATCAAAATTAAGAAATCCCAGCTATGGCAAAATACATCAAGGTCAGCAAAGCTCTGAAAGCAATCTTGACTTAAATGAAGAGAAACCTCAATCAAAGATGGAGTAAGCAAAACAGAACAGTGATTCCTGTTGGAAGTGGAGAGCAATCAAACTACCACAGAACTCTTTCCTCTTGACATAACCACTCTGGGGCTGACTTGACTTCCTCCCTCTCAGAGTCCAAAACCACTGTCTTCTAGTTATACAGCTAGTTAGAGAATTCCAACCTTATTCTTCTGTGTAATAACAGAGTTTCTAAAATAAATATTATCAGATAATTTTTGTTTGTCACCTATATGAAGCACTAGCTCTAACATATATTCAAAAGCACCAAATTCCCTCATTCCTATTAAGCATAAGTGCATGCCATGTGTCTTGCTCACTTGACACTACTGTGATTCCACCCTTTTAAAACCTCTATTATATATGTATCTATAATAGTGCTAGGTTTGCGTGAGAATACTTTGTCTGCCTGAGTAGTATATAAGCAGGGGCAGAGTTCTAGTGTGATTGGCACCAGAATGATTGAGTGCTGATTGGTGGGTGTGACTGAAATGTAGTGCAGAGGTTAGTCTGTGAATCAGTTTTTAGAGTGAAGTCAGTTAGGAGGGAGAAAGAGAAGTCTGCTTTAGAGCCAGTCAAGAGAAATCATCTGTGCTAAAATTGTCAGATATTAGTGAAACTATTTTTAGACAGGTGTATAAATAAATGGTCTGTATGTATTTAATTGATTTCTAAGATGGAGTCTGCAAAATGTGCAAAGTCGCAATGGTTCAGTCTAAAGTTTTTTTCTATTAGACTGCAGGTGAAAACAATGGGCTTAAATGGGTTTGGCTGATGCAAGGTCCTGCAATAGCCATGATGCGATGCGTTACCTGATTGGATAGACAAATGTATATAAGTGTTTAGTTAAGCAGTGTTCAATGGGCTGCATTTAGAAATGGGCTGCATTTAGTACAGCTGCATTTAGAAATCCTCATTTGGCAATTCTCATTCACAAAGAAGAGAATATTTTCTTTCCATCTGCAAAAGCATGTAGTAAATTTGATTACTTGAAACTAAGAATGTTTCAATCTTCTGCACATTTATTTACAATCAAACCTACTGATGCCATCTTGGATGAGAGGATTTGAGTGTGTTAGGGAAAATGAAAACAATAGCCAGGATGCCACACTCATTTACAAACCCAGATTTTTAGCAGGGTCACGCAAGGTAAGATTTGCGCTATTAAAGTTATCTGACCACAAATTAGAAGGATAATGGATTCAGATCAGAGATAGTATAAGGAATCATAGAATCATAGAGTTGGAAGAGGCCTCAAGGGCCATCCAGTCCAACCCCCTCCCATGCAGGAACCCCTATCACAGTATTTCCAACAGGTGGCCATCCAGCCTCTTCTTAAAAGCCTCCAAAGAAGGAGACTCCACCACCCTATGTGGCAGCATATTCCACTGCCAAACAGCTCTAACTGTCATGAAGTTCTTCCAAATGTTCAAATGGTATCTCTTTTCCTGTAGTTTGAAACCATTGCCCCTAGTCCTAGTCTCTGAAGCCATGGAAAACAAACCTGTTACCTCTTCAATATGACGTCCTTTCAAATATTTAAACATATTAGCTATCATATCTCCTCTCAGTCTTCTTTTTGAAAGGCTAAACATGCCCAGTTCCCTAAGCCATTCCTCATAAGGCATTTCTTCTTAAACCGAGACTGGGGGTGCTGAAAAATTAGCAAAATAATATAAATCTTAAGGTTAAAATAAAGGGAAGATGGTAAGCTGACAGGCTATAAAGAAGAGATGCAAGGATGATAATTCTTCAAAGACATTTTGATGAAGAATCTGCCATTTTTAAAAGTGTGCTGATACCTGCTTTCAAAGCAATTTGAAGGAATAAATCACCAGGAATAGATAGGATACCAATTGAAATATTGCAAGTACAGAAGCAGAATCCATGTAAAACGTCTAGATTAAAACTATTTTATTTTAGACTTATATCACGAGGAGGAAAAAAGGCTCACTGGAAAAGTCAACAACACTAGGAAAAGTAGAAGGCAGCAGGAAGACCTAATACGCCAGGGGTGCCCAAACTTTTTGTAAGGAGGGCCAGATTTGGTGGCTGAGAATGTGTCAGGGGCCAGTTGCTCCCCGACCCTGCCACCCCACTGCAAGCCCCACCCACTGACCCATAAGCCCCAGCCACTGACCCCTTGCAACCCCACCCGCAGGAAGGAAAGCGGGAACCAAGGGAGGGAGGGAGGGAGGTGGAAACCAAGAGAGGAAGGAAGGAAGGTGGGGAACATGGAAGGGAGGGAGGGAGGGAGGTGGGGACGAAGGGAAGGAGGAAAGAAGGAAGGTGGGGACCAAAGGAAGCACAGGGAGCCGTGGCCACAGGTCGCCCCTTGGAAGAGGAAATCTGTGTGATCTTGCACCCCCCAAGCTCCCCAGCAGTGGCAACGGCTCGCCCGCCAGCCCACCCCAAAGCTCCTTGGTGGTGGCAGAGGCCCACTGGCCTGCCCACCCCCACACATTCCCCTGCAGTGCCGGTGGCGGCAGACCGCCCATCCGCCCGTCCGCCCAAGCTTCCCAGTGGCGTCAGTGTTGGTAGAAGATTTTTTTTAAAAAAGTGGAGCGAAAGAGGGGGAGGGAAGGGCGGGCCAGCCAGCCGCGGGCCACTCAGAATGGCCTGATGGGCCGGATTTGCCCCCCCCCCGGAGCCGGACTTTGGGCAGGCCTGTAATATGCAATCCATTGACTCAATAAATGAAACCAAGGCCTTTCGTTTTAAACACCTAATCTGGGATATCAATAATAGTATTTTCTGGAACTCACTAATTCACATTACCATAACTCAGAAATGACTTGATAGCATATAACAATAATATTGTCACTGATATATAGGAAAGTTACATCTTGAAAAACACAGTTCCATCTAGACTGTAACACTTTTAATACCTACCACCATTTTATTTTTAAAAGCCCAGCATTGATTTATATTATTTATTAGTTTTCTCTATGTCAGCATATGCAGACACATATATATGTCATATAGTATATGACATATCATAATGGGAACCAGAATGAATTCATCACAGATTGATAGTCTATGGACATTTCTTTTAAATACCTTTCAAAGTAAACTCTTTATGTTCCAAGCATTATTTTTCAAGGGTTGCAGAGAAAGGTAATATACTAAGCAACATAAGAAAATAAATGTTAAAGGAAGACAAATCTACACTCCTAGAAGCTGCAGTCTCAGGATGAATTCCTAGGTCTGCAATTTTTACCCAGGAGAAATATCCTGAATAATCTATCAAGCTTATGAAAAAATATAATTGATATAAAAAGCTGAAGACCGTGAAGAATATAGAGTAAGCTGGGTAATACATTCAACTTAACAAAGGTAAACACTCTGTCTCCCTCTCTGCACCTCCCCACACATATGCTCCGAAGGTACACTCAAGGATTGCCTTTTATCTAGATCTAAAATGTCATATTGTCCAGTTTCATTCACACAATAGATGTAATGGTTCTGAAGACATTTATCTAGATATTTCAGTTGCCAGAAAAATTGAAACTTTGCAAAAGTGGGTCTGTGCCAAATCCATCTTTTTATGTTGAATTTGCTTTCTTTTCACCATTGATGTCAATTTCATTGCTCTCCTTCACCAAGCAATTTGCAATGTAATTTCTCTTTTGTTTTCATAGACTCATAGAATCATAAAATCATGCAGCTGGAAGAGACCTCAAGGGCCATCCAGTCCAACCCCCTGCCATGCAGGAACTCCGTTCAAAGTACCCCCGACAGATGGCCATCCAGCTTCTGCTTAAAAACCTCCAAAGAAGGAGACGCCATCACTCTTTGTGGCAGCATATTCCACTGCTTAGCAGCTCTAAGCACGGGAAGTTCTTCCTAATGTTCAAATGGAATCTCTTTCCCTGTAAGTTGAAACCATTTCTCCAAGTCCTAGTCTCTGAAGCCATGGAAAACAAGCCAGCCCCCTCTTCAATATGACATCCTTTCAGATATTTAAACATGGCTATCATATCCCCTCTCAGCCTTCTCTTTGTAAGACTAAACATTCCCAGATCCCTAATCTGCTCCTCATAAGACATATGTTCCACACCTTTAACCATCCTGGTCGCTCTTCTCTGCACCAGCTCAAGGTTGTCAACATCCTTTTTAAATTGAGGAGTGCAGAACTATACACATTACTCCAGATGGGGTCTGACCAGAGCAGAATAGAGTGGTATTATCACTTCCATTGCTCTAGAAACTGTGCGAGGTTGCACAGATCACCTCTTCCAAGGAGCGACCTGTGGCCATGGCTCCCTGTGCTTCCTTTGGTCCCCACCTTCCTTCTTTCCTCCCTCCCTTGGTCCCCACCTTCCTTCCTTCCTCCCTCCCTCCCTTGGTCCCCACCTCCCCACCTCCCTCCCTTCCTTGTTCCCCACCTTCCTTCCTTCCTCTCTTGGTTTCCACCTCCCTCCCTCCCTCCCTTGGTCCCCGCCTTTCTTCCTATGGGTGGGGTTGCAAGGGGTCTGTGGGTGGGGCTTGTGGGTCAGTGGGTGGGGCTTACAGTGGGGTGGCAGGGTCGGGGAGCAATCTGCCCCTGACACATTCTCAGCCACCAAATCTGGCCCTCCTTACAAAAAGTTTGGGCACCCCTGTGCTAGGGAATTAGCCACACCTCCTAATTTGGCATAATCTGCAAATTTAATCAGTCTACTTTCTATTCCTTCATACAAGTCATTAATAAAGATGTTAAATAGCAATGGACACAGAACAAAACTCTGGGGCACCCCACTGGTCACCCCTCTCCATGCTGAGGAGGACCCATTTATGATCACCCTTTGCGTACAATCACTCAACCAATTACAAATCCACCTAACAGTAGCATTATCCCATATTCTACTAACTTCTTTGCAATTATGTTATGGGAAACCTTATCAAAGGCCTAACTGAAATCAAGATAAACAATATCCATGGCATTCCCTTCAACCACCAGGCTTGTAACTCTATCAAGGAAAGAGATCAAATTAGTCTGGCATGACATATTTTTGAGAAACCCATGTTGACTTCTAGTAATGACAGCATTGCTTGTTAAATAATTGCAGACTGTCTGCTTAATAATCTATTCTAGGATCTTTCCAGGAATAGATGTCAAGCTGACTGGGCTGTAATTATTTGGGTCCTCTTTTCACCCTTTTTGAAGATGGGGACCACATTTGCCCTCCTCCAATAGATGGTAACTTCTCCTGTTCTCCAGGACTTCTCAAAGATTATTACCAATGGTTCTGAAATTATGTCTGCCAGTTTTTTTAATATTCTTGTGGGTAAATCATCTGGCTTTAGAAACTTAAATTCATTTAGGGTTTCCAGGTATTCCTGTTCTACCTTTCTACCTATTCTATGCTGCAATTTCCACCCTACCTCATTTACTCTTTGTCCCGACTGAACTGTTTTTTCCTTTCTGGAGAAAATGGAGACAAAGAAGGTGTTGAGTACTTCTGACTTTTCCCTGTCTCCTGTTAGTAGCTGGTTATAATCACCACGCAGAGCCCTTATCATTTCCTTATTTTTCCTTTGGCTGTGGACATTCCTAAAAAACCAAAAACTTTTTACTATCTTTAATCTCTCTGGCAAGTCTAAGTTCATTCTGTGCTTTAGCCTTTCTTACCATCCCCCTGCATATACTGGCTATTTGCTTATGCACTGGTACCCCAACTTACGAGGTGCCCAACATACGAAAATCCTGACTTACGAGTGCTCTTCAGTGCTGTCCCCCCCACCAGCTGCTAACGAGCAAGATCGGGATTCCCTCTCTTGCGAGCGGTGGGTAGGGGTTGTCAGGATTTGAATTGCCTTCCAGTCACCGAGGCAAACAGTGCAATGGTGACTGGAAGGCAATTAAAAATTGGTTCGGCACTCCCCCCCCTCCTCGTGGGGGCTCTGGAGAAGCAGTGTGCCACCTTTAAAATCCCTTCCAGTCACTGAGGCAGCATTTGCCTCGGTGACTATAAGGAATTTTAAAAGTGGTGCGCTGCTTCATCAGAGCCCCCATGGGGAGGGGGGAGTGGCACGCCACTTTTAAAATCCCTTCAGGTCACTGAGGCAGCGTTTGCCTCGGTGACTAGAAGGGATTTTAAAAGTGGTGCACTGCTTATCCAGAGCCCCCACCGGGGGGGGAGCCGTGCACCAGTTTTAAAATCCCTTCCAGTCATGGAGTCAAGTCTGCCTCAGTGACTGGAAGGGATTTGAAATCGAGCGCACAGCTTCTCACGGGGTTCGGAGAAGCTGCCCGCGCAATTCCTCCCCCAGCCAGTGCCAATCAGCTGCTTGGATCTGGCTTCCGGACAGTGCTCCTGGGGCCATCTCCATTGAAATGCATTGGCTCAATGCATTTCAATAGAGGGTTTCTCCATTTTCCTTCATGGGAGCAGCAGCAGCAGTTCAGCAGCAATTGTAAGTGGTAGCCGCTGCTGCCCACCAGAGACAACAACATCTGGGTCAGGCCTTGCAAGAGGCAACAGGGCTGGACTTTGCCAGGTTGTGTACAACAGAGACTGAGCGCTGCTCCACCACCTGCGAAGAGAGGAGCCACTGGCGAGATCCTTTTTATGCTTGTGTGGAGGGAGGTTGGGAAACACTGATCTAGAGGAACTCAAAATCCCACACACAGTTTGGTTTCTCTTCCTAAAGCTATTATGCTAATACAGATGTTGGCTTTCTTTAAACAATGAAAAACCTCAGTTATTCTTGCTTTTTTAAAAAACAAAAAGGGGAGATTTAATTTAGATAGGACTTATTTGTCTTGTTTGTCAGTGGGGTTAAGGCATAATTAATTTATACAATCCTATCTTCAGGACCAAAACCTGTAGAATCTAATGGCATGCATTTTAAAGTGAGAATGTACAAAACTGTTGTTAATTTTGAGTGAACCCATGGAAAATGTCTTCCCATTGCCATCCCAGGTGCTTTTTGTCACATGTGCCACACAGGCAGTCAGAAGCGGCTTGTTGAGAGAGAGAATAAACTTATTTTCCCTCTGCTGCAACCCAATGCATTTTTGCAACGTTTGACGTATGGTACCAAAAAAAAAGTAATTGGTGCCCATAGTAAAAACATCATATGTCCCATTCATCTTGTGCAATCCAGCTGGGGGGGGGGGGAGCACCCATTCATGCACATAATAATTGTGCTAATCAGCTCTGACTTTCTCCTGGCACTATGATCCAACACTGAGATGGCAACAATCACGTGAGGTGAGGGGAAGGATAATGTGATCTGAATAAAAGCACTGTACCTGCAATGAGATGTATTCTCAAAAGCCAAGAATGTGTTATTAATTTTTTAGCAAACCAGAGTCTGTTTCTACAAAGAACTGGCATCGATGTTCATTTAAGATTTTTTTATCCCAACTTCAAGTAGCAAGTTGTCATACCTCAGCTGCTTTGGCACTTGCTTTAGGAACAGATGGATAATACTATCCATAATAATCTGGTTGGCCTAGAAGCAGAAACAATATCTACTGGAATCCTAAGTGGCTTGCTGGCTGAGTTATCTAGCATAGGATTATTACTGCTGGTGCTTTCCAAAGCATCCCAGCATGGTCCTGAGCAATTTATATTGCGTTGCAGAAGAGTTCAAATCTTTCCAGACTGGAAATAGGACATTACAATGGCTGTCATCTAGGTCTAAAGCCACCCTTGCAAGAGCCCAAACTTGCTAGTACAGTTGGGGGTTCCCTTTCCTTCCACTCTGGTAGCCTTACTCACATGGTGTACCCTATTGTGGAGCGCTCTTAACTCTTCAAGTGATATTTCAGATGTGAGGAATCAGCTCTCCAAGGGGATCTGTGCACATGGTTACAAACCACTACTAGGTTTGTTTGTTTGTTACTTCATTTCTAACAGAAGCAATCTAATCCTGTTTCTGAAGTCGAAGAACCAGTCAAGAGGATGTTGTCATTGCCCTGGGGATACTCAGATGTGTTCATATTTTGAGGAGGCTCCTTCCATGTCTCCATCTCCAGATTCGAAAAATTCAAAAAAAGTTATCTTAATATATTTTTCCAAGTAAATTGTATTTTTGGCAAGTTGAAGAGGTAAAAAGATTTTATATTTAACAATCTGTGGAAAGATTTCTAATTTAACTTGCTGAGTTTGGTTTGGTGTTTAATGTGTCTGCGAGTTATTAGGCTTCTTCAAGCCTGCAGGTGAGCAGAAAAACTTCAGGGCCTGTGGTACTCAAGAGGACAAAGTTTCAGATCTATATTTCATGTGGCTTTCAAGCTGGCCTGGTACTCATCTTTCTCATTCCCCACTGGCACCACAGTGCATTGCTTCAGTGCAAAGATGTTCTTATGTGTAGTACACAATGCTGGCATACCCAAAAGTTAGAGGTAAATGGAGGGGGATGGGAAGCTAGTGGAAGGTACATATATTTGGCTGTATTCTGTGCCATTTATGAATAGATAGGCAATATGGAATGTACACCCTGGAAGAAAGGTCAGCAACTGCTGTAGCTGCTAGGTTCGATTTTGTCACTTGGCCACAAAACAGTATAGTATAGGCATCCTTCAGTCTCAAGAGACTCTGGTATTGTGCTCTGTATAGAAGCCATGCTGTTTCTGCCCTGCATGCAAAGCTGAAGTAGCCAAAAAACAAAGAATAAAATAATTAGAAACACCACCACCCCTGGCTCTGGGTTGCCTGATTAACTGGGTTTTACCCTGATGCCGGACTTAAGTTACCTGGGTTCTCCTAATGACTGTTCCACAGCCGGCTGATTATAGCCCTGCTCCCAGCCATCAGGACTGTTGCCTTGCCTTGCCTTTGTGGTACAGTATTAATCACACACCACAAAGGCGCCCTGGCTGATCTTGGGTTGTGATCCTGAAATCTCTTATAAAGTGATGTTGCAGTTCTAAGATCCTTGCTACCTGGAGACCATCTCATGTTCTACATCTCAGAACCAGATGGGATTCTCAGTTGAATGTTCATTCAGCAATGGCAGTGTGATATCATTATGGAACTGGAGGCAGGGGGTGAGTTTAGGGTGAACTGGGCAGGCTGTGTGAGAGGCAGATCAGTGGCTATGTCTTCCAACAAAAGGAAATGGCTGGGAGAACTTAGTTGGGATTGCTAACTCTGACCCTCAGCATCTGCTGCTCATCTACTTCACTCTACCAAATGGTAGGGCTAGCCCTGTTGAGCAAGAAAGTATTTCTGAGTCTGATGTGCTTTGGCTCTGCTCTGACCCTCTGGCTTAATCCCCAGCTCCTCCTCTGGCAGCTACCCATGTCTCAGCCCTGGAGTGTTTACTATCTTTAGCATGAGCCAAAGGTAGTTTATTATTCCCATATTACTAGATGGAGACCTGAGGCTGAGAAAGATGCACAAAGTCACTAGGATGCCTCCCCCTGCCATTTTAGAGCTCTCAGAGACAAAAGGCGACTGATTTTTATCCAAAAGACGGTCTAAAGGAGCAAGCAAAAAGTATATATTTCCATCTTTGTAGCTTCATAAATCTTCCAAATGGCTATTTATCAACAATAACAGTGGGAAAAATGTGCATGGCCTGTTTTATCCTACATTGTGAGCTCACATTTCACAAAGCTACATGGATTACTACAACTAAGCACTAATCCACGCTTCAGTAATCAACCTTGACATGCACACAATACTACTGACATAACCGGAATGATTTGTTAAGATGACATGAGCACATAACTCTGGGCATGTCCCAATGGACCATTTGTTTTCATGAAAGTATCGAACTCTGCACAGTAACTTTTCCCATGATTCTGAGTGTGATCAGATGGATATTCCACACTGATGAATAAAGGTTTGAGCTGTTCCTTGAGGTGAAAATCACTGATATGGGCAGGTTGCTAGCTAGCAGAACAAGTCTATTAGAAAGTTCTTCTTTATTTGAAGGTCTACTCTTCCACTGAGGAAGGCTCAAGCGCCTGAAACTGTGCTGTCTTGACATATAATTTCTTTCATCAAATGGGCCCCATTGAAACAGTGGAAAATCAAAAGTGAAGGCAACACAAAAACCAAAATTAATGAGGTTAATTAAATAAATGTATCAAAAACAAAGCTATAACTGAGCAATTATGGATTGAACAACGGGGAATTTAGTGGTTCCCACTGTAGCCATGCTGTGAATCTAGTCACTCAAATCCAAGATAAGGTCTGTGAGAACTATTGATGTGTAGCCTGCATAATTAAAAATTGTAAACTGCCCAGAAAATGCTTGAAGTGCTATGGGGTGGTATATAAGCAGGCAGTATATAAGCAGAACCAAAGTACATTAAAAGCCTTCAGCTGCTCTGCAAACAAAACAATATAATATATGCTGTATACAGCAGTTATTTGTCTTTCAATAGGATCTTGGAGTGGAAGAATTCATCAAATGGTCAGTTTTAAAACATGCTTAATAATAGAGAACTTTATTATTTGGCAGAACTTTGGAACACTGATTAAATGAACAGAAGCAGTACTCAATGTTTGGGGGGGCTGGGGTTGGTGATGATAATTACCTCATGAGTTGGAACAGTAAGGAATTCATAGTCTGAGAATATAATATGAGAAATTACCCACCCAGAAGCTATTTGATCTTTTATTGTGGGGGAATTTTGCCAGGTAAACATGTTTAAAATATGATTAATGACTCCTTTGTGACTAGAAATGGATTCATTATATAATAGCCGCCTTAAAACTGGCTTGGTGTTTGGGAAAATTTTCAAGTTGGACATGACTCATTGGAGTTTGGGGCAAAGCCTGGGAATTTTCCAACAGATTCCTCTGTATGTTTGAATTTTATGGTTATCTCTTATCCCATAATTATTTTGCTGAGAAGACATATGTCTAGTGCAGTGAGGTTGAACCCTTCAGAGACCGAGTGCCCAAACTGTGATTCAAAGCCCACTAATTTTTCACAAAGTGCCAATGCAGCAATTTAACCTGAATGCAGGTGGCTGTGAGGGGGCGATGTCGGGTGCCCACAGAAAGGGCTCCAAGTGCCACCTTGGCACCCCTGCCATAGGTTCGCCATTGCCATTGCCAACACTGTTCTAGTGTTTCGGTAGTGACAGAAGTGCTTGCTGACATTGTTCTCTCAATATACCCATACAGCCACATCCTTCACTGGGAAGCGAGGTTTTTAAAAGTACCCTCACAGAAAAAAGCAACCATGACATCACTGCTCACAACCAGCCAAAAAAGCTTGAGGGTTTCAAAGGAAAGTCAGTGTGATAAAATAATAGAATTTCAATGGCTTCCCAGTAGATGGAGCTGCTGTAAACATTTGATTGTTGCTAGGTAGAAAAGTTATCTTGGCTGTACTTATGTGCTTAAAACATGCATTTTTGTTTAAAACATTTTTTTTTCTTTAAAGAAAGCAATGCATTCAGAAATTTAGGAAAACTACATCAGTATCAGCAAGTCTTTCTGAGAAGAGAACACAGGATTTCAGAGACTGCTTTTCGGAAGTGGAAACTCCAAGCAAAAAGGCAATTCCTAAATATCTCTTTTCATTTATATACAGTGTTGTTGCAGTTCCAAGAGAGATTGCCTGGGACAGCCTCTTGGCCCCATGTTCTTCATTAACACACATACACATTATTAATATCAACAAATTTCTTGGAAAGATTAATTGTGAACATAAAAGGACCACTGCTTGGATCGGCCACAGCAATGTAATATTAACACAGGATAAGGAGCAGATCCTTGGGTCGGATGATCTCCTTGCCATCCCAGTACATTGCCGGCTGATCCTGCTTACTGCATGATGAGCCTGGGCCCTATAGAGGGCAGGGTCAAAAGAAGGAGTGCTGTGGTATGGATATAAGTGCATCAGATCGAGGCACCTGGAACTGGAACTGGAAAAGGTGCGAAGGAGAGTGACTAAAATGATTACTGGGGTGGGGGAACCTCCTTTATGTGGAAAGGCTAAAACATTTGGGGCTCTTTAGTCTGGAAAAAAAGGCACCTAAGGGAGGATATGATTGAGATGTACAAAATAATGCAGGGCATGAGTAAAGTGGATAGAGGGATGTTCTTCTCCCTCTCACAAAATACCAGAACTAGAGGGCATACACTCAAACTGAGTGTTGGGAGAGTGAGAAGAGACAAAAGAAAAAAAAATTATCCAGTGTGTTGTTATTCTATGTAACTCCCTGCCATGGGATGTGGTGATGGCATCTGGCCTGGATGCCTTCAAAGGGGGATTGGACAGATTCCTGGAGGAAAAGTCCATCACAGGTTACAAACTATGATGGAGATGTGTTGCCACTGCTGCCACCGCCAGGCACCTCGGTGGTGGGTGAAGCAGGGAGAAGCCGCTGGGCACCGGTGCCACTTCACCCCCTCCCCCCTCCCCATCCTGCTTTGCTACCGCTGCTGTCTCTGTGGTGGGCGAAGCCGCGCACCACTGGTGCTGCCTCCCCCCATCCCCTCCGGTCCCCAACTTTCTATTGACCCAAGTATAAGTCGAGGGCCTATTTTTCAGCCAAAAATAAGGGCTGAAAAACTCAACTTATACTCGAGTATATACAGGTAAGTTATATTGCTATTGTAAGTTTGTGACTTAACATATGTCTCTGATATGTAAATATTGTTTATCAGGCATTATTTCATTTTTGCTGAAGTTTGAGTTTACTGTTATTTTTGTAAAATATAAAGAGTATGTTTTTGCAAAAAGAGGTGTTTGAATCTTGTTATTTAACCCACATCATTTGGGCATCAACTTCAGTACTAGTAATTACTACAAACTTACACATATATTGTCAATTAAAGGTAGAAGCAAGGTTTTACTTTTTTACTTTAATTCTACCCAAACATTTATCTCATCTTCATTTTCATCAAACATCTATTCCAACAAGATCTGTTCCCCTCTCCCCATCTTATTCTACCCTGCTGAATCAGCAGTGTATAAAATGTGGGCATATGCTGAACAACAGTTTCCATGATGCTTCATACCATTTCTCAACAGAATTTCTCATCTAGCAATGCTAGCTAGGGCAACTGGGACTTGAAAGGCCCTACAACACTGCAAAGGCAGCATATTGCTGACCCATGATAGAACAGCTGGAGGATCAAGCAACAACAACATTTAATTTATATAGGCTTGTATCCAATAAAGTGACTTTGCCAGTTGGGCATACTCCTCTCATGCAGGTCAAGCCATACACAAGAAGAGGAAGAAAGATGTTTGGTATTCCTGTACATCCACCTTCACAAAATATTTACACATTACAAGGAGAAGATATGCCCCATGGAGAAATCAACCACTTCTTAGGATGCCCCTGCTCAAATGATTGTAATCTCTGCTTTTAGAGTGCTTTTAGATTTTCTAAGTTGCAGCAATTAAAACCTATGGTTACACACAGCCTCTTTAATATGTGCCAGTAAATTTTTATCTTGAATCCAGCTGCACAGAATGTTTCCTAATCATAAGTGAAGCATACTAGAATGTAGATTTATGACACTATTGGAGCAATTCCGTTCTTAACCACTCTGAAAAAAGGAAATAAGTACAGTGGTACCTCTATTTATGAGCAGCTCTACTTACAAGCAATTCAACTTAAGAACAGAAACCCATTGGTGTTTTAATTGCTGCCTTGCAAATTTTAGATGCGGTCTGTTCTACTTACATTTTTTTTTAACTTTATTTATTTATTTATTATTTTTAGATACAGCTGTTCGACTTATGAGCATGCATTCGGAACGGATTAAACTCATAAGTAGAGTATTTTATTCAACTTTTCTTTCTGAAATAAGAAAAAGCAGCCTTTGAATGTTCTGTATATGACAAACAAAATGATGTTTCCTCCCCTGCAAGCAAAGTGATCAATAATGTGTTGCAATAAAGGCTTTTACCTTGTATGGAGTGAGACATGCTTGATGTTCAAGCTGGATTCCAAAAAGGAAGAGATACTTAAGATTACATTGCAAATATCTTCAGGATACTACTGCACACCAAAGGATTGTAGAAGAACAGACTATGCTTTATAGACTACAGAAAAACCTTTGACTATATAGATAAGAATCCACGGGTGGTTCTGAAAGAAACGGGTGTTCCTCAGCACTTGGCAGTCCTGATGTGTAACCTGTATTGTGGACAAGAAGCTACCATTAGGGAAGGACATGGTGAGACAGAATTTCTTTTAGGCAAAGGTGCCAGACGATTGGATAGGAAGTAAAACTGGTGCAATTCCAAGAACCAATGAAGAAATATGTATCATCAGTTAGCAAGCCTTGTATTGTAAGATGCTTTGGTGGAAATGTGTGATGCATATTGTTGCATCCAATTAATTAAATCAGGCATCATGGCTTTGCTTATCATCAGTTTTTAAAAAAATTCTCTGAGATAGATGCAGAATATAGAGGTATACCATGCAGAAGTCAGGTGACTTACCAGAGAAGTCCTCAAAAACATTTTCAGTATTTATCCTGAAATTAGTGTCTTTCCCAAGGCAAAAGGAAAATGTCAAGAAGTACTGAATGGATTTTTGATTTGGCTTTCTCAGCTGCTACCATAGAACCTATTGAATCTAAGGTTCCCGGGAAAAGGAAAGCTTATGTGGGGCACATATTCTAAATGAAAAGCTTTTGAAGCAAAACTAGACATTTCTGCAAAGCAAAATAGTGAAAGTAACTTTTTGGATTTCCCATGATGCAATGAATTAAAATTAGAGAAGGACTGGGATTTACAATTCAATGTTGAAAGACACATCAAAGCACTCAACCTACTGCAGGTACAATTCCAGAACAGATTCACTGATTGTCATAAGCACGGAAAGAAATAAAAATATTTTACAAGCCATTTGAAGAAGCACCAGAAGATGCAAATAGCTTTTTTTTTCCCCTGGATGGAACTAATTGATTTGTAAGCCAGTAATAATCTCAGACACACAACGGCAATAGTTGGTTAGATTTCTATTCTGGTCTACTTGATATATTTATCAACTTAGAGAAATTTTCTACATGCATATGCACATAGTCTTTGGCAGCACATACATCTATATAGAAACTTTTTCCAATATGAAAATTGTTAAATTCAATTGTAGGTTAAGACTTAAAGACGAACGCTTAGAGGGCATTTTAAGGGTGTCAGTCACAAACCTTGTATCTGACATTAATAACAGCAGAGAATAGCTACAGATGATGTGCATCTAGTTGATGTGCTGGGTCAAAAGGAGTATTATTTATTTATTATTTATTTATTTATTATATTCGTATCCCGCTTATCTTCTGTACAGAACTCTAAGCGGCTAACAGCAACGGCAGAAGCCAAATAAACAATAATACATGGTACAAATATGACTAACAACAGTGAGACACAAAACCAGATAAAAATTCTAAGGTAAAATTCTAAGCGTCCCAGTCGCCAGAAGGCGAAATTCCGGGTGATGACACCAATGGTCAGTGATAAAACCAATAGTCAATCAGTAATAATGGCGGGAAAAAACAAAAAACAAAACAAAACAAAAAAAACTTAAGGTTCGCCGAAGGCCTCTCGGAATAGAAAGGTCTTTAGAGCTTTCCGAAAGGCCTGCAGGACTCTGCAGAGCGCACTTCACTAGGGATGGAGTTCCAAAGGGAAGGGGCTGCCACAGAGAAGGCCCGGTTCCGGGTGACCGTCTTCCGGGCCTCTCGTGGAGTGGCAACCCGTAGCGAGTGCGCTCGCGCCTGCCGAACAGGACGGGCCGAGGTGGATCGCTGGACGATACGCTCTGCCAGGTAGTCCGGTCCCAAGCCATGGAGGGTTTTATAAACTAAAACCAAGACCTTGAATCTAATCCGGGCCGCAACGGGTAGCCAGTGCAAGCGGACCAGGACTGGGGTGATGTGGTCATACCGACGCCCACCAACCACCAGCCTGGCCGCTGCATTCTGAACCCGCTGCAGACGCCGGAGAAGATTCAAGGGCAACCCCATGTAGAGGGCGTTGCAGTAGTCCAGCCTCGAGATCACCAGTGCTTGAACCACTGTTCTCAGAGAGTCAGCATCCAGGTACGGGCGGATCTGAGCGATCTGACGAAGATGGTAATAAGCGGCCCTGGTAACCGACGCCACCTGGGATTCCATGGACAGCGCCGGATCCAGGACCACGCCCAGATTCCGCGCCCTCTCCACCGGCTGAAGGGAATTAAAGGTATTATAAGGAGTCTTTATTTGGAGTGCCTCAGTTTGAGGCCATTCCCCTATTGGTGTTGTATGCAACTTTGAAAGGAACCACTCCTGTTCTCCAGGGGCTTCAAGCAAGCAGAACCAGTAGAAATATCTCATTTGTTTAACTTTATTCTGTTAAGTAGTATTTTGCTGCATTACTGCTCATCTTTGCAGAGTTGTTTTATGCCATCGCATCATATTGCTGCTGCTCCTGTATCATTTTATGACCACTGAGTCTCTGCAATTTTTATACTGTCATTTTCCCTACTTCATTGTCTCTTAAATAAAGTTTTATGCACTTTCCTCCCTGGTGTACGTATTGTCTCAATAATCCAAAAGAACGTAGCATCACACGCAGGCAAAACAATGTCCAAGCATACAACGGACAGTTGGCAAGATAATTCATTTTCTGGCTTATATGCCACATGTTCAATTTCTGTCTTATGCCATTCCATATTATGCACTGGATCTTGGTAAAGATAAGAACAGTCTTTCACAGGGGTCCCGTATACATAGGGAAAGGATATACCTTTGTAGATAAACATACATGGCACTGGATTGGGCTAAAAGACTATAGTGGTAAAAAGGGATATTTTCCCAGGCACATATAATTACATTTTTTCTTATGATGGGTGTGTTCAACATGTACTTGTGGGAATTGCTCAGGAAAAGCTGTTTCTCTCAATAATTATTTCCAGATCTAGTCTTCTGCATGTGCCCCCCACCCCAGATGCTGTTAGACTGCAATCGCTTCAGCCATGCTGTTGAAAGCTGAAATCACACTTAAGGGAAACATTTTCTCCTTTCTGTTTTCCATGCACTTCATTATTAAAAATAAGCTTTCAATAAATATGAAACATGCTTGGATCTCTAGTCTCAAATTAAGGGATGGGTAGGAGGGAAGAAATCTGGAGAAGCAGTTGTGGTCAGATGATACAATGTCCAATTTCATAAAGAGCTCGAACAAACATGAGGCATTGTTCTGCCAGCAGAGACTAAGTGCAGAGTCTCATAGTTGACAGCAGAGTTTAGTCAACTCAACAGAGCTCACAGATAAATCAGCACATAATGAAGGCTATGTTCAGCAGTCAATGGAAGAACAGCCTTATTGATGTCAATGGAAGCACTGTTGGAAAAATACGGGGTGAAAGGTTAAAATTGTATTGGTAGGGAATGCTCTGTTAAGTTATGCAAGTAAGGGAACCATTACAAGACATAAAGTAGGCAGTCATTTAGTCCTTTCACTTCACTGTTCCCTTAAGGAAAAACAACAAAAGTCAACCCAAAAGAAAAAGTTCTTCATTCCTAAATTATCAAAATGGCCTCTTCAACTGTTTGCATAAATTTTCATTCCACGTGTCTTGTGCTTGAAATATGAATTGTGTAACGGAGGGAAAGTAAGCATGCAATTTCTTCTGGTATTTTGTTTCTGACTTGAGCCTTTGATCTCCATAACAGTGCAGTTCAGACAATCTGTAGGAATATCACTAAATCAAGTTACTTTGTTATATTTTCTTCAGCCATTTGTCAGCATATGCCATAAAAATTTTAGCTTTCTCTCTTGATCGTTATCAGAGAGTGCTGTTTCTCTTTGATGTCTTCTCTTTATTTTACATTTGGGGTCTGGTTTCATGTTTAACTATCTTACTCTCTCTTGCTATTTTATTGGAAAAGTTCACAGCAATATACAATATTTCTGGGATTCTAAATTCAGAATTCCATGTCCTGGTAGAGTATATGAACCCCTGATGATTTTGTGTGCCTGATCAGATATGTATTTCTCAGTCATGATAATAAGTATAGAGGATGCACATGTGTATAGGTACACATACAGATGCACAATAGGTCTTGCAAAGGCAATTTGTGGACATTTTAGCCCCAAGCTTATGTTGTACTCTGCCATAACACGTGTATTGTTAAAATTTCTGTCGTTTTATGTCCTATCCCATAAGATACAAAACATGGCACTGCTGTTTTGGCCTTTCCAGATAACTTCAAAATCAGCTCACCGTGCCTCATACCTTCTGTCTAGGCCATAAGGCATAGAATGAAACCAGTACTAATTAATTTGTGTGGAAATATGTAACATAAAGGCTCTTTTCTTGTCTCATGAGGCAGGTGGTTAAAATGGATCCTATTTTGTGTCTCAATTTGTTCCATACTTTCTTAAATCAAGGATCAACCTGACTTTTAGACCCATCTGGCCAGGCAGGTGTGTCTGACATTCTAATTTGGCTTCAGGCAAAATAACTCAATGACCCTTTCAGGAGCTTATTGCCATCTCTGCTTGTGCCAAGCTTTTTAGCTGCTTTGAATAACAGAAAATCATGGCTGTAACAGAGGTTTTCTTCAGTTACACATTTTGCTTTTCTATTTTTATTTTTAAAATAATTTATAAGCCAAATCTATAAATTGGGTTTTACAGCAATATATGTAAGGATTTGTTTTTGTTTTTTAAAAAACTATATTGAGCCTCAATCAACTACACAGTACAGCTATGAGGAATAAAACTCTACAACCCGCTGATTTAAAATGCCTGCCGAAATATTAAAAAAAGAATTAATCTGGCATCAAAAAGAGTACAATGTTGGCAACTGTGTTTCCTGCAGGGAGCCATTCCAAAGTCTGCACCACCACAGAAAAACATACTGATTTAGTAAAAACATTTCTCCTAATCATGGAATATGGAAAATGGCCTCCTCTAATTGTAGGAATGTCAGGTACCTTGGTTTAGGACAAAGTTCTTTTTCAGATATTTGGCCCCAAGGTTTTCTGGGGCTTTAAAGTCAAAGCAACAGCAGTTGTGGTTTCTTCAGAACTACTTCTGAAGGAATCACTTGACTACTTCTTTACAAATGGAGAGGAAGCTTATTTGGCCTAAGGCTGCACACTGGCCCACATTACAATATATGGAGATGTACACACTTCATACACATCATTTTGAAATGAATGCCTCCTCGCTCAGTTTGAAACTGCTGGGGCTTGATAATAGAGAAGATAAAACAGAAACTTTAAAATCCTATAGAATAGAACAGAAATCCTGCAGTACTACATTCTAAATCAACTCTACAGATGAAAGCAAACCACATTATCACCATGCCTCCTAACTTTGATACACACAGTTTGTCTTCTTAATCTTAACCCTAACATACAGTGTCTGGTGCCATCGAGATCAATGATGGGGGTGGGGGAGATATCAGAGTCACTTTCACCTTATTTCCTTGCTTTAAAGTAGCATCTCTGACTGAGCAGTAGTTACTACAATATTCTTGGCACAGTGTGTGCCACAATCACAGGTTGGGAGTATCGCCAATCTAAATTAGACACTCATATCCTCCTGGACTCAGTTCATCTCAGCATAAGAATCATGCAGTCATGAAAATAGGAAATATGGAGAGGGAAGGGATCCTCCCAAAGGATCACTAGATTAACTCTGTGCTGAAGCAGGAAATCTATGTCCTGACAGGTGGCCATCTTTCCTATGTTTAATCAGCTTCAATGAAGGAGAGCTTGCCACTCTCTAAGGCAGACGACTCCACTGTCAAATAGCTCTCTCTTATTATCAAGGATATGTTTAGCATGGAGAAGAGAAGACTTGAGAGGTGATATGATAGCCATCTGAAAGGCTGTCATCTGGAAGACAGAGTAAGGTTGTTTCCTCTATCTTACATATTTCAAGAAGTAAATTTGACAGAAGATTAAGTGTTTATGATGATGTTTGACATCAAGATGTGAGAAGTAATAATAGGGGCTCAGGATACATGTCAATGGCTAAGCCGCCACAAGCCACAAAAATGAAAACTGACAACATAGAAGAACATTATACTCTAGAACTCAATCAATGATGGCATCTAGGCCAGTATAAAAATAAACAACTATGCTGTTAAACTGTTTAAATAAATTGCCAAAGTAAGATTACAAGTGTTCTAAACTGAGTCAGGAAAATTTACTTTTTGTGCCAACATACCCTTCCAGTGGTATAGAATTAATTATTATTCGCCACTGGAAACAATCGTGCCAAACAGCTATACAAGAATGCAGTGGATGTTCAGAAGTAAGATCATTTCACTCTCCTCATTAGACAAAAGAGGAGGAAATGTGCTCTTACTTGACTGTGGAAAATGGTGACATTTGAGGAATTTACCCCCAAAAGGGGTAGAGATAGAGATAATTTATACATCCTATAACTTCCTCAGAAAAGACACATCGATTACAAAAGCCTCAACAATTCTGGAAAGATATTTTATAGAACAATACTATGGGATTTTTTTTTTGAGAAGAAAACTTGACTCTGGACCCAAAACTTGGCTCTGGACCCAATTTACTATTATGTGTTAGTTTTCTTTTTTATATTCTCTTCTGTCATATTTTTTAAAACTTAACATTATGTTTAATGTTGGAATATATAGTTTGAGGGAAAATTAAAGAATATGTTGCTACTTTTGATGGCTCATAGTCAATTTAAACTTACACCAACTACGTTTCACCGATTATATTGGCAATTTAGTTGCCCAATCCTTGATTAAACCACAAAACACCTGTGGCAAATGGTAGCCATTATGTTTCTGAGATTGTGGGACTTATACACCAAAAACAAACATTTCTTTCTTTCTTTCTTTCTTTCTTTCTTTCTTTCTTTCTTTCTTTCTTTCTT
>JAHTLZ010003518.1:1224139-1247751 GCA_023846285.1 Phrynocephalus versicolor | reverse complement strand
GTAGTAGTAGTAGTAGTAGTAGTAGTAGTAGTAGTAGTAGTAGTAGTAGTAGTAGTAGTAGAGAATCTCTGTAAATTCCAGTGATTTTAGTTCCCCAAGATGAATATGTAAAGGTGTTTTTCCCAATTAACTTTTAGTACAATAGATACCCATAGTCAAAAGGTAGACCACAGCACTAGCTCCCTCAAATATCTTATTTTTTGTTTTTATTTATTTACTTGTTTACTTGTTTTTCTAAAATCTAGAGAAATGGGAAGTGTATGGTGTGGGCTTATAAGATATTTCTACTCTCAAGAGAAATAGGGGCATTTACCTTTTTGATATACAAGGAGTCTGTGCCTGTGACGTCTAGGTGTTGCATGGTTTTAACGTCATGCATGTCATACTATTTAGCATTTCTTTTTAATATTATGAAATTGTGGTGGGTAATAAAACATTACTTTGCACAGTTCTTTAGGAAAAGCAGCATCTGCCAGGGCATAGAGACAAAGGGACTCAATTTGTGCTACCCTAGAAGCAAGGGGAGGAGGGAGAAGCATGATGTAGCTATAATGAGAAACTGAAAGATTGACATGAAAAAGATGGGACAGGCAGGAGAATATAAATAGTAGCGGCAGCTTGTTTGTAACTTTCATTTTTAGGTGGGGATGATTGACACATGGATGGGCTGGATGAAGGTAACCTCCCTGATCTTTAACTTGTGGGTCATGTGGAAAAAAGAACTTTGAGAAAATACTCTCTACATGTAGATGTCAGCATGAGTGACAGCTGCATGTGAGGTGAATTGCATTTACTTGTTTTTTACATGCATCACTTCACAGAAATGATGGCTGCCATTTGAACAAAAAGACATCCTTCTCGGCCAGGGTCAAGGAGCTGACAATGCCCACCCATTAATAGGAAACACTGTCATTTGGAATAAAATGCTATGGGTAGAACTGAAGGAAAAAAATCTATTAGCCAACAGAGGATATTCCCAGTTGATGAATGTGAATTACTATATATCATTCCAGTATTAATGTACAGCACAGTGTGTGGTACATTTTTCATCTGTAACAGTATCTATAGAATGCCATATGGTTGGCAGCATGTTCGACACAAGCCAGGCCCCTCTCTTTGCTAGCTATCTACATCTTATTTGCTTCTGTCTAATTATATTGTTTAGTGTGGGGAGGGGAAGGGGGGAGACCAGCGAGAATATGAAGACAAGGAGAAACAACATCATCTATTCAAGGGCTTGATTTGAGCATTTTCTGATACATGAATGAACAGATCCACAAATTCTGATCATTTCCTAATTGCTGCTTTCTGACAGGCAATCACCCCAGGAAAACGCCACACATGTTCCCCATTTTCTACAGGTCATCTTTTTCCAGCTGCTGAGAGACATCTACCTAAATATCATGTCTTCCAAAGACCTCAGGAGGCAGAAATGAGCTTCTGCAAGCCTGACATAAAAGGTAATCATGAGAAGATATGACAGTGAATATAGTTCACTGAAATCTAGCACATGGTCTCTCTTATCTACTATTCAAAAGTATTTTGTTTCCTCAGCTGATGGTTGATATAGACGTATGTGCCCAAATTAGCGTTATGTGTTTCTCTCAAGAGCAGTTTTAAACTATCCCATGGCCTTAGGAAACTCTGCACACATTCCAGTGATTTTACATTACAAATTAAAAGTGAATCATTGTCCCTGATAAGTCATTTTTAATATTTAAAGAAACAGAAGCCAAATTTCAGATTTGCATTTATCAACACCAATCAGACAAGTCAAGCCACATTTCACTTCAAGACAAGAGGGCTTGTCTATTTTATTTCACTTTTTAAAGTGTCACCTCTATTTTATTTCACTTTTTTTTTTAAAAAAAATACTTTTTAAAAAGGCACTGCCTGGTGCTACAATCCACATGAGTAATAAATTCGCATATGCAAATGAGCCCTAGGGTTACATTTAATGTTTTCTTAAGAGATTTTCTTGTTCAGTGAATTATGATTTAATATGACTAGTTCCTCAGTAGTTGGGGTGTGTGTGTGGAAAGACACAATTAGCCTCATATTTTGAAATAATACTTGCAGCAATATTTATTCATACTCCTGGACTTTGGAATCATTGTATTACTTAGCAATTTGTTCATGCATGTAACTCTTTGTTCATAATTATCCTGAAGCCAGTGTCATTTTTGCTAAATACTATAATAATTATGCAAAGGAGCATATTCAACATATTTGAGTATGAAATATATTTCTCCAAACATAAAAAATTCTTCTGCCAAACCTTTTTTCCTGAATGTATTAAATTTTCACCTCAGAGGTGTTTGTCGCTCCAAATGAGTCTTTGTGCAGCTATGCAGAAATAAAACAAAAAAGTAATATAGTGAATATGTGATTATAAACCAATGGAATGACTGCTTTGTATTTCAAAACAGGACAGTTTGATTTCTCCAACATCTTTTTTTGTTGTTGTTGTTTGTACGTTCCTGTGTACTACACTTGATAGGGAGGTGTGCATCAACCCCAAAATTCAGTATGGATCTAATTCAGGGTATTGGAAATGACTCACTTTGGTTTAGAATGATTCAGAACTAAGACGATTTTGCCTTGGGTCCCCAACAGAGATCTGATAAAGATTTGTGCATCCCATTAATTGTCTGGAAAATC
The DNA here is from genome assembly GCA_023846285.1 of Phrynocephalus versicolor. Lineage (NCBI taxonomy): Eukaryota > Metazoa > Chordata > Lepidosauria > Squamata > Agamidae > Phrynocephalus > Phrynocephalus versicolor. The sequence continues at coordinate 1,245,090 of JAHTLZ010003518.1, read as the reverse complement.
TACACATATCTTTGGTTCTTAACAACCTTTTTTGCAATTTCTTTTGGTCAAGAAGAGAAATGATTTACAGGTGAGTTACTCCTTAGAAGAATACTATAGCTGCCAAATTTCAGACATACAGGCAAACAGTGTACAAAGTTTTGTTTTGTTTTGCTAATTGCCATTACCTTGTTTATTTCTTGGCAGAAATGAAAGAAATATGACCACAGTAACTGTAGAGGAGCCTCCCCATTGGCAAGTCCCCTCCCAAGAAAAACACCTGTTCCTCCACTACATGTTTATCATGGAGAATTCGCAAGAAAATGGCACCAGTAGTAAAGGTATTCAGAGGAAAAAGATCTGCAAAGTTTCAACATGTCAGTGCAAAAGTCATGGAGTTAGATTGTGAAAGATCCTTTCATAACTTTCGCAATTAAGAGAGGTGGCACTGGTAACATGGAGTGTTATTGCATGGCCAGAAGAACCAGCTCTTAAGAGAAGGCAGATTCGCTCCACCAATTATCACGTGATTCAGAACAGGGGTTTCTGTGTCTTCACAGGCGTTGCTGTATTCTCCGCCTAACTTTTGTCCCCACCACTGTGATGCACAACAAAACACTAGTTTCTGTGATTTCCCTGCTTTTCTGTTGCAACTCCATGTGGCACAACCCACAATAGGTTTCTTAATAACAAAAGGAAAACAACAAATACAGACCAGCACATATGACATGGGCTTGCTGGCGTATCGATATCCTGAAACCACAATGGGGGAAAAACAGGAAGTAAACACAATGGTGGACAAGAGAAAAAACAACGGCATTTTGGAGTCCCCACTTAAGTTTGTGTCGGCTTAAAAGACACATTGAAAGCAGCTCCAAAAAACAGTACCCCCAGAGGTGGTTGCTGGAAGACCCGCTGGCATGCGCTTAAGGTGGCATGGTCGTTGTTGTTTTTTAAGCTGGCTGCTCTTGGGGGCACGATTTTTGAAGACAGTTTTTCCTGCATTTACAAGCACTTTTTAGCAGTCGTGGGATAAGGCTCTTGGTCAACTCACTCAGAAGGAAAAAAACCTTTAAAGAAAGCCGGTGCAATCCAAATGGGAAAAGATACTGTACATCAGCTGTAGTGGATTTGGAATGCACCAAGTACCTCTGGGGCCATGACAATTGACCTTGTGTTGTCACAACCCACTTGCACTGGCTGGTTTCAGATGTGATGGCCCCTCCCATGTTCCCTAGAGTATTTTTTTCTATGACAGAAACAATATGTTCTGCTCCTGGAAGCTTTAGAAACAAACAGTTTTAACATGAAACATGGTGGCATTCCCCCAATCCCTCAAATATGAAAATCAAAACAAGATGGAAACATATGAACACTTCTGTGCTTTGGTTTTTTAAAATTATTAACCATGTTTTAATTACTGCATTTCAGAGCCTAGTACAACTAAAACAGATGTTGGAGCAAAACAGTGACCCTGAAATCCACTGAAGTTGGTTTAAATACTAACTCAAAAACTTTCTCAATCACCTTACTCCCTAGCATCTCTCAAAGAGGAAAGAAGTTGGAATCTTGAATCGTATCAAAGTCACAATCCCTTTGCCAAAGTATAGCAATTAAAGAATCCTGTATAAAATGTGCCCTAGGATGAGAAGGTGGATCTCTTAGTTGTAAAACCTCACTTCTTTATTTCTTCCTTGTCCTCATCCTGGCCATTTTCACATAAACTAAGCCTAAAGACATTTTCTGTAAAGTTCAATATTTGTGAGTATGCAGTTTAAGTATTAGGGTATAGTAAGAGGAATGGCCCATTTGAGCATCAATTTTTGGTGAGGCTAGGCCTGAGATGAATAGCAAGTCTGTACAAAAGACACTCCAAAATGTTTAGTCAGAGCTGTAATAATCTCTCTATTCCTTAGACACATCCCATGTTTAATATTTTTGGGGGTTTGGCTCATTAGTAACATTCAGCAACACGACAGTGGAAAGTAACAGACCACTACTTCTGAGCAGCGAATTTAGGATAGGAAGAGAGGAAGATTTTTTTTTTATCACAGGGCACAGCGTAAGTGCTGCTAGGTCAGGGCAAGCCTGATCGTGTGGGGGAAACCGCAGGATTTTAAAACTTTTTTTCCTGCCCAAGCACCAATCAGCTGGTGCGGGGGGGGGGGCTTTGGTGGAAAAAAAAATTGTAGAAAGCCTGAGGTTTCCCCATGCCCGATCGGTTTCCCATAGGAATGCATTTCTTCAGTGCATTCCTATGGGAAAACGAAAACCGAAACAGAATGAAATAAAAATTTCCATTTTGTCTTGTTTTGTTCTTCTTTGATGGGCCATTTCATTTTTCATTTCATTAGAGACTGAAATGGAAAATTAAAAACAAAACAAAAAATCATTTTGTGTCCATCTCTAGTCATGACATATATCAATGAATTTTAACCTATTTACATCCATGTACAAATACATATACAATTACAGAGTCATCGATCTTCTACTACTGCCTCTGACCCATTTCTGTCATCTAACCAGGCATAGAATAAGCTCCACACTCCTCCTCCTCTTTAAGTTTGTATGTTAATATATCCATGGTTGCACAGTCCAAATTTTTACCTATCACCATTTCATCCATTGGTGTCTTATCTGTTTTCCATAACAGTTATGGAAACTGAGCAACTTTCATTGACAGTGACTTTTACTATTCAGAGTATGGTGTCTCTACTTTTTGGCTGGTATTTCCTAGAATCCCCCTTGCCATTATGCTGGCTGCAGGATTCTGTGGCATGTCAGCCTAAAGGAATCGCTTCCAAGCTTTTCCTCTACCAAAGTATATATGGCTGGCCAAGAAATAAATTTACCATTCTTTTGTCTCATTTCTGTCTGTGCTGTGATAATCGCCAGGAACTAAGTGATACATAACAGAAAATGATTCATATGGAAATCACCTCTATTTTATTTCACATTAAAAAAAAACATTTACTTTCTGTTCTACCTGACCCCCAATACTTGTCAGCATTTAACTTGGTTTTGTTTGATGTCATTCAGTTACATAGTGCATATAATGATGTGATCTGTCCAAAGGTTTGTGTTTCCTTTTCAATAGATAGATACCTCCTTAGGGAATGGAGTGTTTTCGACAGATTTAGAAAGGGAGATATTTCCCTAGCCACACTTGCTTGTTGTTAAAACTGCTGGCACTACAATCAACTCAAGTGAAAAGTTAATTGAGACATATTTGGTAATTGAATTAATAATATGTAGAACAGATTCAGAATCTTGACCGAAAAAGTTCTAGCTTTCACTTGTCTGCTGGTAAGTCCCTCCTGTTGAGCTTTTCATTTTCTATTAGGGATGGACTATTCGGTTGGGAAGCAGCAGCTTCCGAAACGACCCATGAGAGCCCAGATGCTGTTCAGAAGCCTCTGAAATGCAAGCAGCCAATCATTTATCTTCCTGCACAGTCTCATCGAGCTAAACTCCAACCAGGAAGAAGTCTCCTGATGTCTGGCACTGGCCAATCAAGAGCTGTACAGGGAAATGCATCATCCCGCCTCCCTGTCTGATTGGCCAGTGCCAGGGAGAAGGACAGATGATGTCAGGAGACTTCTTCCTGGTTGGAGTTTAGCCTGATGCGACCGTGCAGGAAGGCAAGTGATTGGATGCTTGAATTTTGGAGGCTTCCAAACAGCACCTGGGCTCACATGGGTTGTTTCAGAAGCTGCTACTTCCAAAACTAACAGCCCATCCCTATTTTTTATCCCTTTAGTGGTTGTGTACTGCTGGATTTACAGTACACTATTCAGTGTTGTGATGGAGCAAGAGTTGTCAGAGTCAATGTGACAAGACTTAAATTAGGAAGTGTGTCATTACATGCTGCCCTTTCAGGCTCATCTAAGATGCTCCCTCTGAGTATCTGGTAAACAAAAGGTTTTCTCAACAGCAGTAGGTTGCATAAAGTTACAGTAATAACTTTATGAGCATAATATGTTCCAGAAACTTGCTTGTAAACCAAAACACCCTTACATCAAAGCAAATTTCCCCATAAGAAATCGTGGAAACTCAGATGATTTGTTCTTGGGTCCTATAGACCAGATATTGTACACACAAAATGCCAAGATTCACAAAAGTAGTTGGCTAGAAGTCCACATCCACACCCTGGTTTAGGTACTTGGCTGCAGAATCTGCTTTTCTTGGGACAAATAACTGGATTTTATTCTGTGTTTTTAATGTGAAAATAATAAAGTGCAATTTGTAGCCCTATACACACTCAACTAGCTGCCCCATTAGAAATGGTTTGAAAAAATAAGAATATTGAAACCAAATGAAATAAAAACTTAACTAGCACCTTCCTGACTGGTGCAAGAGATTCCTCTATTCCTCTCCTCATTCTACTTGGGGGGTTTTGGGGGTGGGGGAGGGCGTTTTATGGGGCGTTTATGGGGACTTCGGGGACTGAGAATATTTCCTTGGGACCTGTTGGGGTCTTGACTTACTAGATTAGCTGGGGTGGCTAGTATTATTATTACATCCTTGCCTGCCCCTTTACTTGTGACCTTGTTGCTAATCAGTTCTCCTACCTATGGTCCTCCCTCTCCCCACTCCCAGGTGTATCTGATCTCTACCTTGGCAGTCAGCCTGCTCCTCTTATTTTAACCATCTCCCTCCTGCCTAAGGCTTTCCTGTTATTTGCTTATTTATTTTCCTTTTGAATTATTCTGCACTGTATTTTATTATTTGCTTTGTATTGTATATTTAGTTATTTGTATTGTATTTTATTATTTGCTTGCATTGTATATTTTTGGGGAGGGGGTGATTGATTTGCTATTTTGTTTAGTGGGGCTTTGTTGCTGTAGGTTTTTTTTTTCTTCTTCCTTGGTTGACCAACGTTATCGCCATGTTCGCAGGGGCTCATATACCAACGGTGTCGGGCCGTGGGCGGTACGCTTGTAGCCGTTGGGTTCGTCAGACTAGAAGAACTCGGGTCAGGCAACTTGTGCCTGTCCCTCGTTCTGACCCCTCGGCTCCCTGTCACGTATCCGGGAGTCACTCCACCAGCGCCCCCAATCTTACCTGTCTCCTGTTGAACGCCAGGTCGGTGCATAACAAAATCCCCATCATTCATGATTCCATCGCGGATGGCGATTCCGACCTGGCGTTCATCACCGAGACCTGGGTGGGTACGGAGGGTGGGGCTTCCCTTGCCCTGCTGTGTCCGCCCGGGTACTTGGTAGAGGGAGTGGGAAGGTTGGGGGGTCAAAAGGGGGAGGGGCTGCGATCGTGTACAGGGATTCCTTTCACGTTAGCAGGGCCTCGACATTGGTTAGCCAGGGGTTGGAAGTACTTCACCTGTTGGTGGGTCAGCGGGACAGATTTGGCATTGTGCTGGGTTACCGAGCTCCCCGCAACCCAGGACAATCTCTTCCAGAGCTCACGGAGTTCATCGCCGCTGCGCTGTTGAAGTCCCCCCGCCTTTTGGTGGTGGGTGACTTCAACGTGCATGTCGGCGGTGGACTTTCCGGTGCTGCCCTGGAGTTCATGGAATCCATGGCTTCCATGGGTCTGTCCCAGCATGTTTTATGCCCCACCCACAGGTCCGGTCACACCCTGGATCTGGTTTTTACCTCCATGTCGGGGGACTCGTGTCTGGAGGTGGGGAACATTGTTTCCCTGCCTGTGTCATGGACAGACCATCACCTGCTTTCTTTTTCCCTGGCGATTCCGGCCCCTCCCCGCGGGGACCCTCGGGCCTCTGTTTTGGCCCGCCCCCGGAGGCTCATGGACCCTCAGCAGTTCGGTGAGCTCTTCGGGGGGTTGCCTGGTGGTTTGACTGGCGCTCCGGCCGAGGTTGTGGCTAACACTTGGCATGAAACAGCTGCCCACACCATAGACCGGATCGCCCCCAAGCGCCTCCTCCGTTGCCGAGCCCGGCCTTCCCCTTGGTTCACCGGGGAGCTTAGGGCAATGAAGCAGGAGAGGAGGAGGCTAGAGCGCAGCTGGAGGAAAACCCGGACGGCGTTGAGTAAGGCTGCCGTTGATGCCCAGTCTAGTCGCTACACCATCGCGATAAGGGAGGCTAGAACATCTTTTAACTCCCTGAGAATTGCTGAGGCCTCGAACCGCCAGGCGGAGCTTTTCTGGGTGGTTCGTGACCTCAGCAATCCTAGTCTGGCCAGGCCTCCTCCTACTGATTTCAGTAGCGAGCGAGAGGGACAAGATGGCCGCGAGCAGCATAGACGTTAGCTGAAAGCAGTCCCAGCTAACGTCGATGTATCCCAGGTCCCAAGAGGGCGTTTCCACTCCAAGACGACCCTTCTGGGAGCAGAATCCATCCCAGAACCGACCCAGGGCACCCAGGTGTGGTTCCTTCTCGGGAGAGAGGTTTAGAACCCCTGGTGGAATTCCTGTGCGGCTGAGACCTTGGGAGATCCGGACGGAAGTTTTGAGCTGCCTCTATTCCTCCAGAATCGTGAGTGGCTTTTTCCATCTGAAAGCCCTTTCAAGAATATAAATCAGCAACTTACCGAAAAGAATTTGCCTTTTTTTAGTTCCTCTTTCCTGTTTTATCTGTTAATTTCTGCCTTTCGGAGGACTGCAATCCCAGCTTTCACTTTCATATTCACCTAACTGCAGAAATTTAACTCTTAAGCTCCCATTCTATTTTACACTATACTTTTCGGACTCTGTTGGCAAAAGTGGGCACAGCACGCCATCTACTGGATTTTTCCATGTTTGCAGCATCACATATAATTCTTGAAAAGCAGTAAACCGATTAGAAATAAGTCCAATCTCTTAAAGACTTTGTAATTTTCCTGTGAAGAGGTAATCGATTCCCTTACCACCACAAAATAAATCTTCAGTATGAGCAGGACCCCAACTATACAAAAGAAATCTGCTTTTGTTCCTTTGGCCCATCCAGCAACCATGACTCAACAATCAAGTCAATCAAGCCAATCTGACCAAATCTTAGATACATTGAAGCAGTTGAATCTTACCCAGGTGAAGATGCTTTCAGATCAAACCGCTGGGTTCTCCAACTTAAGAGCAGAAATGAAAGAGGGCTTTTCTAATGTCGATGCCAAACTAGAAACCTTTGGCAGTCGTTTACAAGCGTTGGAAGAGAATATGAATGTCACTGATTTTCGTCTTGGAGAAATTGAAGCCTCAATGGAATCAACAAGTAAACTGGTTCTTACACACGAAATCGAAGCCTCTTCCAAAATTCTAAGAATTCAAAACCTTACTGTGGATAAAGATGAAAATCTCTACACTATAGTTGGAGACACCCTGGCCACCCTACTTGAGGTACCTATTGAAGAATTCCTTCGCGAAGTAGACGTGATTTACCGTCAACCAACGGCTTATACCAGAAGAAACAAACTCCCTCCCGAGGTAATAGTTAAACTGGTTAGAAGATACACTCGTGATTGCATCCTTAAGGCTACCCAAGATAAGGAGGTGGAAATCAATAAATCCAAAGTGATAATTCTGAAAGATGTCCCTTGGGAGGTTCGCCAATTACGGAAAGAATATACATTCCTTACCAAACTCCTGCTCAAGCATGACATAAGATACAAGTGGCTCTACCCCCAAGGTTTGTCCTTCCAATGGGAAGGCAAATTACAGAAAATTCAATCTCACCAGAAAGCTAGAGCCTTCGTTGAAAAAAATGCAAAGAAGTTGGGCTACTCCCCTTCCTCTTCTTCACCATCCTCCTCTGAAGATGAGGACATGACCGGAACTCAAACCACTACCAAAGATGACAGCCGTGATGACCAGACCTCGAAACAAGAGACTTCAAAGCACGTCCAAGATTCTAGTGGCGCAGTGGGAGGTGCCAGGCCGAAAAATTATCTCAGGCCAAAATCAGGGAAGAAAAAATATTATTGGAAGTAGCATGATGGCCCAAAAAATTCTAACATGGAATATTAATGGTATGAACACGCCCCAGAAACGTCGGAAAACTTTCAATTTTCTCCAAAAACAACAATGCTCCATCATCTGTTTACAGGAAACCCATGTATTGAGAAAACATGAACAATATTTAATACAAAATAAATTGGGAAATCTATTTTCCACATCAAATAAAGAAAAGAAGCAAAATGGGGTGGCACTGTACATTAAACCAGAACTTTCCCCAATTCTTCTGGAAAAAGATGAATCAGGCAGATGGATCCTTGTCCAAGCAAAAATTCAATCTAAAGAAACAATTATTGCTGGTATATATGCTCCTAATGATAACCATGGAAGACAAGCATTCTTTGAACAACTGGCCCAGAAACTGTTGCAATATGGGAATCATCAGCTTATAATATTGGGAGATTTCAATGCTGTACATATTCCCTCAGTAGACAGGAAAACACCAAAAGGGAAAAAACTCAAGACCTCGTCTTCCACACTGCCCAAATCGTTTCTGGATATGTCCGACATTCTAGAACTTCATGACATTTGGAGAAGGAAAAATCCACTTAAAGATGGTTACACCTTCTATTCAAGACAATATGCTTTCTTCTCCCGTATAGATATGTGTTGGGCTTCATCTGATCTTCTACTAAATACAAGGGATATTGAAACTTTACCTCGAGTGTTATCTGACCATAATGCCATCTTATGGACACTGAAATCTTCAGGTATGCCTAGGCACTGGAAAATTAACCCAACTCTTTGGACTGATAAAGAATTCATTTCAGAGGCTGCTAGAGATTTGAATTTGTATTTTGAAACTAATCTGAATAAGGGCACACCACTCAAAACGGTATGGGATGCCTTCAAGCCATACTTTAGAGGTTTTGTTATCCAATTTATGGCAAGACGGAATAAAGAGAGGAAAAAGAAATATGAATCAACTCTTAAAATGATGAAAAAGCTTGAAACGGACTTAACACAAGACCCCCGTAACGATAAGTTGAACAAAGACCTGGCCTCTTGTAGGCATGAACTCAATTTGATTCTGACTGCAGATATAGCTCACAAAATCAAGTTGGCCAAACTGAACTTTGTGGAAAATGCAAACAAACCAGGTAGATGGTTAGCGTATAGGTTAAAAAAGGTACAATCACAAAAACTCATATTTTCACTCAAAGACAAAACTGGGGAAAATCAGACAGAGCAATTACAAATTCAAAAAAACATAGAGGAATTTTACCAAAGATTATTCAAGCCGGAGATGATTGACAATGATGCTATCTTCCATTATCTTGAACAAGCCAATTTCCCAAAACTTACTGAGGAACAGAGAGCCCAGACGAACGCCCCTATCACAATGATGGAAATAACAGAGGCTATTAATCATCAAAAATTGAATAAAGCGCCTGGACCCGACCAAATACCAGCCATATTTTATAAAAAATTCTCGGAGACAATTTCTGGAAATATGAAAAACCTCTTTACATCTATATTTGAAGGCGAAAATATACCAGATTCCTGGAAATCATCACATACGACACTGATTCCCAAAGAAGGGAAATCCAAAGATTTGATACAGAACTACAGGCCAATTGCCCTCCTAAACGTGGATTACAAAATTTTTGCAACCATCCTGGCCAACAGATGGCGAATGATTTTACCTTCTTTGATATCACACGACCAGACTGGCTTCCTCCCGAAAAGGCACCTCCAATCCAATATCAGAACTTTTCTCAACGTGTTGGAATATTATGAATCCCACCCCGAGAAGCAAGTAGCTTTTGCATTCATTGATGCTGAGAAAGCCTTTGATAATGTATCCTGGTCTCTACTCAAAACTCAATTAGATTATCTTCAGTGTGGCCACAGAATGTTGCGAGCAATTGAACAAATTTATTCTACCCAAAATACCAGGATTGTAGTGAACGGTCACCTCACAGATAAAGTTAATATACACAAAGGTACCAGGCAAGGATGTCCCCTCTCCCCTCTTTTGTTTATATCCACCCTGGAAATTCTCCTTCATGTAATAAGGGAAAACCCAGACATTCAAGGCCTACAATACAAGGGAGAAGTTTACAAGGTACAAGCCTTTGCAGATGACCTGATGGTTATCATGGAGAACCCCCAGACTTCCTCTGTAGAACTTCTAAAGACCCTGGAGGCATACTCTAAAATCTCCGGATTAAAGGTGAATAGAGAAAAAACATTGGTTCTAACTAAAAATATGACCCCACCCATGATCGAAAAACTGGTAAATCAATCTGGTTTTCAACATTCTAATAAGGTAAAATACTTGGGTATTACTGTATCTAACCGATGTAACTCTTTACTCAAAGACAATTATGTTAATGTTATTAAAACAATCAAAGCTGATCTCGAAACTTGGTCAAGACTTCAGCTATCCTTAATGGGCAGAATTGCTGCAGTCAAAATGAATGTCTTACCTAAAATGCTTTTCCTATTTCAATCTCTGCCTATATTACCAAACTTTAAGATCATTTCAGATTTGGAAAAAAGTATACGTATATTTATATGGCAAAAGAAAAAAGCAAGGATTAAAAATATTTACTTGCAGGATAGAACCAAATTTGGAGGCTTTGCCCTTCCCAATTTGGTACTATACTACAAGGCTGCCGCCATGACTTGGATTAAAGACTGGATCTTGATGACAAATAAAAGAATACTACAGCTCGAGAGTTATGGCCTTGATAAGGGCTGGCATCACTATTTGTGGTATAAGGGAAATTTACCTACCCTCTTTAAAAAGCATTGGATAAGGAATGCCTTAACCAAAATATGGTCATTGATTCAAAAACAATTTTATTTCAAAGCACCTATGTGGTTATCCCCACTGGGAGCAATTTATAGCTCCCAGGCAAGTGAAATTTCAAAAGTTATAACTTACAGACACCTTCTGAATGCTGACCTCTCATTGAAACCATTAGGGAAATTAGTATCAGAAGGTTATAATTTGGATTGGTGGAAATACCAACAAATACATTCACACTTCAAAGAGCTTTCCAAAGAGGGTGGCTTCATGACTACTGATACCCCATTTGATAAAATACTTTCCTCTGGTGATTCAAAGCTTCTTAGCAAATTTTATAATATACTGTTAAATGAAAAAATGATTGATACATTGGTTAAAGACTCTATGATTAGATGGGCTGAAAACTTTGGTTATACTATCCATTTAAATAAATGGGACTCTCTGTGGAATACAGTTAAAATCTTTAAATCTATTTCGTTTAAGGAAAATTGCTACAAAATGTTTTATAGATGGCATTTTGCACCTCACTGTTTATCTAAGATGTATAACTGCTCACCTAAATGTTGGAAATGTAACTATGATTGTGGAACTTTTTATCATATGTGGTGGACTTGTAAAGAAGCAAAGGCGTATTGGAATATGGTAAAACTTTTCTTAGAAAGATCTTTGAAAATTAAGATAGAGTTTAGACCAGAACTATTCTTGTTAAATATAGTAGATGTAAATATTTCCTATGACCAGAGATATGTACTTCACCATGTAATTGTTGCTGCAAGAATACTGTATGCGAAATTTTGGAAACAACCAAACACGCCAACAGAGAAGGATTTCCACGGAAAGATAAGAGAATGTATCGAAATTGATAAACTCTCTGGCTATTTAAAGGGAGACTACGACGAGATCTTTCGGGAAAGATGGCAAGAAGTAACAAATTTATTAGTATTGTGATAATATTTGGCAATTTTAGTAATATGTTAAATTACTATATCTATTTTGCTTGATATACTCAATGAAAATTTTAAAAATTGTACCCCTTCTTTTTCCCCTCCACCCATACTCTTTTTCCCTGTTCCCCCCTTAAAAAATCAATAAAAATCTATTAAATAAAAAAAAAGATTTCAGTAGCGAGCAGTTCGCAGCCTTTTTTCGAACAAAAATAGAGGCCATCCGTGCCGGCTTTGACTCCGGTTGCAGTGGTCCCGCCCCGCCATCACCAGTTGCTGGTCCGCCTTCATCGCCTCGGTTGGATGCGCTTGGGCCTGTTTCCGCTGTCGAGGTCTCCAGGGCTATGGCGCATTGCCGGCCTGCCTCCACCCCTTTCGACCCTTGCCCTGCCTGGCTAATTAGAGCTGCCAGAGGGACCATGGCCGAATGGGCTTCTGTCATCGCCACCGCCTCCTTCAGTGAGGGGTTTTTTCCCTCTCGTCTGAAGGAGACGGTGGTAAAGCCCATTTTGAAAAAACCCGGCCTTGCGGTGGACGATTTAACAAACTATCGCCCAATCGCCAACGTTCCGTTTATGGGCAAGGTGATCGAGAGGGTGGCGGCGGTCCGGCTGCAGTCATACCTGGAGGATCGGCAGTGCCTCGACCCATGCCAGTCCGGGTTCAGGCCCCGTCGGGGTACCGAAACAGCTTTGGTCGCCCTGCAAGATGACCTTATCCGGGCGGCCGACAGGGGTTGCTCTACCCTGTTGGTCCTCCTGGATCTGTCAGCGGCCTTTGATACCGTCGACCACGGTATCCTGCTGGACCGGCTCTCTGAGGTTGGGATCGGAGGCTCTGCTCGCAGATGGCTCCGTTCCTTCCTGGAGGGCCGGCCGCAGTACGTTCAGCATGGGGGGGAGTTATCGGCCCCTTGGATTCTCCCTTGTGGGGTTCCACAGGGGTCGTCTCTGTCCCCCATGCTGTTTAACATCTACGTAAGGCCGTTGGCGGGGGTCATCAGGAGTTTTGGAGTCTGCTGTCATCAGTACGCTGATGACACGCAGCTCTATCTCTCCTTTTCCACCTCTGCTGTGGAAGCTGTTGAAGTTCTCGACGGGTGCCTGGAGGCCGTACTGACCTGGACCGGGGCGAACAGGCTTAAGCTCAACCCCGAGAAGACAGAGGTCATGTTCTTTGGGAGCTCGCCGTCGGGGTACGGTGGCCCCCTCCCCTGTCTGGGGGGAGTTTCCCTCCAGCTCGCGGAGAGGGTGGGGAATCTGGGCGTGTTCCTGGACCCGGCGCTTTCCATGGAATCCCAGGTGGCGTCGGTGACCAGGTCCGCCTATTACCATCTCCGTCGGATCGCCCAGATCCGCCCGTACCTCGACGCGAACTCTCTGAGAACAGTGGTCCAAGCACTGGTGATCTCGAGGCTGGACTACTGTAACGCCCTCTACATGGGGTTGCCCTTGACTCTTCTCCGGCGCCTGCAGCGGGTACAGAATGCGGCGGCCAGGCTGGTGGCTGGCGTGCGTCGGCATGATCACATCACGCCAGTTCTGGCCCGCCTGCACTGGTTGCCCGTTGCAGCCCGGATTAGATTCAAGGTCCTGGTTTTAGTTTATAAAACCCTCCATGGCTTGGGACCGGATTACCTGACAGAGCGTATCGCTCAGCGATCCACCTCGGCCCGTCCCGTTTGGCAGGCGCGAGCGCACTTGCTGCGGGTCGCCACTCCCCGAGAAGCCCGGAAGTCGAGTACTCGGACCCGGGCATTCTCCGTGGCGGCCCCCAGCCTTTGGAATTCCATCCCTCCTGAAGTGCGCTCTGCAGAGTCCCTGCTGGCCTTCCGGAAGGCTTTAAAAACCTATCTCTTCCGGGAGGCCTTCGGCGATTCCTAGGCTTTTTTTTTTTGTCTTTTTTCCTCTCTACCCCGCCATCGCCATGTCTCTGATTGATTGATATTTTTATTAGATATTGTTATCAGATAGTATCAGGAACACTATCAGGTTTTAATTAGATTAGTTTGTTGTGTGTATCATTTGTCTGTTCAATTGTGATTATTTGTGCCAATTGTGGCTTTGTAAGCCGCTTAGAGATCTTTTGATAATAAGCGGGATATAAATACAATAAATAAATAAATAAATAAATAAATACTTTGGAGGTTGCCTGAGACAGAATGTCCCAGACAATCACCTGCAATCCAGCAGGGGGAGGGAGGGAGAAAGAGCCACCGTTGGCTCATGTGGTCATGTGACCTCCTCCAGTGCTTGTATATCAATACATTGTTTGTTGATCAAGGCAAAAATTAGAAGAAATGTTTGCTTGTCTTGCAAAATGCTCTTACACCAACTTTCTCATCTTAAACCATGGTATTACTGTATCTCCCTTGTAATGCAAGGTCTTTAAGGTTGGTTGGAAACTGAATTGCCAATTAAGATCCCTCAACTTTTCCAAAGATTTTAGTTCCTTATATGAACCGATCCAGCTGCCTGCATTTTTGGCACAAGTTGACTCCTGGTATTATTATGTTGTGAAACTCCTCATTTAGAACCACAACATTGACTCGACCTCTTCAGCTATGCTCTCAGTGGAGTGTGTGTGTTAATCTTCTTTCATCTTAAAAATCACTTTGCATGTGAAAAGCTAGGAAGAAAGTTGAAACTAAATGGCTTCACTCTGATGTGTTAACTTTTTGTGTTATGGGAGAGTTTAATGCTAAACTCTTATCTCCTCTCTAAATACCAGAGGCAGGGCTGTACCATAAAACCTGTTGAATATTTGTCTTACTCTTCAGGATGCTAACATCAGAAGTTGGGTTCTGAATTCCTTCAGAAAGTCACATAGCATGTCCAGTTATAAGCAATGCAGTGCATTTTCCAAGACATTTTTTCCTGTGCAGGCAAGCTGAGGAGTGCCTTAAATGTCAGCAAAAATAATTTGTGCATCAGCTTTCAGATCTGAGAACTATTTGAAGATGAAGGTGGATGACAGACATTAAAGCCGTTTGTTGAGACACGCACTCTGCAGAATCCAGAACTAGTTGCTTATTGGACTGGATAAACCATTCCTTCGGTCAAATGAAATTCATTCTATAGCCGTATGGCATTCATAGCACCCTGCTAATTTTATTATTCTCTTTCCTGCCTCCTTCATTTGGTGTTGTGCATTCCATTTATGAAATCCACAGGTGTCTTGGAGTATTGAGAAGCCTGGGATGCTCTGATTTTTCTGCTGGCTCTCTGTGCAGAAAGAATATAAAGCCCTAATTACTGGCTCCTTTTGCCCTTGTAAGATACTGACCAGCTTGTCAGCCAGAACTGTGCCATCTTAATAGATGTGGCAGACATAAGCCAGCCAAGAGACCATGTATGGGCATTAACATGTTTGTTGCACAAATGATTCCCAGCCTGGCAGAATGGAACAGATGTCAATCACCAACCCATAATTTTGTGGCTATAAGACCATGATGTCTTTAATCTAGTTTTGATTAGATACCCTTGCAATGTGAGACAGTTGTATAAGGTTAAAAGATGATAATATTTTCCTTCCTCCCTCCCTCCCTCCCTTCCTTACTTCCTTTTTAAAACCCCAACAAAAACAAAAACATCTTAAAATCTAACATTTCAGTGGGAGCTTTTGAAGATTATAATTTCCCTTTTCAGTATGTCCTTGGTATTGTGTCTAAGGAAGTATAGCAACTCATGAAAGGTAACAGTGAAATAAATCTATTAGTCTTTAAGGTGCCACAATATATAGCATTTTTTATTTTTGTTTCATTTTAACTGACACATACCATCACAACTATATCTTTGAAACTTTAAAAAATATCGTGACTCATGCTTCATTGTAGAAGTTTTGGAAGAGGTGGCTGTGTTCCAGGCAAAAAAAAAAAAATAAAAATAAAACAAAATAAAGCAAAATATATTTTTATATTAAAGTATAATAGTTAGTCTTTAAGGTGCCACCTGTTTTTTGTCTTTTGTTTAATGTATCTATCTATCTATCTATCTATCTATCTATCTATCTATCTATCTATCTATCTATCTATCTATTTATTTATTTATTATTGCCTGGAATTCTTCATTGTAAAATCCCAAGACAATAACTAAGCTAATCATAAGTGAAAGATAAAATAACTGTTAGAAATGTTATTAACGCCATTATTGTTATCACTGCTTTGGTCATGCAAGCAAGCACTTGTCCTGTACTTATTAACTCTTGCATTGACTTACCACCAGCCCTGGAAAATACTGCATGAAGAAATTGAAAATCATGGATTTCCCCCTAGTGGTAAATTCTAGTATTGATCCTTGCAAATATTTAGAAAGGGCAAAAACTAATATTACTTTAAGACTGGTAAAATAATGCCATGAAACCTGAAAATTCTTGTCACAATGCTACTAAAAATAGGTTAAAAATACTATAGCAACCTTTGAAAGTAACCAGGAAATGCTACCTGTTTAACCTAAAAGTAACTTTGTAACTACTTTCCCAATTCCATTGTGAGTATGTTAACACAATGTAGGCATCTACAGGCAGCAAAAATACCAGATGAATAAAACCAGAACAAACCATACTAAAATCAAAATCAGACTTTGAAATAAATCTGATTTTAACCATCCACTAAAAGTAGCATTGAGATTAAGTGCCAACACAGTGAAGTGATGCTTTCTGGGTAGTTTAATGGAGTTTTTCTTGGCAAAGGAAGCCAAAGAAGAACCAAGAAGCAAAGGGTATTTTCCATGGCAATAAAATGCATCCTTACTCAGTCAATATTTCTGCTGTGTTCACTGCATATAGAATTTGGGGTCCGGAAACATTCTTTGGACTAGGTCTAAGGAGCATGAACAGTGCCGGCTGTGGGATTCTGGATGTGGGAGTCCATTAAAAATTCCAACAGAACTAAAAAAAAATCCCAGTGATACTGTTAGATATATGTAATAGTATCAGAGTACATTTTCAGTGTCAATTATAAACATTTTAATTAAAACGTGTAACTCTCAAATATGTCTATTTTACAGTGGCCACCATACCTTCAAGCACAGGGTGCCCTGACTGGGGCCAAGCCCCTGATTAATATAATGTGTAGCTTGGTCCTAACATGTCTACGCCTTCAAGCTCTCTTAGTTCTTTTTGTTCTGCTTGTTTAAGGTGGAATCATTTCGATGTTTTAACAACCCCCTTTTTAAAACTATGATGCAAAATCATGTCAAGAATAAAAAGATAAAATTTAAAAGGCAGAAGCAACAGCAGAGAAGGCAGGGATGGGTAATACATGGTAGATGACATCTTGTGAAGGCCCTGTGAAATTCAGTGAATCAGGCTGAGTGATTGCATGATAAAAGCATTGTTTGGGACTGTCTCTGAGTCATATTGCTTTTGAACCAGAGTGGCTCTAAATGGCTGATGGTAGACACATTAAAAACAAAGCAGTCAATGCCTTTGGGAGTGGCGGGACATAATAATGCATCATCCATCCTGGGAACACCTTATGGGAAAAACATACCTACTCTTTTTGTGGCATATTATTATCTCTCATTGCCCCAAAGGCACGTACGGCTCCATTTTAAATGCAGACAGCATTGAGGCAGCCCTCCAATCGGTTCACAAAACTGTATCTTTTACTACAGTTTATTTTTTTTTAAAAAAACTGTATATTACTATAGCTATGGAGCTGGACATACATATGACTGAACACATATTGATTAACTACACAACTCAACCGGTCGGCCCACCCCGATGTTCTTTCTAGTGATCTTCATCTGTTTCGTATTGCGATGTGCTCTCTCTTGTGACTCACAGGCCCCAGGAATGAACTTACCTGAGCCACGGACTTCCCAAGACCGGCACTAGTTACACAGACAACAAGATCAGCCCCTGTGTCTGAAGAATTGTTGGGAAGAGCAAAATGAAGAGCACATTCGCCAGAGGGTCTGTTAATCTATAATCACATGAATGTGGAGCCTCAAGAAATAACTGCAAAATTCAAATAACAGAAGCTTTGAAGCTTTATATGCAGGTGAAGGGCAGCCGGTGGTGGTGGAAGACTGAATAGCTTGCGCTCATGCAACATTAAGAGGCAGAAAATATAGACAGATGACTGATGCCACTGAAACAACAAGGAAGACATGAGTAGGGCAAATGTAATTATCCATACTGGAGTTTTGCCAAGTTACTGTGTCCATTCTTTTATAGTGGATTGTAAGCATGTGTCGATTTTCAGATACACTGTGTGCCGGCTATTACCCAAGAGAAGTCTGTTAAGAGTTATTGTTTTATCCAATCATGCCTCCCAAATTCTCTGCTGAACATTCCTACCATTATGATGGTGTATCAGATGAACTAACAACTAGATGCAAAGGCTCTTTTGTCTGGATCACTTTATTATAAAAGGAGGCAATTTTTTACTACCTGTTGCAAAGAGACAGTAATACCAGATCTTCACAAAGATCAAAGTATGTCTCTAGGGCAGACAGCAAATTAGTGGAAGTTATAAATGAGTGCACAGTTATTGAAGTCTTGAGAGAGCAATGTAAGAGATCTGAGAGTATTCGTTGCTTCCTTCTGTTCCTGTCTCACAGTAGACCACATTACTTTTTTATTATTATTCTTAAAAGCAATAATCGTAAGAACTTATAAGAGCAAGCTTTTCAGTAGGACATGCTCTGATCACATCACTCCCTCTTGTATAACTTCCATTATGGACTGTTTTCCTTAATGCAAAATTGGAGATGCTGATCTCAGAGATGTGTCTTTTGGGAATCGTATCACTTATCTGAATTGGTTCCACTTAATTCTCTGCAGGAATGTTTTCGACAAACGGGTAGTTTCTTTTTGTGTGTGAGAAAACAGATGAGGCAGGAGGGAAAACAAATACTGTAGAAGTAACATTTGAAAAGCCAAAAAAGAATATTGTAACATTGGGGAGAATTTAAAGTTGATGAAATCAACCAAAATATTGCCAACTGAAGGTTAGCATTTCACCATTTTAGGCTGGAAAAAAGATAAAGCTAGCAGTCAAATCAAACCCAAGTGTCCCATAATTTTCAAAATTTAGTGATGCTGGGATGTGTCCTTCAGGGACAGGCAGATGTGTGTTATTATACGTCAGCTTTCATTTTCTTAAGCAAACCATCTAGTTTTTATGAAACTTATAAATGTGGCTGCTTTTTGCAGACAGGATGAAAAAAAGCAGAAATCACATAAAAGCAGTAGAAATGATGTATTACCGTATATGCATACTTTTGTACCATATTGTACTGCACTATATACCTAGCTCTTAGATTAGAATATCTACATTCAGCAACTCAGAGTTTAGCTAGCAAATCTAAGTATGGCCCTACTCGATAACCATTCCAACCCACTAGAAATCTGGAGTTCAATGTCTTTGTCTTCAGCTTTTTGGATTATTTACATGCTGTCTAGTTGTGTGGCTTCATGGAAGCTGTAGTAGCAGATACTACTGTGTTGGAAAGTTACATGCACAAGCAAGTATAGACTGGCACTTAGTTGCAATTTTATAAGCCAGTTCCTCCTCCTGCCCATCCTCCATGTAACTCTGTTTATCTTGGTTGGACAGTTCAGCCTCTGGCTGTAGTGCCACAGGTTGGGAGTTTAATATTAAATGTATTTAGATGAATGTCATTTTTAGTTGTTAGAAGTCTCTACTAAAGACTTCTCCCCTTTCCCCTGAGAATTGACACATTCATGTTTTTATGACAATTCTCCATCAAAAGATCCCATGAAAATGTAATGTTATATGCCAGTCATTCCCAACGCAGTTTCCTCCACATGATGATTGCACTGGCATTGCATGATGGCAGCTTTAGTTCAACACATCCAGAGTACACTGGCTTAGAAGAGGATGAATTCCTGAAAGATTTTGTATAATGGTATATAAATACCAAGATTTGGTATTTGGTATATAAATTGAGTAAAATAAATAAAAAAACAAATCTAATAAAATATACTCTTGTTTTGAAAAGCCACAATGAAGACATTAGAATCTTCCACTTCCACTTATGTGGACCTAGGGGTGTTACATGCAAACCCAAAGCTATTGTTAACCTGAACCGTGGTATAGTGACATGGGCTACCTTATTAAACTAATATTTGCAGTAAGGTAGTTCAAGCAAATCACAATTAAGAGATCTAACAGCTTGTTAGGTTCAAAGGACCTGCAGTAAAATCCACTACAATATATGGAGGAAGCGAAGAACTGGATGGCAATATAGAATGCACATTTTAATGTTTTGTTGTGCTTTTGGGTTTTGAGAATAGTTTAAAATTAACAATGTAATAGAATGTTAGTGAAACAAAAATATTTTGTTCTTAATTAATGTACTAGGCCAAACATATAGAGGGCTGAAGTTTGGACATGCCTGTACTAGGCTAACATTCATTATGAACATCTGTTTATTTTTACTTTTGTTTCTGCTAATTATGTTCAAGAATATATTATAGAGCAAAAAGAAGTGTACCTCTAGGTGACTTTGAAATTGCTCAGCTAACAAAAACCCAGAAAATTATCCTGAAGTCTTTGTTTCAGTAAGCTCTACTTGACTTTAGTGAGATAATTTCTGCAGCTTTATAAATAATGCAGCATTTGGGCCAGTGGCTTTCTTTAAAATCCAATATATAGCACTTTTAATTTGCAACATGTTTAATCATCTTTAGATAATACAACAAACCTGTAAGGTATGTCACGGTTTCCATTATTCAAAAGCTATCTGTTATTAAGAGCAAGCGAGTGAGAGAATCGGCTTTGGTTTGTCTCAAGTCACCCACTGTATTCATGTTTGGACTGGAATTTGGACATAGGCATCATAATTCCCCGTGCTATGAGGAAATGTGGAAATCTCAAACTTCTCTGTGTGTCTCATAATGCTAATGAGGATGATTGTTTGGTCCTGCTGCATGCAGAGTTGGAATAAGTTACTGTTGAGCTTATGGCTATTAAAAAGGAACAGCCCTGTGATTTAGGAAAGAATAGAATCCTTGGAAGATCTGAAGGTCACTTTTTAAGGAGTCCCAAGCCTGTTTTCACAAGTGTTTCCACGTGGTTTTTAACAGTAAAGTAGCACTTGGGGCCTCCTCCATGGTTGCTGTGTCTGTATATTCTCATGCAGAACTGTTTTAATTTATATATTTTTAAGGTGTTTGGAACTGTCATCTGTCTCTGGGCTTTATTAGAAGTGTGTATGTGCGCTGCTTCTGTAAGAAATGAACACATGCATGCACAAACCTAGAGAAAATAAGACAGTTTTATCAGAGAGGAGCCTTCATCTCTCTCTCTCTCTCTCTCTCTCTCTCTCTCTCTCTCTCTCTCACACACACACACACACACACACACACACACACACACACACACACAC
>JAHTLZ010003518.1:1204313-1224129 GCA_023846285.1 Phrynocephalus versicolor | reverse complement strand
CACACACACACACACACACACACACACACACACACACACACACACACCACAGTTTTATCAGAGAGGGGCCTTCATCTCTCTTCTCCCCCCCTTTCTCCCTCTGATCCATCGCCATGCGATGTAGCATATTGGATAGCAAGGATTCTCCATCTCATTTGATCTTGCACAAGTGTCTCCTTGTCCTCCCATGTAATATGTGGCCATGTTATTTGAGGATGTCCTCATTATTATTTTGTGCCAGGGGGTTTCAACCCATTGCTACCTTAGGGATTCTATTGTTCTGTTGTTCTCCATATGAAAAATGTGGCCAGCCATTCAGAATCCTCTGTGTGCAACAATGTTATGAGGTTTACACAAGCCACTCCTTTGGAGCACCTCCTCCTTGGTGAGGTGGTTGAAATATCAGGTCTTTAGAATCTGCATCCCTTTATCTGCATGTTCTTTCTTTGATTCATTTATTGAAACTGTCTCCTAATGGCAAATCTTCAACTTACAGGGTTTAGGCTTGAGGAATCGAAGTCTCACATTGCCTTTCAACTTCAAGTATCGCTCGTAGTGACAAGCCGTAAAGACTCATCTGGGAGTCTTTTTCTTTGCTTTACTCACTTTCTTGCACAATATTAAAAATCAATCACAAAGCATTGCAGATTTTCCTGACTTGTCTTGTTCCCTCTGTGACGATTTTATGTTGCCACCAAGATTATTTATGCAACCCCTTCCAGGTATTCATACAATAACCGCACCAGGTCACTAGACTCATATATGTTAACAAAGAGAGTCAGGCACCAAATGTCTATGGTTTCAAACAAAACAAGACAGGTTTATTGGTTTACAACCAGATGTTCAAAATTATTGATATGATTATGGCTGGTGTAATTATGTGTTTTAATAAAGATGTGTTTTATTACAATCACTTATTGTTAATACAGTATCTTTTTACCAGTCCGTGGTCAGTTACAAGACCCCTCTTTAAAGCGACTGACATTCAACTGACTCTCAACTAACCAACTCCCCCTCCCTCTAAAATTCTATACATATATATAACCACTAGCCGCACCCATCAGCCTGTGATTGGCTAAGCCCCCCACATTCATAAATATTCATATATATTAATAAATATTCATAACTGTCCCCCTATTCATCACATCCTCTCTTTTAAAATCATTGCAAATTTTCCTGAATGTTCTTGTTTGCTTTTGCTGTTAGACTGGTTTTCTCCACAGCTTGTATATACTGAACTATATATTAGGTGTGTACAAGCCGCAGTACGATGTAAGCATGGAGCAGAGGGCAGAACCTATCAGGAAATATGGCTTCAGGAATTGGCAGGGACTGACACATGATGGATGAAAAAGAGAAGCAGTAACTGGAGTAGTAACATTTCCTTTAGACATCAACATGTAATAAAGGGCCAAGCAAACATAAACACAGCACTTCAACTTTCTATCCAATGTATCTGTGCTACAAATCACCCCCTTGTTTGCTGCACTGCATTGGTTTGGCAGAGCCAGAAGGATTAAAGCGGCTTTCGCCCCACCATCTGGAGAAGGGACTGTGGCTCAGCAGTAGAGCATATGCTTTGAACATAAAAGGTCCCATGTTTAACCTCTGGCATCTGTAAGAAAAGGTAGGAAAGATTCCTGGCCAAATGCCTAACCACATGTTATAAGATGACTTGAATATCTGGGCACCCACCTCACCCATTCCCAGCTGGCACCAGAGCTTGGGCATTTATACATTTCTGTGTTGTGTCAGTGTGCGTCGGAGTCTCTGGGTCATCTCCACAGGAAAGTATCAAAATGTCATTGGTATAACAATATATGAAACTACCACACAAGTTCAGTTCTGTCAATGTGTATTTACAGTATTTTATGGTGCTCCAGGCAAACAGTGTGAATCTCATCTTCTCCTCATCTGTTCTAAACTCCCAGTCCTATTATCCTTTAGCATTGGGAACAGGTGATATTCAGCTCTCCCGCACCAGGAGAACCTCCCAAGTCCAGTGTAGTTAGTCATTAGAGAAGGGTTGTCCCACTTATCCTGCCTTGGGGATGTCAAGACCCAGGACCAGGGCCAGCGTATCCATTAAGGTGAACTAGGCAGTTGCCTAGGGCGCCAAAATGGACAGGGGGTGCCAAAATGGACAGGGGGCGCCACCCCCCACCACCACCGCTGGCTAGCCTGCTGCCTCCTGCCCCCCGCTGCCGCCCCCCCACCGCCACTGCCTGCCTGCCCGCCCACGACCACCTAGGGTGCAAGAAACCCTAGTGCCGGCCCTGCCCAGGACTACTTGATTTCAGCTGGTGAAGCTACCAAACCCAGTGTTTTCCCCTCCATTGTTACTGTTACATTGGGGGAAGACACCTTTGCCTCCCTCGGTGGGAGAGAACCAGTGGAAAGTTGGCCTCCTTGTGAGGGCATGCCAGATCAGGTCAACACTGGTGAAACAAGTCTCTCTTCAAGGCCAGCTTGCCTTCTCTCTCTGCTCTTTTTATCTTTTTTACCTGCTGTACCCCTCCTCCTGACTCTCCCCAGGTGATTCTAGTGTCCACACCTCACAGATTCCCATCACTGGTATCCATTTCCACAGCTGGTTTTCATTACCAGTGGGTAGCTCCTCCTTCTATGTTCCTGGGGTTCTAGTGCCACAGATACAGCACTAATTCAAATGCTTATCATGCCTTGTCAGCTCAGCACTATTTCACTTGCTAAACATTAAAATAAACAAGGTGATTTAAATGCCAGCAAAAGGGGTGGGTAGAAGGTTGGTGACAGTGGCAAAGAAGAGGATCTATGTGATGTGTTGGCACTTGACACACCTTCCCACTATGCTTAAATATTTTGAATGAACCATGGCAGCAACATGAATGCCACTTTGGGTCCTCTTAAGGATAAAAGTGTGGTATAAATATTAGGAAGGAAGGAAGGAAGGAAGGAAGGAAGGAAGGAATGTTCTCATTAACCCAAACAAATCTCTGTGTAGTTACACTCTGAGCTGTGTAAAGTAATGGTATGACTCATTCAGTTTGAAATTTGTTTTGTTTTAAATCTATGGATTTAAATGCCATTTTTAGCCCTTGAAAATGACTGCTTGGAATTCTTCTCCCTCCCCCTTTCTTTAAATGTGATTTTGTGCTTCAAAAAAATTTCCTTTAGACATCAAAATATCCTGATGACATTCCAAAGGCAGAAGGGTGAAGGAACGGATGCTAAACAGAAGTCTATTTCAATGACAAATGTAATTATGGTAAAGGATGTAAAACAAATTGCTGTTAGCACTGAATAAAGCATTTAGACTCTCAGATTGTCTTTCATGTTTACAGTGTAGCACAACATTACTGAGTGACATGACACAAAGTGACACTTACTTTGCTGAGCATGGAACATCACTTTGTGCAAAATGGTTCCTTAGGGCTGGGATGAAAGCTTTGTCTTTCTGAGCATCTTAAGCTGCAACATCTGTTTAAATGTGTAGGGGAAATGTGACCTCATCTGTTTGCCACCTCAGTGGATTTCTTTGGTGCCTGCATTCTCTTTCCTGATATGAGTCGATATAAAGAGTGTTAAAAATATAACACAAGTCAGGAGCTTGAGCTGGAAAAAATATTTCCTGATCTGCAGAGGATTTGCTTATAAATATCTCACAAATATCTTTAGCACTTTAAAACAACAATTCACTCATTAACCCTTTTCTAAGAGCAGAAATTCATGCAAAGACAGAGCATTGATACACTATGTTCTGCTTCCCAGTGTATACTGAACACATTAATATACTTGTACACGAGGTTTCTCATGCCCTCCTTAACACTAAAAATGAAATATTTAGGATAGTTTATGTATCTTGAAGAAGCAAGTGCCATTTCTCATACATCTAATTGTAGAGCTCACGATCTGCTCTTGTTGTCCATTAACATGGGCATAATGATCTAAACATCCAGAGCAGTGGTTGAACTCTTTGGCAGCTCACTTCCATAAATTGTACTCCTCATACTAGCAAAATGTTTGTATTTAATACAGTTGTTGTTATTTCCAACATATATGTTGTAACTGTAAATACATAATCCAATAACGGGATTAAAAAACAATGGAATAATAAGGTTGAAAGTAAATTTACTATACATTCAAAACTCAACCAATACAATGCATCCACGTATGTACACAGAAGATCTAGAAACACTCACTCACTTAACCCTCCTTACAATACTGACTGAGGTGCCCAGTTATATACAGTATATTCTGCTACCAGTTTGTGAAGCAGGAAAGAAAGATGGGCCTCTAAGGGTGGCACTACCAAGCATGAATGCTGTAACAGCATGTTCACAATCACAACACATTGCTAAAGGAGAAACTTTCCACTATTCACCAAAAACACCAAGCGAGGGAATAGGGCTTTTTTCAGAGCTAGATAACAAAGAAAATACACTCTGCTATACATCATAACATTAAATTATTTTCACAACTTTTGGCTTGTAGCAAGAGCCTCATGGCACAGTGGTTAAACTACTGTACTGTGCTCATGACCTGGGGTTCAATTCCAGCTAGCCAGTTCATGGTTGTCTCAGCCTTCCATCCTTGCAAGTTTGGTAATATGAGTACTGGAGGGGGGCAGTGTGTGGCCTGCATAATTCCTTATAAACTGCCCATAAAGTGCTTTAAGTACTATGGGGTGGTATATGAGCTGCGCACTTTACTTCTTGCATTGCTTTTTGTATCTTTTTAAAACACTTTTCCCACTATTATTCTTTTTTAAATTCCTGTACCCCTGGTTATACCCAGAAGTTTACATATTACAGATTGGGAATCACTAGACCAGTGGTTCTCAACCTGTGGGTCCCCAGATGTTTCTGGACTGCAACTCCCAGAAGCCTCCACCACTTACTGTTGCAGTAAGTTGCAGTCCAGGAACATCTGGGACCGACAGGTTGAGAACCACTGCACTAGACAATACTACTTAAATTTATCTTAGATTTCTTCCTTCAAAGTTGGAAAAAGTTTGTTGGCTGTTTAGTTCTTGTTTGATAAGGATCTTGTTTGATAAAGCATCCCTACTTTTTTAAAAAAGTCTACTGGAATACATTCACTAAGGAGAAGCAATGCCCCCTTGATTCCACTATCAAGTTGCTCACAGCATTAAAAAACATTTCTAATATTCATCTGCAATCAATTATCTTTTTAGCTTAAGCTCATTAAATCTAGTCTATCCTGACTAAATCCAATATTTGCCAACTTTCATTAGACTTGAACTCCTTCCAACATCTGAAGGATGAAAAGATACTCACTTTCTAGTTGTCTTTTAGAACTATTGTCCAAACTTCTGAGCTGCTTTGATGAACTTTGAATGCATTTCAGTTTGTTTACATTCTTCCTGAAGTATAGCATTTAAAACTGAACACATGTCTTCAGATGAGCTGTGATTAGTGTGGAATAAATAAAGGGAAGTTATTATTTCCTCACAAACTTTATCTCATTGTTACAGTAATTTATCATAAAATCATGTTAGTCCTTTCTGCAGTTACATCATACCTCTGTCAACTTATATTCTGCTTGTAATCGGCACCACTCCCTACTAGTAAGCTAAGCATCCCTCACCCTACAATAGTGCATTTGCTTTGTGCTCACAAGAGAAATCTGTGGGTCCTCACTTCCAGAATGAAAAGAATTCATGAATAAGCTTTGTTGTTTTCTGTTTACTTATGAATCTGCCAGTTTTCTCATTTGGCCCCTGGATAACTGGTTTATTCTCCACTTTCCAAGAGCAGTTTTGTCAAATGGTTAACTGGAATAATGATAAATTACATTCATAACATTCACACAAGCAACTAAACTTCTAGAAGAGAGATAACATTAATGTGGCAAGATATATTCTTGACAATCCATGCTGGCTTTCTGAATTGTTGTAAAGATAGTTTACTGGTATACTATTTTATCACCCTTTCTAGTAGCTTCCCTGGTATTAAGTGGTGTCCATTAATTTAAAAAAATAGGACTGAGCAAATACTAGGACATTTTTAACTTCACATGAATTTCAGTGTACTGAGAATTAGCAGTAGGTTGCAGTTATGTTGAAAGTTAGGATTGGGTTGTATGTGTTTCCTGAACTTCAGTCTTCTTTCTCCCCAAACGGGTGCAGGCAACTGAAGACTAGAGTACATTACTTCTGCTGCTAACATCATCGTTCACTAAAACAAAAATGTCACTGCACATTTCTTGCTCCAATACATTACACTATCTGAGACCAAAAAAGGACTCTAGTAGCAAAAAGCAATAGAGTTGTTGAGACAATTTCTGTTCTAGGCAATTGTTTTGTCTGTAAAAGAAATTATATACCAGTGAGCTAGTTGAATCTCAGGGCATTGTTTCCAACTCTTCAGGTAACAATGTCATCAAATGCCTACTACGTCCATGATTTCAACCAGCTTTTGGAAAAGGAAGTTGTTAACACAGTCCGGGAGACTCCATGCTTAGCAGAGCTTGTTTCCTGAGAATTATAATAATAGCTGAAGTCCTACATTGCCACTAGATATGGGCACAAAATGAAAATATAGTGTTTCATTTTGTTTCTTTAGTAGTGTTTCATTTTGTTACAAATGAAATTTTAAAAGAATTTTGCAACAAAATGAAATTTTCACGGCAATTATTTTTCTTGTAGTTTTATAATGATGATTTATTATGATGTTTTACTTAGTTTATTATTATCGTTATTGTTCTCATTGTTTTCATTGTTTGTATCCTTGTTGTAAACTGCCCAGAGTTCCTCTGGAAGATGGGTGGTATATAAGTATTAAAATAAATAAAATTAATTAATTAATTAAATGGAATGCTATATAATGGCTCCCCTGGGTCCTAGAGTCACCACAATTGCAGGGGAGCTTCCTCAACCTCTTTCCTGTAAGCAACCAAAATTTGGAGAGGTTTGGGTTTCAGGGGGCTGAGTTATTCAACTCAGCCCCCTGAACTGGCATCCCCCTAGGATAAAATCATTCTAATTGATTTAATCCTGGGGGACCCCATTTGGAGTTGAATATCTCAGTCCCCTGAACCCCAAACCTTTCCAGATTTTAGGGGCTTACAGAGAAGACCTTGAAGAAGCAATTTTGGTGCCTCTAGGAGAAATTGTTTTGTTCTTAAGGGGAAATATGACATTTCTTTTTGTATCAAAACATGTCCCACCATTTTGTTATGTAACAAAAAGATGAAACAGTGTTTCATTTTTCATTTCCTGTCCATCTCTAATTGCCACTCATCCTAGTTTGCATGAAACATCTGCAATTTATTTCACATTCTCTTCTTTGTATAGTAGTCTGTAGTAGGCATACATGTTTATATGAACAGAATTTTCCCCCCATCAATATGTATATCTCTCCAAAAATCATGTCCACATAAGAAGCAAAAATGAATTTATGTCAAAAATATTAATATGCAATATGAAGTTGTAGTGTTAATTATCTTTAGAGTTCCTCTGTAAAACAGCTGCCAAACCCACTGCAATTTTACTGTATACAATAAAGTATGATATGACACAATAATTTCCCATAGCCTGCTAGGAATGCATACAAGTATATATTTTCATTTTTTTCTCATTTCTTCTCATCATTTGAGCACAAGTCTGGGGGACAACACTTATCACAGAAACAGAATCCAATACCTATAATGAAATGTATATCCCTTATGAGATTACTGTATTATCTCTGAAAAGAATTGGCATGGCCACGTCCAAAAAAACCGTGGATATAGAAAATTAGTACATTATGAGTAAATTTAGGTTAAAACTTGCTCCCTTGTTTAATATGAAAGAAGCCAAACACTTAATCTTGAAAGAAGGCAAGAAGTAGCTACTAGTTGAGAAGAGCTATGAAGCAACAGGATCTTAGCCTGTGTGTGTGCTTTAGAAAGCTGCTTTGTTAATTTTCGCTACCTTAGATTTCTGCTTGTGACGAATTCTTGGCTCTATGTAGGACAGTGAGCACAATAGAAACAAAACATTTAAATTTCTTCCATATTGCTTTTCTTCTTTTTTCTATTCAATAGACTTGATTAGCCAATTTTGCTTACTTCACAATGTATTTATTTCACTGTTTAAATCAAGTCTTGCTAAAATAATGTAAACAAGTATGACTCACTCATCCTTGTCATATTTTTTCTTTACTGCATATTCTTGGCTTAAACATAATGGTTAAATATGTAGATTGACTCCTGTTTGATTCCTGAAAGACTAGGGTGACAAACACTTGATGAAGAACACACAGAGAAATATCATTAAAGAATCACAACAAGCTGTTTTTTTTTAAAAAAAAACTTTGAGATATCTTGGAGGGGATCCTCTTTGAATTTTTAATCTGGTCACCAAAATGTCTTGGACTGAACACAAACAAAGAGCAGTAGAATGAGAACTCATTTCTGCAGCATGGGACTGTGTTGGTTGGGTTGTCAATATTATTTGTAATGACCAGTCCTTTTGTCAATGCCTCTTGCAGAGGAGAAAAACCAAACAACTCTGATCTATAGAAAGCATGCCTAACTCATTGTTCTTTGCCCCTTGCCAATCAAGTTAGTGGCAAAGGACAATCATGTTAGATGTAAAGACTCCCTTGCCACTGATGCTCAGTGTTAGTGCATGCAAGATTGTTATCATCTCAACACCCCTTTTCAAGCTTGCATGCAAAAGCCTTCAAATCCCATCTTGCTTTACAGGTTCTCAAAATAATATTTGTTAGGATATCTCCTCTCATCTCTGCAATGTGACACTAGATGACCTAGTCAGTCGTAGTGAACCTTCAGCATTCCAGATGTTTTGGACTAAATACAGGCTTGGAATTCTGGGAGTTGTGATCCAAAACATCTGGAGCACTGAAGGTTTGCCACCACCACTGAAGATGTTCCCTTTCCCAGTCAGGTCACACATCAGGTGGTACCTCATGCCAATGTGTTTGGTGCCTTTGTTAATCGTCACACTCATTTTACCAATCACGTTAGTGGCAAAGGACAATCATATTAGGCTGTAAAGTCCCCCTCCCACTGAAATGCAGTGTTAATACATGAAAGATTGCTGTTATCCCAGCATTTTTCCATGGCCATGCCCAGAGAGCGGGAAGAAGAATGCCCATGCAAAGGTGCACTGTTTTCTGCTTCATGTTAAACACATTTGTTTTCAAATGAAGACCACTTAAACAAAATCTTAAACTACAGATTATTGCACAAATATCTGTTATTTATGACTTGTTTAAAATTTACCTGAGCCAACAGAAACTACTTTGGTTTCTTTTGCACTTTCCAGAAGACATGTATGTGTTAAAACATATTGGCAATATTTACTTATTCTGCCATCTGTCCCACTGACGCCACATTTTCAACAGTTTAGACTAAAGAGAAGGCAAAAAAAAAAATCACCTGAGCATCGTAAAATTAGTCCATGACTGTCAATGTAACACATTGAGAACACAGCTGCTGTCCTGCTGCCTGATTTAATGAGGTTCCTAAAGTATGTGGACAAGTATTCTTTCTCTTGGTTACTATGGAAACAGAAGAGGGAGCTTTGAGCAGGTGTCAGAAGCATTGCAATCAATATGAATCAGCTCATAGCCCATCATCTGTGGGGAACAGTGTTGTCCAAGCCACTATGAAGACACACTTAATCCAGTCATCTTAGTCTTCGTAGTTGCCTACAGATTGCAGGTTACAGTACAGCTGGACACGTTTAATGAAGTTTACTGTACATGAAACTAGCTGATTTTTTTCCCTAAACACGTTTAGAGGGGGAAGTAACCAACAGAAGCTTTGCCTGTATTTCTACAGCTACCAAGTATTTTGCTGCCTGAGACCAAAATGGGGTCAACTACCACTACAGGATGGCAGTTGCTATCTTCCTTTGATATTGGTGAAGCAAGAGCATGCTTTGCTAAAACTGAAAGTACTAAAGCAAGGTTAGATCATCCAAGATCATGTTTCTGGTATTTCTGGTATCTCTTTTCTTTTCTATTTTAAAACAATGTGCCCCATGCAGGATGTAAGTTTGGGAGCTGGTTGCTGAACATTTTATTTTCCAGTTTTTGATGCTTCCCCACATTCACCATGTTTTTGGTCACAATGAAGGGGCATGGATTGTAGGGGGATGCAAGAGCTCTATGACCACCTGTGCTCAAATAAACAGGATACAGATTGTGGCTACTCTATGGCATATCATTTAGAAACCATTCCAGCCGGCTCTGTGCCCAGGCACAGTTTTTGGCTGCAGTACAACTGTTTAACCACTGTGACGGTCCGAATCTTTGGCAACTCGATCCAAC
The DNA here is from genome assembly GCA_023846285.1 of Phrynocephalus versicolor. Classification (NCBI taxonomy): domain Eukaryota; kingdom Metazoa; phylum Chordata; class Lepidosauria; order Squamata; family Agamidae; genus Phrynocephalus; species Phrynocephalus versicolor. Next base: position 1,213,846 of record JAHTLZ010003518.1, on the reverse strand, counting down.
TCCTGCTTGCTATCTATTGCTCTCCCTCTTCAGTTCAATTGTCACTCTTTTTTAATAGGGCTCAACCCCACCCACATTTGGGGATTGGCTGCCTATTAGCATATTCATGTATTTCGCTGAAGGGGTACCATCACAACCACTGCGCCACGAAATGCAGTGAAATTAGTACTTTCCAAGTTTCTGTTCATAAATTAAAATAACTGACCACATTTTAAACCATATAAATGCCAAATATGATATAAAAGATCTATTACAGTTGGAGATGGGCACTTGTATATGTTTCCCTGCGAAATGAATATGAACTGTGGTTGCCATGGGCTCTCTTTCCCTGCCTCCCCCACCGCTCACCACTGCAGCACAGGGGCTGGACAAAGAGTCTCCCTGCTCAGCCAATGAGTGGGCTACACAGGGCGGCAGGAAACAATATTTCCGGTGGTTATTCTGTACATTTATTAGTTTTGCTTTTAGCTTGTTTTGGAGGCCACATTCTATAAACAGTGTTGCCTCCAGCAGTACATTTGTGGAGCCAAGTAAAGTGGCCATGGGTGCTGCCATATATTTGGAGGTCACTTCTTTTTTATCCAGCTCAAGTCCAGTTTTAATTTAAAAAAAAATGGAAGAAGATGATTAGGGAGCCTACAATTGTCCATTACCATGCTAGCACTTGTGAATGTGACTGATTTGGCAAACATGTTGCCTAGTAACTCTTTCCCATTAACATAGGACATGCCATGTTTTTTAATTTAAATTACGGGAATATAATGGTCAAAGTCCTATTGTACAGCATAGTAAATCACATCATGTTAAAATAAGTCACAGATAGAGTAGCCCTATTTGAACCAATTGAGCTTTTTGCAGGAGTTGATTCACCAAGTCCCCACCCACTCAGGGTGCCTCCTCTGGTGGGATTTACTACGATAAGCAACAGGATTTTGACTAATGTAAGGTTTGGAGTTTTGTTGTTGTTCCTTTTGTTGTTGTTGTTAAAGGAGATTCTAAAGGGGCACTTACTTTGGAATTTTGCTTCTTGCTCCTGTTTTCTTTTAGAATCTTAGAACAAAAAAGCTGGAAGGGGCCTTATGGATTTCCACTTATTGAAAAATTCCTGTACATTTGATACAGATCTCTCCAACTCAGAATATCGAGTTCCCAATTCTTGAGGTGCACTTCCCGCTGGAATGAAGCACTTTCTCTGGCAAGTTATTGGGTTTTACAGAAATTACACGGAACAAGGCCTGTTATTTCCAGTACCATATGGTTCCTGACAGACACAACTTCTTTTCTAGATTCTGCCTGAGACAAGTCCTACAATTTTCTAGATTCTGCTTTGAAAAGTCCCACAATTCTGGAATTGTGCTGAAGCAAGTAAAAGATTTGCTAAGAGACAAATAATGAATAATGGAAGAGGGAAGCATTTTCACAAGTGGCACTTTAAAAAAATGAATTTCTTTCAATTGTAAGTCAAATGGAAACATCATATTAAGCAGAATATATATCTGATTTTTTTAAAAAAAGTATTTTCTTTTAAAAATGCATTAATATCATAAATAAGTGATGTGGGTTTTTTAAGAGAGCTAGAGTCACTTAAATCGTTTTAAAATTCTGGAAGCAATTGCTCTTAGTGGTCACTCAGATCATGATACTGCAATCTGGGACTTACATGGGAGTAAGTCTCTTTAAATTCAGGGAGGCTGGCTTCTGTATACAGTAGATGTGCATAGAACTAACACTGTGAATGCACTTTGATGTTCCCAATATCTCTAAATTGGGGCCCCTCTTATGCAGTTTATAAGATAATAACTGAACATAGTGATAAATGCAAGCTGAAACTAATTTATTCCATCCAGTACCTTGAATATTCCAGTAGCTGAATCTCCTGTGAGAAGTTGCCATCATAAACCTGGGAAGAACCAGTTGGTTGCATGGTTCCAGGGCCTTCAAGACATGGCACCCACAAATAGAGTAAGCTACCAGAAGTAGATGAAAAAGCTTGGGTTTTGGCCCTGTGAGCTGGAATCTTTATCGCTGTACCTTGTGTTTTACCATTGTCAGGCTCTTGTTATCTCGGCTGGCTACTGATCTTGGACTGTTGACCTCAGTTTGGACTGTCCTTGTTCGCATTCCACTTGGGAGACATGCTTGGCTACCAAACCAGGCTGTGTGCTATATTGCTCCTGGGAGCCTTATCACTGTATGTGTGCTTTTATGACATGTTTTGGCAGCTCAAACAGGAAAACATAAAAGATTGCTTTCAGCCCCATAATACACATGTACCATCAGAATCAAGCCCCAAAGGAGCTTCTGGCCAAGAGAACCAAGCAGCAGAAATAACTGGATCACCTGGGAGCTGAACAGGTAATTCCTCTGGTATCTCTTCATTGGAAGTGTCAAGTGGAACTTCTACCAGTGTTTGTTAGTTGTCCACCTTTTGGCCTCATGGCAGTTCACTTCCTGAGGATATGGGAGCTGACTATTGCATCTGACTGGACTGAGTTAACAATGGCAGCCTTTCACTGTTCTTAATGTATATGTTATTAATAAGTTATGTGAACCAAACTAGTAAGGAAACTAATGAAGGCAAACAGTTAAGATGCCATAAAAAGTAATCAGTGGACACGTTTTTGTTTGTAGACTAACACAAAGATTTCCCTATGTAAAGAATAACTATTTTAGTCTTTCTAAACTAAAAAGGCAAAGGTAAAGGTAAAGGTTCCACCCACACATGTGTGCTAGTCATGTTTGACGCCAGGGGTGGTGCTCATCTCCATTTTTAAGCAAAAGAGCCTGTGTTGTGCAAATCCCTGGCCATGTGGCTAGCATGGCTAAAAATGTTTCGGCCATTCCATGTCAAATCAACCAATGAAAAATCCATTTTGGAATTTGATGCCATGAATTTGGTTTTTTATTGGTACATCTGTACCATATCATGGAATGACCCGTTTCAACTCATGGAACAATGTTTACCTTCCCGCTTTTTATGGTGGTACCTATTTATCTACTTGCAATTACATGTTTTTGAACTGCTAGACTGGCATGAACTGGGGTTAACAGTGGGAGATCACTCTGCTATCTGGCACCTGGGATTCGAACCACCAAGCTGCAGACTTTGCAGCTGACAGTTTCAGCACTCTAGTACGCTGAGCCACCAAAATCTATGCCTATTTCTATTCAGGCTGTATGTCAGTTGAACTCAAGTAATATGACCTATACCTAAGCAAATGTAACTAAACATAACTGTACTATAATGGGTGGTGTGTTTAAGTATTATAATCAGAAATTTTAATCTGTTTTGTGGATCTCTGGATTGATGCATAGCCGTGGAAGTTTTATTTTTCATTGTAAACCAGCAATTTTACTGCATACTCTTGCCCAATAGGTTTTAGACAGATTAGCCCTGGTGGAATGGCCCACACTCTGAAGGCTGTGATTCAGATGTGCTTTAGAATTGGTGGTCAGTTGGAAAGCAGGTAGGTCACATGATTCATCTCCCTCTCTTAAGAAGCTAGATTCCCAGAGCTTCCGACTTGTACCATGATGGTGGACTGATGCCAGAATAACAGCTCTTAAAATGTAACATTTCTATTCTGGATATTCCTTCTTCAGAAGGCACATGTCATCTTCACTTCTCTTTTTTTTCTAAAACAAAACTTTTTGTAGATAATACAGCCTTGGATCTTCAAAGCCATTTTGCCTACAAGACTTAAAGCTGTTAACTAGAGATGGGCATGAAACAGAAATATAGTGTTTCGTTTCATTTTGTTTCAGTCTTTTACTTTCATTTCATTAATAACAGATTTTTAAATATTTTAAATATTTTTAAATATTTTAAATATTTTAAACATCACCTGTTCTTCTGCTTTAGAGGACTGATATGTGAAAATCAGAAAGCAAATATTTTCATTGTAATGTAAGAACCATTATCACTTGCTTACCGTAGTACACAGATCGGAGATTGGAGAGATAAGCTCAAAAGCTGAGGCCTGGAGGGAAGGAAGGAAAAATATTAATCGGTTTAAAAATAAACTTCCTGTTCTCAAGATGGCTGGATCAAGAGGCCTCTTGCCACTAGGACAAATTGTTTAATTTCTGAAACAAAAAGGTGTTTTGTTTTAGTTCTTGATTACATGCTGTTTGCTGTTTCGTTTCATTTTGCAAGGTTTTGTAAGCTTACAAAATGACAAAACAGTATGTTGTTTTTCATAAAGTGCCCATCCATAGTGTTATGGTCTCTTTTTGATGCTTTTGGCTATTAGGGTTTATCAGAGGCCAAATTTAAATTTAGAAACCATTTATCTATAAACAACCACCTGGGCTCTCCCAATCATATTCTTCCACATATGCTACAAAAAGTATTGGCTAAAAGGGTAGGTCTGGTGAGAAGAAAGTTCATATCCTTAATTACAGCATCATCTAAGGCAGTCACTGAGACTGTAGCACCCAATTCCTATTGAATCAACATTAATTCAATGCAATTGTTCAACCACTGAAATAGAAGACAGAAGCTAGAACTATCACTCCATACTGGACTGCAGCAATGTATATCTATACTGGATTCTGACTTTTGCAAATGGATTGTATTTGCAAAATAATTTTGGAGGGGCAAAATGAAAACCTAGCAACCTCCAAGTTTGTATACCAATCACCAAGGCCATCCGTACATTCAAGGCCACTAGGAGCAGCTAAATTTCTAGTTGGTCTCAGTTTTCAGTTTCTCTTGAGGTGTAGAAATGGCTTAGCTTCTTCTTCTTCAAGCGCCATGACCTCGTACAACCTCTTTTTCGTGGTGATTAAATAAATTCACTTTGCTTTTCATTCAAACCCAAACGTTTATAGGACCTGTAGGATGAGTGGATCAGTAGGTTGATCCTTTTCTGTGTACAAGACCTCAGGGGGGAAGGAACATGTAAGTCACCCCAGCTTCATTTTATATAGCCTACTGGCTTGTAGTTCTGTTCTAATAATATTATTTTTCAAATATTATCCATGGCAGACTGAAGTCAATCCTTTCCCTCATTGCGGGATGGTACAGTTGGCCTTTTTGTATTTTTTTGAATGTTATGCCCTGTTTCCAGGATCTAGAGATCTCACGCCAGAAGAAGCCTTCTAAGTACAGATCTCATATTAGAGGAAGACTTACCTGAAATGCATCAGATTATATTATTGTGGTTCAGAGCCAAGCTTAATGTTTGAATATTGGTGGTTGTTCAAAAAACTGGTCAGCTGATGCGTTCCTTATTAACTGATGGAACTGCAGGGAAGGAAAATTTATTTAGTAAAGACTGGTGTCCTTTTATTTATATCAATAAAAGCTACAAGTAAAAACTTCATGATGCAAAAACAACTGGTGTGCCCAGACAGCTTTCCTTTTTATTGGTTGCTCTTTTGAAAAATTCTTTATTGTTTGAGGTTCTAGCTGACTGTGTGTTATAGAACTTGGAAACAGAATTTAATCATTAAACATGAGCAAGTATGTCATAATTTTCTGCAATTAAATGCCTGCAGGTAATGCTATGTGGATTTAATGCATCAAGAAGGGTAATTATCAGATAATCGTGATTGCCAAGATTCCTCTTTCACCTGCATAAGACTTTAGCAGTGCCAGGGTATGATGAACATCTAAATCCTCAGAATTGATTTCTAAGTTTTCCTTATAACAACATGTGGCATTTTATACTTTCATCTTTAAATATTTATGCTGAAATTCCCCTTTTGTTTTACAGTCCACTTCTTTCACTGTAAATTACACAATATTTTCTTTCATGGTCTTCTTTCAATGACACTTTATATAAATGTTTCTGGATCAGAAAACTGGCAAAGTAATAATGATAATAATCTAGCAACATCTCTGAATGGTAATTATGAACAGTGATATATAAGTTTGTTGGAACGCTTTTCTCCATATACTCTGCCCACCACACAAACACACAGCATTAAAGCAAGTGAATTATTTTCACTATCAGTTATTTTGTATGCTCAGTGAACATCTCTATGAAATAAAGATTGTGCGCTTTACCAAATAACCAGTCCTTTGTCAATTAGCAACCATTGTCTATAAAAACTTCCACAATTCCCCTTGGATCTACAGAAATATCCATAGGATTTTGGTCATTGTTAATTTACAGCTGTTAGTATAATATCAACTTCTCTGAAATGGCTTGGTCACATATGGTGAATTAGGACCCAGTAGCTGGAAAAAGGGCCTACTGTTTTGTATAGCAAATTGATCTAATTCACTGTCCATGAGGAGAATTACTAAAACCAACCTATTAATTTTCAGATAAGGGGCTTCTTCCTGTTGCTGAGAAAAGACAATTCTGGAAATTCTTGAATTTGTAGTCTTGTGTTTGTTTAATTAAATGTTATGCTCCTCTCTGAACAGTAACTGCAATTCAAAATGGACTTTGGTAGGAGTAACAGTTTGTCCTCAAGAAGAAAACAAGTTTGCACTAAGTAAATCTTCTGGAACAGTTATCTGAATATCTCAGATAGTAAAAGAGAAGGGAAGGAAGTTCCTAAATTTCTAAGAGTGGAATATTGGATTTAGTCCAGTATTATATTTGTCCTTGTATTAGTATCTTTCAAAATTTCATTTCTTATCAGTTTAGTTTATGATTAAGCATTTTGTTCTGTATCTTTTTCATGATCATTTAGAGCTCTCCAATAAGTTTTTGATGACTCTACTCAAAAGACTGCATATTAATTTCAAAGCTGATAAGCATAAAAGTTTTCACATGTGAAAATAGGTTAAAGACAATTTAAATCAGATGTTATGTCATTTCACTAAAACCCCATAGGCACGGAAGACTAAGCTTCTGGATATTATAATGCCAGTCAGATGCCACACAAAGAGTATCTAAGGATCAAAGACAGGTGCAAGGATTATGCACCATTTTTGTTAGCTGCAGTCCTATACATTTGGGATTTGTGAGGTAGCTGAGCCTGGCATTACAATTACAAGGCAGACCTGGCATAAATTCTGTGTCTTATGAAGATGTATCTTTATAATTAAGTAAAATATCTTTAAAGTGCCCCAAGAAAGCATTTCTAGTTTCCAAATATAATTTTAAAAACTGCTGAGTTCAAGTATTATTCATTACACAGAAAAATTAATGGCATTACCTCTTATTGCATTACTTGCAAAAGGACCATAATTTTGCCCTTGTTACCCCCAAAATTGACACATTAGAGGTAAGGCTGTTATAGAATATATTTGAAAGCCCCAATAAATTCTTCAGCCACCTATTTTTCTGATTTGCAAATTATTCCTCAAAACTTTCCAGATAATGGCATGCTGACATAGTGAAAGCACAAGTCTTCAGAAGTCACATGGCATGTAAGGAAATATGAGCAAATATTTGGAACATTTGTTAGAATACACTGGAACTTCCACACTTTTGTGGAGAATATGTCACAACTAAGTTATCAGAAAATTGCACCTGTGTTTGGCAAATGGTCTGACTTGGTCCAATTTTATCTGTTAAAATTTGAAAATATGACTTCACAAGGTCTTCCTTCAGCAGTACATAGAACAGGTCATTTTGATTCAGTTCTACATGTATCCCATCAGATGCTGACATTGGTGCTTTCAATGAAGCTTGCTTCCAGACAGTTATATTTAAGGTTGCAGCTAATAAAACTAGTCTAGAATTATTAGAAACAACCTACTGTACCTCTCAAGATGAGCTAATAAGGATAGACAATCCAGGACGTAGATCTGATTATTAATTCAGATCTAATTGTGAATTTAAAGCCATGCATTAATTGTCACCTAGAACAATGCAGAGCTTAGGAAATGTCTCTTTTTGTAACAGAACTCAAAGAATCCCTTGGCTGCATGATTCTGGAATTTGTAGTGGAAAAAAAGGGGGATTTACAATTTCCAATAAATACCTACACATATACCGGAACATGAAGAGTACTGATGTAGAAAGCCTCTGGTAAATATAAAAATTCATTGGGATTCCACCATCCAGAGGTTCTGAAATTCCTATGAGACAAGTTACATTTCATTTCCAGTTTTGTGCCCATTTCAGGTTTGGGGAAACTATTGCATAGGCTCTGAGTGACTGTAACTTTAAAAACAGCTATATTTCACATACTTATTATCAGCATCATTGTTCTCTTTGTCCAGCCATTTGAGTTCCATTCCCAGTCTGCCCTGCCCACAGGCATCATGTGTGCAATTAATAAATTGTCTTCATCTCCTTCACATACAGAGAGATACATGCTATTTCTCAAATGTGTAATTTCAGCGGAATGATGTTCAGGGAATTTTGCAAAAGGCAAAGATATCATTAAACAAATGTAAATTATTTCTACATTATAATTTTTTTTTTGCATGCAAAGCCTTTATTTTCTACCTCTTCTTTATTTAGTTAGTGTAACGTGTAATTCAGTCAAGGTTATAATCCTTACTGAATGCCTGGCAGTAGGCTGTCAGAGTAGATTCATTTCTTCTGCAGGCTACAGGAATTGGTGAACATGTAAATAATAAAATAAATACAAGTAAGAGGAAATAGCTGATGGAGAGAGAGAGAGAGAGAGAGAGCAAATTTTGTCATAAGTAATATACATCTGGAAGTTGAGTCATGGCAACTGTACTTCTTTTCCTTGAGAGATTGAAATGTTTCGCTGCTCAACCAAACAGCTTCATCACTTTGGATGAGCAGTGAAATGTTTCAATACCTCAAGGAAAAGAAGTTCAGGTGCCATGACTCAACTTCCAGATAAACTCACCTGGATGACTGAGCATCTTCACAGAAGTAATACACATGGCTTTTTTGTACAGAACATAAAAGAAGTGTAGAATATAAGAACCATAAAAGCAACAACAGCAACAACTACAAACAACTACATTAATGCAGTTCTGCCCGTCGTGTGCAAAAATGGCATCATTCGACATTTCAAAAAGAGAAGCAAGTTCAAGAGATGTGTTTAGAAAGCCTGCCTCTTCTCACTCCAGAGACAGATACCCTCACAAATCTCCCTCTTCACAAGACCATGTAAGGAAAAAGCACAACTTGTGCCTGGTTCAAAGACATGTTGCTATTTTTCTTATGGTAGCAACTAGAGATGGGCACGACTTAGCGGTATTTCCGTTTCCGTTTCCGTTACTCGTTTCCGTTACTCTACGGAAACGGAAACGGGAATTACTCCGCCAGACTTCGAGCTCGAACCGACGAACGAACAATTTGGTCTGATTTTTCGTGCTCGTTACTTGCATCGCGCGATCGCGCGCGATGCCAAGCGGCACAGAAAAAAAGTTTTTAAAAGTTAAAAAGCCCGGTTCCCGGCCAAAAAGCAGGCGGAAATATGCCTGCCGTGCCTCAGGGCACCTACCAGAGGGGTGGTTTCTGGAGGTCCCCGCCCGGCCTCCCCCCCCTCCTCCGTCCTGGGATGCTCTGGTGTGGTGGTGGGACTCGCCCGCCGCAAAAAGCCCAGTCTCGCCGCCGGCCGCCAAAGCGCAACCAAGCGGCACGGACGGCGCAGGAAAGAACTTTTTTAAACTCTCCCCCGGGTCTCCCCCCCACCCA
>JAHTLZ010003518.1:1182126-1204303 GCA_023846285.1 Phrynocephalus versicolor | reverse complement strand
CTCAGTAGGGCACCTACCGGAGGGGGGTTTCTGGTCTGGAGGGGGGGTGTCCCGGCTTCCCCCCCCCTCCGTCCTGGGCTGCTCTGGTCTGGTGGGACTCGCCGCAGGCTCGCAAAAAGCCCACTCTCGCCGAGACGCCGACGGCCGCCGCAAACACAAGCGGCACGGACGGCGCAGGAAAAAACTTTTTTAAACTCTCCCCCGGGTCTCCCCCCCACCCATTCCCGGGCCAAAAAGCAGGCGGAAAATGCCCGCTTGACTAAGGGCACTCACTCAGTAGGGCACCTACCGGAAGGGGGGTTTCTGGTCTGGAGGGGGGTGTCCCGGCTTCCCCCGTCCGACTCCTGGGCAGCCGGACTCGAGTCGCCTCGTCGCCATGCCATGCGGTGCCGGCGGGGGATCGAAAATGGGGCGGCGAATGCAATATTGTTTTTGAAATCGTGGTCCAAAAACACACAAGCACAACAGAAACACGCGGAAATGTATGAACTGCCAGATTTTTCACAGTAGCAGTGGTTTTTTTCTTGCAACAAAATGTCTCTCCTCTCCTCCTGTGTCCTCCATTGATTTTATTTTATTTTATTTTATTTTACACCTGCGCAGTGTGCAATGATGGGCTGGCCCAGTGGCCTGGCCAGCCATGTGGGAGGGGACGACCATGCAAATTTTTGGAGCCATCTCACCAATCGCATGGCCACTTGGCCACTGAGACTTCTGGGATGTGCCAAAAAGCCCCCTAAAACTTGCCCTAGCCCCCTAACCCGCTAACCCTAATCCTTGACTCCTTACCCATACGTCACAGACTGTCTTCTTAGTGGGTCAGAGAGGCACCCAGAGGTGCAACCCAATAGCCCACCATAACCTTACCCGTCATTAGCCTAACCCTAGCCCTAACCCTAATCCACCTTAGCCCATAGCCAGATCGACTTGCATTGCACTACACACGCAAGTACGATTCCCTTCTGTGGGACGTGATGGCAGGTGCGACCCGCTCGTGGGACAAGGTGGTTGAGCAGGTGCAGTGGCACTGCCTGGCCTGAAAATGGCTGGCGACACGCTCATACCACGGTATCAAGTACTCGAGCAGGTCTCACTCTGCCTGCAAATGGTATACATAACCATATGGTTGTGCATGCCATTTTGCAGCAGCAGCAGGTGAGGATGGGAGACCCCCATGTTGAGGGGTCTCTTGGAGCCTGCTGCTGCTGTCCCTTCCTTTATAGCGGGCCGGCGGAGGCACCCACCCCACAGAGGTGCCTCCAGGAGCCCGCTACCCCCCAAAAAAACCAGTATAACGATAACGAAAAAAACGAAAAACGAAACGACTAATTTTTTCCGATTTTTCGCGAAAACGGAAACGAAACGACTCGGACCCTAGCCGAAAAAGAAAACGAAAACGAAGTTTTTTTCCTGAGTCGTGCCCATCTCTAGTAGCAACTATGAGCTCAATCCTCACTTTCAGTTTACGCCTACTTTCATGCCTCACAACCAATCGAGTTGATCCTAAAGGAAATATTAATTATCTGCCATGTTTCACAGGCCTGAAAGTAAAGGACCAAGAATTATTGTGGGCATCTGCAGGCAAGCGTTAATTATTAATGTTTTGTGTTCCTAATATACAAGAGACAATGCTAACTCCAGTCCTTGAAGTTCAAGAAAGGGTGGCGAGAAACATCATGGGATCGTGGAAGCCTGAGGAGGGACGGAAGGGGAGAATTTGATTTAGCAGGCTCATAGTTGCCTCAGCCTTCCATCCTTCCGAGGTTGGTAAAATGAGTACCCAGCTTGCTGGGGGGGGGCAATGTGTAGCCTGCACACTGTAATTAAAATTGTAAACTGCCCAGAAACTACTTGTAGTGGTATGGGGCGGTATATAAGCAGAACACTTTGCTTTGCTTTGCTCTATTTGACAGCTTCTTCGTTTTGTTTTTACATCCAAAGCTGTGAACTTCAGTCTTTGCTCCCTGCAAGGAAAGGCAGTGTCTTCTTACAGAAGAAACATTTAATCCTAGAACATCTTGGCTTGGGTAAGAAGAGTATGAAAAAATAAATGGGGAGTTGTCATTCCGGTGTCTGTTGTTCTAGGCAGATGTTCTCTCATGTATTTTTTGAAACAATGCTGCCACTGCCAGTTCCATCCTCCACATCTTTTTCTATCTCCTGCTTACATTGTCCTTTGGCTATAATATTATATTTGGATCAAGATTATGCAATCAAGCACTTTAGTAGAGTTTTCCAAAGAGTACCGAACTGTGATCTGCAAGAAGTCCATTAACATCATTCTGAATGCCAGTGTAAATGAAGAGCCTTGAGTGTGGTTACATTAATTTTGAAAATTTAACTATGTAAGAACTAACTTCTTGCACAGATTAAGTCTATTTGATTTCAAAAGTCAAGGCAGTTTACCTTCCAAGGGTACTCGATTTGCATTATCACAAAGGCATAATGCAAATGGAATACCAAGGTGATTTGCCTTGACATTAGAAATAATATGCATTTAATCTGTTGTGGGCTAAAATAATTACTCAACAGGATTTTGGCATATTTCTTGTTGCTGTTCTCATTCTTTTTAGAGACTATTGCTGAAATCCTGTTGTATAACATGCTCATGGCAAGGCGATGATGTCATCTACTTCTGTGCTATCTCTTTTCCAACTCCCATGCAATCTCTTTCATTGAGTGGGAGCTATGGGTGAAGAAGTCTTTAAATGCAAAAGCTGCCTCCTGTTGGAGAAATGGGCACAAACCTGGGAACCTGTGGTTTGTGATGGTTCACGGTTAGCCATGAAGCAACCAGAAAACTGAATAAACTCGCACACTGCTGATTTATGCCCAGTGGGTGGGTGGGTGGGGGACTACCTTCTCCTGCCATGCTGCCACTGTTGTTACACCCTTGCTGCCATGTGCCATCGCTGCTCTGCTGGCAGCAGTGGAAGCATGATGGCCGCAGCTGTGGTGGCGGCGGCAGCGTGGTCTTCCAAGAGCATGAGCTGGTTGCCCTCATCTGCGGGGAGTGGCTTCCATTCCGGGTGATCATTCTGATCAGATGGGCACATGTGCAGAGATAGCAGGCCTGACTCCTTGTAAAAGGGAGCCAGGCCACTGCCTCTAAAAATGTCTATGGTGCTGTTGGTGGAGGAGAAAGAGGTAACAAGATGAGGTAGGGAGGCCACGGGGGCAGTGGGAAGGGGCAGTCAGGCATCCATTTTGCCAAGGATTTCTCATTTAAAATGTTGCATTAGTTATAAACCCTCAGCACCATTTTGCCTCAGAGGGATTATAGTTCCCACCATCCTTCAGCCTTAGCTATACTGACTATACCCAATGGGAGATGCAGTCCAACTAGACCTGGAGCCTCAGGTGTTCCCTGCTCCTGTTCTAAAGGTTGCCCACCTCATTCTTTGCAACGTCGTTTTAGCAGCTCAGTCTCCTCAAGTATCTTGACTGATATTTCCAACCTCAACGTCTCCTGTGGAAGTAAACAGACAAAACAGAGTGGCACTCCATGGGCCCAACACCTGGATTTTTTCACATAGTAAAATAAACCTTTCCATGAACAGTCATGCACTAAATGTATCCTTGCACCACACCGACCCTTCTCCCTAGAATGACTGCCTCAGCTTCTTTTGTGACTACTGGTTTATTTCTGCTTTGCATGTACACTGTAATTATTCCCCGTGTAATGACACTCTGTGCTGGTTTCTCTCTTCTAATTCTTCACATAGCAAATTGGTTCACTCATGCAGTTAATAATAGTATATGTAAGTCACTGCATTTATTAATAAGGGCATTCTAAGCCAACGTATTATGTAAGGGTTCATTTTGGCTCCAGCCGTTACTGGGACACACTGTGTGAAAGCAGTCTCAAGTCTCATAAAGTACAGGCCAAATGAGAAGGTGAAATTACATGCACCTTTGGTCTTAAATATGGAAATATTTTAAATAGAGTTTGAAAAAGTTGCCATTTTAGATCACACTTTTGCTAGCATATAAATAAATAAATAAATAAATAAATAAATAAATAAATAAATAAATAAATAAATAAATAAATAAATAAATAAATAGGACTTTTATAATGCCCATCTAGCCCTAGGGCTACTCTGGGCGGTTTACAACATGGGATAACATGACAAGCTAACAAAGGAATGCATTCAAAATACAAAGAGCATAATAAAACTTAATATACATAATATACATAAATCAGCAACAGTAAACTAAAATTAAGCTAAAATGAAGATAAAAATAGCAGGAGATTGATAAAACAGGAAAAAAGAGAGAAGATAAGCAGTAAAGAATAGTGTCTTACTGGATTTTTGAGAAATCAGGAAAGGCCATTCTATACAACCAAAAATTTGAAGCAAGGGTGGCAGATGAATTTCAGGGGGCAGATGGTTCCATAACTGGGGAGCAACCACTGAGAAGGCTCTACTCCTTGTTACAACTTTCCGGGCCTCCCTCGGGATTGGGATTCCCAGGTGTCCTGCCTGGCTAGCACAGGTGATCCTGGCAGTTCTTCTTGGGAGGAGTCATTATCTCAATGGCTTGAAGTGCTATGGGTTTGTATGCTGCTTTGAATCAGATCCTGGTGTTAGGAGAGCAGGATATCTTATGGCCAAACTGTAAAGTATAAATAATCTTTCATTAGAAGTGATGTTAATGTTCTAGAGATGGGATTTATACAAACTTTAGACTCGGTGCCTCTGTTTTAGAAGGAAAAAAGCCTATTATTAAGTTTTTGAAGACAAAGCATACTAATTTACAATTTCAGGAATAATGAGATACTTTTTGCAGTTAAGGGATTCCCCTTTCAAATGAAAGCTGTCTATAATGAATAGCTTGGCTATTAATCCCCTCTTAAAATTAAACACAGCTAACAATGTATAACCATTGTTGCCATTGCCCTCCTAATAAAGGGAGTGTAAGGATGGAGTAGGAACTGGCAAACCACTCCAGTATTCCTGCCAAGAAAACTCCATGGACATGGGGTCACGAAGGGTCGGTCACGACTATAACGACACAACACACACACAAGGATGAATCAGAACAGAAAGCAGTCAACCTCTCAAATAAGATGTGTATCAAAGAGCATCCTGTATCAAATTGCACAAACTTATCTAGATCCTAGCTAATATGGAGAGAAAGATTTCCATTCAGAAAGATTCTGGAACCGAACATTTGTTTTAACGTTCTCCTCCCACCCCTTGCAAGAGTTTGCTCTGCACTTCAAGAACCACAATGTACAGTGTACACTAAAGTATTCTTTCATAAATAAGACACCTCTTAATTAATTACTATTCTAACACCAGCACAAACTGTGTTTTTGCAAACTTTAGCGTGATGTGATATTCTGCTGTTGGACAACTGCTCTTTCAATGTTAATTAGTTTCCACCCTTTGGCAACATCTGAGATTTTGGCTATGTTCAGTAGTAATTCATTTAGTTAAATCCCCCCCCCCCGGGCACATGGTTGTATCTGGGCATTTAAGATATTCTCACTGTGGCATATTATATTGCTAAGCAAGCTTTTCCTGCTGGGCAGAAGATCAGTGTGTTAAACAAGATTAGCATGTGTAAACACACACACGCACACACAAAAAGCAAGGCAGGTGGGGCAGCTGAATATAGGAGAGCACCTAATTGGCTGACTGCCATCAACCATTTCAACACTCACATACCTTCCTGGCCACTTGTCCCGCATTGTTAGAAGAAAATAAATCATTTGACACACAACTAGGTTTTAGGAGGGGAAATATGTGAAAACCATTCAGGCAAAAAATCTGTTTGAAATGTATGAAATTTTCCATCTGAGTGCTTTCTACCAGGAGAAAATATTGCAGTGAGGTGGAATATTTTTAATCTTGTTTTATATTAAATAGTTTAATATATAAATCACTCAGGGACCAATTGTTAAATTCCACACAATTTTTATTTCATGTTCAAGTGACAACATTTCTCAGTGTGATTCCAAGAAACCAAGCGGGGAGGGGTGGGGGGGGGAGAGCTGACATTTAAATAACTCTGCTACCATGGCAGAGAATGAATATTTTGTGAATATAAATATAAATGCAGGGAAAATTTAAGCTCCCTGAAATTGGAAAATGTTGCTAATAAAATGGAAAGCTAAAGCTTTCACCAGCAAACTGTGGGCAAACCAGCCTAACTACAGTATACACATCTTAGGCAGGATTCGTCTCTTATTTTAGCCTTGAGTGGATATTCACCTGCTCTTGTGTAGGTTTAAAGCTGAGGCTGGGAAGTTGAGTGCATAGGAAGGCCATTCCCAAAGATTCCTGCCTGACCAATGACATTTTAGACCTGTTGAGTGCAAGGACCTCCATAGGGTTTTTGTAACTGTGGTTGTTTGATCACAGAAGGTTTGTTGTATCTTACCAAATGTAGTTACTGAACCCTATATATAAACCTGTATGCCGAGCATATGAACCTCTGAAAATTACTGCCAGACACATATAAACATTTAGGAGGATCTGAGGTATATCCAGATCAAGAGGGAAAGAGCTTTATAGACTACAACTTCCAGAGTGTCCCAGCCAGCACAGCCCTGATGGAGGCTTTCTGAGAACTATTATGCAAAAAAGTAACACTTCCAGGTGTGATGCACTTGTTTTAATCTGCTGTCTCCATCACTTAAGTGTTTGCACAGGAAAATGTGTACATGGTACAGTGCATGGGCAAAGTGGCTTGGGAAAAGAGATGTGGAAGGGTGAAACATCTGGTGGAGAAAGGGTTAAACATGTTTTTCAGGTTTACATCAGCCTTTCCCAATGCTGTTTTTTAAAAAAATGAAAAATCCATTGAAAAAACCTTGAGTAGCCTTGAAAGCTACCCAACATTTCCAGCACACATTATGCTTTCATGTTCAGTTTGGAAGAGATTTCTGAGGAAATGAGAGCAGAGTTTCACAAAATGAAGTGTTCGATTCCTACAAACCTTTTGTGTTTGAGTTTGAGATCAATGTGTGTTTGTGTGTGTGTTGGTTTATTCAAATCATTTTATCCTGCTCTTCAGCTGACAAGATACCCTTATGTATAGTCCATGAAATCAAATCAACTTGCTGTCTCAAGCTTACTACTTGAATGGCATAAGGCAGGGGTGTCCAAACTTTTTGCAAGGAGGGCCAGATTTGGCGAGGTGAAAATGTGTGAGGGCTGACCACTCAGCCGCATTTGGCCCCTGGGCCGGATTTTAGAGAAGTCTCTATAACATGCAAGGATGAAGGGAAGATGCTGCAGCAATGGAGCCTGGGTCGGGTAGGCTGGGAAGGTGGCTGGGTGGTGGTGGGCAGAGGTAGGGAGGGCAGGTAAAACATAAAACTGCAAGCTGATGCCTCCCTCCGGTATGGGGAAGGGCCAGCTGGCGGAGATGCATGACAGGCTGAGCCGCTGAGGAGAAGAGGCTGTGGGCCACTCTGAATTTGTAAATGGGCTGCATCTGGCCCCCGGGCCTGACTTTGGACATGCCTGGCATAAGGGGAAAGGGAAAAGGATGTCAGGGGCCATGAAAAAAGGCAACATCAGGAGCTAGTTCTGATGATAACTAAGCAGAATGGAATCCATTTCAGGAGAGGGGAGCCTCAAGGTCTCACAACAGAGCCTGTGGATGGCTCACTTTCCCACCTCTCCCTCTGCTGAAGTTGGGTACTTCCAGATACAGTTGTGTACACGCATCTATCTGCTTGGGTGTGTATGTGAGTCTGATATAGTTGGCTTCTGAGCAGCACTGATTTGATCATCATGCTTCCTGTCTCTTTGTGTGCTGCAGGCTGGTGGAAAGGCTGCTGCCTGATGACAGCTGAGGGAGGCGAAAGAAAACAAAACTAGACATTCTTTCAATGCCTAAATGCATTTCCCTTCAAAATGAAAAACAGTTTAGGAGGTAGGTTGAGATCAGGACAAAGAGGAACCAGAACTTGATAGTGGTATCCAAGTGTTGCACACAGAAGGACACTTACAATCTCCTTTTTTAACAGTCAGCTGGCAGGTCATGTGAACTATTTCCTTTTTCTCTGCCTGAGATCATTCCTAGTCAATGGAGACCATAGTAAACCTGATGGATATATTGCACCAGTTTCTGTGGTGGAAGAAGGCTTCTTATGATATATTTTGAAGACAGGAGTTGCTGGTTGGATGTATTTTGCTGTGCTGAATGGTGTCATCTATGCATTAACTTTAAATGTGCTGCAAACGTCTATGCATACTTCCAGAGCAAAGCTTTTATTGACAACCGACCTTAAGGGCAGGCACATATATATGCACCTGCATATTTACCCTTGAATAGAACCAATCAAGTGGTCTTACTAGTGTGACATTATGAGTGAGTCATCCCTGCTTTCAGACTTACACCCTCATCATATGACACAATGCTCTATCACTCAAAATACTCAGCCACCAAGAAATGTACACCAGGCTAGGAATGAGAGGCAATGTAGGCACTATGGTTAGGAAGAATCAGCCCTGCAATGACAATTGATGAGAGCATATGCTATGGGTTGGAATGAATCCAGCTTATATTACAGGTCCTGTGCATATGGGCTATCAACACTAAATAAGTGATAGTCAAATAGTCTGAAACACTGAAGCCTCTGAATGACACAAGAAGTAAAATGAACAGCAACTTATCATATGAATTCACAGCAGCTACAGATCTGGATACCTTAACAGGAGACTGGACAAAGGAATAATTTGGACAATTGTATGGAGGATGGAGCTGCAGTATTGGTGGCTACTAGTCAGGAGGCAGCATGCCTCTGAATACTACTTCCTGAGTACCTGCAGAGCAAAGATGCTGTTGATGCATTCATGTTTTGCTGTGGTCTTCTCATAGGCGTTGTCTATTGTGCAAATGCTAGGTTCACCCAGGTCATTAATTCAATGTGGTTTCACTTCATTCTTAATTAGAAGAGACTTAGAAACATGTACATGTTAAATCTAGTTGGATTAATTCCAGGTGGCGTTTTTCCCAGGAGGCACTTGTTTTCTGAGATGTGGGAATTAGTTGCAACTAACAGGGAAAATCTATCTCCATTTCCTTTTGTTAATCAAGCTGTGATAACACGGTGACTTGACTACCATCACCACAGTGATTCACTTGCAACATTATATTTGCTCACTGAAATTATAAAATTAGTGTCTCCTACATTCTGA
Source organism: Phrynocephalus versicolor (assembly GCA_023846285.1). NCBI lineage: Eukaryota > Metazoa > Chordata > Lepidosauria > Squamata > Agamidae > Phrynocephalus > Phrynocephalus versicolor. The sequence goes on along the minus strand of JAHTLZ010003518.1, from coordinate 1,195,142 downwards.
ACTATTAAATATCCCAGTAGTGTAACATTTGTAAAAATTTAAAAGGAGAGAGAGAGAGAGAGAAAAAAAAATGTAGCTAGCCAAATTGTTCAAATAATCATATTGGCTTCCTGGCCACCCTCTGACAAGGTTAATGAAAATTTAGTCTTCTGTGATTGCTGGGCACTTCTTAAATGCTTTCTCTCAAAAGAAAAACAAGTTTCAAAATTGCACACTGGAAAAGCATTGTGCACACTCGAAAAGCATTGTAATTTCTTGGCTATGCCATGTATGTATATACATGACTAACCCAACTAAACATTAAGCAGCACCACATGAGTACTCTTAATTATTAGCTGTCATATTGAGATTAAATTGGGCATTAAATTAAGGTTAAAGAGAGATTAAATTGTGACCTGAGGTGCAGAAAAGACACAATAGGCACTGAAATATAAAGTCATTATTTGCAGAGAGTAAATTAAGGACCTGTGCAATTTGCTCCTTCATATAGTGCTGCAGCAAGAGGTGCATAGGAAACATCAGTATCATCGATGTAATCAGGGCTTCTTAGAGATAAGATATTTGGGAGATAAGATATTTCCAACAAAATGGGCCACAAGGCTTTGAGCTGTGGGAAACAATGCCTCACAATGAATTCAGAACACGGAAACAGCCTGGAAAATCCACTGCAACCAATGCTTCACAATGTTTTTGTTTCTGAATTGTCTAAAAAAGTTGCAATCTGGACAACATTTGTTGACAGTGGATCTATTCTACGAAAAAACAAAGTATTATGAACAAAAGTATGTTTATGTGGAGATTTTAAAATAGATTGTGGGCAATTTGTTATATTTTTGTTGTAAACACACACATATTTCCAAAGATTGATGCCCAAGTATGAAGTCAGCTTTCTTCAGTGTCAAAATATGTTTGTATCTTTCACTGTATTTTATGCTGTATTTTTTATCTTTCAATGTGTAATCCACATATTTTTAAAAAATAAAGTCATGTATGTATCTGATGCATATTTAGGGAAACCATCCTTATTAAAGAAACAAAGACAGCCATTGCTGTTCTAATGGTGGTAGTGGCGGAACCAGAAAAAGGCACGCATGCAGCATTTATTAATTTAGAAAAACATCTGAAAGCCTCAACTGGAACAAAATATTTACCATGCTACAGAAGACTAAAATAAATTTTAAAGGAAAAAGAACCTATATAAAAACAGGAGACGATCATCAGAGGAAATGATATTGAACAAATAGCTATTATAAATTAAGGGCTCCATCAAGAATGCTCACTGTCCCTTTACTGTTCAGAATACATGCCAGGAATATAATAATCAAAATAAAGGAACTGATAAATACAAGTATTAAAGGAATTAGGAAGGAAGGAAGCCATTTTGTGGTTGAAACTGAATGGAGAGTGCTTTCAGTGGTTTGCTTTTTAAAATGAAATGTTTTCATTACAGCTCTCTACATGCGACCGACTCTAAAGCCTTTTGGACACAGTGAGGTAAAATGCAATAAAATAACATAAATACACCTACGAAGGTCAATGAATGCTGCAAAGAGTTTGCCTTTGAAATACTGGGAGTATTTCTCCGCCAAGAAGGATAAAATGAGAGAGTGGTCAAGTGTAGAGTACCCAGCACGGAAGCCCACCTGTTCCTTGCCTGGGAAGTTGAATTTGGACATCCAGTCAGATAGATGTCGCAGAAGATGTTTGGAGTATAATTTCCCAATTACTGAGAGTAGGCTGATGGGTCGATAGTTGCTGGGTATTTCTGGGTTGCCTTTTTTTAGGACTGGAATGATGATAGAAGATAGCCACGAGTCAGGAAGTATCCCAAATTTGTCCACAAAGGTGAATAGGCAGGATAGAGGTTCAGCCCACCAGAGTGGGTTGGCTCTTATGAGATCAGCCGGGATCCCATCTGGGCCTGGGGCCTTACCAGGCTTCATGCTGGCTATGAGTTCGAGGATTTCTTCTTTGGAGACTGGGGGCCAGGCGGGTTCATCGGGGGGCATTAATGGGGCGGCGGAGAGGTCTGGGAATATCGAGTCCGAAAATAGATTTGAGTAATGTACAGTCCAGTCCGAGGCGGAGATTGGTGGGGTTAGAACTGTATTAGAGGAGTGGGTCTCTCGTGAGACCAAGGCCCAGAACTCTTTCGTGTTCTTTGAACGAGTTGCCTGTAGCAGTCTAGACCAGTTGTTCGATGCGTGAGTATGTCTTTTCTCAACTAATAAAGCTTGGCAAGCCTTCTTAGCTTGAAAGTAGAGGGCTGTTGACTCAGAAGAATGGTGGGCGCGTAGTCGTTGGTAAAGCCAGCGGAGGTTTTTCTTGGCGGCCCAGCATTCATGGTCGAACCAGGGAGCAGCTCCATTAGATTTCCTAGGTAGGGAGACTGCAACTGGTAGGTTAAATAGGGAATTGATAGCTGATTCATATGCCTGAATGACCTTTGCAGGAGAGTCAGCCAGGAGAATAGATTGTCTTAGATGTAGAGCAGAAGCTGTAGTGGACCATTCAGCGAATGAGTTTTGGAGTTTGCTGGTCCATCTTAATCTTCGGTGATGGGGGTGGGGGGGTTCAGGTGTATGCTCCAAAGGGAGATAAGAGGGCAGCTGGAGGGACATTATAGTAGGAAAATGATCACTTTCAGAGCGGATACCAATCATGAAGTCAACAATCTCAAGAGGCAAGTCGGGGGAGATGAGAATGTAGTCCACGACGCTAGATCCTCTGGGAGATAGAAAGGTAAACTCTCCATGAAAGTCACTTATAGTAGAGCCATTGAGGATCCTGAGATTATATCTGGCGCACAGATCCACCAGGTGGGGAGCCGATTGATTGATCACAGCGTCTTTGGAAGATCTGTTAGCTTGGAATGAGGGGGGAATCAGGTCATCATTATCCCAGTGCATATAAGCAGCAAGACTGTCGTTGTTAGCACCCAATCTGGCATTCAGGTCACCTGCAATGATCAGGGAGGCTAGAGGATATTTAATAGTTAGCGAATCGACGTAATTCTTCAGGTCATTCCATACCAGAGAGGAAGAACTGGACTCAGGGAATGGAGGAACGTATACGTTTAGCAAGAGTATCTGTTCGGATAGACATTTAAGCAGGAAAGCTTGAGCATAAGGGGGCTTGTCCGATAGATGGTGAGCAGTGATATTGGAAATCCGGTTCAACAAACAAGAAAGGCCTGCTTTCGGGCGTCCCTTTGGGTGAGATTTAAAGGCAGGAAGAGCGTAAACAGTAAAACCTGGGAGACAGAAGTCTTTTGTAGACCATGTTTCTTGAAGGAGTATAATATCGAATGATCTGAGGTAGCATAGGAAATCTGGATCAAGTGTTTTCCTCTCCCAACCAGCAATGTTCCAGGAAATAAGTTTAACAGTAGAACGAGGATCACGTGATGTTAACAAAGAAAGTGATGGTCAATTATTGGTCCTGGTTACATTACTCCCAATGGATGGTTCGGTATGTGAATTGTCGTCAATAGGTAATCCAGGAAGAAGTGGAGCAATTAAAGAGTTCGAAAGAATCATTTGTTGGTTAGGCAGCTCAGAGTTCTTACCGGTATAACAGGGTGGCAAGGAGGGGTTAAAACATACGGAGACAGAGCCGCAATTATTGGAGTTTGACATCTCTGGGGCTGTTGAAGACAGGGGAAGGCTTGAGTAAAAGGGCACTTTTGAGGTCATGGGGGAAGTCGGGGGATCCTCTGAAGTAAAGAGACCTCTAGCGTCAGTGGGATTAATTTGGGGGTTGAGATCGGACGTCAGGAGGGGGTTTGCTTGATCCAAGTTATCGACTGAAGTAGAGATGTTACTTGGAGTCGGCTCCTTGATGGCACAGGGGGGTTGTATAGTGGGCAATAAATTATGCTCTGGTAGAGATTGGTGTTCAGCTGGACATTTGCCAAGAGTATTATCAGGAACCCAAGTAATGAGATCTGTAGGTTGGCTATGCCTCAGATGAGTGGGATCTTCAGGAGGGACGTGATGTAACGACTCGGCATCTAATTTGGATATTTCTGAGTCAAAAGGATCTTCCCCAAGGGCTTTTCTTGGGACAGGAAGAGTCTGCGTGTGGGCCGTGCCTGTATGGCAAATTGGTATCTCTCTGGGAGTCATTAGTTGTAAGGGAGCAGGAGCAGGAGGGGTGTCAGAGTTCAATTTCATGGCCTCGGGGATGTGTCCCTGCTGGTGTTCCTCATATTCTTGTGAACCACTACTGTTTTCCTGAGATAGTCGTTTCTTAAAGAGGCAGGGGAGGGGCGGTGAATCTGCAAAGACTCTAATAGGTGTTATCTGGAAATTGGCTAAAAAGGGTTTCATTTTGAATAATATCAGCGGAATGACTGAATTCTCAAAAGAGAGGTGAATTCTCTTTTGCCCCTTAAGAGAAGGAAGCCACGATATGTCCTTTAAATCAATTTTGTGGACTTGTATGTTTAAAAGAGAGCCTAAGGAGGAAAGAACGGCTCTGTGTGAGCCCCATCTTCTCTTGTTAATGTCAATTGGTGCTATTTGTAGCAAAACCTGGGACGGTTGGAATATCCTTGCTGGCTGGATGTCCTTCTTGGTGTCGTGGGCAACAGGGTCCAAACTTACCAACTTGGGAATTGACCCTCGCCTGCTATTCCTGATCCGTCAGCTCCACTCTGCGAATAGTTGTCAAGTTCGCCTAAACCATGAAGGCCTCCTTACCCCTAAAATTCCAGTCACCAAAGGGGTAAAACAGGGCTGCCTTCTAGCTCCTGCCCTTTTCAATCTCTTCTTGTCGGATTTACCAGGTTATCTAGCCAAATTTGATAGTCATGCTCCACGACTGAATCAACTTCCGGTTCCTATACTACTCTACGCGGACGACACTGTGCTCCTTTCAGTCTCAAAACTGGGCCTTCTTCGCCTCTTGTCAGCTTTCTCAGAATTCTGTTCTAAGAATGACCTGACTATTAACACAGAGAAATCTAAAATCCTGATATTCTCCAAATCATGGAAACTTCTCTCCTGGAAAGTCAACGGGAAACCTGTTGAACAAGTGAGATCCTTCAGATACTTGGGTCTCCTGTTCCACCATCAACTCTCCTGGTCTTATCATCGGAGGGCTGCTATATCAGCTATAAATAACCATCTATCTGCTATCTCTCGGTTCCATTTCCACACTGGGAACCAATATGTTCCTGCTGCCCTCCAGATTTTTCAGGCGAAAATCATAAACCAGCTTTTATATGGGATCCCGATCTGGATTTCAGCTGTCGACTCCGAAATCGACCGGTGTGCTGCCACCTTCCTTCGTCGTATCTTAGGTGTCCCAAATATGATCAATCTCTATACCATTGCTAATGAACTGGGACTCCATTTGCCATCAACTATTGCTTGGACAGCCACTATTAAGTTTTGGCTACGTATTCATTTTCACCCTGACTCCAACTCCCTTGCATACGAACTTTTAAGAGACCCCTATGTCTCAAAATGGTATCAATTTATCCAGTCCAAAATTCATCATATTGGAATTGACCTAGACTCCCTAATTAACTGTGAAGAATCCCTAATCCTCAAAATCATCCACCAAAGAATCTGGGATATTGAGGGCCAAACCATCTCATCAGGGCTCAATCCAACGTGCTCTCCTCACTTTTATGGTTTGATGCCAACTCCAGGATTAGGAGCAAATTATATGAAACATCTCATTAACCCTTGTTTGCGGCGTGCTTTTATGCTCGCCAGACTGAACATCCTTCCCTCAGCAGTTCTTTCAGGAAGATACTACAACGTTCCATTTGAGAATAGACTCTGTAAACTATGTTTACTGGAACCGGACTCAACCTCTCATATCCTTCTCTCCTGCCCCTCGCACCACAAGCTTCGCCTTCGCCTTCTGACCCCTTACATTTCTAATTTTTCTGGATCCCCAGAGAGTATAACAAAGTGCCTCCTTGAGGACAAACATCCGGAATTGACAGCCTCAGTGGCTGAATATTTGGCCACTGTTTTAAATACCAGTAAATAGTTTGGGGCCAAGGCCTGCTATTAACCCATTTTTAATTCATTTTAAACCTATTTATTTACTTCCTACCTCTTATTTTACATTTTGCTGCCTCTGTTTTATATGAATGTATGCCAATAAAGGTTCTTGTGATTGATTGATAAATACACCTATGTATTTCTGCTCTGCTGTTTCCTTTTGTTCTACTGGTATATTCCAATTAAGCCTTCTGCCTTCTAATATGGCATTACCCGTATCTTCACTTTCTCCTCCATGTATGTCTTCTTTTTAAATTTAATATATCATATAGACCACAATCTAGCCAATGAATCCACAATTTCAAGCTAGGAATCCAATCTGAAAACCAGGTACTACCTGCGTAAGTCCAACTGTTGAAAATCCAGAACATTCATAAGCTCCACTGAGTACCCTTAAATGACCTTGGAGTACCATTGGTGAAGCAATCCAATTTTGAACACATCTTTGAACTCAGGGGTGGCCTTCCCATTAGGCACAGTGAAGCAAGTACTTCATGTAGAGATGGCTCAGGACTTAGTAATATAAATTCGTTGTAATGAAACTCAGATTCATAGACTTCTCTTCCTTTCGATGCATGAGAGCATGTGGACATTTGACCAAGCATCCATTTCCCATAACATAAGAACATGTGAAACAGTGGTTTGTTCTAAGCACTGTTACCAGTAACTCATGGTCCAGGGAGTTGAGAAGATGTTTATTTTACCTTGGGTGAGGTGTCCCTCCAACTTGGACATCCCTAAGTACAGTTTAAATCACAGCATCTGAAATGATGAATGTATTCTAAATTGAGAGAACTCACTGTGGCCAGAAAGAAAGGGAAAAAACAGGTTCCAATATTTAGGCATAAAAGGCATAAATTGTTCAAAATCGTAAAACTGCTTTAACTGGCTCCACTAGCAAATGCAGGATGTGAAAGAGGAAGGAAAGCATAAAACCCTTTGTGGCTATTCATTTTAATGCTACATTATAGTTTTGCATCATCCCTAAAGTGGCTACTGTGCCTCCACACCAATGCCAGCAGCCACCAGGAACAGCGCGAAGAGCTACTGGGGGTGTGGCAATGCCCTGTAAGCTGGCAGTGGGCCACAGGGCAAGAAGCTAGAGAAATTATGGAATAAAGATAATTCATATCCCACTCAGTATTATTATGCTGATGGTTTGATACTAACGGGAATCTTCTTCACTGTATAACCTGCAAATAAGATGGTGGGCCAATATGAACCTATATACCCAGCAGATTAAAAACTGTTCAAATTACTCCATGTGGCAGCTGTTATCATGGTGTGGATCATTTGTGTGACATCTATCTGGTTCTTTTTCCTTTGCGAGAGCAAATCTGTCTTTTCAATTGTTTGTGCAAGTGTACAGAAAATTGCCCCAGCCTCTTCAGTGAGCAGCAGCACCTGCTAGGTCAAAAACTGCTTCTATGCAAGGGATCAGCGCCCAGAACTCCCCTACATTCTGTGCTATATAATTCTAACGATTTTGGTTGCTTCTCCATTACACTCTATTAAAACCATGTCTTTGCCTCTATATATTATTCATAAGATTGATCTTTTATTTAGTATTATTAAAATTAATTCTTCATTAATTCTCAGAAAAGATTAACATACAAGATTTTGAGATAAGTTCAGCAAATATTATTAAAGGAACCTGAATGAATTGCAACAGTGAAACTGAACATAATAACATTATGACCGTTTCTGAAGTATAACCTTTTCGCTATAGCATCTTCCCACCGTGAACAGTAAACTCATTTAATAGCATACCATAACACAGGCCCGTATCAGACCATAATTACTGAGCAGATTCTGCTGAAGAGCTTTGCTTTATCACTGTGTCTTAGAAAGTGAGACTAATCCAGAAGCATTTCATACATAAATTAACCCTAGCTAGAGGCAGGGCTTACTGTAATTAACAGTTGTTTAGGAACTCTAAACAACAACTCAAGGCATTCAGATTGTTCTGGAGCTTGAAATGAGATGTGTGTTTGTGGAGGGCATGGGGGGAGTGATGAGGGTGCTGCATCAGCAACACAGCCAGCAAACTGCAATTTAAATAACACTTCAAGTTGGCCCTGTGCACTTGGGCAAAGAGGTTGACTCCAAGCATATCAATCAGCTACGCAGTGCAGTCCATCCATTGAAACAAGGCTTCATATTTGTGTGTGGTTGTTGTTGTTGTTGTTGTTGTTGTTGTTGTGATCCCTTGGCTATTTTCTAACCCCATAGAAATTCCAAGGGATCAAACATTAAAGCTGTGAGTTGGGATGTACCCAATAAACAACATTATATTGACCCCCCCCCATAAATGTGACCAATCCAATGAAAAATAGAGCACATTGACTCTTGTTTTCAGACCAGTACTCAAGATCTTTTGTTTCTGTCTTTCAGAGTATTGGCTATTCCACCCAATGTTGTGTCATCTGAGAATTTGGCAAGCATTCCCTGCACTCCCTTGTCCACGTCATTAATGAAAATGTTGAAGAGCGCTGGGCCCAGGACTCAGCCTTGAGATACCCCAGTTGTTACCTCCTCCCAGTTTGAGAAGGAGCCATTGATAAGCACACTTTGAGTATTACTTTGTAACCAATGCCTTATCCACCTGACACTTGTTCTGCCCAGCCCATGCCCAGTTAGTTTACTAATCAGAACATCATGGGGCACTTTGTCAAAGGCTTTGCTGAAATCAAGATATGTTATGTCTATACCATTCCCACCATCTACCGGGGAGCTTTCCTGATCTAAACTGTGATAAGATTAGTCTGGCAGGATTTGTTCTTGACAAATTCTTGTTAATTTCTACTTATTACTGCATGGTTTTTGAGGTGCTTGCAGAGACTCTTTTATAATCTGATCCAGAATATAACCTTGAGTTCATGTCAGGCTGACCAGTTTGTAGTTCCCTGGTTTTTTGTTTTTGCTTTTTTATTTTTTTATTTTTTATTTTTTATTTATTTTTATTTTTTTGAAAATAGGGACAATGCTAGCCCTCATCCAGTTATCTGAAACTTCACCCATCCTCCACAATTTCAAGAAAATAATAGTGGTCCTGCAATCTCTTCATGCCAGTTCCTTCAATATCCTTGGATGCAGTCGATCCAGCTCCAGGGTTCTAAAATAATTTGTAGAAGTAAGGAATTCATTGACTGTTTATTAATCTTCTGCTGAAATCCCATCTCCTCCCTTTGAATTTCACATTTACCTGGAAAAACATAGTTAGTCTTTTGGTAGAAAACCAAGCTGAAGTAGGATTTTTTTCCTTTGTCATCTGTTATCATTTTCCTATCCTCACTGAATAGCCATTCTTTCTTTTCTCTGTCTTTTACTACACTAAGTAATAGGATTTTGGCTACTGTGTGCAAAAGTGGTTTAACTACTTTATACTCATTGAAACATTAGTTGAGTTCTCTAAAATATACCAACCAATCAAGTACAGATTTTCTCTAAATATCTTCTTGGGGTTAATTCTAATCATGGTTTCTTGTAAATGTAATAGTTGTCACATCACCCATCCATCTATTAGTATACTTCTACTAAAGTTATAAAATCTTAGGGGGGAACTAACAAAAATAAATACACTTTATCTTTGTCACCAATAGTCACTACAAAAATATCATCCTCTGAATTCTGAGCCTATACTGCCAATGATAAAGGACTGTGAGAGTAATGGTCCAAAACATCTGGAGGGCCAAAGGTTGTCCATACCTGTTCTAAGCTCAACTATCTCTGGAGGCAAAAAATGACTCAGGCTTTGGGCACGCCATGGGAAGACAACATTCTCTGGGAAAGACAATACTACTAGGAAAAGTTGAAATAAACAGGAAGAGGAAGATATAACATGAGATGGATTGAGTCCATAAATGAAGCCACAGATTTAGGTATACAAGGGCTCAGTAAGGCTATTGAGGACAGGGCATTTTGGAGATCACTTATTTGTAGGGTTGCCATGTGTTTGAGGTGAGTTGATGGCACATAAAAACAATTCAACTAAGGAAAGGTTGCCTCCCACCATTAAGCAGTGACATATAGCCAGGATGTCACAACCAGTCAGTTTGATGGGAAAGCATAGTATGGATCTGATATAATTATTTCTTTCTGGTAACTACACTGCAGTTGTCCTTTTTCTTTTCTACTTTATCTAAATTTGTGGTTTATTTCCCATAGCAAGCTCTTCTGAGACAAGATAAAGACTATGCTTTGGCCATATTTATTGTACACATTTTTGTTAGATACTCCATTTATGTGCTTGCCTTTGAGATTGCATTCCCCTTTCACGGAGGTTCTTGGGGTTAAATGATCCTGTTTTCCTGTTTGTTTGTGATTCAGATGAAAGTAATTTCCCTGCTACATCTTTACTGGGATGTTTGCTGTTTTGCTCCTTTTCAAAGGAGAAATAACTTTGGACCCCTGGAGAGTACTGGGGAAAGATATAACATGTCACTGTCTGAAAATGTAGTGCAATGTGTAAGTTCCCTATTGCTTACATCTATTTGGCCCCCACAACTTCTCTCACCTTCCTATGCCAAAATGGCTCATTGTCCCTTTTTCTTCCCTTTCCGCATTTGTCACTCCTGTTTTTCAACAGGCCAAAGCTGGAAGGTGCTGCTATTTAGCATGTAAATAAAGCAGCACTTTCTTTCTCCATAGTAAATAGCTCTGTCTGGCACTATATGCCAAGAATTTTCATTTGCAAAATGATGAATTCAGGTCGGGCATTGTGAGCCTCTTTTATTTTGCAGGAGGAAAGGTGATCACTCTGTAATTAGCTCTATTCTTCCCTGGCACTTCTGCTTTCTTTAAAGGGGGGGGACTTTATCTTTTCTGGCTGTACTTCTAATTCCCCTGACCTCTCCAGAACGTGGCATTTCATACAGCTGAGGTCAAAATTCTAATGCTGCCTTTCTGAATTTATTTTGCATTACAGTTTCCTATCATCTTGCCTGCTAGAAAATTGAGGGTGCTCAGCAGCTGATTGTAAATAAAGAATGTGACATTGCAGATATACTTGGAATGATGTGTGCTTCGAGTTCACTATTCTGCCCAGATGAGTGGAGGGCATGCTTTTGCATTTTAATTTGAAATTCAGTGAATATTTTGAATGCCACAGCATGTCTATAACATTATTTCAAGGCTCTTGTGCATTCAGGCATGTAATGATTGGCATTGGCAATAACTTGATGCAATGTTGCACAGTTTTAATGTTATCTTTGATCACTTCCTATTCATTGGAAAAATCCCACAATTGCAAACCCACATTATGTTTCATCGAGGATGCCAAGTTCTCTATATTCCAATGCTTATTCAAGGCACTTTGTCCACCCTCAGGCTGCTCATTAAAAGGATGGCAGTATCTAATTTAATGAATAAGATAGAGTGCAAATTCCCCATTCATTCCTGAATTGTGAATGGTAGAGGAATGAGCTTTTCTCCTGCTATTCTCTAGCTTTTATTTCTTAGCAAATATGCATGCTTTTTCATAAACAATCTTCATCGCACTTCATACGGGTATAGCAATGCCCTACTTATTTTAACTAATTATTTAAACCTCAACAATGAGATTGCACTGTTTTATGATCTGTTCCACCTTCATAGCCTGGCATGCCTAGATTTCATGGGATTTTACACATGGAACACAAAGGTGGTCCATTTCCTCAAAGAATATAAACTCTGAGATATCTATGCTGTGATACAGTTATTTTTTTCTGCATAACAGTAAAAGAACAGGCTTGTAGACTCCAATTGCTTAACAAAAAGCAACATCTGTTGGTCTGAAGGCCTATGAATAGATCTGCCAGATGGACTTCATGTTAGCTTTTTGGCTAAAAGATGCACGGCACATGTGGCTGCTTATGAAGAACATGTGTGCACGCTATGTGCTGTCAAGTCCCATCTTACACTCAGGGGTTTCAAAGTAACTGAGATATTTAAGGAACCGTTTTACCAGTGCCACCATCTCCCAAGTGAATATTCAGGGCTGGGCAGGGCTTCAAACCAAGTGTTCTGGGCCATAGCTAATCACTTCATCCACTACACCATGCTAGTGTACATTTAAAATATACGAATCCCATGTTGGGTGAAACTAGTGGAGGCTGGTGACTCCAGTGTTTCAGGGGCCCATACTTAGCAGTGGAAATTGAGGTTGTTCTTGACATGTAGAGCTTATGTGAAAAAAATAATGCTGGGGAGGGAGGCACTAGACACTCTTTGAAAAACAAACATACAATCAAATGAAAAAGCAATATTGGGAGTTAGACTGCTCCAGATTTGAGGATCTACGTGTCTGTAATTTAACATTACGAAGCCTTTCTTACCTTTTCTCATATTTCATAGTTGTACAAGTACGAGGGGAAACAATTAGAGATGGGCACAAAACAATTATTTTCTGTTTCATTATTCATTATTCATTTTGTTATGGAATAACAAAGGGACCCATCAAAGAAAAATGAAATGAAATGGAAATTTCTGTTTTGTTTGCTTCATTTTTTGTTTTCCCATAGGAATGCATTGAAGCAATGCATTCCTATGGGTGAAAGCTTGCGGTTGCGCCCCCCCCCCCGATGCGCCCGGGCGGGGAAACCGTGGGCTTTTTTCCCCACAGAATCCACTGCTGATTGGCTGTAGTGCAAGGCTTTGGTGGGGGAAAAGTTTTAAAAGCCCACCCTTTCCGCCACCCAAATGGGTGCCATAAAGTGGAGGGGGGAAAAAACACTGACCCGGCCCGCAGGCCAGCTGGTCGACATGATTTTTTAAAAAAGAGGCACTGACCCAGCCCACAGGCCAGGTGGTCGGCGTGAGTAAAAAAAGAAAGAAAAAAGAAAAAATGACACCTCGACCTGGCCCACGGGCCAGTTGGTTGGCCCAAGTTTTTTTAAAAGCACTGCCTCAGCCCATGGGACAGCTGGTCAGTGTGAGTAAAAGAAGAAGAAGAAGAAGAAGAAGAAGAAGAAGAAGAAGAAGAAGAAGAAGAAGAAGAAGAAGAAGAAGAAGAAG
>JAHTLZ010003518.1:1162444-1172460 GCA_023846285.1 Phrynocephalus versicolor | reverse complement strand
ATAAATAAATAAATAAATAAATAAATAAATAAATAAATAAATAAATAAATAAATTTCAATATCAGAGTAGTTATTTAATCCACTTAAGAGTAAGAACCATTGAACCTAATATGGCTTAGTTTTGAATAAATGTAGATAAGATAGCAATGCAGCAGAAACTGAATCAGTCAAAGAACAGGAAGGTAAAAGTAAAACCTAATCATGCTTGGCTTTGTTTGATAACAAGCAGAGTATGAAACAAAAGCAAACTACCATCATCACTGTGGTTAGCTTCAAATTAAAGAAAAACCTGGGGCTGTTGGTAAACAAACAGTTTGATTCAACAGATATTTGTATAATTGGCAAGCTGTACTGCCAACAAAAAGCTTTGGTTGAAAATCAGATGACAGAGGACACAGAGATAAAAAGAGGTATGTGATAAGACTGTACCAAAATAGGTTGCTGATTCAATGACAGTGTCATTGTCACTAAAGAGCTTACCAACAAGATATAATATCCAGACAAAACAGTTGTCAGTTTAGACAAGCTGCGGAGGTTATTCAATAAAGTCAATGAAACAATTAATGAGCAATGATCAATTAATGATCAATGAAACAATTAATGAGCATGGTCTAGAAACAAATGTTAAAGGAAACCATGTTCAAAATAATCAGCAAAAGAAAAGAAATATAGTGGAACATCCAGAATGAAAATAAGGAGTTTGTTTACAAAGACTGGTACCTTGGAATTTGGTTAAATGAAAAATGGAATTGTTGCAGGTAATTAAGAATTTTTTTATAACAGCAGCTTTTTCATGATGAAGAATTTGATCTGCCAAGTTCATATTTAGAATTGATGTTGTATCATGCGATGTATTCTTAATTCTGCTTTATGGCAATGATTCATGGACTTTAAATTTCACCTATTTTGGAAGCTAAGCAGGGTTGGCCCTAGCTAGTACTTGGCAAGCCACTCCAGTATTCCTGCCAAGAAAACCCCATGGACATGGGGTCATGAAGAGTCGGTCACAACGGTAATGACACAACACACACACAAAAACAGTTTTTTAAAAATAGAAGTATTTGAAATGTAGATGCTAAGCATCTTTTGGATCAAGAGATCATAAGTGTGACTTTTGCCCAGAGTGACCTCACTGCCAGATAGGCGGTATAAAAATCCAATAAATAAATAAATAAATAAATAAATAAATAAATAAATAAAGCACACAACTTGCAGAAAGCTAGAATACTTTCATCATACAAAGAGAAATGAAAATAACAGATCGTTGCAACTGATTGGTTAGAGTAAAATAAACATGGAAATAAACATGAAAAGGAGAAGAAACTAATGGCTCAAAAACCTTGAGAACTGGTTGGTTTGACTGGGAACACTAATGTTCATATTTCCCTCATCCATGGCCAGAATAGACTTGTTGATGTCCAGAATGTGTTGGATGAGGAACAACAAGATGACTGAGTACTCAAATAGTTCACATTGATTTTGTTAAAATATGTTGTGTTGTTTAGAATCCGTTACTTCCCTTGACCTTTCTCTTCCAAAATTAAATCTAGCACAGCTATGTCCTGCAAATATTTCTTTCAATTGTTAGCAAAGATTTAGAAGTGGGTGCTTTGGGGAAATGGTGGTTTTAGAAGTTCTTGATAATTTTGTAGTGCAATTCAAAACATATGCCTAAAACTTATCCTTTGTTATGAATGAGCTAAGTGTTTCTTTTCAAATCCTGTCATAGTTAATTTTGTTTCATTATAGCAACATTCAACTGACAAAAATATAAGAAGTCAACTTGAGTTACTTCAGTTCTGTAGGAAAATGAAACCTGGTTCACATTTGTAATTAAGTTCTCGCATATAAAGCCACATATAGGAAATGGACTGTGTTCATGAAATCTTCATTAGACAGGCATTGAAAAGCTAGTTCAGAATGTAGAAAGTTGTTATACACAAGGACAGAGAAAGCAGTTAGCAAATATGCCATTTCTGCATTTAACTATAATATGGATTTATTACAGGTTGAGGAATAATGAGGAATAGTTACTCAATCAGGTGGGACAGAGTAGCCTTAAATACAGAACACAAGTTACAATCATGAGAATCTAGTTTCTTTTTGAATAGTAAAATGCACTCCATGCCAAATATGCACATATTGCTGTATGAATCACATGTTAACAAAATGTACTACCAATTAGTAATGAACTAGATTACTAGGTAACAATGGCCTCTGCTTAATATGTGAACTATTGCTAAATTAATTGCTGCCAATCTTCACACCATGCTTTGTTTACATTTCCAGTTCAATACTCCTTTGTGATTGTCAGTCATCTCCTCAACAGCAAATTTATAACTAGAACCTATGCACGTTGCATGTTTCAGTGCACTCAAATGCACTACATTCCACAAGCTTTACACTTTCTTTGAAGGGATGCCCATTTTTAAATCTCAAGTTCTGCTTGGCTTTAAGGGTTTCATCTGTCTAATCTAAAGCTTGTTGACAGATAAAGAAATACAGGAACACAGCACATCATGTACTACACTGGGTATCCAGTTCTGAACTGGGATGTGTTTCTATTCAAATTATTGTTGCTGAATTTGAGGCTGTACTACTGATTAATAGCAAGATGGTGAAGCTCTGCTTATAAGACATAATAATCATGTGCCCTCAAGTCAATTCTCACTTATGGCGACCATTTCCAGTGCTTTCTAAATAGGGAATACTCAAGTGCTTTACCATTCCCTTCTTATGGAGGCATCATGAAGAGTCGGACATGAGTGAACGACTGAGTGATTATCACATGCAAATTCTATGCAAACATATATCCATTCTTTTCCATGAAGGTATTTCTCTTTTGGGGGATGTATATGTTGCTCCCATA
The DNA here is from genome assembly GCA_023846285.1 of Phrynocephalus versicolor. NCBI lineage: Eukaryota > Metazoa > Chordata > Lepidosauria > Squamata > Agamidae > Phrynocephalus > Phrynocephalus versicolor. The sequence goes on along the minus strand of JAHTLZ010003518.1, from coordinate 1,169,591 downwards.
GAGTTGTACAGTCAGACACCACTGTCAGGGGCCATGGCTCCATCTTTGCAATCTTGGTATGTATAGTTTGGTGAGGTACTCAGAACCCTCTTGTCTCCAATACACCAGACAACCAGGGCTTCAAAGGCACACCATCATTGGCCAAACACAAAAACAGACCTTTTAAGTAATTGACTCATTAAACCAAATTTTGGTCTTTCCTGATAAATCCATTGCCCCATGAACTGTGCATATCTGTCCATTCCCATCCTCTCGAGACTTGACCTATCCAAACATCCTTCTCGTGAAGTAGAAGCTTCCCCAGTAAGGCTAGGTTGCACACTCCTCTTGAAGGTTTCAGTGTTCTGCTGCGTTTTCATGTTCCAAACAAAACCAATTTTGGGGCTCTCCTCCACCTCTTCATCAGTTTCGAGAGAAAGTTCAGTTTCCAAAGCAGGGCCAAATTCCATACTCTCCACCTCCTCTAGGCAACCCTCCTTAGTATCTCCCACAGTGCTGCTCTGTGAATCATAAGCTTGGGAATTTAGATTAGTGCTCTGATCTAGCTCCCCATTCAACTCAAAAGCAGGTTGAGAAGAAAGTTCAGAAGAAAGCTCAGCCTGTAAATAGTCCAATGCTCTTTGCATTATGAGGAGTAAATCATCAATTTGTTGACCTGTCATTGTTTCCCAGCTGATTCTTATCCTTGTGATCAGTTGTATATCCCTTCAAAGGGTTAATCTTTCAGTAGTACTGAGCTTCAAGGATGGGGGGGGGTGTAGGAGAGAGACCAGGGAGAGAAAAGAATGTTCCATGTCTGATATATAAGAATGTTTTGAAAACATTAAGCATTTAGATTGTCCAAGATCAGAGACCGCTGCTTTGCCGTGCACACCGTCTCTGTATATGAAAGGAGTTTATATATTGTAAAAGGAAGCTCTCTTTTTTCTTCAAAGTGATTTAACACTCAAAATGCCGAGAGGACGATGCAGTAATCAGAAAAGTCACTCCTGTGTGAGTGTCATGAAGTAATTATTTATTCTCCCCTCATAATTGTAGCCACCATTTCAGGAAGGGGGGTATTAAAGCTTATTGAAGAAGCTTAATGAAGAATGAAAACCAGGGTGTCACCAAGATATCTCTCTCATAGACTGATAGGATAAAGCAGAGAAAAGGAAACTGTCTTACTCACAGCAATAAAGCTTCATAAAGTCCAAGTTTATTTACATACTCCGGAGCCTGCAGCTGAAGACTGTTTGCAATTGTGGCCGCCGGACTTCCCCCAGCAGGGAGATTAGGCTATTTCTGGAACTGCGAAGTCTGCCACCGCATTCTTCGCAGCCCCCTGATGCTGCCTTTCTTCACCCCACTCCAAGGGGGCTTACCCTTACCAGGGTCCTGTTTATCTGGGGAAATTCAGCTTGATAAACCGGAGGGCTTATCAAGGTGTCTTGCGGCAGCCGGAAGTCACCAATACATTGTGTTCTTGTAGCTCACAGCAAAGAGTTAATATTGCTTGTAATTGTATTTTCTGCCACTCAGTTTCCAAAAGGGAGGAGTATAGAGGAAAGTGACTGGATTGAAAAAAGGAAGAACCAAAGAGGTGGGGAACAGAGATTATTCAGCAGTTATTTTCAAAACATGAGGCCAATCCATGGTCAAATAAACATTCCTTTGAAAAACAGCTTTACCAATGCTGCTCTTAAACTGCATCTTTAAATCCACCACATATAGAAAGCACAAAACAAAAAGCAGTTTCCTCAATATTTTTTCTGTTCCAGCCCACAAAAAAGCAATAGGCAGGAAGGAAAATTCATAAAATAAATGTGAGAAAGATCTTTCTTCAGATATGTGCTTGTCTTTCAAAACATTCACAGCTCTTTGCCAAAAGCCGCTTCCACAAAAGGGCGGTGGTGATGCTTGTTTGAAGAAAAGAATCCAAATCACCAAGGAGAAGGTTTGCATAGAGACAGTGATAAAAGCAATTTTACTCACAACACGACATATATTTACAGCTTTCCAATACCGACAGCTCCTGCCTTCACCAAATGGCATCAGTTTTTCACCAATGGGAGATAAGGCATTTTCCTGCTTCCACAAGTTCCCCGCCATTCCCTTCATGGTCTGCAGGCACTGCTTCTCTTTGTTTCCTCTCCAAGGAAAACTTACCCTTCTTAGGGTCCCTTTTATTTGAAGGAATTCAACTTGATAAGCTGCAGAACTTATCAAGTTGTCTTGCCACGGTGTAACCAGAACTCCTTGTTGCTCTTCTATGCTACTTCTGCTCCACCCTCAACTCCGTAATGCCCACCCTGAGGAGGAATTCTGCAAAAGCTGAAGTTTGTGAGATTTTAGTTGTCTAATAAAGTATTACCCATAATGTTTTATTTATTTATTTATTTATTTATTTATTTATTTATTTATTTATCAATATTTTAACCCCATCTTTCTCCTTGGAAAAGGACCCAAGGTGGCTTACAATAGTGAGGGACAATATACATATAAGTGTTCTGCTTTTATACCACCCCATACCACTTCAAGTGGTCTCTGGGTGGTTTACACTTTAATTACAGTATGCAGGCTACACATTCCCCCCCTCCCAAGCTGGGTACTCATTTTACCAACCTTGGAAGGATGGACAGCTGACTCAACCATGAGCCTGATACCCAGGATTAAACCCCAGGTCATGAGCAAAGTTTTACCTGCAGTACAAGCATTTAGCCACTGCGCCACTGGGCTCCATTTAAGATATATTCAAGCTTAAAAACAGGGAATTAAGGGGCTTCTTACAGCATTAAATGGCAACATTAAAGCTAAAAGAGAAGACAAATAGTTAAAGAAACAAATGAGTGATGGAATTAACACCAAAAATAAAGGTGTATTTTTTGAAGTCAGTCAATGTAGTCATGTAAGGTAGACCATCTAAAGTTAGAAGGGATGGAAACAAAAGATTGAAAACATACTGTCCATGCAATTATACAAGGAGACGTATAAACACAAAATTATAAGTAATTATAAACACAAAGTCTGTGTAGTCATGTGTGGTAGATTCATATAAAGGTCACATAACAGGTAGATCATCATTCAGGAAAAGCATGCCTGAAGAGAAAGGTCTTTGCCTGTTTCCAGAAAGACAGCAGAGATGGGGCAGTCCTGGCCTCTAGTGGGAGGGAGTTCCAGAGTCTGGGTGCAGCAGCTGAGAAGGCCCTTTGATCGTCTACAAGAACCACACAGCCTTTCTCCTACTCCATCAAACTATTTATTTATTTATTATTTGTTTATTTGTTTATTTATTTATTTATTTATTACATTTGTATACTGCCCATCTTCCGAACGGAACTCTGGGCGGTTTACAATTAAAAACAAACAACAGTGAGTGAACAAAAATATATTTAAGGATATATTTGGCTGAAGTTGGTTTACCTCATGTGCAAGCTAAATTTTATACTTTTTGCCCTAGTTCTATATATCAGCTTGCAAGATTTTAGTAGTATATTAAAACGTCTATCTTTGGATTGTGCACAAAGACCACAGAGTGGTCCCCCATCCCTACTTCCACTCATCCCCACAGTACGTATACACAGAATTGCAGCCTTGCTATCATTCTGAAATATGTGGACTTCAGGGAAACCAAAGCACACCATAGCAGAGGGAATGGGTGAAGCAACATTTCAAAAGCAACGTTCAAAAGCAATATTTCAAAAGCAACATCCATCCTTCTGTGTAAAAGCTTCTTAATAGCAACAAGGCACGTTATCCTTGGAACTGAGAAGGAAACAATTCATGAAGTCAAAGCTGGGACGACGCAGGTTAAAAGATGTCACTCAGCATTTTCGCTAGCTTGCTCTGTCACTCTTCCACACGTCTGGCAATATGCAAATGCCCCACTAAGTTCAGCAGTGCCTATCCAGAGGGCACTGATCACGTTAGATTTATGCAAAGCTACAGTTGAAGGAAAATCGTTATTGCTTGTCAGAAACCACCTATTTGGCATGGATGGTTCAATTAACTATCCAGCTTCAGATTATTCTATTTTAATACATTCACATCCAATAACCACTCATTATGTATAACTTCACATTTATACTAGGTTCACATTAGTTGGCCTGAGCAATACAATTTTCTAAGGTGAGATAAATGGTTTATGATATATTTTTGTACATAAAATATTTGAATAATAATATATTATTTGAATGCCATATTTTTGATGGCCACAAAAATGGAAGACAGAAATACTATTGGGGTAGTAAAGACTCTAGGGCTTTTTTTTAACTAGGTGCCTACCCCTTTAGGAAGAATGCCATCTAGTCAGTTGGCCTGAACTCCCTGCCAGCTTTTAATACAATAATTTCAAGGCATGGCTTGTTTTATCTCCCAGATATTCCCTCAAGCTCATTATTTAACTGTTTTCCTTCAACAACAAAGGAGCAGGGGCATATCTTCATAAAAGCCATCAGCCACTTGGTTTTTTCTGTCATGTTCCCTTTAGCATTTTGTCTGAAATAACAGTGCTCCACTCTTACCTTTTTTTTTCCTAACCTCTCAAAAATTTCCAAGTTACAGCAAGAAAAGAAAACAAGGACAAGAGTTTGGTAATGGAGACCAGAAATCAGAGGGAGTCCTTCCTTGATGCCAACAAAGTACCTGTCAAATTTAAGAGTGCCGTAATCCATGTGATACCTTAAATAAGTAACAAACAGTTTATCATCCTTTTAGTACACAGTCTCAAACCAGTTCTGGAATGGAGGTTTATACCATCTTCACTATTTTTATTTTAAACACTCCCTCCCCTAGCATAAAAAAACCCCACCACCCACCATGGGGAAATGGACTTGCTTGTTTTTCTTTTATCTCTTTTGTGGAGGTGAAGGCCTGTCTTTTTAAATACAAATATGATGAAGGAGAAGATTTAAATCTACCTCAGGTGCACGTATTGGGTCTGATTCAAGTTAGGTTGCATGCACTTACTACAGTTTAAGTCAGAAAATGATCTTAAACTCTATGAGACTTATGTAACAGACTGCTTAGTTCAACCCTCAAATGAGACTCTCAAGTGTGGGCTGGCCAGAAGGACATTGTTTACTGGCTGGATTAGGATGTCTATATAAATTTCCAGGTTGCAGCTGTACCCAGGGCTGCAACCATATGGTATTAGACTGGCCCTGCCATATATTTTAATGCTGAACTGTAATTCTTTTTCTCTGACTTGTGCTGCCTGATATTTGCCTTCTCCATCCTGCCCCCAGTGACAACTATAGAGTTGGCCAACACTGCTTGATCCACTTCTTTTTCAAGCCAGTTCTAACCAGTTCTCATTTTAATGGTCTTGATAATAGCTACATTCTGTAAGTTCCTTCTAATTTACCTGTCCTTGCCAATTGTGGGAGTTTTTGCTAAAATTACCCCCCCCCCAAAAAAAAAACTTTTTGGCCCATTATGACTGACAGATTGTATGCATTCACCACATGCTTCCTTTTTCCCTGTAAGCATCTGAATTGTATATATTAGCTGAAAGGCAGCCAAAACATCTGAAAGGGTTCATTGTCTCCAAACTAATATTGTGTCAATACAAACTGAGCCAGGTACCAAAACAACTCTATATTAAATCCTTCTCAGCTTCTTGACTCATTAAGTCTCAATGGGCAGATGTATAGAGTCACATACCTTGAAAAGCACAAATAAAAATTCTACACCTGTTAATGTCAACAGCCTTGTATAGTTGTTGAAGAGCTGTTCAATCTCTTTCTCAGGGTATATACATTTAATGCACCTATGGAAAGAATGGTAATAGGAGCCAGTTCAGAAAATGCTGATGCTGGGATCAATGAATTAGCTTTTAGAACCTGTTGAAACAGCTACCATTCAAATTTATAGCCTTTACAAGAAAAGTCTTCCTTACTCAATCCTAAAATGTAAACAAAATAGCTACATAGGAGGAATATATTGGCTTTATAAAATGCCCTCCTGTACCATTTGTTACATGTTAGTAAGATTTCCCACCCGATTAAAGCACAACAAAGGAAGCTGTGCTGTTAGAAGCATCACCACAATGTCTATAATAAATTAAGATGGCAGCTTTAAAACCAGTTTCTTGGAAGTAAGCTCTGTTGAACTTAATTGGGCTAACTTTGGAGTGGAAAGGTGCAGGATTGCACTGCAAATTGGTAGCAGCATTCAAGGAGATGAACTTTGCTCTTGCTACATTCTCCTGATGTCATGGGAGAGGGGGAAAGAACAGTCTCTTAAACATATTTTCTGCAGTGTGTCTTTATCTCAACAGCAATGTGCTATTCTCCCTCTACTACTAGGCAAAATAATTATCTATGCATGGATGCTTTGGTGCAAAAGGTATATCTCGGTGTCTAAGTGCAACTTCTCTTTTTCTCACCCTCCTTTTATTATAAAACAAAAAGGGTAAGGAAGGGATTGGGCTGAGCCCAAACATCCCTGTTTAAAACCCAAAGTAATGAAATGCTAATGCACACAAATGAATATTGAAAGGAGCAGGGCTGTTGCTTTGAAATGAATTCTCTCCCTCCCATTGTCCTTTCAAAATGGGAAGATTAAAACCTGTACAGCAATGTTTACTGTGTTTAATTTTCAATTGTTTCTTTGATGTAACAGATAGAAAGGTTTGCACCTGTGAAGTAAAAAGGCTTTGAACAGATTGCAAACATTCGGCAAACACTTCATCAGAAATTTTAGTTGTCAGCCTCCCCAAGCACAAGGGAGCCTTGATGATATCTTTGTGCGCCTTTGACTCCTTTTGATTAATAAATGCAAACAAATTTCTCTCCATAACCTCTGTTGCAATCTATGCATGACAATTAGAGACAACCTCTGGTGAGGCAGGCACTGATGTCTGTTCCTTCTTCTTCTGCCACAGAATAAGTACTTGATGTTTAATGCTTTTTGACAATTAGAGAATGAAGTCTTTTGTAGCCTGCCATTCTTGGCTTCTGCTCATTATTCTGTTTTTAGCAACACAGAAATCCATGTTTTCTATAATATTAATAGTTGCCCGGGGGAAGAATGCTTCATTTCAAAGCTCTAGTGTCCCCCTATTCAAATCTCTAGCAATTTCTTCTCAGATAGATAGATAGATAGATAGATAGATAGACAGATAGATAGATAGATAGATAGATAGATAGATAGATAGATAGATAGA
>JAHTLZ010003518.1:1150214-1160493 GCA_023846285.1 Phrynocephalus versicolor | reverse complement strand
AATAAATAAATAAATAAATAAATAAATAAATAAATAAATAAATAAATGCAAGGGAGCCTTCAGGGGATCCTGCACTGGTCTTGTTGACCCTTGTTTATTGACTACCTTATGTCTTCTATGTCCATTCCTAGGAAACCGAACAAGAAAAGGGGAGATTGCTGTTCCTCCCTCCTGTGTTTCTCTTTGCACAAATCAGGGTGGAAGGAGCCTGACACATGTGAATGTGGCAAAATATGAGACATGATAGTTGTTTTTTTTATCATCCCTAGCCTAGCTAGGAGGCTTTGGGAATCAATATTGGAGCGTGGAAAACTTTCTTTTCAATGTGAAGATTCTCAGTCATCCAGGTGCGTTTATCTGGGAGTTCAGTCATGGCTACATTAGTGATGGGTTTCAGCACCTTAGGCCATTGTTTACCTTAAGGCCATGGACACTAATGTCTCCCTAACGAGCCTATTCAGGCTTTGTTCATCTTATGAGCCAATCAGACCAGGGGACAAGAGGTCAAGCTGACTATAAGAAGGTCTCTTGCAGTAGCTGTATTCAGACCGATGAAGCTGTTTGGATGAACAGCGAAATGTTTCTATCTCTCAAAAAGAAGTCCAGTAGCCATGACTGAACTCCCAGATTTCTTTTCAATGTAACTGCCACCCCTAGACAATTTTGGAACTGCAATTCAAACTTTTTCTCAGCTCTGATCAGCCACAGGTGGTCTAGCACACACCTTCTGATGACAACCTCTTAGAATAGGAATCCATGAGACTTCATCACAGTGTCTTATTAAGCTGTAGAATTCAAGATACCTGGAATGACATGTCAAGAAAAGATTGTTCTATACAGAGGAGCTGCATATCTCAGAGATATATTATCTTTCACACTCAGAGATTCTGCTCAACTGGGGTGGTCATTAGCAATATAAGGGAGTGATATTTCAGTGTGTTTGTTTGTTTGTTTGTTTGTTTGACTTGTGTGCCAAAAGCCATCTAGCCTGAAGGCTACTCTGGGCAGTGCACAACATATCACAATACAGAAATATACACATGTGAGTGAACAAAATATATGAGCATATCAATAATATAAATTATAAACATTCTTAGAGTAAAAATAAAATATGTAATAAACAACAAAGTCATCAAATTAAAAATACGTATACGAATAGGGGAGCATCACAAAGAGGTGGCAGAGAGAAAGTTTTTCAAACGTCATTAAGTGGAGGATGAAAAATCAGGGAAAGCCAACCTATGCAACCAAGTTTTCACTTAGCACATAAAAATTTGAAGCGAGGGACCCAGGTGAATTTCTTGAGGGTTCCATAAGATGGTTCCATAAGATATACTGGATGCCTTCCTTTCATGGACACAAATATTAGAGTTTAGCAAATCCTAGAAGATTCAGAAAATCACCTTCATAAAATATGTCTGATGTTACAGGTTCTTGGGAAGTTATTCAGAAAACCAATTTACCACAAGTCAAGCTTCACTGTGAGAAGCCTCTTATCACTCCCATCCCCCAAAATCTCCTAAATGCATTTTTGATACTGCATGTTGGATGCAAGAAGTACTGTAGGCTTCCCTCCCTCCTTGAACCCTATTGTAGCACTCCCAGATGTACAATCTCCCTGTGACAACACTGACGTTAGACGTGCCAGATTCTGTTTTGTTCAAAATCTATGCATAACTCTTACTTTTATGAATTGTCCATAACTACAAACCATAAACAGTTGATTAGCGTGCAGAAAGAGGGAGATGCTGTGACCTCCCTCGATCAGTGTTAGCCTCCTTAGCATGTTCCAGCACTCTCCTTGGCTGCCATGCCAGGAAATGGGGCCGCCCAGGGCACCACTATCACACCAGGTGATGCCACACCAACAGAAAGGGTCTTGGCAAGAAAGAGTCCCAGCTTTTTCAGGTTACTTCCTGGAGGCAAATAGCAGCACAGTATTTAAAGAATATTTATTCATTTATTAACAGCAGCAACAACAACACAAATCTGTGTATAACCAAAACTGTCCTGCTCAAACCTGAACAGTTCAAGGGACAATAATTCATTTTATTCAAGGCAGTTGCTACTAGATTCTACTTTTTCTTTCCTTTATTTCAGAATAGGACAAACTGCCAGTGGTGTTCACTTTTAAGCAATGCTGGTAGGAAGTTTTCCTTTCTGGCAAATATCTCTTCATTCAAAATGTCCTCCATGGCATTTAGTCATCATGTCACCAACTGTTTCCATTTGTTCAGTGTTATTGCTAGATCTAGGCGCTACCCTTTGTGTTCTATCAACCTGCAGTTTGCCTTCCACTGATTGATCTGACTGATTGGGATTGTTTTTCTCCATACACCCCAGACCATTTGTATCCCCTGCTTTATTAGGGTGGTTTTGTGGGCATGCTTACATTTTAAGAAACATCCATAAAATGAGCAGGCAACTGGAATGACTGACTTCATGTACACGTTTTGTGTCGTTACATCTATGCACAGGCACACTGGTATACACTCATGTACCCACATCCATATGCATTTCTGGTATTTACTTTGTCTCTTGAAAATGTCAGCCCTGGCATTCCAACCTGATCTTTATCACGTTCTAAAACTGACAGCTTCTATAATTCAAATTTACTGCTGTTATTTTTTTCTTAAATGAGTAATGAAGTTGTAAATGCAACATTTCTTTCATTACCTATTCATTAAAGAGATGACATGAAAACAGAGTTACCATGGAAATAGCACTGTGAATTCTAAGTACATAATAAGAATTTCATTGTTTACACTACTGCACAGATCACTGATGGGTGTTATTGTACTGGGTAAAGTCTTATTTTGCTGCACAAACACTTGGGAGGGGAGGGGAAAGGTTATGCAATTGGCCATCGACTAAGTGGCTGAACACAGCAGACCTCTTTTAACATCATCAGTGTAAAAGAGTTTTGTGATGAAAAAGAATGAAGGTATTTCAAGCCTTTATGTCTTCAAGTGTCATTTGCCATTGAATATTTTAGTGTCCAGGATATTGCCCACTTCACACGTTGCTAATATTTCTACTCCCTATACTGCTGGAGTGGGTTCTGTACCTATACAAATTAGGACTTACGAATGCTGTATTTTTGCAAAAGAAAGGATTCCAAGTACAAGAAAAGTGGTGTGATTTAATTTGTGTGAATGTGCAATTAATAAATGTGGCAGTAGCTACAGGAAAACAGGAAAAGATTTTTAAATTTTATTTTAGTATGTAATGTTAAATGCATTACATGTCTCCAGAGCACGTTTATACAGTAGGACCCCAGTATCCACTGGGAATCAGTTCCAGGTCTTACCATGGATAATGAAATCTGTGGATAAGAAAGAATGCCAACCTCCCCAACTGCTGTTTTATGACAGTAGCTTGCTTTACAGCAGCTGTTTTATGACTATAGCTAGCTTTACGGCTGCTGTTTGTGATAGTAGCTTATTTTACGGTTGCTGTTTGTAACAGTAGCTTGCTTTATGGCTGCTGTTTGTGATAGTAGCTTGCTTTGTGGCTGCTGAATTATTATTATTTTTCTTTGTCAACTGTGGACAACTGAATCAGTGGTTAATAAATCAGTGTATAATTTAATACTATGCAAAGGAGTGGTGCAGTGTGCTGGGATTCTGACACGCACATATACCACCACCTTTCATTGGAATCAATGAGACTGCTCTGTTTGTGGAGAAGAGAAGGTTAGGCAGAAGAGGGCTGAATGTTACCTGAGGGACTTCCTAGGCTCATCATGCCTGTATTGTTCACAATTATTGTTCATAGCGGTATCATTCTATTTCATTAACAGATGCTGTGATGGAAGACAACACAGGAGGGTTTCAAATGGAAGGCAGGCTCTGTAAACATCAATGAATGGTGGACTGTGGTACTATAATATAATTGTGCCTAGAAGTACCCATGGTGGTAGGCCCTGAATCTGAATAGACATTTCTGTTCACTATGTATTTGATTCCTATAAGATACGGGTATATACTATATCTCCAGCTTACCCAATGGTGAGAAAATATGGTCATTCAGTTTCGCTACTTTGGCGTGGTTTGGCAGATGAAGCCCACAGGTGTTGTGTGGGTACCCTAGATTCTACACCCAGCCTCATCCCATGGGCACCCATCAGAAGTAGAGTTGCAGGCTTCCCTATCTCTCCTCCTCCTCCTCTGAGTGGTTGCCTCTGGGAGGAGGCAGGGTGTGGAAAGTGGGGCATTCACACAACAATCTGCTGAACCATGCTGAAGCACAAACCACAGCAAGTGTCCATCTCCAGTTGTTATATCAGTTCCAACTCTATTAGAATTTTCAAGGTATATAAAATGCTCAGGATTTGATTGACTGTTGCAGTTCCCCTGTGTGTTCCGATGGGCAAGCTGGGATTTGAGCACATCTGAGTCTAACGCACTGTCCACTACCTCACACAAGTTCTTTTACATTACTTAAAGGATATTAAATTGTATAAGATCTCTAATGTTTGGGATAATGAAACATATTTTCAAGGCGGAAGATGAAGTCCAGCAGTAGTACCGTGTCCGTGAACTTTGCTAGGGCAACAGGCAGATTGGTACAACCTCTCAACCACTCTATGCCTTCAGTGAACAGTGCAAACCACACTCAGTCACTACATGAATACTGCTGGAGGGAAGGAGAGGAACATGAGATATGAGATGGTGAACGTCTGGTGGCAGCAGGTTGTTCACACAATAGATTTTATTATTACAAATCTGAAGAATTAAAATGTAGGATTTTGGCTACAGTTCGTTAAAAGGTCCAACCATCCTTTGAGTCCTGCAATGTCGTTAGCTTTCATAAGTAAGGGGCACAGAACTGGGGGCCTATCCTTGAAATGTCATTGATGTAACAGCACCCTTAGAATGACATAAAAGAGGTCTGCCTTTAAAACAACAAGCAGCAATGCCTAGCTGAGCACTAGACCAAGGGATAAAAAATTCAAAATGTTTGTGTGTGTTCTAATCAAAATTACGAACAACAAATTGAAAGGGGGGTTCAAGCTTCTGGTTTCTAGTACATGATTTAAAAAAGTAGAAATTATAGACAGCGGTAGATTTGTTAGAAAAAAGTAAAATAAAATGTTAATGGAAACTTTGATGGTTGACATATAGTACCGATTCTTCCTGCCTGTTAGTTTATCATGGTAAAAAAAATAACCATGTTAAATCTGACTCCATGAGTAATTGGATCTATCTAGCATCTGACAGAGAGCTGTAAACTTCACTCATTGTGGAGCATCTATAATAATGTGAAAAATAATTAGGAGGGTGTTTCCAAGAATTTTATGGAGAACCGAGTTTCCATATTGATGGTTTAGAAACCAAGGGCCTGTCCAAATGGCCATATAGATTGCTATTTGGATCACTTTTGGTGCAGTTTAGTTACCAAATTACAGAGTCCACACACATTTTAGTTTAGATTGTTCCATTCTGCTCCTGTTTGGAGCTGTCTTGTTTGTTTGTGGCAGAGAAAAGGAGCCAGTGAAAGCTCCATTACACCCTGACCCAAAGTACTGTGTTTCATTTTCACCAGCAGTAGATCTGGGCTGTCTAAGTGTTGACCATAACCGGACAGGCCACAGATCAGAGACAATGAGAGTTGTAGTCCCACAACATATGGAAAGCTGCAATTTGCCCATCCTTGTTACTGAGTCCTTTATTCATGTTGCATGGTCTCACCCTTTCTCAGCGTCCCCTTCCAGGAATCACATTTAAAGTTTCTCAGTCTCGGTTGATGGGTTGGGTCATGCAGAAGATTTTGTTGTGAGGCTTCCCCCGCCCCATCAGCTCCCTTTCATAGGGTCAGCATGAAGGTATAGGACTACCTAGAACCTCAGCCTGCTTCTATTGTTTGGGTCCTGATAAAGATATAAAGTTGTAGGGGTTTATCATACAGAGAGTTGACAGAGATAGCAAAAGGAAATATGCTGGTGCTCTTACATGCTGGGAAATCTCCCTGAGTCCAGCTGGACATGCTCATGAGGCTGGGGGCTACACAAGTAGATGGCCTGTCCTCCCACAGCAATTGAAGGGTCTGTCAAGTACACAATGTGCAGCTCATCACTCACGTTCAGGTTTAATACTGTCTTTAATTTTATTTAAATCAAATAATAGAAAAAACAATTCAGTTTCTGTCATGTCTGTGAGATAGGTTCCTCATGAAAGCCAACAGCACTGAAGAGATTCCTTCTAACATACTAGTACTGAACAGTTTTGTCACTTGAGAAAACAAAGATGCAGTAGCCAGATTGTTTACTGGGAAAGATTACAGAGACCATATTACACCCCTAATAAAGCAGCTCCACTGGCTGCCAATCAGCTACCGGGCACAATTCAAAGAGCCGGTTTTAACCTACAAAGCACTAAATGCCCTGGGTCCAAGCTACCTCAAAGATTGAATCTTGCAGGATGGACCAGTTCAGGCGCTAAGGTCATCAGGAGAGGCCTTTCTCTCCATCCCGCCACCTTCACAAGTGTGCCTCATAAGAATACATGAAAGGGCCTTCTCTGTTGCTGCTCCCACACTTGGGAACGCCATCACACGAGAGGCCAGGACTGCCCCATCTCTGCTGTCTTTCCGGAAATAGGCAAAGACCTTCCTCTTCAGGCAAGCTTTCCCTGAATGAGGGTCTACTTATTATGTGACTTTTAGATGGATTACCATGCATCATTTCATTGACTGATTTCATAAGAACACCTGTGTTTTCCATGTTCATTTCCACCCCTCATAATGCAATTTTTTTCTTTTAACTGTTTGCATGCTCTTTTTAGCTTTAATGTTGCCTTTTAATGTTGCAAGATACCCCTTCTAATTCCCTCTTCTTAAACTTGAATACTGTATGTCTTAAATGTTTTGGGCTGTATATTGTCCCTCGTTATTGTAAGTCGCCTTGGGCATTTTTCCAAGAAGAAAGGAGTGGTAAAAATATTCTAAATAAATAAATAAATAAATAAATAAATCCACAAATTTATGCACATACATACACATACACAGAGAGGGAGGATAATGAGCAATATTTCACAACCCTTTGCAAAAAAGTACAAGATGATTGGTCATGAGCTTTCTGAAGAAATTTAATTCATGCTGTTTTCAGCCACGATGGGTTTTTCATAAATCTTTTGGCCCTCTCTCTAAATGGTGACTTTTGCAGCAAAAAACAGACCTGTGGAAAATTCAGCGCAGTAGTACTAAGGGGGATGAGATCTTCGGAACAGACAAAGAGCATGAACCTGGCATGGGAATTAATAGGAATGGCTTTGCTGAACAAGACCCATCAGCCATCTTAGGGCCACACTATTCACAACACAATCAGCAATAAGCAGCTTACATGGACTCAGCTAAAATTGATTAGCTGAAGTGCAAGTAAATATTTAGAGTAGACGTGATCAATACACCAGCAAGCTTTTTCAAACAATGTCTTAGAAAAACAGGGTGCCCAGGCCAAGTGCATTTGTGCAAAGCAGCCTATCCAGAGATGTCCAAGACATAAGAAAACAAATGTAGAATACCTTGATAGAGATAAAATTATTGATCTGAGAAGGACTGCACAGCATGTAAGACTATAGGTTATTGGGGTGTAATGAAATCTCCTTTGCTGACTGCAGAGCTTGAACACTGCTGCTGACGGCTGTTTCACCTCATTCAGAAAGCACAAGTTCAGTAAGGTCTATTTCTCATCCAGGCACTACCAGATATTGTCACTTCAGTAGCAGCTCTCCACATTCACAAAAGCCCCAGGGCCAGAAGAATCCCTGCAACTTGATTGATCGCAAACATTTTCTTTGCCAATGTTTTCTTCTACTGTGTAATAAACAGTAAATTCTGTACTCTTCATGGCTGTCATTCATGAAGAAACTCCTTGTGTTTCATGTGGTGTAGGTAGCAAACCTGAAGTCCTGCAATATTTTTTCATCCTCTTGAACTGTGTTATTCAGTACAGAAGGGCCAAAATCCTCTCAGTTGTGCTTCCTAGTATAAAGCAATTGGAAGAAATGTCACTGATGAGTTGCCAAAAGTTAAGAGGTTAGCCCAGGCATTTGCTATTGCATACTGAGTTGTACACCCTGGCATGGCACAGAACATGCCCAAACACTACCTTCATAACTTCTAGCAATTCACCAATGTGATTTACACTAACCGCAGTATGGCAGTGTGAAAACTCAATATGATTAGGGAAAGCTTTAGTTTTTCATTTGAGATATGTTATATATGATGAGTTAGATACATGTACTCAAGAAGGAAGCGATATATCTATCAAGAATGTGGGCATTGGGCATGGCCAGTGTGCAGAAATATTTGCATACTATTGTGGTAACATCATTGTCAGATCAAGGCCACCGCTACCAAGAAAACAAGTTTTGTCCTAAGTGCAGTAATTTAAAAAACCCACTCTGTTTGGTTTCAGCAACCATTCATTTTATATTGAAAAATCCAAGTTTCTAGTGGCAGGCAGGTGAGTTGGGTATCTGGCTGTACAGCCTGAACAGGGAGGTCCTGTGCCAATCTGTGTAATATTGGGCAAACTGCATAATTTCAGAGTGCCCCAGAAGATGTAAATGGTAATCAACTTTTGAGTATCCCAAAACTATGGCAGACGTCACTTGGCAGCATGTAACAGTAATTTGTGGCCATAGTAGAGGACATTAGAAGTATATTTGTCCCTTGTGTTTGGTGATCCTCATTAGGAGAAATCTGTGCCTATATCTTCTTACTTTTGCTATATAAATTCCATAATACCATCTGGAGATATGATGTTGAAGTCTGGTGAAAAATAGCTACTGAGAGGTAGATTATATATTCCAGTTCATTTTCTACACATGTAACCTTGCCAGACAGAATCACTACCCCTTGCTGTTTTTATATACAGATGCACAGTTCTTGTCTACTCTAGATTATGAATACACGGATACTTGCCACTCTTAACAATAAACAATCAGGAGAACTCTGCAACCCACTGAGTGATAGGTGTTCATGTGCCATATGCATCACACAAGCAATTCACTGTCCTTTGATCATCCTCGTGAACATACACTTCCTCTCCAATATTTTGTAAGGTTCTAAAAATCTTCCCCAAGTGTATAGTCACAATTCCTAAATAGATTATAAAGACTTTAGATGAATTAAGCCAAAGCTACTGCTGAGTCGCGGATTCCTAGATTAGAAGGTGATGATGGTCTGCTGTTTTGCTAATGATGAATGATAAGAGCGAACCAATTGAACTCAAAAAGCATATATTTTTCTGCATATTTCACACACATCCCTCTAATTCCATATTGGGAGGTACGTGAAAAGCAACCAACAGTGCTGTTTTCCAGTGAAATAAACAGTTGGTTTTGCTATGAATGCTGCCTATATTTAGGGGGGGGGGGAGAAATAGCTACTCCTGGTCTATAATCTGGGCTTTTTGTTATAAGAACAACATAATCCAGAGGTTTCCAACCACAGAGGCTTATTTCTATTGATATCCTCTTCTCTCACACTTGTTGCCATGTCAGATTCACTTCAGTAAGCAAACATCTCTAAGCACTTTTCATTGTCTTGCCCTCGGGCAAAATGGTCAGGCAAAGAATCATTGAGATTGATCGGGAGTGGTATGTGATGATCGCTTGCTTAAGATGGTTGCTTGTTATCTCACTGACTCATCTTCAGCCTTGAACTCTGCTGTGGAATCACAACTCTTTGGCTGTTGTCAGGAGCTTGTTTGGAGGAGAAATGCTGTGACAGAAGAGCTCTTGGCTTATTAAAGAGATACAACACACACGAGACTGAAGAATCTGAAAACCCCCAGGACTCTGCCTCCCCAGCATAGTCAGAGCTGACCTCTGTCCTCTCTCTCTTCCCCCCACCTCCATTTTGGAAAACAAATCACTGCCCTGGCATTACAAGCAGAAATGGGCAACCAGGCCATTTTAATTTCACAGAATGCCCCATAACAATATTAGGGGCATAGTGGGAAATCAAAAGAGGCATCTAGATAGCTTAGAATGCTGTTGGAGCATCCCATCACCACCATCAGGTATGTTTAGTGCTGAAAGAAGGGATCCTCCAGAATTAATTCCACCCAAAAAAAAACCCTGAAACATAGAAATGGGCTAAACAGGGACAGTCTTGCTGCCCTTCAAAATGAAGGGAGAAAGCAAACTGACTAAATTGTAGGGTAAAATAATAGAGCCACTTCTGTATGACTGTGTGTGACCCTGTGTATGTGTGTGCCTGTGGTGTGTGTGTGTGTGTGTGTGTGTGTGTGTGTGTGTGTGTGTGTGTG
>JAHTLZ010003518.1:1133421-1145613 GCA_023846285.1 Phrynocephalus versicolor | reverse complement strand
TGTGTGTGTGTGTGTGTGTGTGTGTGTGTGTGTGAGAGAGAGAGAGAGAGAGAGAGAGAGTTACTGCTTTGAGAACTTTTAAGTATTTGTATACATGTGAACTTAAATCTGAGACATCTTTGTATTCAATAAACTTAATTTTATTTGGTTCCATTTTACACTTCGACTGGGACTCATTTATTTTAAACTGGGATAGCCTGGATGGTGGCAGCAAAGCGAAATAGGTAGTGAGTGCCGGTCGATGGTCCGTGAAATGACTGGGGACTTTGCACAATAGTCGCTACAGTGGGTCTCACAAGTTTTTTTTGGGGGGGGGTGTAATATATAGTATGATTTCTTTTCATTTCTTTGCATTTGTTGACATTCCACCCTGATGATTCCCTTTTAGCTCTCAAGCCTTTCCTATTCTCATCAAAAGGTGTCAACCCAGTGTGCCGCAGGAGTGAAAAAAATAAACTTAATGCAAGGAATCATTAGGAAGGGCAAAGAAAATAAGTCAGCAAGTGTCATTTTGCCTCTTTATAAATCTATGGTGAGGCCCCATCTGGAGTATTGTGTACAGTTTTGGTCACCATACCTCCAGAAGGATATTATGGAAATGGAAAAAGTGCAGAGGAGGGCAACCAGAATGATTAGGGACACCTTCCTTACCATCTGAGGCTGCAATGGCTGGGCCTCTTCACTCTTGAACAACGGCATCTAAGAGGTAACCTGTTTGAAGTTTATGATATGGACTAAGTAGATAAGGAAAAGCTGTTTTCACCACCACACAGCACTAGAACTAGGGGGCACTCCATGAAACGTTTGGGTGCTAGATCTCAAACAAATAGGAGAAAGTACTTTTTCACTCAGAGGATCACTGGTCTGTGGAACTCTCTGCCAGAAGAAGTGGTGACAGCTGTCAGCCTTGACAGCTTTAAGGATTGGACAACTTCATGGAGAACAGGGGTATCAATGGCTACCATTATGGATGTCTAAGGACAACCTCTGGGTTGGAGAGATAGGCAGGATATCTCTCCATGCCATTTGCAGTGAATCATAAACAGGTAAAGACATCTGCTTGGGAATACCTTGAAGCAAATGGTGAGCCACTGTGTGAGATAGAATGCTGGATGGATGGGCTGTGGCCTGTTCCATCCAGGCTGTTCTTATGTTCTTATGTGTGCTTGTTGCCAAGTAATAATCTCATTGTTTTTCTCACCTTCTTATCATTTTCAACACTTTCCAGGGAGAGCAGGTGGAAGAAGGTGACTGGGGCAGGCAGCTACCCAGTCTGGCCGAGCAAGCAAGCAGAGAGGCAGCCAGCCCATGCCATTTACTTCCCCAGGCAAAAAGTATGCGTATACATCACTCGGTCCATGTGCCACCTATGGGTACTCCTGTGGCACTGTAGCATTGGTTAGGATTGGTGAGCAAGAGCTGGACCTGCTTTCCCCCAGTGTGGCAGAAGATGGTGTGTTATGTTCAGTGATTAAGTGATATTATATTTCCATTCTTGTTGGCTTCTGCATGTGGAACAGGAGTGAGTGGGTGATAGTGTCATATTATTCAGGAAACATTATTCAGAACAAACTCTATGCATGAGCAACAGGCTACTTGGTCACATTCCAAAGTATCTCTATCTTATAAGACATTTTACCTCCTTTTTACCACCACCTCTCCTTGCCTTCCAGTGCTCATCTGGATTTCTTTTCCCAGTGCCTACATTCTGCACTCAGAAGAGACCTCTGTACAAAAGAAGAGCATGAGAGGAAATGGGAATACTAAAGGACTGGGGATGGAACAGATCCATCCAGAGACTTTGAACTGAGACAAATGAAAGTGAAATTTAACCTCCCTGCCTGAGGAAACAAGGACCCTGGATGGGAAAGAGACAGTGAAGTCAATCAGTCTGCTGCATAAAGTTCTGAAAGTTCCCAGTTTACTGCAGAGACTATTCTCCCATAGAGAGCATGGGCTGGCATCACCTATGAATCATTTGTCAGGATCCAAACAAGTTATTTAGTGCTTCCCTAATGGTGCAGCAAAATATCTCAGTGAAAGCTTGGAAAAAGTTTAACATGATGGTGATTATGGACTGTCAAGTAGCTTCTGATGGATGCCAACCCTAGTAGGATTGTTGAGGTATGTGAGACGTTCAAGGAGTGGTCTACCATCACCATGGCCAAGTGGGGATTTGAACTCAGGTATTTGGAGATCCTATCATTAAGACTATCCACTAGCTCTCAAAAAATGAGGATACTAAATGAAATTCACTGCATATACACATGCACACATTATTTCTCTCTTTCTTACTAAATGCAGCTTTATAATTCAAAGCTCATTCTCTTAAACTCAATTAGAGCTCTCATAAATTGCTTAATAGATGATGTTGAGGTTTCAAACACATTATTGCTAGCATTATGGAGAACCAAATCCTTCAAAATCCTCGTCTCTAGGGCTAACTCTGATACTCACCAAGTTCAAGTGAGTTCAAAACTATTTTGAATGCATCGCTTTATTCATGCAGAAATAAAACCAAATTATTGACTCAAAGGTTAATGCAAGATTGACTGAGCGTTCCTACAAATAGCCTACCTTATTAAAACCTCACTTCACAATGGATTTTACTTCTGTGATTCATTCAGTAGTATTTTGTTCATCAATTCTTTGTTTCTCCCACTCCTGTTTCTGTAATACAAAGAGGGAAGTCACACCAACTACTTAATTGGCCAAATACATCAGTTGAAGTGTTACACTTTAGAAGTACCGTTGTTGTTTCATTCAATTTATTTACTCTTCAAGGTGGAAAAATAGCAACATTACTATAGAATTCAATTAAATTTTCCCAGGTTAATGGGTTCTGTGTCAAAAATGAATAACCACAAGCATGGAGGCAATGAATACAACCATAAAGATTCATTTTCTTCACAGTATATTCTACTTCAGAAGCATATTAGGTTGTTTTTTTAAAAACTGCACTGGAAAACAAAAGGAAATACCTCTTTTGTTTCCTCTTTTACAGGGCAGGCAAGGCAAATTCCTTATAATTATACCAGGCACTTTTCCTTTAAGTGCCAGAGGCCACTGGGAGGGGAGTGGTCTTTCACTTAGGTTAACTTTACTGAATATATTTAGTCCATAAATTATTTGCCTTCTGAACTAGAAAAGCCAATATACATTTATGTTCCAAGAATGGGTTGTTTTGCTTACTTTATGAGTGAAGGCTGCAATAGTAGCTAAGTCAAAGGACATTTAATTAAGTTATATTTGCTTTTTCATGATCTTTTAGCTCCAGATTATAAATCAAGAATCAATGAGTACTTAATTTCCTCTTATAGCATTAAAAGTAATTGCTTCATAAATTCACTTTAGTAATCCAAATATTTGCACAGAGTATAGCACAAAGAAGTTGTTTCACTGATGAGATGCCTAGCTTCCTTCTGTTCATTAGCAGAAGATGTGACTTGCAAATGATGGCCCCAACACCAGTCCTTGGATACACCATGTTTCCTTATTGAGCTTTGCCTTATTTTAGAGATGTCCAGAAAAGTTTTTATGTACACCCACGTGAAGCTTCAGATTATTTATTTATTTGTTTGTTTATTTATTTATTTATTTATTTTAGTGCTTATATAGCGCTCAACTTCCGAGGAGAACTCTGGGCGGTTTACAACAAAAATAAATAAAAGCAATAACAAAACAATCTTGGTTCTTGCCTGGCTCATTCCTTGAAAGGTACTTCACAAATCACTATTTGTTTTCCATTTGTGCATATAATTTAATAGGTTTTTATCCTATAAAAATACCCAAGCCAGCTAAAAACATAATAAAACAACATAATAAAATGGATACAAACACAGCTAATCCAATTTTTAAAAGGGGCAATATATACAAATTGATGGATGAAAGAGCAAGAAAGGAAGAAATTTAACAAACAAAGCCTATAGGAATGCCTGCCCAATGCACACCAACAAAAAGCCACAGAAAGATGCTCCTCTGGCCAAGATATACCACCAGCACAGGTCTCATGCACAAAGCAAACATCCATGAACCAATTCTAAAATAGAAAAGAGCAAACAGTTTAGTGCCAGGCACACATCACAACAGAGTAGCTCTTGGCCTGAGCAACATATGGGGGTGGGGGTGGGGAATAAGGAAGCTGCCATCCAACCTGACAAACACCAAAATGAAGAACACAAAAGATCACCCCCCCAAAATCACAAATATACACACCTTTATCAAAATAAATGCATAGTAAATTATTTAAATAACCATTTTAAACACACACACACACATAGGGAAACCATAGCAAATAAATCATATACACAGAGAAATACATACAATCGCTCCTCCCATAAACTAAGAAAATCACTAAATTTCCACTTAAATAAGTGGAAATTTTTCTCCCTTCCTCCACTTGATGCCTTCTCTTCTACAAGCATCAGCAGCCAGGCCAAGCCGACGGAGCAGCAAACATAACCTGAAGAAAGAAAAAAAGAAAGAAAGAGACAGAGAGAGAGAGAGAGAGAGAACAAAGTATTGAGTTGGAAGTAGGTAGGCAACACGACCCAAGATGGAAGGCACAAGAAGCAAGCAGCACACAGGAATCTGATCAACAGGAATGACTTTAAAAAAGAGCACTCCTCACTAGATTCCAACCAATGCAGGCCATTTTGCAAATCCAAAATGCCTATTCCTCCCCAATTCTGGATGGTCTGATTAGCTACTGACAGCAGCCATTGGCATGCAATTGGATGAAAAATATCTGAAGTAATTTGAGAGAAAAAAGATAAAAGAAATATTATATGAAAGAGGGAACACAAAAGAACATGACATTTTCATGTCTCCCTCTTTTATTGATGTAACTCATTTAGCTTTTAGAAGCTTTGCTTTGGAAAGCAACAAAGGAATACAAAAACAAACAAAGAAAAGGAGCCTCTTCCATTTTTTTTTCATTTTGTTGGAATACAAAAGACCCATTGTCAACAACTAGTGCAATGGCCTCTTTAGGCTTTTATTAGTATTCAGAGCTAGGAGAGAAATAGAAACAGATTTTCCTGGTTGAAAGTCTTAGATCCATCTAATAATAATAATGTTGTTTCTTTAAGAGGTTATTTCAGGGTGATGAAAAGAGGAAAAGGAGGCCTGCGGTCAGAAGTAACTGTTATATCAGAAGGAGATCTCTACCCAAGTGCAAGGGAATAATCAAGATTTATTTAGAAAAGATTGCTATTAAATAAACATTACAGAAACTTTCAACTATCAAGCTTATTTATAGCTTAAGGCGTGAAAAGCCACATTAGTATGTTGAATTATATGAGTTCACTGCTGCTAGCTGACAGCATGTCAAATTATTTGCAAATATTTTCTGGAACAGTAACCTTGAAGGATGCCAGCACTATTCAGTGTAACCTTATCACAAGACAAGAACCAAGTGTTGAGGTGAGGTCTGAGGAAAACGGATTATTAGGACCACATAACTTCCAGGCTTTGGCCTAAAAACAACTCTGGAATTCATAAACACCTCCTTCTGCGAAAAGATTCCTCTACTACTCCCACTGGCTGGTGGGGTGTGTGTATGTGTGTGGAATGATTCCCCTAGCATTTGGAGTGATTCTGCAGAGCAGCTTTAGAATGGAGTATATGAGTGATGCCTAACTGAGAAACTCTGCTCTGGGCAGGCATTTGTGAGTACATTAGTCACATCTAAGTGGGTTTATCTCCTCCAGCCTGCAGTACCCAGCTTCTGTGAAAATTATGTAATCATTTTAACGAAGTGTTCTGTAATTGACATGAAAAGGAGAAAATAAAATAAAAATGAATTTCTCTGTAAGCAGTGTATGCATTTTAACGGCAATCTGTAAAGGAGAAATAAAGGGGGATGGGCGGGATATAAATACAAGATCTTTATGGAAATGGCACCCATGCTAAAACTGCATGTTCTCTGCCATTTAAAACAGTAATACCCCCTGTGCAGAATGTTTTCTCATTTAAATTTTTGTTGAAAGACAATTTCCAACTTTTAATTGCTTGCTCTTCAGCTTAACGGTTTTATTTCCAGCCGTCTTTTATTTTATTTTATTTTATTGGTTTGCTTTGCCTTGTTAGAGCTGTTATTCTCCCACCTTAGTCTAAAAATTGATTTCTGAGATCACACAGAGTGAGTCTGAGAAACACCTCATGAAGGATAGCTCTTCCTCTATTTCCATACCCTATCACTGCCTCCTTGCTTTTGTCCAGATCCATCAGGTAGCATCTGGAAACTTTGGCCACTTTATTTATAGGCTGCAGTCTTGAGAGCAAATCTTCTCTGGAGGTTGGAAGGCCATCTGTCAGGAGTACTTTGATGGGGATTCCTGCATGGCAGAGGGTTGGACTGGATGGCCCTTGAGGTCTCTTCCAACTCTATGATTCTATGAGTCTATGAACTCTGTTCATCTTTCAATTGAGAAGGAAGTGACATCAACAACCCTAAGAATATCGATCTATGGTCAACGGAAGGTCAGAGACGGTCAGAGCAGGTAAAGCACTGTGTAGGAAACCCGTGGAGATCCTTCTCTTTCTGTCCACTTTATCCCACACAAATAAATGCAGCTTCTTTGGAGTAAGTGGAGTTGCATCCAGTCACCATCTCCAAAAAGAGAGGTGAAATCACAAAGAAACAGGCAACAATTACTACCTAATAGACTGTTGCTTCCAAAGGCATCTCACACTGCTGACGATAGCTGTCCCCATTGCTGCTATGCATTCTTGGAGGTAAACAGAAGACAATGTGGTCTCTTGGTCCAATTCTTGCTCAGGATTCTCAAGAAGTCCTTGATTCAAGTAATAGAAAAACTATATTGGGGGAGAGTCAGCTGTTTGAATGGCTATCACTGGACAGTTCTTCAAATCATTCCCTATTCAAAAGAAAATCCAGTCCAAAACTGTTTTAAGTTAGAAAGCCTTTAGACATAAGAGGAAGGACCTTGAAGTTGCCTGTAAATGACTAGCACCGCCCAACAAACGGAATGGGCCTATACTAACATCTGCTTATAATCTTTCCCACTTTAATGATAGGGACGGTATGTCGTTGTTGTTTTAAATTGTGGCAGCTATTGCCAAATCCCAGTCCATATACACAAATCGGCACACACCAGTTTTATGCAAATCTGGGTCAAATCTAGGTCATCTTTTGACCTCTAATTTCATGACACATACATACACTCTCTTTCCGGTTAATGAATAACTGTTTTTTTTTATTATTTCAGTATAAATCTGAAGATAGCTCAGAAAATTACTTACCATGACGAGTGCGACAGCAATACAAAACCCATTGCAAGATGGAGATGAGAATTTGTTTTAATGGTGAAATCTGCAAAACAGACTTAAATTCATTGCCATCACAGTAACATAATTGCTTTCTATGAGCCTGATTTTCTTCTTACTTCAATTCCATTCCATTCAATTCACCTTTATTGGCATAGATATTTTAAAACAGAGATGCTGTCACATAAAATGTAAGCCAGTCTCAGGGTCTAAAAGGAATAAGTTAGTCTAAAGCTAAAGTAAATCTTTGGCTTGTAAAAGGAACGGCATTGTTTTTCTGATGGATCAATAATAAATATTTGGCTACTGACTCTGTCAGGCTGGGATTTTTGTCAGCCAAAAGGCGTGAAGTAATGATCTCTGGGATAGGTGGGAGTTTGGAAATATAGGGGCCGAGTAATCATCGACGAATGATACGATGTGACGGACAACGTGTCAAAATATGGGAAACAGAGTCAGGTTCTAGCCGACAAAACTTGCACAGTCTATTCTTATAAGTGGTTTTAGAATATCTGCCAAGAGTCACAACAGAGGGAAAGATATTCAGTCTAGCCAGCATGAAGGCCCTTCGTTCCTGCGGGTTCAAAAGGTTCCTAAAATAGTTTGATCCATGTTCAAAACTGGGAGATAAGCCATAATAGAAAGGGGAGTAAGTAGGGTTTGTTCCTTTGATAATGGTCTCTCTCTCTATGTGCCAAATTCTTTGACAGATAAGATTGTATAGATACTTTTCATTGCAGTCCGATAGAGACTCCAAGTCAATTCCTATGGATGCTATTTTCGAGCAGATATTCTGGTGCCATTTGGAAGTGTAAGCATCGCTTAGCAGGTCATTTAACAGAGAATTAGGGGGCATATAAAAGTGGAGACACAACCAAAACCTAATAGTAGCCGTCCAGGCTAAGGTTGAGGGGAGGTGGAGCCCAAGTTCACAGCATAGTGTTGATAGGCTAATCGTATTTGGAAGGCCCAAAATACGATGTAAAAAGGAGGCTGCAATACGATCTACTTCAAAGTTGGCGGCCTTAATCCAAATTGGAACTCCATAAAGGAGTTGTTTGTTTTTGTTTTAAAAACTTGAAGTGCGGCTGGAATGTACTGATTCCCCAAATGATAATGGAATTTAGAAATGGCAAGCAGTTGGTTCTTTAGAGCAGCTATAGTGGACTTCCGATGGTATGCCCAGTTAAGTCGATAATGAAAAAGAAAATCCAAATACCTAAAAGTTCTAACTTGCTCCAGGGGTTTGCCTTCAAGTTCCCAGGTTCTCTGTTTCCAGCTTTTAGAGAATATTAACATTTTTGATTTCTCAGTATTAATTGATAAATTGTTAATTGTGCAGTATTCAGAGAAGGCAGTCAGCAAGCGTTTGAGCCCTACCCTAGGAATAGACAAAAGTACAGTATCGTCTGTGTAGAGTAATAATGGAACGAGATGTGAATTCATCCTTGGAGCATGGTCTCCAGCTTTTACTAAATATGAAGATCCATCCAATATGAATATGTTAAAAGGGAATGGTGCAAGGACACATCCTTGTTTAACGCCTTTGGTGATGGGGAACTTCTCGGACAGGTGGCCTGTATGATTTAGACATACTTGACAAGTATTCACCGAATACAGTTTACGAATTAGAAATAATAGGCGTGGGTGGATGCCTAATTTGGTTAATTTATTCCAAAGAATGGCTCTGTCAATAGAGTCGAATGCTCCTCGTAGATCGATGAATGCAGCACACAACTCACCTTTTAGGTGTGAAGAATACTTCTCGGCTAAAAAGGCAAGTACAAGTGCATGGTCGAGGGTGGAAAATCCAGGACAAAAACCAATTTGTTCTATACTTGGGGGGTGAAAAGCAGACATCCAGTCAGAGAGGTGGGCCAATAAGTGTTTGGAATATAATTTCCCTAGCACTGAGAGCAAATGTATTGGGCGATAATTAGTTGGTACTTTGGGGTTTTCTTTTTTAAAAATAGGAACTATTATTGAATTTAGCCAGGATTCTAGTAGTATCCCGAACTGATCGATCAAGGTGAAGAGGTGGGCCAGAGGTTCCGCCCACCAGTGGGCAGTTCTTACTTATTTTCTTGCCTTTTTATTAAATACATGAACTCTAACAGATTTAGCTATGTTTCCCCTACTTCTGCTTGGGAAAAGCTGTGGAAAGATATTCTGGGCTGACGTGGGAATATATAATCTATATAAGGTAAAGGTAAAGGTTCCCCCCGCACATGCGTGCTAGTCATGTCTGACTCTAGGGGTGGTGCTATCTCCATTTTCAAGCCAAAGAGCCAGTGTTGTCGTGTGGCCGGCCTGGCTGCAAGGAAACACTGTTTTACCTTCCCGCTTTTTATGGGGGTACCTATTTATCTACTTGCATTTACATGCTTTCGAACTGCTAGGTTGGCAGGAGCTCACTCTGCTGCGTGACACCTGGTATTCGAACCGCCGAGCTGCCAACTTTGCAGTCAGCAGTTTCGAAGCCTTAGTCCACTGAGCCACCATGCGTCTACAATCTATATAGTGACAGTTGAAATGCTTATTTAGATTACAAGATTGACTTCTAATGCTGCTGTTCTTGTTCATAACTTATTATTGTGACTACTCATCCATGCAGTCTTACTGCACATTTTTACTTGCATATTCTGCAAAAAAAAAAAAAAAAAAAAAAATCAGAAAGGGTAGCCATGTTAGTCTTTTCAAGAATTTCAGGCAAAAATCAAAGAAAATAAAAGCAAAACAAAACAAAAGACAAATCATGTGGCACCTTTCATATTTTAATGTAATATTTCATAACATTTCATGGACACGTGCACTTCTTTAGACATATAGCAGCAGAATGAGGTGTGCAATATAATATGTGACAGGATATACATTTCATACCAGATATTCATTGGCTGTAGTATACAGAGTAAAATTTAACTATTGAATTTAACTTTAAAAAAAGCATTTACCAAGATTTGTCTCCATGGAACCATAAAAAAGAAAGAAGAAAGAAGAGTTTCATGGCCATCATGAAGAAAACAAAACAGGCACCAGATAATCCTGCATACTAATTGTATAATTAGGGTCCTAAAACTCTTGCCAGTCGAAATCTTCTCACATCTAGTAGTAGAGGTATCTAGAAGTGGTTGTCTAAAACCAACCTCAAGAGATGGACTAGCTTAAACGATATTAAGTATTCTTTCAGACCCCATTGTCCCAAGCCTGCTGTGGCTTTCAGAATGAATCCATGTCCCACTGAGTTCAGAAATCAAGTCACAATGATGCTTAAGAATCACTGCTAGGCTGCTTCCACTGGCTGTTTCCAGTCCAAAATATTGCTATTGTTTTGGAAATTGCTGAAATTTATAGTCTGACTTCAGAGGCAACCCCATCTTGTCTAAGTCGAATCAGGAGGTTACTGGTGTGAGGGTAATTTCACCAGACTATTTTAATATTACCTGCATTTGTTGATATTGATTTTTAGTTTTTCAGCCGAGCTGTCACATTTTACAATGTTTGTGGTTAACTTCATTTTTAAAAAACAAAATTATATCTATATGCTATTATCAGTGATTTATGAAGATGCTGAATGGTACTGAATCTAGATGGCCCCCTGGAGCCTCATTTCAAACCTTCTCCCAGTTTGATGTGAATTCTTCATTTTCTGCTATTTTGTTATGGAGAGCATTCAAAAGTGCTGCTGAAGTACAAATATAATACATCTATTAACATGCCACTATGAGGTACCTAGTTTGGTATGATTTGTTCTTACAAACCTATGTTGGATGGCTCTATATATGTTCTCATAGCTCTGTAAAAACATATATTTCACCGAATCTGTTTCATCTAAAAATTCAGGAGCTCAATAATGCATAGAAAAATCTATTAACACAAAATGGAACTATTTGTGATTACATTTATGGCATCATAAAATTAGAGTTTGTTCAGTATAAAAGACAAGTAGATCTATTGAAGCTATCCTTGTCAGGCAAAAGGCACTGAGGCAGTGGAACATATTTAATGGCGGCACAAAATGACTTGAATATATAGTTAACCTTGACGAACAAGTGCGAAACAGTAGGAGAGCCATAAAAGTGTTCACTTTTTTATGTCTGCCATTCTGTCTTCTGGATACTGTTGCACATGCCATCAATTTATTCAATATTTTTGGGAATGATGCCAACTGGTTTATAAAGTTTTGCTGCAATGATCCATCACTGACGGAAGTAATGAATGCAATCTTTCCACAGTGCAAAGAGGGGGGGGAGAAACACACGTAGAGCCACAGTTAGTCAAAAATATGGGAATGGTGGTGTCTCTCTGGACCCCTTGCTGATAGGCTCCTTCCAGTGGTGAATTTATTTTGCATCCTACAGAGATTCAGGCTCCCATCAAAGAAGGGTGATCTCAAAACTGTCTTATAAACATGTCCACTAAAACTAATGAGGCTCCCCGTGTGATTTAATATGAAAAACAGATGCTCCATTTTCCAACCAGTTTGGACAGTTCTCAGGGGAATACCATATAACTGTAAGGATGTTCAGGGGACAGACGTATAGCAAAGGACAAGAAAGAAATGTCCTACCCACTCTCTCTGCCAACCATTTCTATGGATGTCCTACTGGCTACATTAGTACTCTACGAACCCTTACTCCCAAGAGTAACAACTCTTGTATTGGATTACAAAACCCATTAGCCCCAGCAACTGCTGGTGAACTAAAGCCTGAAATACCAAGTGGGGGAACACTGGTGTAAATGGAGAGTCTAATTAGATGTTAAAGGAAAATTTCCCCTCCTGCAGGGATAGGATTTCCTTGAAGATTTGTACTTCGACACTCTGATTTGCAAGATAAGCCTATATTCATCTTCTAATAGAAGAAGAAGAAGAAGAAGAAGAAGAAGAAGAAGAAGAAGAAGAAG
>JAHTLZ010003518.1:1107929-1120335 GCA_023846285.1 Phrynocephalus versicolor | reverse complement strand
TTGTTGTTGTTGTTGTTGTTGTTGTTGTTGTTGTTGTTGTTGTTGTTTTTGTTTTTGTTGTTGTTGTTGTTGTTGTTTCCTTCATTTTTTATTTTTGTTTGGTTTGGAGCCTGAATATGCTAGCACATACTAAAATGTGGCTACCTCTTCTAAATCTACAATTAAGCAGAAGAAACATAAGCTGTGACATGTGATTAAACATGCAACCCAACTGTATCCACAGAACCTCTTCAAATAACGTGAAACTAGGGCTTATCTAGTGAGACTTTGGCCCAGCAGCTTAATTTTTTTAAAATGCTGTGCTAGCGTATTCAGGCTCCAAACCAAACCATACTGTTAGATGCACATCTACAACAAGGTGCAGCCACAATTTACAGGTATCTTTATGAGGGCAGGAATAATTACTGGACAATCAAGCTGTGAAGTGAACTACAGGCTACTTGGGGCAGTGAAGACACTATCTGAAAACTGCAGGAAATCAGATTTAATTACCTCCCGGCTATTTATGAAGGCACTTGTTTCACAGAACAGGATGTGCAGGTTGAGGGAAACGATCTCTGCTCACAGAGCTACTGATGATGGATGACACTGAAGCTGATAAGAAGAGGCATGTTCTTGAAAGAGAGGCAGGAAGCCTGTTGTACATTTTGCAACTGAGTGTGCAGGAAGGTAAACGGATCCATTACAGGAAGTGAGAGAAACTGGTCATCTAAATGAATAGAGGCTTGCTTAAATCCCTTGTTTCCCATTACTGCATTGCTGACACATTCCTTTAATGCCAGCTAACTTAATAGGCAAACTTGTAACTAGGAAGCCCAGTGTTGCTGCTTCATTACCTCGCTTTACTTTGGCACGTCTATTAATAGTGAAACTGATTAACATGCAATTTTGAGCCATCTTCTGCAAGAATATGCTCCTGTTCCTGAGATCTTTGTATTGTGAGATTTGCACACAGAAGATATCAGTATATTAGGCAATGGCTTTTCCAGGGGGTGTACAATCTACAGCAGATTGTCTGGATGCCACAGGTTGTCAATCCTCTACATGTTTGCTTTGGTATTACAATAAGTACCTGTGGTCTGTATAACAGGAGCAACCCTTGACATCCTAGCCATCTGTATCATACCATGCTACACCTATGCACCAAACCAGAAACATAGGAAAGAAGAGATTTGCCTACGCCAGGGCTGTCCAACTTTAAACAGGCCAAGGTCTACTTTTTCTGGGGCAAGTCCATTACAAGCACAGGGGGGAAAATTGTAAGCAGAGCAGTGGTTTCCCATAAGAATGCATTGAAAATCAATTACTCCATTCTGGAGGGAATGGATTTCAATGCATTCCTATGGAAAGGCTGACCATGCACATGCTTCACTTGCACCCACTCTAGCCAGTGAGGGCGGGTGCAAGGGAGGCGTGTGCATGCTTGCAAGCAGCCTGCCACCACCACTTGTCCAGGCTGCTGGAAGACTTTTTTTAAAAGGTGCGCATTCCCTCCCAACCCGCCCAGGGCCCACCTTGACTCTCCTCCCCCTCTGGCCTTCTCTTCCTCCTCTTTTCCACCCTTCTCCCTTCCAGCGCCCTCACCGCTGCCGTCACTGCTGCCTGCAGCTCTCACTCACCTCTGCCATGTTTGCCTCATAGCTGGGGTGGGCCAAGCCAGCAGTAGTGCAATCACATCAGCACGGTGGAGTAAGGAGGAGGGGAGGGCTCAGAATGGGAACAGGAGGAGGAGCAGTGGTGGCAGGTCATGGTCTCGGTGCAGTGGCCATGGGGTGGGAGGAGGAAGAGGACGGCGGAAGAAAGTGGGAGGAAGGAATTCTCCATGGGGGAAGAAGAGGAAAGACATCACTGCGCAAAGGAGGTGGGCGTACCTGCAACCCCACCTCTCACTGGCCCCTCCCCTCCCTTCCCTCCACTGTGCCAGCAACTCAGCTGGTCACAAGACAGTGGTGTGCTGATAATCTGGACAGCAGGGGGAGCAGGGGACCCACCATGGCCCTTGAACTGCACCGCTTGGCTGAGACAGTGGGCTGGCAGACACAGAACTTTACTGGGGCAGTGTTGGTCCTTGGAATGGGGGAGGGAGGGGTGGAAAACTTATCCCCTCACATTTTTATTGGTGGCCAACAGTCTACTTTTGAACCATTTGTAGGCTACCGGTAGCCCACGGTCTACCTGTTGTGCAGGCTTGGCTTACACTTACACTTCCCATAGGACCATGTACCACATATCTCCAACTTTCCACAGAGTTTGCATGTACACTGTAATAAAGAACCCCAAAGAAATCACTATTTGTAGCCAGTGAGGGGTGGAAGCAAACTTGGGGACAGTCGAATCGTGGCAAGAACAGACACAACACTGGCATGGGGAACTGTTTGTTTCAGGCCCTCCTAGACAAAGCAGCAGTTCTGCATCTAGACATAGTGCACTTTTGAGATGAGCAGAACTTCTGTTCATTCCACCACTAAATTGACTCAATCTGCACTTGGCAGATTTTGAGGATGGCTACATGGGCACTTAGCCTGTTGCTTGGCCTGCTCTGGGGTGGGCTTATTTGCTCCTTCTGCCAGCAATCAGATGGTGTAACTGCCAGAGTAAACCAGCCTGCCCCCAGAACGTTCCCATGGGCACCTTTCTCAGCCCCTGACAGGAGCTACTGGGTATTATTTTTTAAGGTGTGGATAGGACCACTCCATTTTGGTTCGAATGCAGAGTGTGTAATTGCTGGGATTAAACCAAAGCTGCTATCAGGCTGTCCTTTTGGAGAGGTCACAATGCTTTGAACGTGTGTGTGAGAGAGAGGAGGGGGAGAGAAAGGGAGAGAGAGAGATAGGTTATACACATTGTTGTACTGAAAAACATTTGTTGTCTCTGGAGCTCCATGGGAGGTGGATCTTGATGACAAATCATCAGTGAGCTAGTATATCAGGCCAAAACTAAAAGGGGGGGGAGAGAAATTAAAGATAAAAACAATGTGGCACCTGGAAAAAAAACCTAACTGCTATATTTTAATGTGGGCTTTCAGGGACAAATCTGAAGAAATGCTCTTGTTGCCAGCCTCAAGGAAGGAGAGTGGAAGACAGCAAGCAGAATGGGAGGCAGGACTGGGACAAAAAGACAAAAGGGACAATGAGGGATCAATGTGAGTGGAATGGAATGAATTACTGTACTCCTTGCTATGTAAAGGATTAAAAAGCAGGATGAATGGCAGACAATACTGTCATGGCCAAAATCCAGTTCTTTGCCATATCATGTAAAGTTAAGTAGACTTAACTTAATGGGTGTCACACTCAAGCAATGCAGATTGTGGAACTCAATTGCACCGTCAGTCATGTTATGTGACACCCAATGTGATCTGCTGGGCAATGTACTGGGTCCTTTTCTAAGAAAAAAGGTGTGGTAAAAATATTCAAAATATTCAAAACAAATAGATAAATAAATAGGTGCTTTATGGGTAGTGCCTTGTTGGCACAATCGTAGCTGTTATTAGCATAATGTTGAGTTGCACCTGTACAGCTATAGATTTCAGTCACCAAGACATAACTTTTCATAAGGCAGCTACTTTGTACGTTGTTAGAATTCAACAAAGTAACAATAACTCTCCATGAAGAAAACAAGCATGATAATTACCTTTGCAATGGGGGTGGAGGTGGGGGTGGGGGTGGGTTACAGCAACGAGCTGTCAAGCCCCGCACACAGAGCACACACACAAACAGGGTTCA
The DNA here is from genome assembly GCA_023846285.1 of Phrynocephalus versicolor. Taxonomy (NCBI): domain Eukaryota; kingdom Metazoa; phylum Chordata; class Lepidosauria; order Squamata; family Agamidae; genus Phrynocephalus; species Phrynocephalus versicolor. Next base: position 1,116,613 of record JAHTLZ010003518.1, on the reverse strand, counting down.
GATCTTTAGTGGAAAGCCAAGCAAGTTCAAGTCCTTTGCTAACAATCAAGTGCCAGATAAATAACAGAATCCAACTCCCAGCAATTAACAGTCCAAGTCAAAACCAGAATATCTCACGGAAACCAGATGGCAAACCCAAGGGAACAGATCAAGCCGTTGTTGAGGAAGCCAGTCCAAAGTCAGGAAACAGAGCCAAGGTCACAGACAGGAATGTGGTTGCAAGTTCAAATGATGTGTTGCTCCCACAGAGAGCTCAAGGTGAGCTTACCAGCTTTATCCCAAAACAGGGAACACACCCTTACTTCTGGAAAGGCTTCTGCTAGTACTCAGGGCTTCCCAACCTGATTCCCCTTCTAGTATCAAAGATCCTTTTCCTAGCTCTTCTGGTAGCACCTCTTTGCATAATCCTGCTCATGGCCCTTCTAGGAGGAGGAGATATGTTTTCAGCTGAGTCATCAGACCCAGCTGCCTGCTGATTTGAGCTGCAAGGCTCCTCCAGCAGCATTTCATCATTTAACCCCTCAGAATAAGGTTCTGTGACAGGCAGGGTCCTGGCACGAGCATGCCAAATTGATACAATTAGAGATGGGCACAAAATGAATTTTTGTTTTGTTTTTTGTTCCATTTGAGAATGAAATGAAAAACAAACTGATTTTTAAAGAAAAATGAAATGAAATGAACTGGAAATTTTCAGTTCGTTTCCATTCATTTTTTTTGTTCCCCCAATCGTGTACATCTGTAAAAGGGGTTCCTACCTGAGGCTTCCTGGCTCCCACTGCCGCCACCACCACCGAGGCCGCGCTGGGAGACCTTCCGAGGCTGCGTGGAGACCTCCCGGCTCACACCGCTGCTGCCACCGAGCTCCCGTCGGGGGGCGGCTTCTGAGGCCACGGGAAGGCTTCCCAGTTCCCGCTGCCACCGCTGCCTCTGACGAGCCCCTGCAGGAAGGCCTTCCAAGGCTGCTGCTGGGAGGCCTCCCTGTGCCTGCCACTGCTGCTTCTGCCGCCAAGCCCCTGCGGGGAGGCCTTCTGAGGTCGCAGGGAGGCCTTCCAGCACCCACCGCTGCTGCTGCCACCACCAATCTGATGCAGGGCGGCCTCGCCAAGGAAATCAGCTAGGAAGGGCGAGCAATGCTGGTGCGAGGCCATGCCGCTGCCACTGGAGCCCTGCCAGAATCCAGAAGCCACCAGAGCGCAGAAGGAGGAGGAGGAGGGGAGAGTAGAGGCCCCCAGAGGAATGAAACACTTTGCTATTGTTTCATTTTGTATGAAAATTTTTCAAAAATTTATATGTAATGGAATGAAACAAAATGCAGGTGGGGATGAAACTGAAGCGAAACACCATTTTTCTGCTTCATGCCCATTTCTAAACACAATGTTCTTTGGCATGTTCACCTATGGAAGGCTATAACCTTGGTGTTTAATAAAGGGAAGAAACAAATGTAGTTAGTTTAGAAAAGCACTCTGCTTCAAAGCCAGCATTTTTCACATTTCAAAATATATTTTAAAAAGAAAGGACCCAGATAAATCATATCCTGTTTTCATTCATAAGAAATGTAAAACAGCAAAAACAAGGTTACCGTTATTACTGACCTTGATTTCAACTAATAAAAGCTTTAATGAGCCATATTCCGAATCCTTTTAAAAATCAGTTATTTATGTACCATTTTATGAACCATTTTCAGACAGGTCAAGACCTATAAATATTTATGTGTATTTTTTCAGACAACTGGGCTAAGGAGAGCCCACATCATTCATGTCACTGAAAATGCTCAAAGGCCTATTACCGCCATTTTGAGATTTTCTTCTCAAAAGGGGGCTCCTGCATACCCTCTGTATTAAAAGTCTTCCAAGGCAAGGTACTGGACCAACTTTGCATGGTTCAGTTCTACCTATACATATGGGCTTCCATCCCTTTGAGGTACAGCCATCTAAATATTTGAGAACTGTTTTTGGTGCACCACCTTGTCTTCTTAACACCCTACACAGAACAGAAGCTGGAATTGTGCCATTCGAGGCAAATGCTTGTTTTAAAATAAAAACTTAATCCTACTGTTTTAGCACCTCTGATTTTAATAACTACCCCCTCAGGCCGGATAAGAGCAGTCTTTGAAAGGAAAACTGATGTCCTATGGGTTATCCACTCTTGTATGCGATTTTACATAAGGGATTTATGAAAGCTAAACAGACAAAGGAGATAATTAGGAAGTGAATCTAGGATACAGTTCTTCAACTCGAGAGAACATAATCCCATATTACTGAGTGACTGGGAATCATAGCAAAATTGTCACTCCAGCAGATAATCTTTATAATTTATAATTTACAAGACACCAGGGCCCCTTTATCCTTGCCCATCTCAGTGCTCTGCCTTCAGCCTTTTTAAAGGGAATATAGCCATCTATAGGAATCTCTTATGACCAATATATTTGCCCCACGAATCTGGCATGGTGGAAGCTGAGGAACATGCCCTGTTATTTTGCGCATATTATAAGGATTCAAGTGGTTGACTTATTTTCCCAGTTTTAAAATCAACGAGACCCAATACATTTTGCATCCATAAAGTAGCTGCTCATTATTGGTGGGCCAAGTGTTTCCTCTTTTGAATCCCCGAGGATGTTCTCCATTTTCTGCAGGGAAATATCATGATGGGTTGAAATAACAAAGATATCATGCCACCTTAAGGTCTGTCACATGCATTATAGCCTACACCTTTGTGGATCCAGGCCTACTCTATTAAATGTCAGAACAGGCAAAAGGCCTGTGTTAGAAACACTGTTAATAATATCCTCGCCCACACATTCAACAGCAGCACAGATTTCTTTTTATTTACACCATGCACATAAACGCTGCCTGACAGATGACGGAGCTCTCCATGCAACACAATTAGTTATGTACCTGCAATACCATGCGAGGCATGGATAACTTTTAATATCAATAATGAACCATTTGGATGGTGTTCAGCTTCCACCACAGCCAAGTCAAGAAATAGGAAAGGGGAATCCAAATGCATGTCAGAATTTACTGAGTACAAAAGAAGGACGTTGCCAGATAGGTTGGAGTTCATTTAGCAGAAGTGTAAGCAGATGGCCCTAGGAAAGCGATCACATTCTTAAACGCTGAATTAGATTTATATGGACGAGAATCACATCTGCCAAGACTGCTGGCCAGAAGTGTGGCAGCAGAGGAATGTCAGGAATTAATATTGCTTTGGCCAGGGACCGTCTCTGGATTCAGAATGCTCTGATGCAAGGGTATATGGACAAGACACTACTTAATTGAGTCCCTCACCTGTTGATGTTCAGATACATTTCTGAGAATATCAAAACAAATAATAGCCACAAAGATTTTCCAACATACCCTTATGCAAGCCTATTCATCATGTATAGAGATGGGCACGACTTAGCGGTATTTTCATTTTCGTTTTCATTTTTCGTTTCCGTTATGTAACGAAACGAAAAACGAAAAACGGCTCAGAACTGGAACGGAAACGGAAACGAAATGACTAATTTCGAGCCAATTTCTGTTTTTCGTTACTGGAAAAACACATAATGGAGCTAAATGGGAAGAAACGGAAAAAAATTTGTTTTCATTTTCGTTTTTCGTTTTTGTTACGTAACGAAACGAAAATGAAAAATTTTGAAATTAGCTCACGAAAACGGAAACGAGCCGAAATGGACCCCTAGCTGAAAATGAAAATGAAAACGAACAATTTTTCTGAGTCGTGCCCATCTCTAATCATGTATAATCACTTTGTTATGAAGATAGTATATTTTTCTAGCACCCATGATTCATGCTCAGATTCTGTTATGCAGTTTTGGACTGTGACATCATTTATCAGGGGAAAATATTTACCACTCAGCCTACTTTACTCCAGTGCCTAATTAATAGTTTTATATCACAACATATGGCAAAGAAATTCTGAAACGTTTCATTAGCATGTAATCTATACTAAATAGATTACCTGTGTTCAGACAGTGAATACTTACTTGGTTCATTAAATCTCTTCTGCCTGTTGAGGAATTCTCTGCGCAACATCATTTGTGCAGTGGTATAATATCGCCCTCTTACAGAAACAAAGCAACCCAACAATTCTAAGAGAAGGAAACATATTCGTAGAAAAGGGGGAAACATATTTTATGGCACACTGGATATTCTACAGCAGCTGGAAGTGCAAATATCATTCTTTGCCAGGACTGACCTGCTGGAGCCAGAGGAGACCTTGTCATCAGAAGAGGAATCCATCATGACTTCCAGCATAAACCAGAACCAGGAGACGCTTAAAGGGAACAAAGTGTCCATAGACCTTTATGACAATGTTCTGTGACATTATCTCACTCCCTATTAATGTGGTCTGAATCAGGTGTACCACCAATTCTTCTGGCATTTCTTTTTATGGTTGAATCACAACCTCTAGAAACAATAATGAACTCAAGCTGAAGCATGGTCCTGACATTGTTACATTGGCTAGGTAGCACGAAGAACCCATGGCAGAGTCCTGTTACAAGGGAGAATCCATGACCATAAGTGCATTCAGGATCACAACTTCACCAGATGGCAGAGGCGGGCTGAGTACTTTCCTGTTTGCATGTGGTTGACTTTGTCAGTTTCATCAACCCACTCCTAGTCTAGCTGCTTTTTAGACAGCACTTCACCTACTCATTTTTATACCTTCCAACTACTGATATCACTGGACAATCCTCCACTGTGTTCTTGACTCCAAGAAACGATGGTCTTTGTGTTCTGTTTTTATCTGCAATGTTTGAAATAGAAAAACTGAGTTGGTATATTTGTTTGTTTAGCTTGCAAAATGCCCAGTTAGTACTAGGCACTACTTAATAATAAAGACAATATAAGATGATATAAAAAGAAAAATATAGAATATAAACAATCATGTAATTCAAAGTAATCCATATAATATAACCAGGGCCGGCACTTCCATTAAGGCGAAGTAGGCAATTGCCTAGGGCGCCAAAATGGAGAGAGGGCACTGGACAACCTGCTGCCCCCCTGCTGCCCCCCTGCTGCCGCTGGCCACCGCCATCCATCCCCCTGCCCGCCAGCCGCCCGTTGCCGTCTGCCCATCGCTGCCCCCTGCCGCCCGCCCGCCGCTCACCACGCCCATTGCTGCCCACCCACCCCCCGTGCCTGTTGCCATCCCCCACCATCTGCCGCCCCGCCCCGCCCCGCCACCACCATGCCCTGCCCCCTGCCCCGCCCCGCCACCACCCTGCCCACCCCCTGCCCACCGCCCCGTTAGAGATCCAGCAGGCCTCTGCCTTCTTTAAAACCTCTGAAAGACAACTTAAAAACCCCACTTTTAAACGAAGCCTTTAAGGATATTCTCCCCTTCAGTTAGTGTACCCTTAGACCCTGTGCCACTTGAGGGCTGTCACCATCATACTCTTTCATTTAATTTGTTTATTTGGCTTGTTTTATATGTCCGGGCATTATTTTTATTTTTTGTTTGTGGAGCAGATAAGGGTATTAGGGTTTGTATCAGGCATGTCCAAAGTCCGGCCTGGGGAACAAATGCAGCCTATTTTCAAATTTCAAGCAGCCCGCAGCCTCTTCATCTCACCAGCTCAGCCTGCCACACATCCCCGCCAGCTGGCCCCTCCCCATGTTGGATAGAGACATAGGCTTGCAGTTTTATGGTTTGCTTGTCCTCCCTGCCTCCACCCATCCCCCGCAGCAAACCGCCCAGCCTACATGAACCCAGCTCCATTGCTGCAGTCTCCCCACATCCTTACATGTCATATATGATATTGTAATGACCACTCAGAGTAATGGTTCCATTAAGTTGGGCAGGATACAAAGATCAGAAATAAATAAATATAAATTAACTAATAATTAAAAATGCATTTCAATTCCTTTATTGTTAAATTTGTTTTTCAGATGTTTGCAGTTTTTCCGGTTTAACAATAATCTTTCAGATGACTGGGTGCTTTGTTTTGTGTTGTTTAATACCTGGCTGAGAGACAAGCCTGAGTTTGCTTTCCTTTAAATTGATAGCTTTTAAAGAAAAAGCAGTGTCTTAGCAGCTAGTGACATTCTTCATCCATTATCCTCAAAATGCTTGCCATTCTTCATCCATTATCCTTAGGACTTCCGGAAGGCTTCTAAAACTTTTCAAAGATCCTCATAGACTGACAGAAGCAGATGATTCAGCAATGATCCCACAATAGCTTGCAGAACAAAATGCTTAGGTAGTCAACCACTCACCCACCTGCCTGACAACTTTTCAAACAGTGGCCTGTAGCTCTCTAGAATACCAGAGAGCTGCAGCATTTTAAAATGAGTGGTATTATAAATGGTATTAATACTTCTCCATTTACATAGTTCAATGTTCAAAACATAGTGATCAAAATATTTTAATAGCTGTTGTGAGTTTCTCAGACTTTGGCTGTGTTTTAGAAGTTTTCTTCCTGACATTTCGCCAGACTGTGCTGGCATCTTCAGACGGCAAGAAGCTCAGGGAACTAGGAGTTCTCTCTGTGCTCTGGGGTATAGAGTGAGTGAGACTGTGAGGTTTTAAAGTTGTAGGAAAGGGGAAACGTGTCCTGTGCAAGAGAATGAGTGTTAGTCATTGTATTGTGATAGAGAGATTAAGAAGTTTCACTGATATCAGTGGTGGCAGCAATCCTTCTCTGTGGTTGATGTGTGTTGTTAGCTGTTCTGTTGCATAAAATGATCACCGGTGATTGTGGTTGGGTGGAAATCATTGAACTTTGGTCTTTTGTAGGCTGTAGTTTTCAGTACTGGAAGTCAGGCTTTCTTGATTTTTAGACTTTCTTCTTAGTTGTTGAAACTGTGCTTATGTTTGTGGATTTCAATGGCTTCCATATGTAGTCTGACATAGTGATTGGTAGTATTGTCAAGTACCTCTGTGTCCTAGAAGAGTATTTCATGTCCAGTTTGTTTCAGGGTGTGTTCAGCTACTGCTGATTTTTCAGGTTGTTTTAGTCTGCAGTGTCTTTCATGTTCTTTGATTCTGGTCTATCTATTGGTAGCTGGTCCCATATACAGTTCTATGATTTATTATTATTATTATTATTATTATTATTATTATTATTTGTTGTTGTTGTTCAGTCATGTCTGACTCTTCATGACCCCATGGACCAGAGCTCGCCAGGCCTTCCTATCTTCCATTCCCTCCCGTAGTTTGGTCAAATCCATATTGGTTGCATCGATGACACCGTCCAACCATCTCATTCTCTTCTGTCCTCTTTTCCTTTTGCCCTCATTCTTTCCCAACATCATTGACTTTTCCAAGGACTCCGCTCTCTTCATGAGGTTGCCAAAGTACTGGAGCCTCAGCTTCAAAATATGTCCTTCCAGTGAACATTCGGTGTTGATTTATTACCAGAATCCTATTAGTTTCATATGCCAGTATAACTCAGTGATCAACAGCTACTGGTTAAGAAATCAACATAAGAATTTGCAAATTGCTTCAAATTAATAAACTAATACAGGTTTCTGCTGCCATGTGCTGAGTTATTCAATGTACAACAGCAATGCTCACATTAATTTCTTAACCTTAGGTAATTTACTACTGAGATTAATACCTATTAAGGCACCCCAGCAAATGAATGCAATAGGATTTCAGTGACTGATTCTACACCCCACCTAAGGCACCTGACTTAAAATATATAAAATTGAGAGTCAGCAACCCAACAGTAAAGCAAATACCATAGAAGCTTAGGCAATTGGTCTTTTGTGAGCAGCACAACTTTGTCACCAGGAATTCTGCCGTAAGAAAGGAGATGTCAGCAGGATGGCTGAACTGATGTAAAAAGACAATCTAGAATATCTTGAAGAGCAGACAGCAAAACAAGTTCCACGATTCATGGGAAGAGCAAGAAATGCAGCAGAGAAACACATTAAATGTCAACATGATACCAAATATTAAGTTTTGTTTTTCAATGATAGGTTTTCACTGAGAGCAGCCCAAGGCATATTTGTATTATACCATTCCCGCCTATGCCTAAGTGAGTGGTTCTGTGTAATCATCTCCTGTTCTATACTGCGGGCCTTCAGGTTCCGCTTCCAATAATCCACTCTCATCAGTAAAGCTCTTTGGAGTGACCAGCAATCACGACCCATGATACACAACTAGCTGGATAAAGTACTAACCTCCAATAGCTTGCAACTGATTTTATTTATAAAACACTAATTCTGCACCATGGAAACTCAAGATTTGAAAATAGATTTTCATGTTTTAAAATGGTAGATGCATGTAAACACTAACGGGCTGAATCCGTATCTATCTATCTATCTATCTATCTATCTATCTATCTATCTATCTATCTATCTATCTATCTATCTATCATCCCATCCCATTAGTTTAACACACTATTCTGGGCAGTTTACAGTGTGCAAAACTAGAACCCAAAAGCAATATGATTATAAATAAAAACAATCAGACAATAAAACAATAAACTTCAAGAGGCATAGTTTCCAAATAAAATGCAGAATGCAAGATCCACCAAGAGCTGGTGCCACAGTGTTGGTGCCACAGCAAAGACCCAGTTTCTCATAAATTATTTGCTGGCTTCCTTTGGAGTGGCCACCGAGAGGAGCATTGCCTTAGAGGACCTAGTGGAATAGGTACCCTGGGCAAATACACTTCTACAAATACCTGTGAAGATTCTCAGTCATCCAGGTGAGTTTATCTGGAAGTTGAGT
>JAHTLZ010003518.1:1042060-1096347 GCA_023846285.1 Phrynocephalus versicolor | reverse complement strand
TTTCTTTCTTTCTTTCTTTCTTTCTTTCTTTCTTTCTTTCTTTCTTTATTTATTTATTTATTTATTTATTTATTTATTTATTTATTTATTCTGCCCCACCTGCATGCTGCAATGGTATTATCCACTGCATGAACTCAGCATTCAACTGTCTTATTCATTATATGCTTCTTTTGTGATAGAGTAATGTAATAGTGAAAGTAGTACTAACAGTGGTATACTTTCCCTATAATATAAAGATCTGGAACCTACCAATATCCAGTTCCTGCCTAAATTACTTTGTTTTCAAGAATGCAATGAACATGCTAAATCAATCAAGCAGTGAATCTTGCTGAATTAGATAAAACAGGGGATATACTGTCAGCATGAGAGCTTTTAGCTACATCTTAGATACATTTTAATGAGTAGTGTTGAATGTTGAAATTTATGAATCTCTCCGCCCTTCTCCTTCCTTCAGCATAACTGAAAACGTTACACTAAACAATTTTTTTTAAAAAAAACTATGCCTAATTCCAGTCAGTACCCTGAATGAGATGACACCAGCTACTGAAAATGAATCAACATTTACAGTGGTACTTTACTTAAGAGTTTAATCCATTCTGAATGCATGCTCATAAGTCAAACATCTTGTAAGTAGAGCAGCCTTATTTTTTAAAAAATTAAAATAAACAAAATTAAAATTGTAAGTAGAGCAGACTGCATCTAAAATTTGTAAGGCAGCAGTTAAAATGCCAATGGTTTTCCACTCTTAAGTCGAATTGCTCATAAGCCACTCGTAAGTAGAGGTACCACTATTTAGCTCCTACTAATTTCAGTTGGTCTGCTGTAATTGGAACTACCATCTAGATTTAGGCCACCGTCATTTCAAAAATGTGTAGCACCATCCCAATAACAAAACTAATCCTTATGGAACCAACTGTAACGTGGCCTGAAGAAACCCTCCAGCTCATCAGCTTGACAACAGGGAACAGTCTTTTCCCAGTGTTAACACTAGCAGACTTGAGACAGCCATTCGAACTGGGGTTGTGGGATAACAGGCTTCAGCATACTTTAGGCACACTCCTTCCAAACAGCAAATGTTGGTAGATGTTGATTCCCTGCCGCTAGTCAGCCAAGCCCACACCTCCTTCTATCGCCTTTCAGGCTCAACCACATTCCTCTCCTCCTGCTCTGTCTATTAACCATTCTCTTTTCCTCATTCCCTCCAAATTCTCCTCAGTCACTTGCCACCATGCCCCTTCCCCCTCATCTCCCCTCCTCTTTTTTTCATTTTGACCCCTTTCCCCCTCTTTCCCTTTCCAACCCTTTCCCTCTCATGCCCCCTCCCTCCTGGGGAGCATTCTCCCTGCCCCCCTATCCCAGCTGAGTGGAGCCACCTGCTCAGAGACAGCAGCAGAAGCAGCAGTGAGGGTGCATACACCGACCCAAACAACATTTGACAAATTGGGGGCGGGGCGGGGTCCAATTTCTCTCCTGATTTCTTTCATCAGTGGATTGAAATTTTATTGTTAAGAACTTTTGACGTACTCTTTGCTTTTCAGTTGTGCCTTTTAAGTCTATAAGCTCCTGCATTTTCAAAAGGCACAATTGAAAAGAAAAGAGTATGTCAAAGTTCTTAAAAGTCAAAGTCTGTGACTGTGATGGATAGAGTGATGGGCTAGGGCTCTGGAGAACAGAGTTCAAATCCTTGCTCAGCCATGGAGACTCACAGGGGGAATTGAATTGGTAAAACCACTCCTTAAATATCTCACTAATTTTGAAAGCCTTATTAAGGTAGACCTAAATGGGTTTTGAGTCTTGACAGCTTATAATCACAAACAATTTATTGCTTAGACGTTTAGCATATTACACACATGAAAATATTAATTAGTTTTTCTCACCCAACCTATTGCCAGTTTGCAACTATGGAGAAAAATCTATATTGTTGCTGCTGTTACATGTTGTCTGGTGTCCAGTGCCTGGTACCTCTGTTAATGGTATCTGGTGTGTCTTGCGCCCCAGTATTTCTATTTCACTCATTTGTTTAGTTTTCTACTCTCGGCTATATTGCTTCCTGGTTTTGTGTAGATGAGCGCATTCACACACACATGGATGTGCACGTTTTCTATGCAGCACTTAGTCCTGTGTGTGACCTTCTGCCAAAATATTGCCTATCTTTACCTAGTAATTTCAGACAGTCTTGTTTTTCATACCCTTTAAAGGGTCAGTATACATATCAGCAAACCAAAACATAATGACAAAAACACTGTGATACACTAATATACTTCCAAGTACACTATTTAGAATATCTGTGTAAAATCAGAATATCTGTGTAAAACTTTGATTTGTAGTTTTCCAACGGTGGAAGTCCTAAAGCTGAAAATCTTCACTTAAAATTCTTAAAGTTGCTTTTTAATAGTAATTGGTCCTAGTTATAGTTCAAGGTATCAGAGCAGTATGGGTAGAGTATTTCATTTAGTTATTTTTCAAAAACTGGACATTATAGACCGCTGACCTGTTGTGCAAAACTCAGTCTTCTCCCATTCAACACTGTCACCTCACCACTAATCATCACCAACCCAAGGCAGACCACTTAAATCATATAATATTCCTCCTCCACCGTTTAGTCAAATAACACTGTCATAATTATAAGATGCATTGAGTGACATCCATAATTTAATTAAGTTATAATTGTAACATAGAGTTGTAGGTTACAATCACAATGTAGTGGTTGCAAGTCATTAAACTGCAATGGAAATGTAAATATTAAGTTACAACCCTAATGTAACTTACGTATAACTTCATTTTTTCAAGACAATAATTATTATAAATAATTAGTTTCAAGTAGCTAATAATATGAAACTAGTCACTTCTAACCTCTGGGTTGGACATAATAAGTAGTGTGAGTACTGTCTTTGGTCAACTTGTGTTTTAAAGATATGTTTGCATCTATTTACCCTCTAGGGCCGAGTCTCAATCTCTGCCAAACCTGTTGTATGCCTCCATGGCCCCTGAAACAATGAGGCCCCATGTGGTCATTATTATGGCCTCTGCCTGAGGTCAACTGTGGACTGCACAGTGTCCTGCGGCAGTTGAGGGAAAGTCAGATTCAGTGGAAGCTGTGCTTTGTCTGGTGCAGTTGTGCATTTCAAGAATATCAAGTTACTGATTCAGACATAATACTGATAGGTGCAGAGCATATCCTGCCACTTTCAATATAGATTAAAGGGAAAGGGGAAAGAAGCACAAAAGTCTAATTTCCAAGAGAATATTCAACTAGAGGCTCCTAGGTTAGTTCTTATTGGCCTAAAAGTGTATGTGAATGAACGTAAATAAGTTTGTAGACCAGTGGCAAGTAGATATGGGCACAAAATGGAAAAAATAATATTTTGTTTCATTACTCATTGTGTTTGCCCTCCGTCCCCACCCTCCACCTGTTAAAAAGCTCCAGCTGGGAGGTGGGGAGGAGCAAAAGGCAGAAAGGAGCAGGCAGCGATAAAAATCCCTGCTCCTTTCTGCCTTTCACCCCTCCCCCACCCCCCAGCTGGGGCTTTTTGACAGGTTGTGGTGTGGGGGAGGGGGCACCCTCTCCCCACAGCCTTCCCTGTTTTTTTTAAAAAAAGTGGGGAGGCGCTGGAAGACCAGGGGATTCCCTGCTACTGAGGGCACTGAGCTCACAGCAGGAGGAAATCCCCTGATCTTCTCCAAAACAGCAAGGTTCTGAGAGGGGCAGGGGAGAAAGGAGCAGTCAGGCAATGAATTTACTGCTGCATGTTTTCCCCATTCTCCCTAGCTGCCCCTCTCCCAGCTGGGATTTTTTCACAGCTTGAGCTGTCAAAACCAGCTGGGAGGCGGTGGTAGGCAAGAACCAAGTGGGGAAACAGCCAGCAGATCTCACTGCTAAAGTGAGATCTGGTGGCGGCTCCCTGGTTCAGTTCCTCCCAAACTGAAAACATCATTTCATTTTGGTTCAAAATGACACGCTGTCTGCTGTTTTGTTTCATTTCAAAATGGTTTGCAACATTATAAAACGATGAAACAGTGTGTCATTTTTTGTAAGGTACCCATCCCTAGTGGCAAGGATTAAGAATGCTTGTCCCATTCCTAACTTTTTATCTTACCAGGCAGAAAATACAAATACTTAAGCAACCAAAGGCAAAGTGGCACAGTGCTTGTCAGTTTTTCCCATCTGGATCTGCACCTTGTTGCATCTAGGTTGCCATGCTGGTTAATGCCGCTATCTCTAAGACACATACATTCCAAACGGTACAAAATGTTGTGATACAGTCATATCAGTTCAAACTCCATAAGCACAGAATCAACGAATAACTGAGTTGCAAAGGACCTCAGTGCAAGAATCTAAATCAAAGCAGATCTGACAGATGGTTGTCCAAATTTCTTTTGGATGCCTACAGCACTTAAGCATTCACTACCACCCTGTTTACCTGGTTTTATTGTCATACTGCTCTAACAGTTATGATGTTTTGGCTGACATTCAGCCTAAACCTGGCTTCCTGTAGCTTGAGTGCATTATGTGTTCTGAACTTTGGAATAACCGAAAAGAGAGCCTTCCTCTCCTCTGTAGTCATCTTTCAAGTACTTGAACAGTGATTTCATATCTTACCCCATCTTCTTTTTTTCAAGGCTAAACATGCTCAGTTCCTTCAGTCTTTCCTCACAGGGTTTGGTGTCCGTTCCCCTGATCCCATTCTTTACAGCAGAGCCCCCCCATATCAAAGGCAAATATCAAAGAAAAATAAAACAAAAGACAAAAAACATGTGGCACCTTAAAAACTAACTTTCATATTCTAATGTAACATTTCCTGGACACATCCACTTCTTCAGACATATAGTAGCAGTGGACCATGTGGTGGACCATTTTTCTTCCTTTGTCTCTTTCTTTTCTCCATTACCAAAACACCCAGCTTCCACCACAAGACCCTAGGCAAAAATTGCCTGCAACTCCCTTTCATTCCATCATCTCTTAAACCTTCCCACTATCTCAACTTCAAATGAGCCCCCCATTCATCCTCTCCCCCCTCCACGACCCACCCTCACCCAGATCTGTTGTCTATTTTCTGAATCTTTAGGAATTTTTACAACAGAACTTGCATACAAATATATGTACATACATCAGCCAGTGAATATTTGGTATGAAACGTATATTCCATTACATACTGTATTCTATTGTACACCTCATTCTGTTGCTATATGTCTGAAGAAGTGGACATGTCCACGAAACGTTACATTAAAATATGAAAGTTAGTCACATGTTTTTTGACTTTTGTATTGTTTTGTTTTTCTTTGATTTTTGCCTGGAATTCTTGCACAGACTAACATGGTAACCTTCTCCAAAAATTCTGCATATCAAAAACACTCTTATCATAAAGTTTAACACGAGCTGACTTACTTACCAACCAAGTGCAATCTCTGTATGTTGAAATCTATAATCTGATGCCATATATCTGACATGTTGTTATCTCTTTTTCATATGTCTGATAAAATAGCTATAAGTTGTCACACAAGCTACAGCTACTGTTCACACATTTATTCAGGATATAGGTAATTCATCCTCTTTTTCACATATCCATCCTAGACACATGCATAGTTACATCAAAATAGCTGAACATAACTCTTAAAAAGAAACTAGAAATGAAATACATATTATCTGGGCCCTTCTATTCAAAGTAAAAATTCTGCCAGACATTCTCAATATTTTAGATTGAGTTTTTAAGGTTTAGATTTGGTCCATAAAATTTCTATTCTAGAAAAATGAAACTTTAAATTTGTGAATGTATTTCCAAAATATCTTCCCTTTGTAGATTAGGCATGCATTAGCTTGATCTTGCACTCTACTGCCCAGAACACATAATCCATCTTGTTACTGCAAAGCAAAAAACACAGATAAAAGATTCTCAAGCCAGGGGATTTCCCCCCCTGTCCTGCTGCTTCAGTCTGATATTTTGCTCAAATGCCTGGAACTGCTTGGCAAATATTGAGAGCGAAAAGTTATCGATGCATGTTTCAGAAAGGCCATCTCCACTGGAAACTATTATTTAATTTTAAGATGAGGCAGAACATGATTTTAATAAAGTCAGAGATCTACTGGCTGAAGCCTTTGAAAGACAGAATAAGAAGTATAATGTAGCTTGCCAGAATTTATTGCAAGCCTCGCTTCTGAGATTATATTGTTAAAGGAAAAGCTAGGCCTAGAATCCCTTTGTGCTTCTATCTTTTCATGAAGAGATCATACCAAATAAAAAGGATCATTAAGCTTTAAATTAGATTCCCAGGAAAGCAAGAAATTTCACTTTGGGTATTGCCTAGTATCAAGATGTCATTATATATATATTTTTTGCTAAGGCAGAGAATGGGTCAGAGACTATTCGGGCTGCAATTGTGCTGTGCAAATAATGACTTTAAATTTAAAAGCAAGACTTCAGGTAGGAGCTGGGTGTTTCAATTAAAAGGCTGATGACCACATCTGAATAAGAACAGATATGAGTTTCCCAAATGAATAATATTTGCACTTCAGAGTAGATTTTTAGCCATAGGAGCTCAAGCAAGCTAGGATCGGAGAACAAAACAGCCAGCAGCGTGCATTCAGACATCGGAGAAGGTTACATTAAAGTGCTATAACCTTAAAATGTGGACTATGAACCTGTCCACATTGGCATATAGAGTTATGGTATATGGTCCCCACAAAAGCACTTTTTGGCACAGTTAAAAAGTCCTTGTCCACTTGTGTTTCTACTTTGAACAATCCATCCTTCCCCTTTAAAGACTGGGCCATATCTTTCTGGCATAGGAGTAGGGCGTGTCATCTTCTGGAGATGATTAATTGAGATTCAAAATAGCTCTTTGTTCTGCCTTTGTAGACGGGTATCAAGAGTTAAAAGAGATTGCACTGGAGATAAGAACCTTTTAAGCACCAGCCAGATTGCACCAATTTTCATAATCTGGAGAGGCCCCATAGTGATGGGAAAACAGCCAGGGATTTTTTTAATAATAATAATAATAATAATAATAATAATAATAATAATAATAATAATAATAATAATAATAATAATAATAATAATAATAATAATAATAATAATAAAAGTTGTAGCACCAGAATTTTATGCACCTCAGGTATGACCCACTGATTTCAGTGAGACATAATCATATATAGGAATGCGGAATTCACATTTTTCTCTTTCTTTTGATACCCCTTAAGGGCTCAGTTCTTGGCTGCCTTCATTACTTTCTTCCTCTTAGCAATCAGATTTCCTCCTCTGGCCTATGATATTCTAGATGCAGTAATGGTAGCCAATGCAACTTTCTGTTCCCTCCATATCTTCTGCTGTTCATACAAATATTTCCAACTGTCTTACAGCTATTTTTGCTGGGCTGATTTATCATTACCTCAAACTCAATATGCAGAAAAGAGAATGCACTGCATTGCCTCCTAAACCACATTGGCCTTGTGCTCTTTCTCCAAATGACAACATTAGTCTTCAGTCTTCTTGGCATTACCTTTGATCCATTTTTTTCTCTCTCTCCCAGCTTACAATGCTACCATTGCTGAAGTCGTCTCAATTTTCTATCCATATCATTTATAAAATCCATCATACCAAAGTAAACATCAAATTAGCAGCCCCCTTTTACCTTCTTCTTAGCATTTTTCCGCAAGTGTGGAGTCCGCTTTTTGGATCCTGAAACACCACTTTGCCCAATTGTCTTTAGGTTGCAGGGCAACAATTTGCATATGCTTATTGACAGTGTCCTGCCATCTCTGTTTTGGTGGCCATGTGGCTGCCAGCATTTGAGTTCCAGGTGGTACACAGTGTGGGAGACAGTGTAAGGTGCTGCTCTGAGGTCATGTCCATACCAGCAGAGCTGGGTTTGTTACATTTTCTCTATTATTGATACCACACCTAGTTGCTTTTAGGTAGCATCATCTATGATGTAGTTGGGTAGGAAGATACCATTTTATCCCACTGGTTATTATAACATTTGCTTACCAGTTAGCCCTCAAAGATCTGTTTTATGTCTTTTTCAAAAAATTTGTCAAAAATTGTTGCTTATGCTAGAAATAGAGGTGGGTACCAATCAGAAAAATGGTGATTCATTTCAACGTGATCCATCGAGGTTGATGAATAACGAATTTCCAAATGTTTTCTTATGAAAAAGAAAATTTTAGCTTGTCTCAGTAGCTAAAATAAATTTTAAACAAATTTTAAACAACCCACACTCCCCCCCCCAAATTGGCGCATTGCGGGGAAAAGTACAGCTTGTTTAAAATGTCTTTTAGCCACCGAGACAAGCGCTTGTTTAAAATGTTTTTTAGCCACTGAGCCAAGTGCTTGGCTCGATGGCTCAAAGACATTTTAAACAAGATGCTGCTTCTTCCCCCTGCCCCTCCACCAAATCAGTCACGTTGCGGGGGGAAACACAGCTTGTTTAAAATATCTTCGAGCCGTCGAAACAAGTGCTTGGCCAGTGGCTTGAAGACATTTTAAACAAGCCGCCGTTTCTCCCCCACCCCCCCAACCAGGCAGGTTGGGAGGAAGAAGCGGCAGCTTGTTTAAAGCGGTTTCCCATAGGAGTGCACTGAAACCCATTTCTCCATAATGGATTGCTTTTTAATGCATTCCTATGGGAAACCACACCTGGACTTACGATATTTATGACTTACGAGTGTGCGCTTGGAATGAATTAATCTCATAAGTTGGGGTCCCCCTGTATCTAAGTTATATATCCACAAATTCCACCCCACCCCCCCACCCCCACCCCAGAAGTGCCCTTTAGCAACTGGCTTGGGGAAACCCAATCTTCAACAAATTTGGAGGGATTATAGAGGAGAGTCACAGGAAACATTTGTGTAGGCTTGGAGTCTCAGGGTACCTTGGGGGACTTTCCCAGAGGGGACTATTTGGGGGTGCATAACTCAGACATCAGAAATCCAATCTTGGTGGGACTGGAGAGACATTTTATGGAAATTTTTTCTGGGTGGCTCTTTGTTGTTGTTGTTCAGTCATTCAGTTGTGTCAGATTATTTGTGATCCCATGGACCAGAGCTCACCAGGCCTTCCTATCTTCCACTGCCTCCCAGAGTTTTGTCAAATCCATATTGGTTGCATCGATGACACCATCCAACCATCTCATTCTCTGCCGTCCTCTTTTCCCTTTGCCTTCAATCTTTACCAACATCAGGGACTTTTCCAAGGACTCCTCTCTCCTCATGAGGTGACCAAAGTACTGGAGCCTCAGCTTCAAAATCTATCCTTTCAGTGAACATTCTGGGTTGATTTCTTTCAGGATGGGTTTGATCTCCTTGCAGTCCAGGGGATTCTCAAGGCTCTCCTCCAGTACCACAGCATAAAAGCATCAATGCTGCGGCGATCAGCCTTCTTTATAGTCCAGCTTTCATTTCTATACATCACTACGGAAAAAACCATAGCTTTGACTATCCTGACCTTAGTTGGCAAAGTGATGTCTCTGCTCTTTAGGATGCTATCTAGGTTTGCCATTGCTCTTTGGGGGTACCTAAATAGGACATCAGTACCAAATCTTTACCAAACTTGGAGGGACTGTAGAGAAGCATCAAGAGAATCTTCTATGCAATTTTGGTGTCTCTAAATGCATTGGGGCTCATTTTATAGCCCAGTGAATTAATGAACCAAAAATTGCCAAAGAAATTAATTGATTTGTATTCATCAGCAGTTACCAATTCATGTGAATATGAATGGATGAATTAGCAATTTTTGAATGAATTTTGCAATTTGTCTTTAAATCGATGCCCATTTCTAGCTAGAACCCTTTAATTCTGAATTTCTATATATCCATTTATTTAGAGGGCAATCATATTTTTGTTTTGTTTCCAGATAGCCAAACATTATGTGTACGAACAGGAAGTGGCCTTGAGAGTATATTAGCTTTCAAAGCAATCCTGACAGATCCCAAGGTTAATATTTGTTATTATCTTGCAAGGCCAGGCTGAAAAACCAATATAACATTAAAAGTCAACACATTATGATATGTTGTCCCAGGATTTTTCTTATGGAAATGCAGCTGGAAACAAGTAAGTTGTGATAGTATTAAGATGTCACAATGAGGAAGCAATTCCAGCTTAATGTACCAACAAATGAATGCATAACATGTGCCCAAATAGTCTCCTTCCTTACATCATTCCTTCTAGTGAGCAAAACAAGCTGAATTGGACAGCTCCTATGTATTATGTATCTGAAAATAAAAATAATTACAACTGCTATTGAAATGGAGAGGTGCTGACAATGTAAAATGTTTACTCAGTAAGAACTACATTCTACCATTCATTCTCCATTGGATTTCTAGAATGTTTTGATTCCATTTGCACCTTACAGTAGGACCCCCATATCCACTGATTAATTCACCACTGATTCAGTTATTGACAGTTGGGAAGAGGAAAAAAGTTAAATAAATAATTCAGCAGCCGCAACGCAAGCTACTGTCACATACAGCAGCTGTAAAGCAAGTTACTGTCACAAAACAAAAGTTTTCTGGGATTTTTGGCATTCCCTCTTATCCGTGGTTTTCATTATCCATGGGAAGGCCTGGAACCAATCCCCAGCTGATACAGGGGTCCTACTGTGCTTATAAGATGCAACTGAATTTCTCTAGATCAGAGCTGTCCAACTTTGAACAGGCTGAGGTCTACTTTTTTTGTATTCATGTTGCAAACAGGTGACCACCAATTTGGCCACAAAAGAAGAGAAAAAGCTGGATTCAATCCTCCTAGTCACATCCCATATGTTCTCAACATAGGTCATTTGCTAAGAGATGCATGGGTTGATCTGACCCATATAGCCCTCAATATTCAAGGAGGAATCTGGTTAATTATTTTAGATATTTTGAGTACATCCTTCAAGGTCATCTACTCATATAAACCTGCTTATTTGGGTGGACTGCTTTTGATCAGAATCATAGTAAAAGCAAAGCAAACTGTTCTGTTTAAACACCGCCCTATAGTGCTTGAAACATTTTCTGGGTGGTTTACAATTTAATTATGCAGGCCACACATTGCCCCTCTCCAGAGGTCACTCATTTTAGTGACTTCAAAAGGATAGAAGGTTGAGTTATCCATGAGCCAGCTACCTGGAATTGAGCCCCGTGTCATGAGCACAGTTTTGGCTGCGGTATATAAGTTGAACCACTTCACCATGTGGCTCATAGCCCTGTGGTGCAGTGGTTAAATGCCTGTACTGCAGGAAAAACTGTTCTCATAACCTTTAAAGTGCACTTTTTAAAGAGTTTTGAGCAAAAAACCAGGTGTCTGTGCCTTTTTCCTAGGCTCCAGAACAGATTAAACAGTTTCCCATTCATTCCTATGGGAAACTGTGTTTCGGATAACGGCGTGTTTCGGATAACAACTAACCTCTGAGAATGAATTACCGTCGTTATCCGAGGCACCATTGTAGAGTCAGAGCTATTGCATGATGCCGGTCAGTTATACTAAGGCCAATAAGACATGCCTCTGGTAGTTGGCCAAGACTGATTACATAGAGAAGGGGGGTGTCAGTTTTCTAGGAACTTCAATTGGGCTCATTTGGAGAGTATTAGTCCTAGAGGAAGATCATTGTTGGATGGCATCTCCAAGAATTCAAGTCACATGGCTAAAAGCAACATTGGGAGTGGGGTTTGGGGATGTATTGCTTAAGACACGTTTTTGATTTAAATTCTGCTTTTCTGCCTACTCAGGAACAAGAATGGAATCCCAACTGAAATCCATACTTCCAGCTGTTCTTAATTTTCTAGTCTGGACTGGCATTATCCCATTAATGCAAAAGTTATAGCACTATAGATATATAGTGTAATGTCATTGCTAAAATAAAGTACTTTTCACTGTGTGTTGTTGCCCTCTGTTGTTTGCAGAGGTATTCTGGATCAATCCCATTTCATCCAAACCCCATCTCTGTGTATTTGAAAATTTACTAAATTTCCATTTGATTGTGTTCAATATAAAATGTCTTGACTGATGGATTATAGAGTGCTTTTATATAACCCCAAACTCAATTTTTCTATTCTTGGATTTTCTCTGCTCTTTATTATCCATAATTGGATAACTCCTCTCAATTTTCTCATTGGAACACTGAAGATAAGGTTTCTGTTTAATCATTTCACTTTAATACTAGCAATCAGACAGGATATTGCTGCTTTTAAAAATAAGACAATGACATTTAATGACTTTTATTTCTTCATATGCAAAAGATGAATTTATGTGCTGAAGTCATCATTACATTTAGAAACTGTTCTCTCTCTCTCTCTCTCTTTCTCTCTCCACTTCAAATGATTCAACCTGTAATCCCCTACTTTTATTATTATTATTATTGGTGACTTTTAATACATTATTATATGTACAGTCCTTTTCCTGCAAATTTAATTTCCTCCTGTTTTCAAATTAGTTTCAAAGTATGCATCCAGACAAAGTATTGGCCATATTTGGCTATTCATATTGAAGGTCAAAGAAAGACTGACCTCATTTGGAGAGGCAACAGTATTAGAAGATTCTTCAGTGGTGAGTGCATTCTTATATGAAATGGTTTGTTGTATCTTTGTTCACATAGAACATATAAGCCTGCCTGTACTTGATGCAAATGTACAGATGAAACTCAAAAAATTAGAATATCATTCAAATATTCATTTATTTTAGTAAGTCAACTCAAAAGGTGAAACTAATACATGCTAAGCGAAATATGGCAAGCCTTACTTTGGTATAATTGTGATGATTATGACATGCACTTTATGAAAACCCCAAAAACTGGCATGATTAGTTACCATACTTCATAATCAAACAGGGTTAAATCTAACCATTGCTCTCAACTAGAATATACACTACTTGAATGATTAGTTAAGCCAACACATACATAAATCCCAGTGATTCAGTGAGTCTACTCTAGCTGGAAAGAAAAAATTGAAATAGACCATAGGCAATAATTCTTTTCCATACTTAAGATATCAACATAGTGTGATTTCCACTAGATTGGTTTTAGTGTAACCAGTCATGCCAAGTATTGGGTAGCAGTTAATTTACTCAATCTTTACAGAAACTGATGCGGGAACTTGACCATGAGACCTATGAAACCTTGAGCAATTAAATCATATCTAAATCCAATGTGATGCCAGGAACCAACAGTGTTAGTACCAAAGGAAAGGTAGAAGCAATTATGTTGGTCAAGCTTTATGATGGAGAACTACAATAGCTATGAAAGTACAGAGATATGGAAGGCAGTGGGAAACCATCGGAGCATATCTTTCGAGTAGCCATCGTCATCACCACTAGAGAGAAAAATAAAAAAGGCCCCCATTTCCTGCCAGGATTTAGATGACATGAGGGTGCTAAGGGTGGGTTAGATTAGGAACTCCGAAAATGCAAAGCATATATGAGGTAGGAAAAAAATCCACAATACAGTGAAAGAAAGAGACAAATGAACATTCAAATCATTGGAGTAAGTGAGGCTTTCTTAGCGTGGGACAGATAAACACTAACCACACTGCATATTGTTCGGGCATTCATGATGCACAATGAAGTTACAGAGTTGCAATCACAGGACAGAATCCTCTTTGTTCCCCCTGCTTGCGGAACAGTCCATTGTTAGAATGACTGGACTCTATTGGAGCATCCGCTATCCCTGGATCCAAGCAGAAGTCCTATTGCTTTCAATGGGAAGATCTCAGAATGGGAAGATGAAGCATTATGACCTGAATACACTTAACCGAATACTGGTCCTAGTGCAAAAGAATTAGTGCAGCCATTAGTGCTATATTCACATCAGATGAAGCATATCTGGCTATGACAGTCCATTCCAAAGATATCAACATTGTAAAATATGTACCACAACTATTGATAACACTGACCAAAGTACAGAAAAATCTGTGGGGAATTCAAAGGTATTATAAAGAATACCAAAAAAGCAATTCCTGAGGTATATATATTTTGAGGGTTATTATTAAGATAAGAAAAGTAGCCTTTAGAGTGTTTTTTTAAGCTGGGGATGAGGGTGGGAGTGGATAATTAGTAACATTAAATGAACATGGTTAAAGAACAACTCAATTTTGTGAAGAAACACATATAGTTAGCCACAGGACATTCAAATGATCACCTAGGAGATTGTATAAATGCAAATTCCCCATGAGACAGCACTAATATTATTGAAGCCAAGATAGCAACTGATTATATTGTACCCTATTTAGTGAGAGGCTGCATACGCGGTTTTTAAGGAGGGATTCATAAAAGCATCCGTAAGATGCTCAAGTAGCTCACATACACATGCTATTTGTTTCAAACTGACAGAAGCCTTATTAGACGTGACAACAGAAACCTCAAAAACAGAATGGTAATGAAAATAAAACTAAAAAGGAGATGATAGGAGAAATATTAGGAATTGGGGGAAGGGGAATAGCAAAAACATCACATACAGAGAACTGTAGAAACGAAAGCATTAGAGAAATGAAGGGGAAATGATGTTTTGAACAATGGAGTTCTGAACATTACGAAGGTCCATGACTCCTTTATTGTGCACTAAAGAAGGTACCTGGTGTATTTAAAGATCACAATTCTACTACTTAGGAATACGAACAGCTCTCTGACACCCACTGTTCCTTGTAAGGTTTGTGCACATGTCAGCACGCAGAGCTTCATTGGTGCTATATAGTAGCAGCCAAAGTCAGTGCCTGTTCACCTCTGGGTTTCAACTGACACCCCGCTCTCTGCAGACAAGACGGACAAGAAGCTCACACAGTGGAGCGGGGGAGAAGGAACATCGCTGAGACCTTTTAATTTTTAAAAAAATTACTATACAATTATACAAAGGGCAAATACGAATAAAAGTAATAAAAAGAGAGAGAAACCAAAAAGCTTGGGAGGGACATAATCCACAGTAGAACGCACCATAAGTGGTCTCTTATCTCTTTATTTAACCCACTCACTATCATTCAAAAGGATCTCTACATTGCTTCATGTGATTCTGGAAGCTGCTGCCCATTTTCCTCCCTTTGCTAGGCACAAACTACACAAACTATAAGTAACGCCTAGGTCACTTCAACATAATTCAACTCCATTTGTTTCCTGGCTTTTCAAACTTTTTTGCATTAACCTCTCAGCAAGAGTAACATTCCAAGCACATTTATACCGATTATTTACGGATAAATCTTTTCCATATTTCCATTTTCTAGCTAGCTTTTTTGCTCCCAATAGCATGCTAGGTAAAGGTAAAGGTTTCCCCCACACATTCGTGGTAGTTGTGTCCGACTCTAGGGGCAGTGCTCATCTCCATTGTCAAGCCTAAGAACCAGTGTTGTGCAAGTCTGTGGTCATGTGGCCAACATGGTTGACTGCATTTCTGCGCACAGAACACTGTCGACCGTCCCACTGTTTATAGCAGTACAGTCACCCCCCGCCGATCGCGGGGGTTAGGGAGCCACCCCACCCACGATGCATGAAAATCCATGATATGCAGAAGCGGGTGGGGTGGGGCCTGGGGGGTGATCGCGCGCCTGTCCAAGGCTTCACGGAGGAGAGGAGCGTGGGGGGCAGCACAGAGCAACCCAATCATCTGCTGTCCCCTGCCGCCGCCCCCCCCCCGTGGCTCTGAGGCTTCTCAGAGGAGTACAGGGGTGGCGCGGAGCGACCCAATCACCCACCACCACCACCCACACGGCTCCGAGGTGCAGGTACTGTGATCCTGAGATGTAGTGGGACTGCAGTACCTGAACCGCGAAATGGCAGGGCTGACTGAACCTATTTATCTACTTGCATTTACATGCTTTCAAGCTGCTAGTTTGGCAGGAGCTGGGGTTAACAGTGGGAGCTCGCTCTGCATGGCACCCAGGATTCGAACCACTGAGCTGCCAACTTTGCAGCTGACAGTTTCAGTGCTCTAGCCCACTGAGCCACCACACCCCTAACATGATACCTGTCAGCAAAGGTAAAATCGTATTTGGAATAATAACATATCAAAAGAATCTATTACTGGTATATCAGAAGGATAACTGGACCTGAAATGCAGATTGAAACCAAAAATGCATTGCAGATGAGAAAAATGGCAAACCTGTACTCAATAATGTTTTCACAGAAGTATTAAAGGTGACAGAATCCAGTCATCCAGAAACATTTACTATTGTCCTCAACATATTGTGAAGTTCCTGGCATTTAGAAGCCTCCACACATCTGGTTGTCTAGGCATGCTCCTCCAACATGACACCAAGAAGCAGTTAGCATGTTCTGATTGTATATATTTGATCTGTGTATGAATGGGAATCGTAGACTCCATACAATAGATGGTGTCACTTGATTTCCTCACACCAGAGACTTGCTTTTACCTGAGAATTCAGTGTGATGTTTGACATCAGAAGGGTGGAGAATGGAAAGATGGAGGCCTGACAGATGTTTCTGTGGTTCTCAGGCTCCTTCAAACCCGTGCTATTGAAATATTGTCGTAAATCCCAGTTCCAAATTTCAGTTGCAAACCTCTAAGAACCCTTTAAAACAAACAGAAGGTGCTTGCTCTAGAGGAGTTCAGCATATTTTCCTGCATTTGGATACACTAAAGTTTTCCACCTCTGGCATGAAGGTTAATTTAGGCTTGACACACAAAGATATAAGGCTAAGCAAACTCTGAAAATATGAGAGGAAGCGGCAATGGTCATCCTCCTTCACCACAATAATGTTCTGGTTTAGATAGCACAGCCATTATTAAAGGATGATGGGGATACAGAGGCCAAAATGACATCTTGAGGACGACAAATTGCTCTCCCCTTCCTAAAATGATGAATGAGAGAGGAAGACGCATGCAGCAGCACGTGATATGAGTGGAAAGAAAAGGTGTTTCACCTTTTAGTTCTTGTGAATTGGCTTCTTTTTTCACCAAGTAAACACCTGGTTTGCTCAGTCACATCCTATTCCATATGCTGTACATTCATCAAACATGACATTTCTAGATTTGAATATGGCAGCCTGGTGGCCATAGAATATGAAGACCATTCAGTGCCCAGTAGAAACCACCATGTTAAACCAGAAGCATATATGGTGCTTGGGTTTTATTTGTAATTTAATAAGGAGAATTCTTACATATTTATATCGGCAATAAAATTCCAGATGACTTCAGTGGGATCAAATTTTCATCCACTTAATTCCTCTTTTATGTGTTCATTTCAGTATCTTAGGGGGGAAATTGGGCTATGATCATTAATATGAAGCTAGCCATCTGGTGCTGATATTTTTCTCTTTGTTGGTTAAGGAAACAATCCTAATGTTGCAATTATTATAAGCATGGGTTTTATTAGTTAATTTTCTTCAACAATCAGATGCAGAGAAGAGAATGAGATGTGGCATGACAGATTGTATCTGTTGTATCTAGTGGCCCCAAAGGCAGCAATTTATGTCTTAAAAATGTACTAATTATATATGTCTGTTGCTGCCTATAATAGCCCCCAAATGGTTAAGAATGGAAGATACTGTCACGAAGTATTGTTGCAAACATGCTAATCATTAAAATGAAATGTAGATTGTTTGTACATATTTGGTACAGTTTTGTTGTATCAATTAACGAACAACGTGGAACTGTAAAGCGATGCTGTGTATGTTAATCATGTGCAGACTTTAAATAGAAAATGCTTGATGGCAATGACCATAGACTTACACAGAATTGTAAGCTTTTACAGCACACTAGCAAATTTCCACTTTCTATACAAAACACACTGTGATAGGATTGTCCTCAATGTCCTCATACAGGTTTTGCTAGATTGATTCATCCCAACATATAAAATAGTAAGCTTGCTTGCTTGGATCTATATGTTGAATAGGCACTTATACTGTACATTTCGTTTTAAAATGAACCTGCACTTCAAATCTATGTGGCCCTAATTCATCCCATAATGAGAACATTTAACCAATGACAATGGCTGCTTCAACAAACCACCATGGCATGACTACAAGGTAGTCCATGCAGTCCACAACCTCAGTGTTCACAGTCCGTTAATATGCTTGCGCTAATTGGTCCTGAGACTAACAGTATGCATGGTATGATATTTCAAATAAATATCCCTTTTTAGAGAACAAGGCAGAGTTTGAAAAAGTTGAACTGTTTAACTACATCTCCCTGAATCCCCAGTCAGCATGGCCAATAACTTTTCCAAGTTGTGGAAAAAGATTAGAACTAAAGGGCCCAATAAATGATGCTTTCAGTCTTGGTTTGTACATCTGAACAGAAATGAAACACACTACAGAAATGAAAGCCGAGAACTATCAGATATATCTATTACTTTATTTTTGCTGATAAAAATCCAGCAGGGTAACCAAGTGTTACTATTCTAGATTTGGAGTGGTGAAAGATCAGGGAGGTTTTCACAAGATTGGTAAGTTTTTCGCAGCTGAGTTAAATTCCTGTGCACAAAGTTCCAAAGTTGGTCTTACAGTGTGCTTCTTATACAGTACCCCCATAGTGCTTAAAGCTCTCTCTGGGTGGTTTACTGTTTAATTATGCAGGCCATACTTTGCCTGACCCCAGCAAGCTGGGTATTCAAGGTAGTAAACCGTACTAGGTACACTGCAAGAATCGCAATTTGATGAGTCAACTACTTATAAGATTCACAGATTCCACAGGACCTACTCTAGTCACAATCTTCTGTGTTAAAAGTTAGTCAAAGTTAGAGCAGGACCATTTAAAGTCATGACGTGTTTAGAGAAGATGACATCCCAAATGCTCTCTTTATTCAAGGTGCCTACTCTGCTGTGATTTATTATTTCAGCTACTGACTGTTTAGCATTAACCAGGAGATCCTGCTAAGGACATAAAACATTTTCACAAAATAAAACGAGTAAAGTCTTAATATTGCTGTCCCACCAGCAGCCTCTCAGAAAGCAGATAGTCAGTATTTATAAGCTTGTGAAAGATCTAGAACCAGGGGAATTACATTGATAAGTTCTCCATTTGTGCTATTATGGTATGGTCGTAGGGATCACGCTGTAAATAAGTGATTGAAGCTGTGATAATCAAAATCTTGATCAACTATTATTACGATGAAGTTGGCTTCGGGTTACAGTCACGACGGGTATTGAAAGCAGCCTTTTCTCAGGTCCGCTTGGCTTGGAAGTTGTGGCATGTGCCATGTAATCAGCTTTGGCCTATAGTCAGAGTTGTTCACAGCTCAGTTTCCACAGGTGTGCCTAGTTTGGTTCATTTCCTGTGTTGTGAAATTGGAGTCAGAGTTCCTAGAGCTACAGGAAATTTCTTGCTACCTAAATTTAATATGAAAAAGGAGAAAGCAGGCAGAATTTTGTTTTTGGTGATAAAATGTTTAAAGGAACAATGCTTCACCATTTAGGTAGCTTGCAGATACTGGCTTTCCACAAGGGTCCTTGTGCAGTATAGTATGCTGAAAAACCTGCCTTCAGGTTAGTTTTTTTTCAAATCCAGAAGTCTGTTTTGGATTAGGCATTTCTACCTTCTCACCCTACTACCCACTGTTTGAGGAGAGATTTCTCAAATTGTCATTTCTCAGCAATGGTTATCATCTTATAGATTCCATAAAGTTCATTCTGTTTTGCCTCTTGATTTGGCATTAAAATCATAGAAAAGAACAGTTTCTGTTTTCTAAACTGGAACAAGATGTAGAGGCAGGAATGGGGAAAAGTGATTATGTACAGCCTAAATTGCTTACAGTTGGAGGTGCAAAGGGGATGAGCCTAGGAATTTTTCTGTCTCTGTGGCAAGACCAAATGCAATTGGAATCTAAAGGACACCTAGTTCATAACTCCTGATTCCAGCCAGCATTGTTTCCACTGGGTTTTGTGGCAGTGCCTCTGACAACATTGTAATGGGAGGTAGCATGGGCTCATCGTAACTAGGGTGCCTGTAATGGTTTAGTTTTTACCTCCTCCTCTATTTTTTATTAGCATTTGTCTCACTTGGTGGTGGGGTCCTCTGCTCTAGTTTATGCCTTCCCCTTGGCACAGTCACAGGCTAGGTCCGGGTGAACCTGGGACAACTTCAAATTGTTGTCAAATGTGTGTTTTAGTCTTCATCTGTCCCAGGAATTTTTGTGCTGCTTTGATTCTGGTGAGAAGTGAGTAGATTTTATCTGTCTGTTTTCTGTTTTTGTACAGTATATACAATACAAAGAAAGAACAGATGGATATAGAGTGGCCACTAATGTGAATTAAGAAAGAGTCCTGTTTTGTAGCTTCGTGCAGCATCTGGTGGTCTACTCTTAGAAACAAAAGGCTTGTTTAGATAGACCTTTTCTTTGATCCAGAATAATTCTTCGGCTTTTATGAAAAGGAACCAGGTAAACAAATATTAAGTCATACTGATAATCAGACTTTCATTATTATCATCTGTAAAAACAATTCAAAGCAGCAAACATATTTTCACTGATGGATTATGAGAGTTAAAAAACAACATAGTAATCTGGGAGGAAAATGTTGATTGTTCTTGCTTTTCAAAAAATTGAGTTCCTTAATTTAAACATTTAAAAATCACAATGATAGTATCATTTCATTCAACAAGTTCTAGCCAGACCCAGATTCAGGCGTTCCCATTGCCTGCTGTGTATATGCTTAGCTACTGAGGTCTTAATAGCTAAAGCCGCAAGTTTCCAACATTTTGTTTAACTCTGACCTAATTTGTTGAATTGCAGTGGCCTCAAAGCAGCAAGAGAATTATTCAGCCAAACCTATGTGGCTAATCAGGCCAGATTACTATGAATTTCAAAAGGCCAAGGTGAGGATAGATTCTGCTGTTGACTTTGTCCTTCTTAAAGACATTACCCCAGGCATGTCCAAACTTTGGCCCTCCAGATGTTTTGGACCACAGCTCCAATAGTCCTTTGCCATTGGCAATTTAAGCTTAGAATTCTGGGAGTTGTGGTCCAAAACATCAGGAGTGCTGAAGTTTGGACATGCCTGCATTACCCCGTCCCCATCAATCATACAAAGGTCCTTGGCCAGTGAAGACAGGGCTATTGAGACAACACTGGGTTAATCAACCAATAAAACATGGTTGGTTCCACCTTTCCCTTTCACATACACAATTATTACTGAAATCAGAGTTTAGAACATTGCCTTGAAACATTATTTATGTTGGGGGGTGGAGGAATATTTTTATTTGTTTGTTTAAACCAGCCATATAATAATTCCATTTTGTACTCCTACCATTTCTGCATCTCTTCCCCCCCCCATTATATACTCTTCTCATTTGCTGTACAAGGTGCATTCATTATTACTCCTCCTTCCCCCCCCCCAAAAAAAAATATTAAGGACCCGAGACAGCATCCACAAGATTAGTGGCAAGGATGGATTTCTATTTTTGCAGAAAGATACTTTGGCTGAGAACATGAAGCGGCAAGTGGGGTTGGTAAAAGTTTTATTTTATTTTATTTACGTGCACTCTAAAAAGAGGAAATAACAGAGATATTTCTAAGAGACAGGAAAGCCTGCGGCTACTTGGCAACAAATGATTGCAATTTAGAATTCATGTACTATTAAGAAATTCTGATTAAATTGGAAGGTCCTTGGGAAAAAGAGAAGTCATAGAAATGAAAAGCCAAGGGTGTCTGCAATTTGGGGAGCGGCCTCGTAGTGATTTTTCTCCTGGGAGGCTAAGTTTATGGAAGAGACTTGAGCCCCCCCCCCTTTTGTGGAATGAGCACCATCATGAGTGGATGTAAGTTCAAAAGAGTTAAGATTTGAGTGACACCCTTTATCAATAATATGCCAACTTTCCTACCTGTCTATTCCTATCTCATTATCCATCCTGTTTATGTACAGGAAAATTGCCTACACCCTGGAAAAATACAGTAAATGAGACATCTACTGTCTTCTGTGCTGTACAGAAGCAAGAACAGCAACAGAGAACTCAATGAAGCAGCCACTGCTGCCACCATCTAGAAATGGACCTTGAGGCTAAAATTGCAGGACCCAGATGGGGATCTGCCTGACCTCCCAGAGAGTGTAAGCTGCTGGTGAGGGCAGCGAGCAGGCATGGTATCAGCACAAGGGCTAGAGTGTCAGTTGCTACATCATCTTTTCTTCTTATTTGAAAATGAAATCCAATATTGCATGATCAGGGGGGTTATCCAGCTGACCATGTGCTTGGTTGACGATGTTCATGTTATTTTCACTTGGAAAATATTACCATCCTTTTCCACATTATAGTTCTACAGTGGTATTTGTTACCAAGTAAATATGCTTAGCATCAGGGTAGGAAACACAAACACACTGTTTTACCCAGAATCATGATGGTTTTATAATTTAACTAATTTTGAAGTGAGAGATTCCAGATGCTTAGAATATTTTTGGCTGCCACGGGAGTGATGCTATTTGCACTGTAGTTGTGCTCGCCAATGTCCAGGAAATATTCATTCAAGTTCACGGACATTTCCCTATGTTGTGTTAGCTGTGGCTTCCTTGTCCTCAACATGCATCAGCCCATATTGGACTTCTCAGAAGCGCTCTGCCTCGGTACAAAATGCAACCATAAGTTTGGAGAAGGTGAAAAAAGATGCAACAACCAAGAAAAGAAACCAGTGCAAAATGAGATAAAATGGATGTCATCTGGCATTCCTCCCCCCCAAAAAAATAAAAAAATCAATTAAATCAGTGCAGGACCTGAAATAAATGATAATATAAATGCTCCATTTGGAAAGTCGTTGGTAAATAAGGCAATGTGATGCTTGTGTGGCATGGCTCATTTCTGGCCTGATCAGAAGGTTCCTGATTAAGAGAATCTGTTTTTCATCAACCCATAGAATCAACTTTTCCGAGCTCAGATATATGTATCCCAGAAAGCTGACCATGGCAATGGGCACTGTCTTGTGTGCTTCTAACTCTAGCTCCACACCAAAGATTTACGCCTGCTGCGGCCAGTAACAGACATTATGGCAACTCTTGTTTGCCTGCTAATCATGTACCATCCCGTTCAACCTTTTAGCTATACTCACTATTCTATGAATAGATTGCCTAGCTTCAGAAGCAAGGCATGTTACTAAATTGCAGATAAGGTTCCTTAGCATGTTTGATTTAATAATAGAGCTGACTGTGTAACTTTTAACTCAAACATTTCCAACAATATTTATTAACTGATTAATTTGTGTTGTGTGTGGAAAAAAGAATGGTGTCTTGTATGGCCTGGAAACACAGAGTCAAGATATACAGTACCTAGCTTCTTTTCAGAGTTTTAGTCTTTTTCTCTCTCCCTGTCAATATCTATGATAAACATGTATAATTTACAGTCTAGCACTTATGTAGGGAAAAATATGTGTAGCAAATGCAGAAGATAAAAATTAATGTGGGGCCTTTAAGACTTGTTTAAATTGCTACATATGCCAAAGCAAACTACTTTGAAGGCTCGGGAAAGTTGTTCTAGACTCAATTGGTTGAGTACACATGTGTACAAATCTGAACAGTTCATACCAATTCAATTTTTTTATGTATGGGCCAAAAGGAAAAGAAAAAAAAGCTGGACAAGAATGGGAACCATATTTTACCAGTGACAGGCTATCAATGAAAGCCAGTGTAGTTTTGGGATAAACTGTTGGTATATGTATTTCAGAAAGGAAAGGGTATTTCTGGAGGGAAATTGGCTGGTCAATACCATGAAAGTTGTAACGGAGTTTATTTTTGTTATATTTGTTATATTTATGTCATATTGTTTTGTGTTTTGTTTAATACTTTCTTTTCCTTTACTGTATTTTGTTGTTCAATTTTTTTGTATTGTAGTATTATAATCTTTAATAAAAATAAAAAAAGAAAGTCAGTGTAGTTTAAGGACTGTTAAATCCAACTGGAGCTTTACATTCCAAGGAGAGCTTTGGATAACTTGCTCTCATCCACTCTCAGTTTCCCGTCTGTCAAACTGGTATTATCAACAATACTTCTCATTTCAAGGATATTGCAAGAACAAGGTAGATTAAAATTGCGAAGTTCTTCCCAAGTGAAGATAGGCAGCATTTAAGGCTTAGTGTCAGAAAAAGCTCAACATGGTTTGCAGACAGTTATCTTGTTCTCCCTGCTATTCCCATTTTTTTCAGTCAGATGACAGAAACTGATAAACAGTAACACATGTTTGCCCAAAGGGTTGAATAGGGATTTGAACCCAGCCCATTGAAGACCAACAGTGCCATCCACTGGGATTTACTGACACCTATTAAGAGTGAAAATAATCAGGCGATGGTATGCAAATTGTACTTCATAGGAATCCTGGAGCTCTTTAGAAGCTTGTCAAGTTTTGCTGCTACTGCTGCTGCTATTGTTGAAAAGGCAGCAAATAAGAATCTCTGACAAAACAGCTTTGTCACTTCTGCTGTGGCAAGTACAGGAATGCTTTGAGCACGTTCTGGAATATACCCTCTGTCAGGCACAGTGTGGGGATCCTGTACAACAGCAGCTAGAACACCAGCATCCTGAGAGGGACCTTTGCACTGATGCCTTGTCTTGGCTTTCCTCTCCATCATGTCTTTTGGGTTTTCCCCCCCAAAAGACAAGGCTCAGTGGTTGGCTTTTTGTAGAGGAATGAAAACACTTGCTACAACACAGAGAAAGTCTCCCTTGGAGCAGAGGGTGAAGAGAGGCAGCATCTGGGGGCTATGAAGAATTGCGGTGGCAAAGTTTGTAGCTTCAGAAATTACCTTATCTCTCCTGTTGGGGGAAAGTCCATCTGCCATCATGGCTATGGTTCAAACTGCATACACCAGACAATGTAAATAACTGTAGATGTTTTGGAACTTTACTGTCATAACTAAGATTATATGTTTTCCCCTATTTTTCTTTTTTATGTGAGCTTCATCTTGGACACTCCCCCCCCCGCTTCAATAAGTACTAGTACCCCCCTTCCTGAAAAAGCAGCTATAAGCATGTGTTGGGAGATTAAACTTCAAGAAAGTATAATTTTGAAACTCTTACATTTATATATTGTTCTACGGATCTATTTGCCCAGCTGGGAGAAGAAAAAGGAGAAGTAACTGTTTGACCTTGGAAGTCGCAATGTTTTCAAAACAAGACTCCAGATAAAGGCCTTGGATTTTCTCTCTTGTGCTTCTACCCTGTCTTTGCTCTCCTTTTTGCACCCCCTTGCTCCTGGAAGTGATTAACCCTTTAAGGTGGATTATAATTCGAGTGCAACCTGCACAGTGACCCAGAAATCAATGTCAGATGAGCAATGTATGGATCTGCTCGATAAGCTTCAGAATATAGTGGACTCTCTCCAGACTAAACTTTTTCCCAAGCTTGATTCAGAGGTGGATGAGAGTCCTGATTTTGGTCTGGATCAGAACACTGAGCCCAATATACAGGTAACAAGAAATATTCGGAAGGTATATTTGGAGAGTGTGGAATCTGGCAGTGCTTGGGAGAGTGTTTTCTCCGGAAGAGGAGAAAAGTCTCATCTTCAATCCGATTTGAGCAAGAAGTTGGAACAGAGCATTCACTTCAATATTCGGGTTTATGGGCTGTTTGCTTGGGAGACAAAATCCTCTTCAGAAACAGAAAAGAGCCTCAATCTTAACCTTGTTTGGAGCATGGGAGAGAGTTCTGCACTGGAGGTTTCCGCATCACAATTGCTAGCTGTTTTTGTGATTGTTGTATATTATTACAAGGGTGCCCATATGGTTTTATTTTAAAGCTGTCTAATTGTATGTGTATCTGTTATTTGGATTTATGCTGAACTGATCAGCTTTTGTAAGCCGCCCAGAGTTCCCTTTGGGAAGATGGGCGGGGTATAAATTTAATAATAAATAAATAAATTAAAAAATAAATC
Organism: Phrynocephalus versicolor; assembly: GCA_023846285.1. NCBI lineage: Eukaryota > Metazoa > Chordata > Lepidosauria > Squamata > Agamidae > Phrynocephalus > Phrynocephalus versicolor. The sequence continues at coordinate 1,070,602 of JAHTLZ010003518.1, read as the reverse complement.
ACAGGATGGACTGACAGGGAAACAACTTATGAATCCCTGGCTTAATGAATCAATCACCTAAAAAGCTATTAATGGATTATGATGAACTATAACGATATGGAAAATGGATAACAGAAATCTGCAAACCAGCCCGAAACAAAGTTTTGTTCTAGCTAGACATAATCATGTGATAGAAAGCTGTTAAAATTATTTACCTATTATAAAAAAACAAATATAGCACATTGAGATGTCCATTATATAGTAGTTTAATTAAATAAAGTAGATTAGCTAACTGAAAGTTCACTATCAGGATTGAATACTCTGTTAAGATTTGATGGTCTTGTTCAATGTTGCTCAATGTTGAAGTTAATTATTAAATGCAAAAATGGTCTTCAATATCATTTATTTACTAAGTTAACTAGAAACTATTTTAAGCCGTCAGGCAATTCACTATTAAGACTAGTTAAGACCATTGTTAACTATTGTTAACTGGATAGGCCAGTTTAACATTTTTATTTATGGAACATCTAATTTAATATTTGGATATGAAAAATGAAAAATGGAATGTGAAAACCAGCCTGAGATGCCAATTTGTTAGATCTTTAAATGTTAGCCAGGTAAAAAAAGAGAGGGATTTTTCCTTTTAATACAACAAGAAACAGAGATCAAGATGTAATGCTTTTTTTCCTCTTTTAATAACCCATCAAGTATTAATCTTAGACATACAAGGTTTCGAAAACTTGGTAAAATATATAAGAATAGAGAAAATTAAATGAGTTGATGTATATTATATATTTAAGGTTGTAGATTAGACAGACTAGTTTAACTTTGTAATTTGCTATCTTTATATCTTGTATTAGACAAAAATAGATGTAAGTACATACCTACTATATACTGAGTTAGTCAAATATAATCTAAGATGTTTAGTTAAACAAATAACTAAGTTTTAGGTTTGGGAATATTGCTAAAATTAAACTAGCTAACACAATATTGTAATATATTGTCTGTATTTTTTGTACTAGATGAAGACAGAGATAAGCAAAGACAAACATAATATTGATGGAAAATATTAGAATAACATTAATGGAATTTTTAAAGTAAATATAGAAACATGAAAATAATCTTGTTTAAGATGAGAGGAGAATTGTGAAACAACTTGGCCGATTTATTGGGGGAAAACTACTGATATATGTAACACGGCAGGAGATAAGTAATGTATCTGTTTTTCTACTTTGTTAGTTTTAAAAATAAAAATATTTTGTAAAAAAAGCATATGGGAAAAAAATAAAATAGGGAGAAGCCCAGTTCTCTGAACCAAGATCATTTGGTGTTATTGTGCAAGCATTCCAGCAATTCTTTTTTTAAAAAAGTGTACTGCCTGCCTCCTTCCCACTGCCTGGCCTCCTGCCTACCTTGTCCTTTATGCTGCCATCGTTGGATACAGTGGCTTGACCTCCCTTCTGGGAGTTGACCTGCCATCTCTGGGCATGCACCCACCTCTCAGATAGAAGGAGACACTTAGGTTGCTGTATTGCTGTAACACTATACCACTTCCTAAATGATACAAAGGGGAAACTGCTGCAGTCTGTGAAATATCAAACCCAACAAAAGGCAGGGAAAGGAGCAGGGGAGGAGGCATCAGTAACTGAAAGGTGGAAAACTGGAGTGATCAGAAGTGCTGTCTGGATGTTTCTCATGAGAGAAGAAATGTCTCCCATGTGAATGGAAGGATCCCTCAAATACAACATAAAAGACACTGCACTGAAGATAAGAGACTTTTAAACATAATCTTAATAGTTCTAAATCCTCCATCTAGTTGTACACTTAGTTGCAAGTCATAAATCTGATCAACCATAATTGCTAGACTTTCAGTGACAAATCATTAAGCATATTAGGTTTTTCTTCTCTTTGTAAATGCTTAGAAATGGTGATAGAGTAACCATTAGTATAAGAAGACCAAGGTTTGTTGTAGTCTATAATAAAAAATAAACTATTTTGGAGTTGCCACTTGTTTGCATTCAAAATTATTGTATAGTTCAAGACCTTGGCAATTTGTACTTAGTTAATATGTGAACTTCAAGAGTGTGGAAATAACAAGAATCCTAGTTATCTTCCTAATTGGAGTGGTGCTTACTATAAAAATATATGAAAGTGAAAGGCAGTCTCCATTCTAGCCCATACTGGTTTTATTAAATTTGTATATCTAAAAATATTTATCTACTAGTATACTGTACATTAACAAATATTCAAAGTGTACAATCCTTATTTTAATGAAAACCTTTCTATACCACTATCAGTTAACAAATAATGCGAAGTATTGCATGAAATAAACAAGAGAAAAATTTGCAGCAATAAAACCAGATAAAAACTTGAACAATTTCTGTTAAGCAGACTATTCAATCCTGTAGCCATATGTGATCACAGTGTCAGGGACCAGGCAGTGCCATTGAAAAAAAAATACTTTCAGCCCATAGCAAAAGAACAATATTGTTACAGCGTGTCTTCTATCCAAGGAAGGCTATTTGAAAAAATAGGTGCTATCACCCTTTCTGACCAGTTGCCAGTTTGATCGATGATGGCTGTGGCATAAAATATATCTTTACTCACTTGATGGACATACAAATAAAGGAGAGGATGCATAGTGGAGTAAATAAAATAAAAATCATGTGCTGCTGACCACTCAATTCTGGTTTATGATGACCACTTCCAGGTTCTTCTAAATATAGAGTACTGGAAGTGGTTTACAATTTTGCTTCTTCTAGGTGTGTTTCCTGTGTAGCTTGTCCAAGACCTGACTCCTTCCTTTGTGCTCTGAAGTCAGATACGTAATTCATTTAGTCTCAGTTATTCATTTATTTTATTTTATTTTAGAGTTAAGTTATTTAACTCTTTTTTGAAGCCTCAAGTCTAGTTTGGTAATGTATTGGCAGCAAAGGGAGCTCCCTTCACTAATGTACCAAGTTTATGGCAGGCTATTCCAGCGAGCAGCTTAGCTACTATATGTACCTCTATCACCAGCTTCCAGAGCGGCCTTAAGGGATGCCCACACAGAATATATTGCAGTAATCCAACTTCAGTCTTATCAATGCATGGGCCATTATGGCAACATTATTCTATCCCAACAATTAGCTTGATCTCAAAATATGCTGTCCCATAATGTTAGAAATTATTGATCACATCTGTTCAAAGACATTTAGAACATCAAAGTCCGTGTTGTAACATGAGTTATGCTCTCTGGGCAGTATTACAGAATGAAACATGTCACACTATGTTCTTTGTGCCTTGAAGGTAAGGATTCGACTCACAGAGCTTTTGCAGTTTCAAATTGTGATTCTGAACACGACTGGTAAGCCTTTTTAAAAATTCTCACACATTTCAGTGACAAATAGTGAAAAAGTAGAAAATGCCAGAAAATGGCCTGTTTCTTTCCAGTTTTCTCAGAGGGATAGGAAACAAGATATATATTTTTGAGTATGTCTTCTAAAGGCACTTACCCAAATAAAGTATGCCACAGAGAACACTCAAAATAGTATTATGGTTCAGAAAAACATTTACCTTACCTCAAGTTAACGTTTTGCTTTCTGTGCTTTTGAAGGGGAGATACGATGGAGTTCCCTACTAGAGGCACATGTGCCTTGCTGAAGGAAAGGAAATGGAAACTGTCAGCCATGTTTTATTATACTGTTCCTTTTATTGTGATATTCGTCGTGTTTTTATTACTCCTGTTCTTCAAAAAATAAAAAAATCAAGCAGGATCAGACAATTTGTATTCCCCAATTTTGTTTTGTTTTTTAACATTAGGATTCCTGGATTACCAACAAAATGGCCTGATTTTGATCAGCTCCTAGCACTTGTTGCCCTGCTTCACTAATTGCTTAACACATGAGACTTTGGATTTGTCCAGATTGACATTTACTCAGCTGAATGCTAGGGGTGCATCCTTGATTACATCATTGTTTTCTCTGATATCCCGATAACATTTATTTATTTATTTATTTATTTATTTATTTATGAGTATTTTCACCCTGCCTTTCTCCTTGTAAAAAGGACCGAAGGTGGCTTATGGTAATGAAGGATTATATACATTCCAATACAACTAAGACATGTTCAAGTGTTTGAGAACAAGGAATTGAGGGACATCTTGCAGCATTAATAGACAACATTACATTAAAGCTACAAGGTTATAAGTAGTTATAACCACAACGTCTATGTGAACTCATAGATTCATAAAAAATACACATGGTAGTCCATGTGCCTAAAGAGAAAGGTCTTTGGCTGTTTCTGGAAGGACAACAGAGATGAGGCAGTCCTGGCCTCTAGTGGGAGGGAGTTCCAGAGTCTGGGTGCAGCAGTTGAGAAGTTCCTTTCATGGGTTCCCACAAGACGTACCTGTGAGTGTGGCGGGATGGAGAGAAGGGCCTCTCCCGATTATCTTAACATCCAAGTCAGTTCATACTATGAGATTCAGTTTTTGAGGTAGCTAGGATCCAGGTCGTATAGTGCTTTGTAGGTCAAGGTCATCACCTTGAATTGTGCTTAATAGCTGACTGGCATTCCACTTATACTGATTACACTCAATCTTCTTCCATGACCTTTTCTGTTCAACCTATACCAAATTTTTATTCTGATTTCTTAATAGTTTCACAATAAGACCAAGTGGCTCTATGCTCAACTCTTTCTTCTTGCTGATCTAGCAATGTTTCTGTTACTGTAGAGCAACAAACATCAGAATTTCTATGCCCAAAAGCTGTCAAAACAATCTTAGAATTTAGCAGTGGGGTGGTGGTGGTCTAGGAACAGGTTTGCCTAGCAGTAGAATGGGAGGAAAATACTCTATTTTATTATATTAGTTGAAATATTTTTATCCACCTTTCTCCTTGGAAAAGACTGAGGGCAGCTTCAAATTCTCAAGGACAAGATGCAACCAAGAAACATAAAAGATATCATTCCAAGTTGAGAACAATGATTTTAAGAGTCATCTTACATCATTAAAAGGCAATATTAAAGCTAAGAACAAGAAGTAAACAAATAAAAGGGAAAAAAGCCACTCTGAGAGATGGAAAACTTACTACAAATTCAGTCCAAGCAGTAATGCATAACAGTCCATCTAAACGTAACGTAACAGATAGTCAGTCATTAAGGGAATGCTTGCCTGAAGAGAAAGATCTTCACCTGGTGGTGGAAGGATAGCAAAGATGGGGCAAGTCTGGCCTCCTGTGGAAAGGAGTTCCAAAGTCAAGGAGCAGCAACAGAAAATGTCCTCTCAGGTGTTCTCATCAGACGCACCTGTGAGGGTGGTGGGACTGAGAGAAAGGCCTCTCCTGATGACCTTAGCACTCAAGCTATCTCATAATGGGAGATACGGTCTTCCAGAAAGATGCAGGTTCTTTTTGAATACAAACTGTCAAATGTATTCTCCACTACTAGTACACTGAGTGCCAACTTAGTAAAATGTAAGGAATGGATCATATTAACCTTAGACACATTGCCTGAAATCCTGTTGGCCCATGAAAAGGTGATGACCTTGTTAGCCGGAGAGATTTGTCAGCAATGATAGATTTTTCTCTCTTCTTGTGCAGAAGATGTAGCTTGTAAATAATCCCTTTCATTGAGTGGAAGTGGTGGGAACTGCAAGACAGGAGAAAGATGTATCTCATTACTAACATCATTTCCATTCCATTCCATTACTGGGAGAGGGAGACTTTTGGTAACGTAAGACCTCCTCTTCCTGCCCCATGGCTTCTAGACAATGAAAGGGATTATTCACACAAGTCAGAAAAGCTATGGGAGAGAAAGGGGATGTATCATTACCAAAAAAATCTCCCCCTACTGGTGACATCATCACTCTTCTGCAGGCATAACTTTGCCAACAGGATTTCAGCTGTTGCACTTTTTAAAAAAAGACTTTCTGCAAACAGAAAAATGAAACAAAAAAGATGTTCTCAAAACTGTAAGTTAAAGGAGCACCAAAAAGGGAGGGAGAGAGTTTGGGGCTGGGTGGGAAATAGGGTGGAGAATATATGAAGAATGGTGAAGGCATGGTATGGAGATCCCACAAAAAACTGCTGTACAGTAATTGTATTTACTTGAACAGTGAAAAGCATGAGTACATTGATCAACAGCAGTTCGTATTATAAGGGTGGGTAGGCTTACCTGTAAGCAATTGGCTCTAGCATTTTATAGGTTTATTCCTCTGCTATCAGAAACACAGCTATGCTAAGGTCCAAATATTTGGTACACGTTAGTAAACAGAAGAGGAAAGAAAATCAGTCTAATCAGGAGAAAGTCTGATATACTTTTTTTTACCTCTGGGGAGATTTTCAACTATAACAATGTGTAGCTTTGAGCTTCTGACAGATGCTAATGAATTGTTGTTTACATGTTTGATTTACTGCCTAAACAAAGATAAGACATGCTCTTGAAAACACATTGAATGCACAATCCAAACACATCCATTAAATCTGTCACAATAAACATGACAGCTTTCTTCTAACCTAACAACTGGCATGCCTCATTTACATATTAATGAGAAAACTGGGATCAGGCAGCACAAATTGCTTCTATCTTCTGAGGGGGAAGTTACTGATCGACAGACAGCATTGCACTCTGGAGCGTAAATACCACAAGTAAATACTGCTGCCATTCTAATAGATTTTATTTTTATTTGCTGAATCTTGTCAACTGTTATTGATCAGTTGTCTTTGATACGTTACAGAGATAGAAGTTAGGATTACATTAGCACCCTTCACCACCACCACCAGCCATTTACTTACCATAAGCTATGTTGTATTTTCAATACATGGGAGAGTCTCCTGAGATCCATCAGTAATTCCATATTTGCACTGTTACATCATCCTTTAAATAGTAAGGAACAAGTATTGTTTGTCACCTTGTCTTTTCAATTGCTTTTTTAAACAGTACTTTTCTACACTATAGGAAGAATAAAATGCAAATCTGCAAAGCGTGCTTCCTTTTAATGAAAGAAAGTTGACAGAAGTCTTCAGAGCAGCAAAGGGTGGAATTGTTCAGCATATTTGCCTTTCCTGTGCATTCCCTGGCTCTCCAAATGCTGCTCCCTAAGGAAGTACAGGGCAGTTTTTGAAGAGCAAAGCAATATTTTATGACGGGAACAGAAGCACAAATCTATCCTATATGCTATACAAATAATGAGCTGATTTTAGCCCAGGGAAAATATCTTCAGTGTAAGTGATGCTTATTGTGAAAATATTGCAAATGTCACAATACAATATGGTAAGCACTGTAGTTAAAATATTGCTTGGCAGCCAGATTTACTCTCTGACTCTCAATGGAATGAAGAGAAGTTAAACACAGCAGCCCCGAAAATGAAAAAGGGACATTTCTAGAGAGAGAAGGATAGTTACCATCGTGGAAACCTGGCAAGCGGAGAATATCTAAGAGACGACTGGAGTATACAAAAGAAATGTGAAAGAAAATCAGTTTGTGCTGTTGGGTCACAGGAAGAAGACACTGTGAGAAGCATGAAGAACATGGTCATGTGCACCACAGGATATGTCTGTGTATGCAATGACTAATAAAAACGAATTACAAATTATATACTGTATTCAATAGCCCAACTCAGGGTTTTTCCTAGGCAGAGGTTTTAAGAGCAAAGCATCCCCCCTCCCCAATTAACTAAGCTGGTCCCAGCCCTGTAGGATAGGGCAATACAACATTCAGGAAAAAAACAGTTTCTTTGGTTAAGAAGAAAACTATCCACTTAGGTCAATCCTTTGTTCCCTAAGCATCCTCTGAGTAAATCCCCTACACAATAGGAGGCAAACCTCCCTTCTCTTTATCGTATACCACGGAGAGGAGCGGTCTCCACAGTGCAGGAGGCGCTTGGGGGCGATCCGGTCCATCGCCCCGGTGGTCCCCTCATACCACCTATCCACCAGGGCATTGACCGGATCGTCTGCCAGGCCGCCAGAGAGCTCCCCGAAGGCTTCCATGAACCTGGCAGGGTCCAGAAGCCTACGGGGGCAGGCCCAAATATAGGGCTGACGCTCCCCGCAGGGCGGGGGGGGGCGATCGACAGGGAAAATTTTAGCAGGTGATGGTCCGACCATGACACGGGCAGGGGCAAAACACCCCCAACCCTCAGACATGAATCTGACGACATGGAGGAAAACACCAGGTTTAGGGTATGGCCAGCTCTATGAGTGGGACACACAACATGCTGAGATAAATTCATGGAAGTCATGGATTCCATGAATTCCAGAGCCGCACAAGAGAGTTCCTCCTCTGCATGCAAGTTGAAGCCCCCAACCACCAAAAGGTGGGGGGACCTCAACAAAGCAGTCGAGACGAACTCCGTGATCTGTGGACGGGATTGTGCTGGATTGCGGGGAGAACGGTACACCAGCACAATGCCAAACTTATCTCGCTGACCCACTGATAGATGGAGGCATTCTACCCCAGGACACACCATTGCCGCAGAACTGCTAACATGAAGGGATTCCCTGTAAACGATGGCCACCCCGCCACCCCTACCCTCCGACCTGCCCACCCACTGGACCTGAAACCCAGGGGTGCACAAAAGGGCGCGAGAAGCCCCACCCTCAGCGCCCACCCAGGTCTCGGTGATACATGCCAGGTCGGCTCGCTCATCCATGATCTCGTCATGGATGAGAGGTGTTTTATTATGAACCGACCTGGCATTAACCAGGAGGCAGAAGTGGTTATTCAGAAGTGGTTAACCATTACCTTCTTCTGGGGTGGGGAGCAGGACTGTAAAGCTCACCCAAGGCTACACAGGCTGGCTCTGCAACCAGGAGACACAGAAGGGAATGCAACTCTCAGCCTCTACCTTCACAGACATATCCCTCACTCACTGAGCTATCTAGTCGGCTCCCTCATCATACCTCTTTACAATCAAAGGAAAATTACCTGATTTCATTCTGTGGCCCTAATTTCCAAATCAGTATGTATAGAACTAAACTTCACAGCTGCAGCCCATGTTGGAATTTGGAGCTTGGAAATAATTATTTTCAAAATCTGGTCGGCATACAGTAGAAGAGGTATGTGGAGCCAATCAAAGTTAATGTAGGATTCGATTTGATACCTCCTTCCCCTTAGGTCAGTGTTAGTGAACCTACGGCATGGGTGCTAAATGTGGCACTCATAGCCTTTTCTGTGGACACCCAACATTGTCCCTTCACAGCCACGTGTATTCAGGTTAAATTGCTGTATTGGCACTCTGTGAAAAAAATAGTGGGTTTTGAATTGCAGTTTGGGCACTCAGTTTCTAAAAGTTTTGCCATCACTGCCCCAGGTACTCTCTGGGAACAAATATGGAGCCAACATCATCTTGTGAGCATAAATAATTGTTACATTTTCCTACTCTTATAATTAGGTGCTTAATCACTGTTTCTCCACAAATCCATTACATTTAAATCTATTTGACTCTTCTCAAAACCTATTAATGGGTGCTTTTTTGAGATACTGAAACAAGTGTAAAACATAGTTTCAGAACGCAAAGCTTCTACTTGCTATTGGAAGGAATAATTAATTGCTTCTTTTCCATTTGCCACTATGGGATTGTGCCCAAATCAAAAATAAACAAGTGTTACTCTTAATTGACAGACCCACCAATTAAAATTTGCCCTCGTGAATTAAAATTGGCTCCCAGTAATTAATGAACTAAAACTTTACTCAATTAATACAATTATTAAACTAATTAAAGGTTGTAGCCTTGAAAGTATGATAAATTCATTTTACAATGTTATAAAGATTTAGTTGTTACAGGCATGAATGAAGCTCAGCAAAGGTTAAGCACAAATGTGTCCTATAATATTAAACAAAAGAGATTTCCAATCTCATGCAGGAGTCAACAATTTTCCAAGTCAAAAAAGGTGTGAGGCTCCCTCAGTCTTTAAAGCCCCTTGGATGCAGGGAAGGGTAAATGGTCTGCAGGAATTTTTCCAGGGCTATGGGTGAAGCTTCATAGTGCTATGTGTACAATGCAGTGTACACATGAAGACAGTCTCCATATATTAAAATAATACTGTATAAAGTTAGTATTCTAGGGACAAGCACTTTTCCTTGCACCTCCCCCATTGCCACCTATGAGGACAAACATGTTGGAATGGATCCCAAGGAGCCTTCAAAAAACATTCCCCTCCACCTTCACCATTGGCTTCCAGATTCAAGCACCTAGGGCAGTGGTTAACAACTTTGGGTAACCCATGTGTTCTTGGATTGCTAGTCCCATAAACCAGGGCCAGGAGAGATGACATTGAAGACTTCTGGGAATCGCAGCCCAAGAACACCTGGGTTACCCAAGGTTGGGAACCACTGCTTTAGGGAATACACTTGCTTAACAAATCCCAACCTTCTTCTCAGCTTTGGAACTCAGAATGGGTCAAGAGACACTGTACACCTGTCAAACAAGACACTCTGTTTTAGTCCTGCAGTTTCAGGGCTGAAAGAAAGACTGGTTGCTCAAGATCATCACCCAAGGATTCAACAAAGAATCTTCAGTTTTCAAGTAGAATGGCAACGCTTCCTGTTAGTCCACAATCAGTAGTAAGGAGGTAGAGCTTTTGGAGCAGCAATTGACCTTATACAGCAGTTTCATATGCTCCTGTATGATCAAAAGAATTCACTTCCCCCGCCCCACCATATCTGCTGGCTTAGGAAGCCTCTTCACGATATTAGAAATTGACAATGGAAGGATCCAAACTAAAAAGGGTCGCTTTGGGATTGTATGCCTTTTGGATTCATGGATTGCATCAAATGGCATATTGCACCTCCACCCATTTGGACCGCACCAGCTCATGCCAAAAGGGCCTGGGTCCAAACAGCCTCTGCATCTCCATGGGAAAGAGCTTAGCTTCCCGGAATGTGCAAATGCAGAATATTATTTTTATCTCTAATAAAATGGCAGGAAGAGAAGTTAGAATCCTGGAAGAAAGAAAGAACCAAATGGGAAGAAAACATCATCATTTCTGTTTCACTAAATGTGTTAATAAAATGTTACAGTTATTTTCATGGAGGGAGGGTTTTTTATGGCTGTGCTGACAATAAGTGCATTTACATTCCTTTCCCCTACTTCTACATTATCCTTTATTTATGTATTGGAGACTTTATAAGTGGCAATTGTTATCCTTTAACAGCTTTTATGTTGTAGTTGTCTATTTGGAGGCAAGAAATCAAATTAAGAGAAATAAAAGGCTCTTTTCAGCTATGCAAGCCGTGCTCACTGAATTGTAGCCCTTGCTTTCATTGGATGCAGATTCATTGCTAAATACATTAGAGACCAGAAATACAGAACCACATAATCACAGAATATCAGGGCAGGAGGAATCCCAGATGTGACACGCCAGTGTCCTGTACTGTTAGCTGAAAGACAAGATTTTTCTGGGCTGAATTTCAGCCACGACGGCATTTTCTCCATTAGTGTCATTTGAATTAATCATCATCAGTGGTTTCACCATGCCCACTTATTTTTGCAATTGAAGAAGGTCTTTTGGACTCCCTCTCTCAGAATCCCCCAGCCAACATATCTGGAATTCTGATGGCTATGGTTTAAATAAGTAACTTTCCCAAGTTCAGTATTGATATGGATTTTGTTGTGCCTTGCTTTAAGGGCCATAGTTGGCAAATTTCTCTCTCTCTTCTCTCCCCCCTCCCTCTCTGTTATAGATACTGGAGGAGGGAGGAAGGGAGGGAGAGAGAGAGAGAGAGAGAGAAGACAGATAGAGATTTCTAAAATAAGATCATTTTGTGTAAGAGGTTATTCATTTGTTTGATTTTACTTGGGGGATTTGTATTTCAATTATTCTCCTAATGAAAGTAAAGCTGTTACATTTATTGGATATTTCAGTTCCTTGAACACCTCACTTTCCCTGGGTGAGAGAGAGGGAGGCACAACGCTTCTTCTGAAAAGTACTTCTTGTACATTTATAAGGAATGCTTCTTAAGACTGGCCGGGGAATTGCAGACAACCTTTGAGGAGCTCAAAAGCCTCTTAGCAGATTATAAACTGTTTTTTAGCCCTCTCCCTCATTTTAAAGCCCATTAGATTATTACTTTGGAGAGGGGTTGAGGTGTCTTTGAACTCACCCACACCCTAATTTTTCTGTGTGCAGATCCCATTAGCCCCATATAGCATGGCCACTATTAAGGAAGGAAATATTGCAATCAAAAATATCAAGGGGGAACATGTTCACTGCTCCTGCTGGGAAATGTTCTGCTCATATGCTGCCATGCAATACTATGTATATCTAAGAACAGACTTTTGAATCTAGCTATTACAGGGCTGGAAACTTGACATTCAACAAGTTTTGGATGGCCAGAGATTCCATCATCCTTGACTACAGACAATGATGGTTGTGACTGATAGAAGCTGGAATCCAACACCATCTGGAGAGGTTCTCCACCTTATGTCCTACTATAAAATCTTTCTGTCAATTATCAAAAACACTGTGCTCTCCTGAAATTACAGTTCATCAGAGTCTTGTTTTTATAGCTTTAATTCTGCTAAAATAAAAAGTAAATAGTTCCTTTCCAGGTGTAGAAAAATAAAATAAAGCAAATAGTTGTAGAAGTTTAGACAGGTTGCTCAGTAGGATGGTCCTTCACCACAACTCCCCTCTGGTTTATCACAAATTGTTTCCATGCAGCCTCTTGATTTTCCATGTGATTTGACACTGAACATTGGTTTATTTATTCCTCTAATTTATAGGCTGCCTTTTCCTCCATAAGGGAACTCAAGGTGACTCACAGGTTATTATTTTTAATCAAATAATGGCCACAACAAATGATACATTACAACAATTGAATTATAATAATTAAAATGCATTTGAATGATGTAAAACATTTAAGTTTTTAAAAACAAAGAACACAGCTAAAAACAGCTTTCAGGGACTCAGCTGTGGTTATTAAAAGCCCGCCTGAAAATATTGGTGGAAATGTGCTTGAGATGACAGCATAGCCTTGTTACTTGAACATTTTGTGAGATATGAAAATGTATTTCCTGTTTTGTTGCAAGGTTTCCCTCCATTATATAACAATAATTCCTGCTGCATGGCAGGATGGTTGTAATAAAAGATTTTTGAGATGGATTAGACTCCTTGGTGCCACATCAGTGATTAATCAGCCCTCAACAGGCAGTTATTACTTTGTATGCTACAGAGGAGGAGAGACAGTCTCTTAAATATACTTGACTCTTTTGGTATCATGCAATTATACCAAGGAGCCCCCCAAACATATACAATTATTTTCAACTACTTCACTTGCAAGAAGCAATTGGTCTTCAAGTGTCTCTTCCTCCTCTTGTTAATGCTGATTAATGGTTTTGGAGATATTCCCTGAAAGGAAAACATTTCCAAAAATAGATGATAGTTCTCCTCTTAATATTTTAATTCCTTGAGAGTCCTCTGTGTTCTTAATGAAGCTCTGAGGGGCTTTCTATTTCCTCCTCACATTTCAGACTCACAAAAGCCATATTTCCCAGTGAGGCAAACTAGACAAAGCTGTGTCTGTTGCTATTAAGTTATCTTCCAATGTAAGAGCCAGGCATTGTAAGACCAATTTTGAGTAGGTGATTGTATCTATTCTTTTCTTCTTTGTATATGTATACAGTATATAGGAGAAAATTCCTGCACAGAGACCTTATTGCAATATTTTCCTGCTCAAATGCATGATCATAGAACGTAGAATCATAGAATAGTGAAGTTGGAAGGGGGCTACAAGGCAACCAAGTCCACACAGACCACCACTCGATATAGGTATACAACTCAAAAGATATCTGTCTTTGAGTTGGTTATCCAACTTTCTCTTGAGTGCCTCCAGTGTTGGAGGACTCACCACTTCCAGAAGTAGTTGGTTCCACTGCCGTACTGCTTTATCAGTTAGGTAGTTTTTACTGATATTCAGCCAAAAGCTAGGTTCTTGTAACTTGAATCCATTGTTGTGTCTTGCGCTCTGGGATGATCAAAAATAGATCCTGTCCCTCTTCTGTATGACAGCTTTTCAAATATTTGGATAGGGCTATCATATCACTCCTCAGTCTTCTTTTCTTCAATATTAACATGCCCAATTCTTTCAGTTTTTCCTCCTGGGGCTTGGTTTCCAGCCCCTTGATTATCCTTGTTGCCCTCCGCTGAACTTGTTCCAGTTTGTCAGCTCCTTTCTTGAAGTACTGTAGAGTGTTCAGAACTGGACAAAATACTCAAGGGTGAGGCCTTGATCTCAGAGGTGTTTGAAGATCGATACATTAAAATACTGTAGTCACTTCTCTCAAGGAGTCTGTAAGCTGGTGGCAACGATATAAAAGAGTACATGACAGCTCCAAAATAACTCAAAAAATCAGTAGGATAGGATCAAGAAAGATGTCAGCAGGTAAAGTAAGCCTAGTTTACCTATTGGTTAGACCTCTTCAGCCAGTGGCCATGTCTGTGACTTTTCAAATCCATCAAGGTTAGCGAGAGATACTAAAAGCAACAAAGAAAAAGCATTCCTAGGGTATGTGCTTAGCAAAAGACAGAGAAAAGAAACAATGTTTCAGCTACTCAACAGGGATGGGGAAATGATAACTGATGACAAAGTAAAGGCAGGAATTCTCAATTCCTACTTCAGCTTAATTTTCTACCAAAAGAAGGCAGGCTATGCTTCTGCAGGCAAGTGTGAAGTACAAAGGGAGGAAATAGGATCACCTGGGGTCAGATGAACTGCATCCAAGAATACTGAAGGAAGAAACTAGCTGAAGAGATCGCAGAACCACTGTCTATTGTTTTTTTAAATAATGGAGAATGGATGAAGTGCCAGATGATTGGAAAGGCAAAAAGGAGGAATCAGGGATCTACAGACCAGTCAACCTGACATCAAACACAGGGAAAATTCTAGAGCAGATTATACAGCAGTCACTCTGCAGGCACCTTGAAAACAATGCAGTAATAACATACAACCAACATAGATTTGTCAAGAACAAATCCTGCTAGACTATTTTGCTCTCATTTTTTAATCAGCTAAGTTCCCTGGTAAAAAAAGAGGGAATGCTGTAGACATACTATACCTTGACTTCAGCAAAGCCCTTGAGAAAGTGACCCATGATATTCTGAATAGCAGGCTAACTAGATATGGGCTGGATAGAACTGCCAGGTGGGTACATAGTTGGTTACAGAACAGTACTCAGAGAGTGCTTATCAATGGCTCTTTCTCACTTTCTCAAAGATGACTGATCCCCTTTTTAATAATATTTGAAAGGCTAACATATAGAGGAGGGGCAGGATCTGTTCTCAGTCATCCCAGAGAGCACTCCAACTCTGAACCATCTGTCAGATCTGCTTTGATTTAGATTTCTGCTTTGAGTAGGGAGTTGGACTCAATGGCCTTACAGGCTCCCTTCCAATTCAATTATTCTATGCTTCTATTGACACACACTCTCGTTGTATCTTTCCTTCTGTGGGAACTTACTTCACAGATCATATCCCGTGTGAGGACAAGCTCAGAAACAAGGGGCGCTTTTACACAACCCCTAAGATCCACTGGCAACTTAAATTCGGACCAGAGATCTTGGGGTTTCCTCCCCCTGCTGTGTTCCCACCCCTCTGCATGCCATTGCTCCTGTCTGCGGTGAGGGGAGGGAGAAAAAAAGGGAGAAAAATGCAGGCTCACCTCCATCTGCGGTCAGAGCAGCCCCGGAAGCATTCCAGTCTCTTAAAGGGGCAGGGGGCAAAAAAAACCAAACAGAAGGCAAGGACAGCCTGGCACTCACTGCTTTACAATCCACATCGGAAAATGTTTTACCTCCGGAGACCAGGTACTTATAAAATACGCTGGGGCACGCTTAAGTGGGCGTGGTCATACTTAATTTTTTTAAAAGTGTGCAGCTGGTGGGAAAACAATTTTAAGCTCCACATCTGGGAGCCCTATGCCTCGGATTTTAGGGGTTGTGTAAAAGCGCCCAAGGTGGAAAAAGGAAACAACAAGGGTCCGTTCTGATCCAGAAGAGATCAGTGTAATGTTCTCATGACTAGCATTCACATTCAGTAAAGGCTCCATGAAATATTCCCTGCTGAGTTGCTTTCAGAACTTTAGTGTGCTCAGGCAGATTCCAGCTGACCACTCCAAGATGCTGAGCAATTACTGATACAACTTATTCTGGATGAGGACAAGGGAGAAGCATTAACAATGGTGACTTTACACTTTTCATTAAAAATTGGGCTGGCCATTTGTTGATGTGCTTCAGCTATAAGCAATAGTGTCCCACTTCTGGTGATTAATGACAGTTCAGACTTCATGATCTGAAAGCCGCCTGGTTCTTGTTGTACTGGGCACTCAGCCTAATACAGACATTGTTAGTATGGCTGAGACCCAAGCCAGTGTCAATATTCTGCCTGGCTTCCACTGGATTTTTTTGGCATGATGGCTATTACTCATGGGACTCCTTGGCTTTAGTTTGTGATGAGACACAGCTAGTTCAGTTTGCCAGCTGTGGGTGGACTCATCCTGTATGGTTTCTTTTAGGGCTGGAGAACTTTTTTCATCAGCACCTGGAGCTGTGGACCTATGATAACTTTATTGGTTGTTTACTCTGCCACACTCCACCTGCTCTATTGCAATAGGTGTTGTTTCATGTTTGTAATGAATACATTCCCCTTCTTGCTGGCAAAAGTTGTACAAACACACACACACAGGACGGATGCCAGTTCTTGTTTCAGTTCTGTTGTTCCTCCTTCATTTCTTAGCCTTGCAAGCTTTCTCCTGCGTCCTTGGCACCAGGAGCCCCATTATTTATTTCCCTCCCCTTGAAAACTGGAGTGGGACTTCAAACTTAAACCAAATTGCACACCTCACTCAAGTGTGTCAGCCTAGTTTGGT
The DNA here is from genome assembly GCA_023846285.1 of Phrynocephalus versicolor. NCBI lineage: Eukaryota > Metazoa > Chordata > Lepidosauria > Squamata > Agamidae > Phrynocephalus > Phrynocephalus versicolor. The sequence goes on along the minus strand of JAHTLZ010003518.1, from coordinate 1,053,778 downwards.
GAAACTGTTCCTCTTCCTTCCTAACCTTGACCCTCAGTTTCCAGTTTGTTGCTATAGTAGTTAGGATGCAGTAGTTAAAGTTAGACCCTTTAACTGAAGTCAATAGGCACTTCTTAAAAATGCATCACACTCAAGGGAGATTTTCTGAGAAAGGAAGAAACAGCTGGGGAAATAACCATGCATGTATACTGTACTTGACTCTGTGAATGTGTGTATGGCTTTTCCCTCCACACCTCTTTACGTCTGGTCTTTAAAATTTTACCCATGGGATAAAAGGGGCTCCCCATTTCTTCCCAATGGTACTATTGCCATCTTTATTCTTAATGAGGAACAACAGAGTTTAAACAGGTCAATTTGCACTGAATAATAAATACACCTGTAACATGTTTTAGTCATATATACTATATAGGAAGATGCAAGCTTCCAGTAAAAGACAAAACATTGGTCTTGTCCACTAAATCTTTTTCTGAGTTATTAAAGACAGGAGCATTCTTGGTGGAACACAAATGTTTTGACAATGCATCATTGTAACAAATAATAATAATATTGAGCTATGCATGTGCCACTACTCATATTACTTACTTTTAAAAACCCAAACAAATGCTCTCAGTTGGCAAGGAGCAATATAATGATCTCAGTTACTTTTCAGGAAATTATGTTTAATATGCTTTACAGAGACAAGGGAAGTACAGTTTAACTATGATAGCTACTATGAACTATGTTTAACCTCCACCGTGCTAGATGGAATATTTCCAGATAAGTTATGGTTTTTAATCTAACTTAAACCATTATGTACATACATACTATGTTTTTTGTTATTCCAATAACTCTCATCTTATACTTACCAACTTTTTTTAAAAAATCATCTTCTCCCATGACAGCACATTTCATATAAACTTGTTTAGTACAGTATCTCAAATATGATCTTTCTCTTTAAAGTTCTATTCCTGTACCCACGTAAGCATCACATACTAGCACCTTAATTAGATTCCCCTTTCTAGATATAAAACATACTGACCTGCCTGGGGGGTGGAGTTTCAGTGATGCGATAAGAGCCCTCATGGGGGAAGGGATGTCTACCGTTGGGTGCTCATATTTCATTTTCATTCAGTTCTTTCCAGTAATCCACATTTAGCCCATTTCATCCCTAATTAATATTTGACAGATATTTTACTAGCACTTTAAATGAAGTTTTGTTTCTCTTAGAAGATTAATTCTGAAATGTATTGAAATCATATTATTCCAATACATCATCCAGATAAAATTTAGTGTGCATACGGAAGTTAATAATATGACAGTAATAAATAGAGTTTAAGATACATATTAACTCCCTTTTTTCCTCTCTGTCATGTAAGCTATTACAGGCTGTTATGTGATCATGATGTCATAAACAAGTGCCTGATTTATGCTGTTTAAAAAAAAAGAATGATGTTAGGATGGCATGACATAATTTCACCTATTGTTGAGACCATTTCTAATTATTTACTTTTATTTCTCTTGTCTGTTTCATTCACAGAGCTCAAAATGATTAAGAATTTTTTTAATGATACTCTGACATGTAAACAGCAGGCTGTTTGTGAGAGCCAGTGTTGTGAAGTGGATAGAATGTCAGGCTAGAAATCAGGAAAACTGGATTCAAATCTCTGCTAAATCATGGAGCCCTAATGGAGGTGGCAATGGTAAATCACTCCTTCAGCACCTCAAAAATACAGAAAACCCTACTAGGGTGGTCATATATAATAAGCAATTTGATGTTACATAAAAATAGCAAGCCTCTCGTTGTATGCACGGGGTGAGATGCAAGGGAAAGAAATCATGGTAACTCACACATAAGGGGGTATACATGGGGGGGGGAGACCCTATACCACATAGTGGTGGAACCTCACATATCATCCAGCCTCTCATAGTAGGTGTCTACACAGAAGTATCTCTCCTCCTACTGAGTTCAAATAATTCCCATTCAAATTATATCCATAAGATTATGGTCTAAATGCTGTGGGACTTACTTCTCAGTAGACACGAAAAGGGTTGTTATTCTTTAAAAGTGGGAAAGAGAAGCTATTTCCTATGTAAAGCCATTGATCCACAAGAAAAGTCAAGTGAGACAGAACAGGCACTAATTAGTAGACTCAGACACAATATGCATATGTGGGTGTGGGTGTGTTGTCGTTACAGTTGTGACCGACTCTTTGTGACCCCATGTCCATGGAGTTTTCTTGGGAGGAATACTGGGGTGGTTTGCCAGTTCCTACTCCAGGCGCCTACAGCACCTGGTATTCCCTGGTGGTCTCCCATCCAAGTACTAACCAGGGCTGACCCTGCTTAGCTTTCAAAATCAGGCGAGATCGGATGTGCTTAGGGCATCTAGGCAGCAATATAGGTACAGCTGAATATAAAAGTGGGTGGGAAGCGTAACAATGGCAACAATGCTTATTTATATTGCACTCCACCTGAGTGCATATTAATAAAATCAAAAGTGTACAATACACTTAACCACAATCTTAATATTATTTACAGTATATGCATGTGAACCAGTACATGATCATAATGGGTAATGCAACATGCTTTCTCTCTATCAAAAGGGTCAGTATGTAAAGCAAAAAGCAATGGAGCAGCCACTATCACACTGAGAAAAGCTCTTAACTGATGAAACTCAAAAGCTTTACCCAAGCATGTTACTAGTAACCATTACATTCCAAGCTGGTAAAAAGAAAAATATTTCCCTACAGTTTCTCCAACTTCTGTACACAGAAACACAGCGAATCCCACTTTCACCATTTTACCAGGATCTTTTCCTTTAAAATAGTTTGATGATCAAACATCTGGTTTATGAAACTCACCTTTTTCATCAACTCAGAACCAACCAGTCATTATGAGATATATATTAATAATAACTTGTTTATTGCTTTGTCTCAGAAATCCTGTTATTAAAAAAATACATCAGACCTAAATTGCACACTTCTAAGAAACAATAATCCAGTGGTAGTGTGAAAGAGTAAATATTCTTGAATACCTCTTTAATGTTGCCTTTTCCCAAGGCAAAAATACCCACACCCCTATTTTCTCGTTTATTATGCTACAACGATTGCTCTAAGCCTACCATGAGTGATAAAAAAGATAATAAAGAATCTGGTAAGGGTTCAAGACCTTTAGGGGAGTTTAGATTACTTTCAAGATGTCTTGGGTTACTTTCAGGTAGGCTGCCCACTGATCATGGATTTCTATAGAGGATCTCCTTATTAAACACACTAAAAGACAGTCCTACAGTGAACTGAAATTGTGTAGTAATTGTAGCCATACTCTGATATTTTCCCTCATTAACAACTATAAGGAGTAGACAGGGCATCCACTGGCTCCATGCCCACATATCTGCAGCTCCCACCATCTTCAAGATGGCCAGACGTCTCTGTAGAAGGGGGTATGTTCTATGTATACAGGCTTCCCTTGTGAGATGATGCACAACCCTATATGTGCAAGGCCTGCCTAGTGGCCATACTGAGGTTGTGGAGGCTTTGCCATTTTTAAGGCTTCCAGGCTCTGGGTTTAATTCCTATACCATTTCTTATATTTTTACTACTGTGTTATTATCCCTTTTCAATTTACAGTGCTACCTTGTATAAAGGAATTAATTCGTTCCAAATGAAATTCTGTTAAGCAATTTTTCCTTTATACGAATTTCCCATAGGAATGCATTGAAAATGGAGTAATCCATTTTTATGTTGTATGGATTCACCCCATATGCGATTATGTTAAACAAATTTCCCCTATCTCTGGAATGTTTTATGTTGTATAGATTTTATGTTATACAAACTGTTTGTTATATGAGGATCCACTGTATATGCCTTTCCTAGAGGCTAACATTTCAAGTTAAATTCCTAATTTATTTAACTTTTAGATCAAATTAGTGTGCCAGTAAAGACTTCTGCTAGAGATTACAGAGAATTACAGCAGACAATTAGAGCAGACAATACTAAATGCATCTGTAGAATATACAGTATGTATATGTATATGTATATGTATATGTGTACATACACAGCCATTAGCCCTCTGCTTTCACAACTAATGGTGAAGGATGATGGGAGCTGAAATCCAGCCATACTCATCTCTAATCAATGGCCTACTGGACATATTTTATTTATTTATTTCCCTTTTTGCTTATTTATTTAGTATGCCTCTCATCTAGCCAGGACACTCTGAGTGGTTCACAACATAATCAAACAGAAACATCATTACATGTTTAAAATAAAATTCAACATACGAGACAATAATAAAATATAATTAACAATTACACATTAAAACATTAGATATTTATACAGTGTATTTAAACATATTTTAACTATGTCATTCCACATCAAAAACCTCCTCGTTCATCTTTCAGTTTAATTCTTATACTAAGTATGATTCTTGAAATAATAGTGATGTTCTACAAATTCTAGATTAGCAGTAGAGACTGGACTGTTTTTTTAAAGGCCCATAGGTGTACAGATGGACCCTTCTGCATGCTGCTTTACCTTTATCTCTAATGTGCAATGATGTAATGAAATAACCCATATAAATTGCTCTGCTTATGTTATCATGAGACAGTAAGTGTGTCGAAGCACTCTGGAATGAGACCTTGGAAAAAAGAATTTAACAGTGCTGCGGGAACTTGGACTCTCAAAATAAGTAAGCAATGTAACTAATCAGAAATCACTTGCATATTTAGTTTGTACACAAACCACTTAAGAAGCTGGCCACGAATGAGTAAATTGTAATTGATTTGATGTAACATTAAAGTGTTTGCAGCATTTGTTCTGTGAAAACATGTTGTACATGAAAAGCAACAAGTGTAGACAACTAGATGCATAATATACTACATATTGCTAACTAGTAAAGGTTTTGTGAAATAGCAGAATTATTTCGATGTTACTAATATATAGTAGCTAATCCAAGAGCCTGGATAAACCCAATACAATATAACTGAGCAAAAAGGAGATTTTTTTGGTAAGATCAAACCAAAACCTTCTACTGGTCACAAACAGTGTACACTTAGGCTCCACATAAATTCAAGGAGCTTCTGTTGTCCTTCTGCAACGCATCTTTTCAAAAGACACATTTCTAGGAGCTCACATGTGAACGTTTCTTGCCGGATCGAAGAAAGAGAAGAAAGAGAAAGGAGCAGGGAAAGAAGTTAATACACCACAGAGTGCCTGAACTGGAACAGAAAGTGCCCATTACCTGTTTGGTTTAACCATTCCCTCCCCGGAGCTAGCACATATTTATTTATTTATTTATTTATTTATTTATTTATTTATTTATTTATTTATTTATTTTTACAACTTATATGCCGCCCACTGCCCAAAGGTCTCTGGGCGGCTTCCAATCAAAGAATTAAAACAGTTAAAAACATCAAACAACAATAAATAATTAAAACAATAATAGAAACCTTATACTAAAATCATCACACTAAAATTGCCATCAGAAGACCCACGAAGTTACAATTCATCCAGTTGGAATATACTGTTGGTAAATGGGATTTGGTTAAAATAGTGGCATGGAATCAAAGCCTATGCACAAGGTACAATATAAGTATTAGACTCAGAATATATTAATAATACATACACAGTTAGGGTTACACTGTGGCAAGACAACTTGATAAGTTCTGCAGTTTATAAAGTTGAATTCCTCCAGATAAAAGAGACCCTAATAAGGGTAAGTTTCCTTGGAAGGAAAACGAAGAAGAGGCAGTGCCTGTTGACCACGAAGGGGGCGGCAGTGAACTTTGTGGAAGCAGGAAAATATCTTATCTCCCACTGGAGAAAAACTGAAGCCATTAATAGAAAATGGGAATCTTTATTGTCATTCATTCATTCATTCATTCATTCATTCATTCATTCATTCATTCATTCATTTATATTCCACTCCATCTAGCTACATTGCACCCTTACAGGAACAATGAAATTTCATGGTTGCTATATTGCTATATTCAAATCATATAAAACATTCCACGTAGATTTAAAAACAGCTACAACACATAAAATATGACACATAAAATAAGCTGACTTCAAAGTCCAGAATTTCCATTTTAGGCCAACACTGCTCTAAAAAAAGAAGCTTTTTTTGAGACAGTTTGTTCTCGCCCTCAGTACTCTATATCTACGTCCCGATGGCAGCAACTCGAAGAGGCGATGACCAGGATGTGATGGATCTCTTAATATATAGAATGCTTTATAGTGGCACCTGGTAGTATAAATTTGTTCTAGAGTGGGGAGTGAACAGCCCACAATACTCTGCAATTCTTATGATTCTGTGCAACGCTGTCCTATTCCGATGGGTACAACTTCCATACCACACACATAACCCGAAAGTAAGCACACTCTCAATTGCACAATGATAGAAAGCCAGCAGCAGCTTTTGTGGAAGATGGTTTTTCCTTAAAGTTCTCAAGAAAATAGTCTCTGCTGAGCCTTCTTTGCAAGCCTCTTGTGTTGACACTCCAGGACAGATCCTCATGTAACTCAATGCCCCAAAATCTAAAATCTGTAACAATCACCACACCAGTCCCATCAATCACCAGTGGTTGAATATCAGTTTTCTGCCTCCCAAAATCCACCACAAGCTCCTTTTTTTCTTTATGTTTAGGTGCAAGTCATTAATTCTACACCACTTGGTCAACCTCTCCACTTCATCTCTGTAAGCCATCTCACTCTCCTTGCCAGAGATGAGCCCAATCACAGTTGCGTCATCTGCAAACTTAGATCCTATTGCTACGATAAGCAGAGACACAATCAAACACGTAAAGAATATAAAGGAGTGGGCTAAGCACACATCCCTGTGGTGTTCCAATGTTGGTACTAAGAGTATTAGAGGTGTAAGGGTGCAACTGGAACCTCTGAGAACGTTCTGACAGAAAATCCAAAACCCATCCACAAAGTGATGGTGGAAGCGCTAGACCTTCCAGTTTAGAAATCAAATGTCATGGAAGAATGGTGTTAAAAGCTGAGCTAAAATCCACAAAGAACAATGTAGCATAGCACCCCCTCTGCTCCAGATGTTCAAATACAGCATGAAGAGCACATGCCACAGTATCCTCTGTTGATCTCTTCTTTTTATAGGCGAATTGGAATGCCACAGGTGATGGCATGGGCTTTTGATACCGGAGAAGTGTAAAAAGCTGTAAATATTTGACGTGTCATGAGTAAAAGTGCTTTCATCCCTCTATGAAGCTTCTCCTTGGTGATTTGGAATTCTTTCTTCAAACAAACACCAACCCCCCTTTTGTGGAAGCAGCTTTTGTGCAAATGTTTTGAAAGACAAGCACATATCTGAAGAAATGATTCCCCCCCCCATTTATTTTACGAATCGTCATTTTTGCCTACTGCTTTCCTGGGCTGTTTTGTGTTTTGTATATGTGGTGGATTCAAATACGCAGTTTAAGGGCAGCGCTGGGAAAAGCTGCTTTCCATAGGAATATTTTTTTGAATTTGGATTTTTGATTTTGGATGATTTTGGATTTTGGGGAATCTCTGCTCCCTGCCTCTTTTTCTTCTCCCCCCCCCCATCTAGTTGCCTCCTCCCTTTAGGAAACTGAGTGGCAGAAAATGCAATTCCAATATTAACTCTTTGATGTGTGCTATAAGAACACAATGACCTGGAAAATCTTATCAGATGAAATGTTTGCCAATATAGTTCTATGTGGATTTCAGAAAATAATAGACATTTATACATCACAGATGGACCCATCTTCTGAAGATACAGAGATATTTAATCCTGATCAGGACACAGAGGCAGAACAGATAGCTGATTTTAGTTTACAGATAACTACAAGAAGAATTGTGCAGGATGAACTTGTGAAAAAAAACTGATATTAGTCTTGATCAGGCGATAGAGCCGGAACAAAGAGCTGATTTTAATCTGCAGACAAACACAACGAGATCGGTGCAGGATAAATCTTTGGATAGCCCAAATTCAGGAAGGAAGATAAACACATCTGCTTTATTTGATATGGATACAGAGGTGAGAAGAGCTTGGGAACTTTTCAGCTGCAGAGCAACTATCAAGATAAAAGAACAACTTATGAAGATAATGGACGTGGCAGGGAAAGAGAAAATTCAGAAAGTGAATTTTTGTCTTAGTGAATGCTTTCTGAGCGCCTGGGCAGCCTTGGTGGATCCCAGCCGCCCCGCAGCCCGAGCACGCCGCAGGGAGACTTCTCTCCGTGGTGCGCCTGGGAGGCCTTGGCAGATCCCAGCCGCCCCCCGCTGCCCGAGCGCGCCACAGGGAGACTTCTCCCTGCGGAGTGCCCGGGCGGCCTTGACGGATCCAAGCTGCTGCCTCTGCCCGAGCGCGCCGCAGGGAGACTTCTCTCCGCAGAGCGCCCGGGCAGCCTTGACGGATCCCAGCCGCCCCCGCCGCCCGAGCGTGCCGCAGGGAAAATTCTCTCCGCGGAGCTCCCAGCCAGCTCCACAGCTTCCCGGAGGGGGAGGGGGTGGCGGGGAGCCATGTGATGGCTCCCCACCCCCGCCCCCTCCAGGAAGCGTGGGAGGCATGCGGGGGGGATGGCGGGGAGCAACGCGATGGCTCCCTGCCACCTCAGAGGGGGCAGGGGGTGGCAGGGAGCAACCCGATCACCCCCCAGCCCCCATTGGTGCAGGTACTGTGATCCCGCGATGTAGCGGTACTGCGGTACCTGAACCGCGAAATGGGGTCACTGTATATAGTTAGCTAAACATATATATTAGCTAAGTTGTTTAGCTAATTGAAGAATTAAATATCAAGATTGAATATACTGTTGAGATTAGACAGGCTATATATTTTGTATTGGAAAATGGATGTAAGTAAAGATTGATAGACTATGGATGAGATAATAAGGATACTAAGTATGAAAGTATGTTCTTTTAAGTTGGGAAAGGAGATATGAATTACACTGGGCTGAGATGTTAGGGGGGAAATAGTGATTGAATTTTTAACACGACAGGAGACAAGCAACATATTTGTTTTGTTTAGTGTAGAAAATAAATAAAAATGCTAAAAAAACACACAGTAGTGGATGAATTGAGTGAGTTGCAACACAAGTAGACAGAAGGATGTTCTAGAAGGAATATCTTTTGATTTAGAAATCATGACTCCTAATTTCAACATCACTTCTTGAGGTAAAACAAAAGAAAATCTGACTACTGCCTCCAGATTGACACTGTATCCATAACTCCCTGCCAGGTTTTTACTACAATTCTCCAAAACAGGCTCCCTCTCCCTCTGGTTTCTTGAGCTCAACAGGGGCAACATTACTCACCAAACATGCATCCCAGGCTCACACTTACTGTCAGTCACTAGAGCTTTCTGGTCTTGTTGTGCTCCCTCTTTCCCATTACTGCCCTCACAGAGCATGTCGTTAGTGAGAAGAACAAAAAGAAGTGGCACTATCCTTTAACCATCCTACACTCTCCCTTTTGGTAAGCCTGTAGTGAATTGTTCAGGATCACGAGGTACCACGGCTTGGAAAAGGTCCTTTTGGCCATGCTAGCTGAGGGGACTCTCCAATTTGTAAACTTTAAAACATTACTATCAGAAGTTTTGCTGAAGAAGTGGTATAAGGTGAGACCACTAAAACAGGTTTAACAACTGAGAGCTCTTTGCTCCTAAAAACCTAGAGCAGGTATTCCTATGTGAGTTATAATCCTTCTTAATGCCTAGATTGTCATCACGAAGAATACTGTGGCTTCCATTTTTATAAATAAAATGTCTTGTCAACTTACAGAACTTGCATGTCATGCCCTGCAATGGATCTTGTCCCTAACTGGAAGTCAATTGCACAGAGGATCCTTAAAGAGCATTTCTTTTTTCTTTCCCTTTTTATAGTGAATATTTGCACAGGTGTTTGTGGGCATCTTTAATGTTAGTTTGTGGAGGGAACAGGTAAAAAATTCATATCTAATAGAAGCAGGTGAAGTAGGATTGGCACAATAAAAACCCCATTAAATCTGAAACCAAAAGAAATGTGATAAGCAGTGGCGGCACAATTATAACCATCATGATGTCTGAGATGTACTGGCTGTTCGTTCCAGGCCAACCACCAGCTTCACTTCCCAGTGTATTTACATATTTTGCTGTCTGACCCCCCAACATCTTTATTTTCTCTCTGTCTTTGAATCCATGGCTAATTAGGTGACTCCATGTTCCCTATGAGACTGGCCTTTTGTACAGAGTTTGTAATTAGAGTGCCTGTGCGTTGCTCCATTAATTGCAAAAAATGTGATTTTTAGATTAATGAGTTAATTGCTAATATCTGTTCACAACGTTCCCTTAAGATGTATTACATTACAGTAAATAAACCTCACGCGTAGGGAAAGAAGACATTCAAAGAAAACTGCCACAATTACCATAGATACTGTTGGATAGTTACATTAATATTTAATATAACATTTGTAAAATTTCGTGAAGTCACACATGCGGATGTAAAATGAAACATTTCTAGGGATGGGTGGGTTCAAATACTACCAATGTGTTTTCTGTCTGAAAAGCAGTGTATACCTGCTCTTTTTTCAGCAGTATGAATGCTTAATTTCCAAACAGCAATATCCAAATACTGCCTCCAAATTCTAGTACAAACCTTTAAAAAAGCAGTTAGAAAGAACGCCTGTGGGGGAGGGTTGTTAAAAGAATGTGGGGTCCAATGCGGACCTGGGGGTTGATGTCACATTGTGACAGATTATTTTATTGAAGAGTCACAATATTGGGGGTGAACAAGAAAGATGAATGTAACCAAAGCTGGGGTGGTAATTAAACCTTGGGTATCAGGCAAAATCGGATGTGCTTAGGGCATAGCAAAAGCAAAGCAAAGTGTTCTTCTTATATACCACCCAATACCACTTCAAGTAGTGTCTGGGCGGTTTACAGTTTTTTAAATTATACAGGTTACACATTGCCCCCCCCCCAGCAAGATGGGTACTCATTGTACATACGTGGGAAGGATGGAAGGCTGAGTCAACCATGTGCTGGCTACCAGGGATTGAACCCCAGGTCGTCAGCACAGCTTTACCTGCAGTACAGGCATTTAACCCCTGCGCCATGAGGCTCCAAGAATTGCTTAGAAGGAAATGATATGAAATACATACTTTGTGAGGTAGCTTCTGAGTACTGTTCAGTACAAATTACAAAACACATCTTATGCCCAAACTGCCCACAAAACTGATTGATTTTTAAAATTTGATTTACATATTGCTCCTTTAGTGGAAACATTACTCTGAGTGGTTTACAAAATAGAACTCAAAACACCACATGACCTCATAAAGCAATACAATCAATACAGCAGTTCACCAATCTAGATATAAAATTAATACAAAAATAAAAAGAAAGCAAAAGAAAAAAAATTAATTGGTATTAATAGCATCTGGGGGAGAAAGATCTACAGAAGGCAAGGGAATGTTGGAGACCTCTATATGTTTTCTAGGAGAAAGAAGCTGCTAATAGATTTTGACCCATGGTAGATTGAATTTATATTTATATTTGGTATCAAGATTGGTAATGATGTGATTTTTCATGTAAGGTTTCCTTTTTAAAAATTATTATTATTATTATTATTATTATTATTATTATTATTATTATTATTATTATTATTATTATTATTATTATTATTATTGTTGTTGTTGTTGTTGTTGTTGTTGTTGTTGTTGTTGTTGTTGTTGTTGTTGTTGTTAATAATAATAATAATAATAATAATAATAATAATAATAATAATAA
>JAHTLZ010003518.1:1020881-1042050 GCA_023846285.1 Phrynocephalus versicolor | reverse complement strand
TAATAATAATAATAATAATAATAATAATAATAATAATAATAATAATAATAATAATAATAATAATAATAATAATAATAATAATGAAAGAAACTGACAGGAGGCCAGTGAAGGTGTTCCAAGACTAGTGATAGATGACTGAATTTACTAGACCCAGAAATCAGTCTGGCCACATATTTTGGAAATGCTGAAGTTTCTGTACTGATTTCAAGGGCAGTATTACACAGACAACATTACAGTGGACTATTTTTTAGATTACCAATATGTGAACTATTACTGGGCATTTCTTATCCAAAGTTGTAAATATGCAAGTTAAGTAGCAGAAAAACTGGCTCTACACTGCTCTTATTCATACGGTTGTTGATTCGCATTATATACCAGTTTCTGGAAAAGTTAGTTTAAATGTGGTATTGCTTCAGGGTAAAGAAATGCAGGTTTATGGATTTGGAGCATGCAGATGCTAATGGATTTAATGATGATACTGGCAATTCCTTTTGCTACTGGCATTTTTTTAAAAAAAACTTTCCCAACCTATTTACAGGGGTCTATCACTTTATTCAATGTTATTTTTTACATTTCTCTTTTTAAGTTTTGATAAGGTTGAGAAAAGTCAAATTATCATTTGATATAAGCATTATGTTATTAAAATATTAACAGATCCTGACTGTGCCTATCAGATACACTTCCCTGAGAAAACAGGAGGTCTCATTGACCCATCTTCTCTACAGTTAAGGGTTGGCATGACCCCAGAAGATAAGCTTCCTGAGAGCGAACATTTTGTGGTTAGCTAGGAGTGGGAGGCAAGCCTAAGGTCAGGTCATTCTGGCTTTTGATGGTCAACTGGGTATGAGCGAAGAAAACGTGCAAGGGATGGCATGTGTAGGATATGTAAGTTTGATGTCACAGAGGAGGGTATATAAGATGCTGGTGAAGACATTGAAGTCTGTCCAGGACAGCAGGCTTATGCTGTCTCGAACCCTTAAGGGACCCTTGGTCCCTTGAGCTGGGGAGGGGCTTGAGATTTCTACCACTGATTCTACTAACCTTTATCTGTGCTCTGTGTTTTCAAATACGTTCTGTACTGCTGCAGGTCTATCTTTTAATAAACCTTTTACTGTTTCACTACTTCTGAGTGTGACATTGGCATCAAGAACAAGACGATGCAGAGAGAGTCATTTGTAAAACAAATCTCAACTTATCAGTTTCTTAGTGTCCACTTTCAGCCAATTTGTTCCTAAATACCATATTTTCCCATCTATAAGACATCCCCATGTATAAGATGACCTTCATTTCCCAACCCAAAATTACAGTTTCACAACCATACAGATCTTTCCTCAACTCACTTCCATGTATAAAACAACCCTCATTTTTTAGTTTAACAATTTAGAAAAAAATTAGTCTTATACATGGAAAAATATTGCAGTATTCTTCCAAGGAATTCAGTGCCATGTTTTCTTCTTTACACAACTTTGTAAGGAAGAAGAGGTTCTGTGATAGGGTTCCATCCAAAAGTCGAGAGCTGAGCAGTATGTTGGACCCTTTACTCCAGTCTGCTGCACCCCATAGGGTTCTGTTCTTGGCATTTTTGAGCACTCGAGTTGTAAAAATATCTGCTATACAAAGTTAATTGAACACTTGATTTCCATGATTTGTTCCTATTTATAGGAGATGTGAACTGTACAGACCTTAGCCAGAAATAGAAATGAAGTGAAAGGGCAGTGAATGCTGCAGACTCTGCAGTTTCATGATCACTTGTATGCAAATGGCATAGTTGTTGCTAATCAGCCGACAACAGATAGTGCAAGTCTGACTGAAAGCTGAAATAAATCCACAGAAACCTGGAGAGATCAAATAGTCACTCTGATGGCTAGGATATAATGAAAACCTATTCAAGAATACCTTTCACAAATCATACGAGTGGCCCTGAGAGAAATAGTCAACCAAAAATAACTGAGCTGGCTGAAATAAATTTGTAACCAAACAGCCATGTAAAACCATAGACATGCATGGAAATTCTCTATCCAGTGGATCTGTCTGACCCAGCCATGCCAGAAGGCAAAGCCAAATGTTGAAAGGTTGCTGTATGGATTGCAAGTTCTGGAACCTCCCAGTCCCAGACTGGAAGATTTGGGGAGCTAAAATCCAGGGAAATAACTTTTCATGCCTGTGAGTAAAGCAATCCACTTTCAGCAGGTCCTTGGGGATAGAGATTGTATTGCTTCTATTGCCTTGTATTTACCTAAGTATTAACATGCCATTCAACAGTTGATTCAACAGACCTATTCTAACTGGAGCTAGCAATTGGATTTTGCACAGTGTTTCAGCAATGCACTCATTCAGCCTGTTTATATCCAGTGTTTGGGCTAATACAGAACCTCAAGGAATCTCACTTTTTTTAAAAGATAAAAGTGAGTTAAAAGACAATATGTTACACTATTTTGCAAGCAAAACTAAACATTAAAATAACAACTACCGTTAAATGAAACAATTTAAAAACACTGAAAACACATGTAAAAGTTATTAATTCATCACCACCTTCATGAAACCTTTTCCTTGGTAGGCAATTATTTGCAAAATACCTTCCTTAATAGAAAAAAGTTTGCCTCACAGTGGAAGGACAGGTGGCCTGGCCTCCCTTAGGAGGGAATTCTGCATTCTAGTAGCAGCCACCAAAAAAGGCCTCCACCATGAAAGTAATGGGATTGAGGAAGTGAAGATCTTAAAAACAATGGGGAAACATTAGAGAGATACAATCCTTTACAAAGCTGTTGTTCAATCATTCAGGGATTTATGGGTCACAAGCGGCACTTTCAGTTGTGTTTGGAAACTAACCTGCAGTGACCAAATGTTACAATTAATTTTGTTCTCCCCATAAACAGCTACTCAGTACAGCATCTTGGATCTGCTGAAGTCTCTGAAGGTAAACTCACAGAGTGACTTATAGCAATCCAAGCAAAATATAATTAAGAAATGTGTTGCTGTGGCCACTAGACATCACCAGGATTGGGAATAGCTGATGGCCAGTCATAAAATGCAGGACAGGCACCCCAAAAATACTCTGAAGTTTTATGTCAGTCACTCACTGTTCTCCTGATCTCAAAATCTGCAGTGAATGCTATATAGTACCCATAACAGTGCCCTGCTAATTATACAAAAAGGTAGTTGTCTTTGTTGGGAAGTAACAACATTTACTTCCTCTAATGCTCAAGATGTGCAAAATGAGGCCTTTCTAATTGTAATTGCAAAAAAGGATAAGAGCAAATTTAATTAAAACTAAATAGAAAGGAATGTTTTGCTGCATCTTTTGTTTCCTTCCACGTTCTTGATATTAGAAGAGTGTAGGTCCCCAGGGCTTTCCTCCATGTGGTTGCCATTGGGTTTGTTTCCATGGGCTCAGCTGCCTGTAGCACAGCACTGACAGCGGTTTCTGAAGAAAGGGCTTATCTATTCACCCTTCTGCCAATGAAAACACTGTGATGGGTCCAAAACAGAGTGTTAATTACAAACTGGAACTGGACAGTTTGACCACCATTGTTAGGTCAGCTGCCCTGATTTCTGTTTCCATACATGACTGAAGAGGTTGACTTCAATCTTTAAAATTCAAACAGTTTCACTCCAGACTTATGGCTTCTTTTGCATTTGTAAACGACGTGAATCTTAAGACCTCCTTCACATAAGAGCTGGGAAAAGCTAGAGGGTGGCACCAAAGCTAATGGATTCAAAGACACGAGGCTTTGACTAATTCAGGAAGACAATCCAGACAATAGGCAGCAGTGTGGACTACGGTGGAAGGCGGTGGACTCTTTCATTAAAGGTATTTTCAGCAAGAGATTGGATAGCTACCGTTCACAGAATGTGTCATCTGTGGATTTCCTTCTTGTTCCACTTATTGATTCATGGAATATCTTCTGGTTTCGTGAATCTATGATTCAGAGGTGTAGTTCAGTGTACCCCTGCAAAATAACAGTGAATTGTTTTTTGTTTTTGTTTTTGCTAAAGACACTCCAATTATGAAATAACGTTTCCAGAAAACATTTCTGACATCAGAAACCCTGATGTCAGGAGAAGACCTTTCTGTTTATTTACAGTTTTAATTCATGGCACAGTTTATTTTATTTATTTGTCTATGTTTACCCCACCTTTCTCCTTGGAAAAGGACCCAAGGTAGCTTACAATAACGAGGGACAATATGCAGCCCAGAACATTTAAGATGTATTGAAGCTAAGAACAGGGAATTAGAAGAGGTATCTTAGAACATTAAAAGGAAACATTAAAGCTACAAACAGCACACAAAAGAGAAAAAAACATTATGAGTGGTGGAAACTAACATGGAAAATACTGGCGTTATTATGAAATCAGTCAATGCAGTCATGCATGGTAATCATATACAAATCACATAGTAGGAAGTCCCTCATTCAGGGAGTGCTTGCCTGTTTCAGAAAAGACAGCAGAGATGCCAATTATGTATTTAAAGAACAAATAAACTCAGCAAAACACGATCCCCTGGATGTGGATAACATACACATCTTCATATTGAAAACGATGCTTCCCTGTTCGAATTTACACACACAGAGTAAATGTGAAAACGGTTAACTCAGGAAGAAATGGAAGCTGCTTTTACAGGTTACAAATCCTGATTTCTGTTGTACAAGGCCCCCTATATTTGATCCAAAAGGCCTCGGCCTTGACCTGTTGGCAACCCTTTGTTCCTATGATGGTTGATTGTGACATAAATCCCCACATACTATTGTCCTTTGGGCAGTTATGTCATATCACATTTGCTTAATTTCTTTGCTCTTTAGTATAAGCTGGAGATTTTTGGAACTCTTTCATAGTCATTGGATAGGGAGGATTTTCTCTCATTGCAGGTGTTTGCAATAAAAGGTTTTAAAGCTATCCCAGCCCTTTCATTATCTGATACTGTCTGTATCACAGGAAACTAAATCAATTCCTTCTGTTGATTAACTAGTCCTAAAACAAGCTGCAGAGCCATTGAACTTTAAGAAAGCACTGCCTTTATAGACAAGGAGTATCCATAAACAGATCTCTGATTGTTTGTTTACGAACACTTGGCATGCTGATCAAAACTGCAGATCCATCAACCTTTAAACTGAATGGATCGACAGAAGGATTATCTGAGCAATTTACTCCGAAGCATTAATGGGAGATATTCCAAGGATATATATGCTCAAGTATTAAGTCTGTTCACTCGATATCGTTGGGATGATTCCACCTATTGTATGCACAAGTTTCATAAGATATTTATCTTGTCTGGGCTTGTTCAAAAAATACAAAACTGATAGGAGGGAAGTTAAGAAGAAAAATATGTTTCCACTGTGACCAGAAAGCAGGAATTGCCAAAAGACACATTTTTCAATGTTTCAGCAGGCTCTCTTACTTGCATTTGCAAAATTTAAAGTAAAAAAATAATAATTAAAAAACTGTGATCTTGAGCATTTCTTACCAAAGTAAAGTTAGCTATTCGTGGAAAGGCAGAAATAATATATGTTTCCTATATCTTGCTGATGATTCAATTCAGTAGGTTTTCCATGTACAACCTTTCCCCCTTCTTTCTTGAAAATAATGCATTTTGCCAGCTGGGGGAAAGTGTGACATTTGATAAAGAATATCAGACATCTTTAAACTAGTGTGACTCATTGAGATACAGCCAAAATCTAGTCCTCTAACTCTACAGACTTTGATGCTAAATAAGCATAATATGTAAAAGCAGAACCATAGCAGCAAGTACATTAGATCTATCTATGTGGTAATTAAATGACTTATCCCAATTCATAGATGAACACATTTCATTCTGAAAGGAATCATTTGTTTGGGGAATTGGTTGTTGAACTAGCATTAGTAATATAATTTCAGTGCGTTCTGTACTAGCCCGGCAGTTCAGACAATCTAGCGGACTTTGCTTATTACCAGCGTCATAGATATCAAACCAGGCATATTCTTGAGCAACGCAGCCACGTAATCTTTACAACTTCTAGATCTATATTTGTGTATGCAAATGAGCTTATTTTAAGAAAGCTTGTTCTTCTGCAGATTGTGAGAAATAAATTTGAAAGGCATGGGCTTTGCAGAAAGGTGTGTCCTGGCAGATAGGTATGACCATATGGCATCTTACAAAGTAACAAAGAGAAATTGTATTGCCTATTCCTAGCCTTTTTGAGACTTGCATTCAGCACATTGAAAACCAGCCTTTCAGCGGAGCTAGTGGTAGGAGGGTGAGTATTTTCCATTTTGGAACAGAGGGGGTGCTAATCCAAAATATGGAAGAGAGTGTGCGTGCAGTGCATATGTCTGTGTGATCTGCCATCAAACTCCATTTATGGTGACATTAGTTTTTTCAAAGGATGTGAGATCTTTAAGATGCAACCCTTTCCCATGAGTTTCCATAGCAGTACAGGACTTCAGCCCAGGTTTTCTTAGTCCTTCTCCATCACACTATGTATTATACCACATTGGTTCTCAAAAAATTCTGGAATAGTTTCTGCATATTCAACTGATTTCCTAGATAACAGGAAATGCAAAACCCCGCAAATTAAATATTTGAAAAAATCAATTTCAAGAACTCAAAATTGGCTAGGAGACTCTATGAGCTTACAGAATAATGATGGTACTAGAAAGATGGAAGAAACCAGATGAAAGAAGAATAAATGTTTTTAACTCCTACTGGAGGTTGGATGTCATTGTAGCGGTTCCACCTTGAGATGTGATAGCTCTGAACAAGGCTGTTGTTTGCATCTAAACCAGTCTCTCAAGATTTTTCAACCCGTAAGTTCTTTTCCTTTGTGAACTTCTTTATTTAAGTTGAATAAATGTGTAACTTCATCAGTTCAGTATATAGTTGAGGGCAGTGGAAGCATGCATTGCTTGGATGTCAGTTGAAAACAAGCTGCCCCAGAGAAACACAGAGCTTATCTAGATAGGGAAATTTGGAGCAGTCTGGTTTGTGCAACTCTTATCTAGGTTCTTCCGTGGGATGGGTCCACACAGATCTTTGGATCACTTTGGACAGCTACAGTGCATGGGGAGAACATTGAGGTGAAGGTTGAAGAGACGGGACTCTGCTAGGGCTATGCTGGCTTTTAGGAAGGAGCCCATGGAGTTGATATAATCCTTTCCCTCACTTTTCTTCAGCCCTCTGCAGTGACTCCTTCTTTCCATCCATAAAGTGACACATGAAAAGAGAAGTGCATCCACTAAGAATTGTGCTGTATTGGTTAAGCAAAGTGTTCTGCTTATATACCACCCCATAGCACTTCAAGTTCTCTCTGGGCGGTTTACAATTTAATTATGCAGGCTACACATTAACACACCCACCCACAAGCAAGCTGGGTACTCATTTTACCGACCTTGGAAGGATGGAAGGCTGAGTCAACCATGAGCTCAGGTTGTAAGCACAGGGTTTTTTTTTAACAGTACAGGCATTTAACCACTCCACCATGAATATTAAAATATAGAAGATGAAAATAGAGGAAGGGAGGTTCCTCTGCAAATTATCACTCACTGAAAACCATACTTGCAGTGACAGTCACTATGGATTTTCCCTTATGATCTTAGTGAATGGTGGGTCCAGCCATTATACAATAGTATCTAATGCCAACTGCCTGCTAAGTGGATTTAGCAGCAAAAATTAACTCTGCCTGAGAGCATTTTTTTTTACAAATTCAAATAAATTCTACATTTTCAGTACTAGCTTAGTCTCAGTCTGAGTTTATAACAGTTCAGTATATGTCTCATTTTTAATTTATTTAATGAGCTAAAACTTTTAAAAGGTCAGGTGCATAGGCTTCTTATCTCCATCACTGTTTGCAAATTGAAAAGCAATCTGGAGGCAGAGAACAAAAAATAATTGACCTGGACTTGATTTTAATTTTTTTTAATGCATAGATTGGTTTCAGTCGTTTGGCAAAAGCAGAATCCATGCTTGCCATTGAGCATAACACAGCCAGATCTATTGAATACTTTAAACATGTTTTCAGATTATCCTTTGTTTATAAGAACAAGGGATCAAACACCATCTAGGCCACCAATCTGTTCCCACAGCAGGATCCAAGGTGCTGATTAAATGTCCAGAAATGGGACAGAAATGCAACAGTGCCATCCACTTCTGGTCCCTACTGTAGAATCTGATATTGCACGTAGCAAAACCCGGGACATCCTTCACCACCCTTTTTCTGAAAAGACACCATACACTTAATAATATTTTGAAGAACACTTCTCTGTAGAATACTTTTGCTGTTCTGTGCTGTCAGGTCACTTCAGACTTATTGTGGCCCTAATACAGTTTTCAATATAGAGTGCAAGGAGTGGTTTTCCATTGCAACCACCCAGGGAGTTTCCATGGCTGAATAGGGATTTGAACCCAGGTCTCTGGGGTCCTAGTTTGAACTATCTACTTACTACATTGGTGTGTGAGAGAGAGAGAGAGAGAGAAGAGAGAGTCAGTGTTCATATATTAAGATTTTCATGTGCCTTCATAACTATGAGATAATTAAGAAATGATTTTATAATTTGGATGCGTCTCTTGTATCTGAGATTTAATTGCAAACATTTCAATCATCCCTGCGAATCATATATTGTGACCTTGGAAGTATTTCCCCCCATTTACTGACCAGTGTAAAGATAGCTGCAGTTTTTCAGTGAAGGAAAAGGAAACATGCACATAATCAACAGCAACTTTATTACCATTTTAAGATTATTTACCCCTCAAAATACACTATATTGTATCTACTTGTATAACAGTAAATCCCAATGAACCAAGCTGCCACTTGTCCTGCAGCTTTTCTTATCAAAAAGCATTTCCTAATATTTAGGTGCAACCTTGTTTCCTGCCATTTGAATCTATTACTTCAGGTCTTACCCTATGTGACAATGGGGGTGGGGTGGGGGGAAGCTTTCGCCATCTTCCACAAAGCAGACCATCAAATATATGAAGATGGCTATCATAATGCCTCTGAGTCTTCTCCTTTGTAGACTAAACATATCCAGTTCCCTCAGGCAGCGTAGCTGTGAGATTTCTCACAAGGCTTGGTTTCCAGAACATTACATATTTCCCTACAGAAAATCATTTTGTTTGTTTTGGCCTTGTTCTCCAATCTTGTTAGGTCATCTAGAATCCTGATCCTGTATTCTGGAGTATTAGCTATCCTTACCAGTTTGGCATCCGTGACAAATCTGATGAGTCATTTATAAAGATTTTGAAGAACACTGGGGGTATATCACAGAACCCTGCAGCAACTCCCAAGTGTCAATTCCCTTCAGAATGATGAGGAACTTGTTGGGCACAGCCTGTCAGTTAGCTACAAATCCACCTCACATTGGTTTTATTTACTTAATATTTCAACATGTATACTACCCCGTAGTGCAAGCCCTCTCTGTGCCGTTCACAACACAGCAATGGTAAATTATATTAACAGGATAATACAATAAACAAATTGATAAATCTAGCTGTAGTACCCTGTTAGTCTGTGCAAGCATTATAAGTAAAAGCAAAGTGGGGGAGAGGTGGGGAGGTGAGAAGACAAAAACATGATGGTACCTTCAAAACTAGCTTTTATACTTTTTATGTGAGTTTTCATGGACAATTCCACTTCATCAGAAGTTTTTGGTTTCTTTTTACTCCCCCTTTTTGCTTTTACCTATAAAACTGATTATGCCCCTGTAAACTAATTAAAACTATTCTTAATAAATAATCAATTAAACAAACACAATTTTCAACATCTCAGGTAACAAACGCTAATCAAAAGCAGCTTCAAATAATGCTGTTTTAACTAACTTCTCAGAGGGAAGGTGCCGGGCAAAACTCTATTGGAAATTTATCCTGGAGGTGTGGGACAACAACTGAGAAAGCCTACTTCCTTACACCCTCTCTTTTGGGTTTCTTACGCCAATTTCAAACATGATGGGCTGTGAAGAGTGGGTGGTATAGGAAGCTGTTTCATAGGAGAGACATTCTGACAGATATCTGGGTCCTAAACTGCAAACGGCTTTACAGGCAATGACCAGTACCTTGAATTGGACATAGAAACTAAAAGGAAGCCAAAAGACACATGCCAAGAGTGAAGATAACACTTGATAGCTGTGATCAGTTTGGCTACCACATTTTGGATCTGGTGAAGTTTCTGTAGTACTGATCCCAAGGGCAGCTAGTGTTACAATAATTTATTTTGGAGATCACCAATGCATGAATCACTGTTGTCAGAGATCTCTTCTCCAGGTGGAGGCACAGCCAGGCTATCATCTAAAGTGGATAAGAATCATGGCACATATTTAGGCCTCTATAGAGAGCACTGGGTCCAACAATATACCCAAGCTGTGAACCTAATCCTTCAGGGGACTGTATTACCATTGAGACCAGGTAAATATCCCTCTAACGGGTCTGACCATCTTCCTAGCAATAGGATTGCTATCCAATTCGGATTCAGTTCCAAATAATAGTAGCCTTGTCTAGTTCACTTTTTACTAGCTTGGCTATTAAAATGTCAGAAGGGATGTTGCTGAAATCAAGATGTACTCCATCTTGTTTTTCCCTCTTTCTGAAGATTATTAGTCCTGACGACTGATCACCTCCATTTGTTAGGAGCCACACTTATTCTTTGAGAATTCTCAAAGACTGGAGAAGAGCCTCTGAGATTATACCTGCAAGTTCTTTCAAAACCCCAGGATGCAGTTAATCTGTCCCAGGAAACTTAAATCACTCAATGCCTTAATACTTGCTGGAATATCTTTCCTACAGAACATATTCCTGTCCAACCTGCTCCATGCACTCTTTACGGTTAAAAAGTTTAACAACAAAGAAGGCCAAAATTGTTTTCACCAGAAACTCAGAATTTTCTATTGTGGTCCTCATTTATGGAGGAAATTACCCCTTGAGGTTCACCAGGCACCCACCCTCCAAGGTTTTTATTAAAAAAAACCTTCTAAAATGGAACTGTGTTTAATGATATGTATTTTATATCTTGTTTACAATATGCTGCCTCATGGCACAGTGGTTCCACTGTAATACTGTAGCCATGCCTTTGCTCACAACCCAAGTCCCATCCCAATAAGCTCTGGTAGCTGGCTTGAAGTTTAGTAAATTGAGTTCCCAGCTAAATGAAGCAGAGGGTAATGTGTAGCCTGTCTAATTACATTGTAAACCACCCAAAGAGTGCTTTAAGCACAATAGGGTAGTATGTAAGCCTGCACACTTTATTGTATTGTCTAGTTGTACATTAATTTGTTTTTAATTTAATGCTTTTATTTATGTGTAGGCTGTTAACTATCCAGAGAGTACACATTTCACTACTAGATGGTATATAACTTAAATAAATAAAAATCAATATTTCTCAGCTCCCTCTTAGCAGTGGATCTCCATTTCCTTGTTTTTTTCTTGTGCTTAGAGTGTATCTGAGAAAACTTGCCATTGTTTCTAACTTACTGTGCAAGCTTAAGCTTGTTTGGGGATTTCATCTTCCTATATTTCTACAATTAATACCTCCACATGTGTACTCTTCCTTGATGACTTGCCCTTCCATCCACTTACACTTGCCCCTTGAGTTAAAGTTTCTCCATTAATTTTCCTTCTTAGGTATTAAACAAGTATGCTGACAAGAATGCTAGTTTGCTTTTCTAGGACAACTACAAAGGTATTTAATTTCTACTACGATTGTGTTAAAATGCAATGCACTTGGTCTCTTGCAGGGGAGGGTTATTGGACAACTCAATACAGAGCAAAAGAACAAAGGGCAAGAAAAGGCTTAAAGAACCCTACAGTATTTCAGTTTCTTCTACATTCAAAAGCACAGTCCCAAAAGCTATTATTTTTCCCTCTCAAAAGAAGATCTGGGTTGGTTTTCTATATACTCTGTAGCAATATCCAAGATACTGATTTTGAGCTCCACCATGTTTCCTTTACTTTGGTTTAGATTTCATTGTAAGAAATGACAGATGCCTTTGCTTTTGAAAATATAGTCTTTTCCAGCATTCCAGTCCCACGGGCATAGACAGGGAAGATGTTTCAGTGCTTGGTATCCTTCAACCACTGCAGTCTACGCGCTTAGCTTTGCACAGTGTCGGGTGTGAGAAAAGTACCTGCTTTTCTTGGGACATGCCATTTCTTTGATTCACTTTTCTTTGTGAATTACAGCATGCAAATGAGACTGGAAGAAAATGAAACCTTGGAGGAAGTATCGGGATTTTATTGCTAAGAAACATCTCTTTGTAGCACTTCTTAATGTTACTTAACAGTATTTTCATTCTCTTTTTGTTAAAGTCAACATTTGGACTTGGGTACTTCTTAAACTAGACATGCAACACCAAATGCTAGAGATAGTTTGAAAATAAACTTTCTAGCATCTTATATAAGGGAAAATGTGACATTAAGTTTTTAAACGTAAAGGCTCTGCGACACTCTCATATGAGAGTGGGTGATCCTAAAAGCCAACCTGCACATTTAAAATTTATATGATACCAACTTCTTTGAAGGACTGCTAAGTAATTATGACTTAAGGTCTCTCCTGAGCCTCAAAAACTCTTTGTACATAATGACACTGAATGTTAACGAGACTAGACCAGAGTGGCCTTTACATTAACATATTAATTTTGTACATGGGACATTCACTTTAGAGCCCTGTTCCAGCCGTACACAAGCCAGTGTTGTGAACATGTTTAGAGAAAGACCGTGCCTTCACACCTTCCACTGTTACTTTCTTCACATGTTAAGTGGCACATCTGAAGAGTAAAGACCTTCTACATGACCAAGAATGGCGGATTACTCCTCATGTGGAGGGTCTAATGGGAGCAGAAACAACTTTGTGAATGTCCATCTTGGACATGGCTCAGGGTTGGGCTGAAGGGCTACTGACTCTATATCATGCGATTGCCAGGAAAGTCTGTGTGGAACTCCCTGCCACAGGATGTGATGATGGCATCTGGCCTGGATACCTTCAAAAGGGGATTGGACAGATTCCTGGAGGAACAATCCATCACAGGTTACAAACCATGACAGAGATGTGTCATCTCCAGGCTTAAAACCAGGGTACTTCAAGGACCAGATGCAGGGGAGTGGTATCAAAAGACAGATATCTATTCTTGTGCGCTCCCGGACACATTTGGGTGGGGCCACTGTGAGATACAGGAAGCTGGACTAGATGGGCCTTTGGCCTGATCCAGCATGGCTCTTCTTATGTTCTTAACTTCTTTTCAGACATGGGACTGAAAGTGGGAAATTTTGATAGAAGGACTGTCTAGGTGTGGTCACAACAAGGCTAGATTGTGTAAGACCTGAATAGGGCTTATATTGTCCCCATCTGCATTCTCAAAAGTAACACAAGCCTGCATATAGAATACAGGCATATCTACACATTCACGTTCTCAAAAGGACTGCTGTGAGAGAGATCTGGAATTTGGTGAAGAGACCTACCTAGTCTCACCTCCTCCTTTGGATAAGGAATATATTGGTCTGTATGTTGCTTTATTAAATGGAACAAGAAATTTAATTTACTTTAGGTGCTTATGTTTTCCCCTTTTATATAGTGTGGTGCTACATTTACGCATGTCTTTCTTTGGAGAGCAGGAGCTGGAGGAGAGCAAAAGGGGTGGCTATTGAAGAAATACTAGGAAGGAACAAGTGGCCACAAGGACTCAGAAACCAGCTCTGTAGTTAAGGCAGTCCCAGGCAATACTTGGATCTAAAACTACACCTGGTATGCACCCTCCCAGCACCCAGTTCTAAAAGAGAAACATGCAAAATAGTGCCCTCTTCAAACAGCAATATATTTTCTCTCTCCTTTTTTTTAGTTTTAGGGGTTCCTGGAAATATGTCATAGTACTACATAATTAATGGTTAATATTCTCATTGTGTGGAAGGCTATTTCTCTATTCTAACCATGCCTCTTGGAAAGCTACAGTTTACTTTCACAGTGGCACGGGTGCAAGATTTATTAGCCAGCATTGCTGGAACTCTGGCTGCAGCTGTTTATGTTTTGCAGTGTCTCACTTTCTATCTCCAAAGCAGAAAAGGTAGCAGTGCAAATGTTGAAGGCCATAGGAAAGAGCACTTAAATGCAGTTTTCCTGCTTTCCGAGAGACAGAGGGGTCTGTATCGCTGAGGAGAGGCGACAGAACTGCCAAACATCTGGCATAAAGGAAGTGGGTATGCCTTTAGTAGCTTCATGCCATGGCAAAGTCTGTCAGGTGGAGTTTCTCTAATCACTGCAGAACCACGACAGGAGCAGCTGTCTGCCAAACTGCCCCTTGCCTTACATCTAACAACAGCTTGGCAACCCTTGTTGAAGGCAGGGACCCAACTTGACGTACCTTGTTTCCCATTGGTGATGTTGTATGCCTTGAAATAGCTCTCAACGGTTGCTCACTTACTTTGAGGGGAGATGCTTTTTATGCAGCTGCATGGGGTTTTTAAAATGTGTGAAGCGATCAAGTTCACCTGGTACATGTTAAAATCACAACATTTATCAGGTGTGAGCTGATACAGTTACAAGCCAGCCTAGCACATAACTACTTTTGAATCTGCTGGGTTTTGTTTTCTCTGAGACTTCAACACAGGCCTCTCTGTTCATATCACAGAAACAACTCATTATTAATTATAGTTATTATTGATTTTTTCCAACAGCATAAGTTGCACAAACAGCTCTTTATGGAGAAGCACATATGCATGTTTAAGATCATATCGTAAACTGAAAATACTGAGTGATAGCCCCAAATTATCATGAACTAGCTGAATAATTAATAGTTTGTATCTATCCTCTGTTGAACAGTAACAATGACAAACATAAAATGTAATATATATTTCATTGCCATAGGGAACATTTGAGACATTTTTCAGAACCGTGCTGTTCAACTATTTGGTAAGTAAATGTATTGCTTACATGGGGTAGTGGTCCCAATCTATTTGCATCTCGTTTTCTTCTACTCACTTAACTCTTCCATGCGCTAAAGCCAAGCTCTCTCACTGGCACAGCACATTATAAACTAATAGCATGTTATACGTACTCCTCCCTCTTTCTTCAGCTCCAGGTGCCTATCACAATTTAGGAGATAAGTAGCAGAAGAGAAGAACAGTGAGTTAGAGGCAAGGATCAACAGAGCATGCGTGCCGACAGCTTGGAGGAATACTAAGCATGAATGTTCTAGTGCAGTGCTTCTTAGCTAGTGGTGCAACTCAGAATTGCAGTCCAACATGCAATTATGGAATTAATACATTGGGCTTAAGAGAAAAGGGTTAGACATAGAAATACAATTTAATCCAAATACTCCCTCATCATTTTATCTGTACAATATATTATATATTTATTTTATTTATTTTTACAATTTATATGCCACCCACTACCCAAAGGTTTCTGGGCGGCTTACAATCAAAAAATTAATACAGTTAAAACATAGAATATCAATAAATAATTAAAACAATAATAAAAACCTTACACTAAAATCATTACACTAAAATTGCCATCAGAGGACCCACAATCTATATTGTGTCAATTAAAAAACTTCTGGAACAGGAAGGTTTTTACTTGGCACCAAAATGTCATCAATGTTGGCGCTGGTCGGATCTCACTTGGGAGGGCATTCCATAGCTTGGGGGCAGCTGCTGAGAAGGCCCTATGTCTACAAGCCATCCCTGTTCCAGCAGGGCTACTGGCATTTCTGTATCCTCCAAAGTAAAAAAATAATAAAGGTAAAGGTGTCCCCCCTGCACATGGTGCTAGTCATGTCCAACTCTAGGGGTGGTGCTCATCGCCATATTCAAGCCGAAGAGCCAGTGTTGTGCAAGTCCATGGCTACATGGCCGACATGGCTGCAAGGAAACACTGTTTTACCTTCCCGCTTTTTATGACGGCACCTATTTATTTACTTGCATTTACATGCTTTCAGACTGCTAGGTTGGCATGAGCTGGGATTATCAGCAGGAGCTCGCTCCGCTGTGTGGCACCCCGGATTTGAACCGCTGAGCTGCTGACTTTGCAGCCAACAGTTTTCAATGCATTAGTCTGCTGAGCCACCAAGTGGTCGTTAAAACAAGGAAGCCCTGTAAATATATAAATTGAACTTTTTCTTTTCTGTCATTTGACAGTGGGCCTTAGATACCAAAAGGTGAGAACAACTGTTCTGGTTATATTGTGAGACTACAACCATATCAAATGTAATTTTCCATTTATTGTTAGGTATCATCAAGCCAGAACTGACTTATAGAATCCCTGAGGAGTCTTTACATGTAAGTGGGATATTTAAGGAGTGGTTTTACCCGTTCCACTCCTGTGTAATTCCATGCATGAGCAAGGGTTCAAACAACAACCTTTATCACTCTATCCGCTACAGCACATTGGTCATCCTAATTTTCCATGCAAAAATGGTAAGGAAATATTTTACATGTCTGCAATTTTTTTTTCACCCTCTCGGCTTTTCTTGCCATGTCAAGCCTAACATAATGCACAAACAGTCCACTGTGTAAATGTGAGATTTCTTAGGAATGTTTCCTATCCATGCATTCCTTCCTTCCCATCCTGCATGCGTGCAACCCAGAGAAATTGCACAGCAGCATGGCATGGATGTGGTAGGTAGCCTTGACATTCTCTGCAAAACCAACAGCTGTCATCAGCGGTCAGCTGCCACAGAGTTACTATACGGTTATCAAATGCTGTCACACAAAATTAACTAGAGGATGTTCCCATGCTGGATTTATCCAGAACTCCTTTTGCCACATAAAGTACCCAAGTTCTGACAAGAATGTTTACAAGACCACATTCTGGTGTAATCCTGACATTTGAATTCCCTGCTATGGAGCTACAGCAGGTCATCCCTTCCAGAAATGCCAGTGTACACAAAACCACATATCCAGCAGTATTGGAACAGTAATCTAATTGTTGGCACATATTTTTAAATTTTGATTTATAATCTCCCTTTCTTGCATGAATGTGACTTGAGCAGTAAAATATTAAAAAAGTACGTGGATTTAAAATATAAAACAAACAAAAGCATAACAATTTTGAGCAGCAGCCAATCCATTCAAAGACTCTCCCCTTTTGTTTCCTGCCAAAGGCCTGGCCTGCTTGGGCGGGGGGGGGGGGGGGGCAAAGGTCACAATTGGCTAGCAGAAAGAAAAGAAGTATGGATCCATCCGACTGTCCTCTGAAAACAACTAAGGAAGTTCTCTGTGTCTTTTGTGCCTGGGACAGTGATGGTCACAAATATCTCACCCATATTTGCAAACCCTGAGCAGGCTTCACGGGGCAAACACAATCCTTCCAAGAGACAGAACCAACTTGAGGGCTTTATAGTTCACAGGTCATAAAACCAGTGCTTCAAACTGTGGTGTTAGCCGGCTGCTTCCCAATGAAACTGGTGTCACTGCGTTAATATACTCCTTCTACAGTGCAAGCTGGCACAGACATTATCTCTGCAATCCCACTACCAATCTTGCAAGACAAGTTAAGCATTCATATTACAGTAATGCCAGTGGGAAGTGTATGGGGAGGGCAGAGAGAGAGACTGGCAAAAAAAGTCATGTGTTTAAGTCCGGCGAGCTGGTTCATAGCTGAGGTGGTTTGAGCTAGGGGCTTCCCAATTCCTCTTCTAGCCTCTGATATATGCTTTATGTGGTCTCCCGTGTATAGTATAAGCCAGGCATGTCCAAACTTTGGCCCTCCAGATGTTTTGGACCACAACTTCCACAGTCCTTTGCCCTTGGCAATCTAAGCTTAGAATTCTGGGAGTTGTGGTCCAAAACACCTGGAGGGCCAAAGTTTGGACATACCTGGTTTAAGCAACTAGTCAACTTTCCCAATGTGCTACTCCCCACATTCTGTTTACTAATCTTGTGAATGAGAGCTATGCCCAGGATCTCTGCTGTGTGCATGTTAAACACCTACCTTCTCCCATGATACATGATACATGGGAGAAGGAGTGTATCAATAACCCCTTCAGCCTTTGGCCCTTCCTGTGCTGTGTCTTCTGGTCCACCAACCACAGTGGGTACCACTAGTGGTTCATACTAGAATGCAGTTTTTGCCGTTATAACACATCACCGTTCTGGCTTTAAATACTATCGGTGTTATCCCCATTTGCTGGAGTTTTGGTGCAGTTACTATTATTCAGGACAGCAGAAAACTGTTATTTACTCTGCCCCCCCCTTCCCAATTACTGCAGTTCTTTAGAGACCTTGGGAAGAATCTGCTGATAGAACTGAAAAGCCGTGAACACGGTTACTACACCTAAAGCAAACAAGGGCAGTGCAATGTCAAGGAACCTATGTGGAAATATTTCCATGGGACCAACCTTGTAGTGAGTTATACTGTACTATTTTTAATAGTAAACATTCAAATCTGAATAAGTTACACAAATGGAAATAGAAATGGCCAACAATCAAAGGTGGAGTGTGCTCTCTTAGGCAGGGTACTGTAGCTTCCATTGGATACAGAACTCCAGGTAAAGTTTCACAGACAACAAGCTCAAATATTGATACTCATTCATTCCAACAGGTCAGTAGTTTAGGAGGGCTCAAACTTGACCTAGCAGTGTTCTGTTTAGTTGATGACAAAGCAAGTTAAAAGAGCATACAAGGAAAAGTAGATTATGTCTCCAAAAAGCGGGAGAGAAAAAGATAAGATTGCCACCGGTCCACATCTTTGGAGTAAGGAAAAAGTAAGAATGGCAGGGCTAATGGTCTTCATCAGAGTAAAGTTGACATGAATATGTGCCCAGCTGAGTTCTCACTTTCTCACATTCAACAGCTGCAGACAGGGTATACAGTATTCAAATCAAATTTGAATACAGTGTACAAATCAAATAGTGGGAGTGTACATGCCTTTAAGATGTCATCATGCTTGTCTTCTTTGGCGGCTCTTATCCCAAGGCTCTGCACTCCTGGAGTAGGAACTGGCAAACTACTCCAGTATTCCTGTTAAGACTCCATGGACATGGAGTCACAAAGAGTGGTCAGGACTGTAACGACACCACAGACAGGAAAGACGTTACTCTATCGGTTTGCTTAGAGCCAATCCAAGGGCACCGGGTAAGAAAAAACAACACTAACCCTAATTTAATCCTTGACACTTAAATTCGCTAGTCGATAAACACCAAGGAAGTCTCAACCCATGTTTGGACCCCAGATCCCTGGAGTATGAAGAACCACAGGTTTTAAGGAAGGATTCCCTATATTCCGAACAAGGCATGGATCAATTTTTCTTACACAGCTGGTGGTATGTTTATACCGGGGGCCACATACTCAAGAGTAAGCCTGCTCTAAGAAACAGTACCGCTGCTGGCAAGAGTTTCACGCGGCATGCCAAGCGCTGCCCCCTGAAATAAATCCGCAAGATTTGGGCAGGATTTACTCCAAAGGAGTTAAACTGCGTGTTTCTCGAAGATGGTACGTCGTCTGGTTCTCGTCACGAACCGCTCCGCAGGGAGCACGAGGGGAAAGCTCGCTGGCTCCGGAACGAGGACCGAGAACCAGCCCTGTTCCTGGCGTGGCCGAGGGGGAAACACGCAAGAAACAAACAAGAAAACAAAAAACCGGCCCCGATCCGAGCGTATTTTTAGACACCCCCCCTTCCCCATGAGTCATGGAGCTCAGAGGAAAGGGCATGTTGGTGCCATTCCAGGATTCGTGCCCGCTCTTTCTCCCAAAAGAACCCGATCGCCCTTCGCTTTCTCCCTCCCGGGCGCAGCTTGCGCTCCCCATCGCGGCGCCTTCCCGTTTCGCAACTAACGCTCCTCGTTCTCACGTCCTGTCAACTTGGAGCCGCGAAAGTCGAAAACGGGAGGAAAAGAAAGCGCTGGCGGGGGGGGGAGGGGGCGCGCGAAAGAGAGAAAGGAGAAAGAGTGCCGTCCAAGAGACGCTCCTCCTTCCTCTTCATGCCCCCCTTCCCGCTTCCTCCCTCCCTCTTTTTTTCTCTCCCCCTTTATTTCTTGCTGCGTCTGTTTGTACTTTAGCTGATCCACTAATCCCCTGAGAAAGCCTATTTGCAGTGAAGAGTATCTGTAGGGGGCGAGGCTGGTCCATGTGGGTTTGTGTCATTGGTTTGCAAAGAGAGACCCCGCCTATTGCCCAAAAAGAAAAAAGGAAAAAAAGAGAGAGAGCGCGAGCGAGCGAGACCCTACCTCTCCTAGCTACTCAGCACAACGGAGGAAGAAGCAGCGAACGCTGTAGAAAACCAGGGGACCTCCGTTGTTGTTATTGCTCGATTATTATATATATTTTATTTTATTTTATTTTATTTTATTTTATTTTTGCCGGAGCAAAAGAAGACTTCGCGGGTGGGGAGGAAAGCAAAGAGAGGAGGGGGAATTCCAAGTTGCAATTAGATCCCCCCCTCCTCCGTTCCTCTTTCTGCTCCTCCCCCCCCCCCCCAATCTATCCATCCTTACTTGGAGCAGCGGCGGGAGAGCCAGGCGAGGATTAAGTTTTTGTGTGCGGCGTGTGTCATTTTAAGGTGGATCTCTGTGGCAAGGAAGAGCCCCGGCAAAAAAAAGGGGGGGCGAACCAACCAGCGGAGGCGATCGATAGGAGGAGGAGGAGAAAGGGGGCGAGAGAGAAGATGCAGCGCTGAAAAAAGCGAGCGAGCGAGCGCGCTCCGGCGACGGCTATAGCCAAAGAGCGCGGGGAGGGGGGCTGCTCCCTTTGGACATTAAGCGACAACGGCGACGAGGAGGAGGAGGAGGAGGAGGTAAGGCGGGGAACGGGCAGGCGGGGAAGGGAAGGGAGAGAAAATCGAGGCTGATTTTCCCAGGCTTGGTCTTGTCGGCAGCGCTCTCTCTCTCTCCCCCGTTCCTTTGGAGAGCCTACCTGCAGTCCTTAATGTTTGTGCCCATGCTAGCGTCCATGTGTTCTCGCTTCACTGCGCCATCCAGAAAAGCAAAAGGGTGGTTGGTGGTGGTGCTGCTGGCGGTGGCAGCGGCGGCGGGAGAGAGAGAGGAAGGACAAGGGAAAGCTTGAAACGTGAGGACATCTTTGGTCATCTTTTCGTTCTCCGTTTCCACTCCAGCCGGCTTGGATTTTTTTTCTGGAGGGTCCCTGCCATCCAACTCCCGCCCCCACGATGTTGCGTTAATTTCCGGCAAATATTGGCGCGCTCTACTCCTGCCCCCCTCTGCCCGGTATAATCGTGTTCAAGGTGTGTGTGTGTGTGTGTGTGTGTGTGTGTGTGTGTGTGTGTGTGTG
>JAHTLZ010003518.1:975754-1010086 GCA_023846285.1 Phrynocephalus versicolor | reverse complement strand
ACTGACTAGTCTCTTCTCCTCCGGCTCCTTTCTTTGTGCATTCAAGTTTACCATAATTTCTCCTAACTCAGAAGGTCTCTTGTCTTCTCTTCCTGTTTCATTTGCCTCCAAACCTTTCACCTTCTCATTCTGCCTTTATTCCCCCACACCTTCAGTTTCCTCCTGACTTCTATTGAGGACTAGCTGAACCAGTGTCTGTCTGCTAAATTGGTTTCCACTTGGCCCTCCTCTCTGCTCTTTTTGATATAGATGATCTCTTTCTCCTCCTTGAGTCCTTCATTTGTGTTTCCATGATTTTCGTTGGAGGGCCTCTTCCTTCCTCTTCTGGAGTGACTTAATAACTGATAAAGTCTTTGTGCTAGTCACATTATCTATATTTGTCTGTCACATACTTTCCCCCTCCATTTGATCCTGTGTCCCTAGCTGCCCGTTTGATATTTCTGCTGAAGTGTTTCATTGCCCCTTTTTGTTCAGGCTCTTTCTGTCATTACATATTCCCTGAACCCATTGCCATTCACATTTTTGGCCAAATATAAAGCACTGGCTTAAACTTGGATTTCTCGTTTCTTACTGCCCATGTTCAGTCTGTTGCTAAGAGATGGCAGTTCTCCCTGAATAACTTTGAGAAAATGTGGCATTCATTTTTGTCTTTCCCGTCAAAAGTTTGGTTCACACTCTAGTCATACACAATCATGATTTTCATTTTGTTTTCCTCTTGTGGCAAATGCTGCTAAAATCATTCACCTTGTGCCTCATGATATTCCAAGACCTTCCGTAAACCCCTACACTAGATTCCTGTCCTCTCTGGTATCTAGCATAAAATCTACTTCCTGTTCTAAACCCCGGCATATTTGTGAGGTCCATGACTTTTATTTTTTGAACTTGAACCTATCCTGAATTGTTTGAAGACCTTTGTTTCCTTTATACTTAGTCTTTGTTTTCCCCCTTCCTGCTGTCCCGTTTGATTGAAAAATGTACCCAGGGTATATGATGCTCTTCCTTTTAAGTTTTCTACTGAATCATTCCATGAAGCTTTTGGTATAACCTAGGGTGGGGAACGTGTGCTCCTTCAGATCTAATTGGATTCAGTAGGCATGCCTAGTCATTGGGGTGATGGTAGTTGTAATCCAGCAGCACTCGGAGGGCAGCAGTTTCCTCCGCACTGGTGTAGCATCTTAGTCCATCACTAACAATCACATTCTACTCAAGCCAAACCTCCGTAATATTTATGTTGATCTTCCTTCTGCTCTTGCTTCCTTTCTCTCTGATATTTTACTCCAGCATCCTTCAGTCAGGGATCTAGCGTTTTTGTTGTTGTATACAGGTCAGTGTTCCCCAGTGAGAAGAGGTTTACTGTAACAAAGCACAGATGGAGCATATCAGGTTTTTGCTCACTGGGCTTCATTTCAGGCTTTTGATGTGTAAACTCAAGAAAATCAGAGTTTGCTAAGGGCAGCTTCAGGTACAAATACAGCACTGGACTACAAAGTACTGATGTACAGTATCCATTCCAAAATGTGATTGTATAGGTATGTTTGAGTTTACTCTGAAGTGCAGTATTTGAGGGAATGCATTTTTAAACTTATTTTAAAGGTAAACACTATAATCTGGACACATGGTACAATTCTCACAACTGCTATGAACTGTGTATGTTGTAATTGTATATACCCAATTACAAAGTAAAGGAGGAGATGCTGCTCATTCATCCACTTTTCCTCTTGATTCTAAAATGATAATCAATAGTTTTGCTTTTATCATCATCAGAAGAGGCTCAAGTCTCCATCCCACCACCCTCACAGCTATATCTCGTAGGAACCCATGAAAGGGCCTTCTCAACTGCTACACCCAGACTCTGGACCCCCCCCCACTAGTGGCCAAGACTGCCTCATCTCTGTTGTCTTTCCAAAAAAAGGCAAAGACCTTTCTCTTCAGGCAAGCTTTCCCTGAATGATGATCTACTATTTTGTGTCTTTTATTTGAATCTACACGACCACATAGACTTTGTGTTTATAACTAATTATAACCTAATGGGCTTACATTGACTCCCCTTTAACTGCTCACGTTGACTTGTAGCTTAAATGTAATGTTGTCTATTAATGCTGAAAGATGTCCCTTAATTTCCTGCTCTCAATACTTGAACATGTCTTAATTGTACTGGACTGTATATTATCCCTCATTCTGTAAGCTGCCTTGGGTCCTTTTTCCAAGGAGCAAGGCGGGGTAAAATACTTGAAAGTAAAATAAATAAATAAATTATCATCCCAGTTTGTTTGAGTCTTAGCCTTCCTTCAGGGGTTTTCAGACAGTCTTACCATACCTTTCTGAAGTAATTCAGGTACAGAAGGGAGAGTTCTTCAGTATTTTGTTCACATATGTTCACAAGCCCTCCTCTTCTGGGGTAACATGAATGTGGGCCTCTGGTATGTGTCACCTTTTCATTGTATATGGGTTGTCTTCTTTTGAAGCCTAACAAGTGCAAAAGTAAGAGACCGTGAATATTGAGATTGATTTGAGAACCCGTCTCCATATCTTTTAGAAGTAATGGCTCTTTTGAAAGGTACATACGGTACAAATACTTTCTCATGGGCTTCCTGTTTGGTCAAATGCACAGTTCTAAAATTTCCTATTAAAAGCGGGAAGGTGAGTTAGATGGCTCGATCCCTCTAACCTTGTATTGTCAACATTTCTGACAGAAGTTCTCTAGGCTTCCTACTGTGTTTCACCCTTGTTTTTTAAAAAAGTCTGAATCATTATTTATGAGAAGTGCATTGGTCCCCTGAGTGTGGAGGTATAGTATAATTCCAGAATGAATTTATTTCAGTAAGAAAGGGGCAGAAAGGGGGAATTGAATTCATGCATGTGAACCAGTAGGGAGGTAAATCATATGTTAACTTCTCTGAATGTCTGTTTGCTGAGAGTTTGATCCCTTGTAGCAGCAAGAGCAGCCTACTCTTTAAAGAATCAACACTGTGCATTCCACTGTGGACACATACTGGTAAAGAAAATAGTAGAGATCACACTCTGTATTTTGGATAACATGCCAGTCAAATATAAAACGTCAAAGCAGATTTTGCTTGGAGTTATTTGAAAAGGTGATCGAAAAAGAATGGAGCAAATTATAGGAAATCTGGTGGTTGTATGAATAAATTCGGTGCTATGTAATTTAAGCTGTAAAAGAATGAGTGTTTTGAGTTGTCATCCACTTTGGAAAGTCTCTAGCGCCAGGGGTAATCTTGTGAAAACACTACACATGATTGAAAACACAAGTTTAAAACTGAGGTCACTTAACTATAATAGAGTGGCGTTCTACCATAACAAAATCCTGAAGTGTGTTTGCCGATAAGTCTGTATCCATGGTTTGTTTTTTTTAAGGAACTTGTTTGAAATTCACTATGTAAAAAGAGAACTTGTGTTTGTTGTTCAGTACAAATTTGCATTGAATTCAGGAGTTGCAGGAATTTGGAAAATTAGTCAGACAAATAACATTATTCACACTTATTGTACATTCCTCCAGGAAATTGTCACAGTTGCTTTGAGTGTGTACTTTCTAGGCTGCAGTTTGGATAATGGGTGTAGGTTTTGGTTAAGACAAAGGAATAAGTTTCTCACCCAGCCTGTGCTACACATTGTAATTAGCTAAATGGAATACGTAACATGTAATCCTTGCAAACAATTTCTTTTTCCCTTCCTTCCATTTTGAAGCCTTCAGTTCTATAGTATACAGATGTGTGTTAAATTTGATGACAATAAATATTGCAATGTCATATATTAACCTTCTGGGCAAACCATTTCCTCTTCAGTCATAGATAATAAATGTTTTGCCTAAAGGTGACTAATTTACAATTTTGTGTCATTACTGTTAGCTTTTGTTCAATCTAAAGGACAGAGCTTTAAGACTTACAAGGTCCCAAACACATTGCAACTGCTGGCAGAAACTCTGTATGTGATAACTCCTTGAATATATATTACCTTGTGAATGGCTTTTGGCTGCTTACATGCGCAGGATCAAGATTGCTTCAGGGGAGTGCACATGGGAGCTGTTGTAATTGGAAAGAGTATGGGTTGTATTTGGATGGTTGGCTTATGGTGAAAGGAAGGAGACTAGGTGAAGCTTTGGAGCATGTGGACCATCCTCCTTTATTGGGGCATGGCCGTTGAGGAGGCATTTGGAAACCTTAGACTTACAAATTGAAGTTCAATGTTATGTCCAAATCTAGACTAAAAAGCCTCTTATTGTCGGTGCAGTATAATGGAACAAACTGACATCAAAACTTGATTAAAACTAACTGCACTTTACTGGAAGGGTGGCAAAGCTAGCCAGGATGGATTTGATTTAAATCATGATTTAAATTTTAAAAAGATTTTAACAATATAATGTTTAAAGTTGTCTTTTTATTTAAATTGTGATTTAAATCTTTTTTAAAAAATACATTGATTTTTATCTATCTGAAGCTAGTCAACATAGATGAGAGAAGGATGAATTGGACATTAAATCCAAAGTTTCCTAGTAGAATGGGAGGTCACCATTTAAGTGAATCCCATTCATTGAGTCTTCTCCACTTGGAACTGCCAGCTGGATTCATACCCAAGGTATTAAGAATCAGAATTTAGGACATACAAAGAGGAACAACTATGTAGAAAAGATCTTGATTGGCTGGAAGCCCACATGCCTGTCAAAACTACAATTTTAGGCAGCAGTGTTTAGTACCCCAGTTGGCAAAGGTCAGTGACGTTTTGTGGGGAGGGGGAAGGACACTGTGTTTTTGTTCTTGTTTTTACTGGTTTTAATTTCAGTATGGATTCATGGATCAGGAAGTATGACATATTGTAGAAGTAAAAGCATTATTTTCATATAGATGCTTTAGTAAATGATAAAAGTACAAAATGAAACAGTGCAGGAGCTACTGCAAGCAGACATTCCCATAAGCAGTATTGTCACTTAGGCGCAATGTAATTATATTTTGTATACTTGCCAATTAAGCAGTTATGTTTTCGATGGAGGGGTAAAATTACCTCTTCAAGAGATTGAAGAGGAATGTTGCAGAACACTAAATCAAATAAACTACAGTACATATGCCGAAGTGCATTATGTGTTTAGTTACAATTTCAAAAATTAGTACTGCACTGACATATTTGGCAATATTCCTATTGAATGAATGCTCGGTAAGCATCTTGAAGCTCTTCAGAAGGCTGGTTGTGACTTTTACACATCATTTTGGCTTTTAAAAGGAATATTAATCCCCCGAATCCTTTTAGCGCAATGAATGAACAACAGTTGACTGTGCCGTTCTCACCTCTGGATTGCTTTTGAATGTACTGTCAGAGTTTGGGATCATGGCACAGTTCACCTCTGCAGTTAATAGTTCAAATAAAATATTGAGGATGAAGTTTCCATGTTGAAATGTCAGGGTGGGGATGTTTTGTTTTTAAGGGCAGATAGATCCTGGACTGTTTAAACCCATTGGCTCTTTGTATGTCATAATGAAGATGAATGAGATTACAGGCATGTCTCGGTAGGATACTTCTTTGAACAGGAGATCAGTTAGCAATTTCTTTTTCAAGTCTTTGCTAACGCCAAGCCTGAAATATTTCCATGTGTTAAAAGCATCTGCAAGCTATAATCATCTTGACTAGTCAACAAAATCATTCTCTATCAAGGATGATCACAAATAACACTCAAGGTTGATGTTGTGCACAATGTGTCAGCACCTTGGCTGTACCTTTTTGCGTGTGCTGAACCTGGGGGGTGGGGGAAAGAAAGAGCTTCAAAGGTTTCCTTGTACATTTCTAGATATAGCTGTTCACTGCTATAAGTGATATGATACTCAGTAAAAGCTGCTGTTTTCCTGAGGGAGTGTCAGAAGGTCTTGCAGCTGTTTGACAGAATGACAGAATAGGCAAATTTTCGTAAATTCAGTTATCATAATTGGAGAGAGAGAGAGAGAGAGAGAGAGAGAGAGAGAGAGAGACTTTTAAAGAATTGTGACACCAGGGCACATCCTGTTTTGTGACTCGCCTTTGGTGTTGTGGGCCAGAGGGCTTTTTTTTTTTTTTTTTTTTTTTTTGCTACAAATGCACAATTCTTATCTGCTGCCCCATTGCTGAAAAAGTTTTGGAGTTGAATTGGGGGAGGGGGTAATTTGGTGTCATTCAAACAGAAATGGGAAAAAAACCTTAATTTTTAAATTGGCTATTAGGTGTCATTGCTCAGCTAGCAATGTGATTGTCATAATGTGAATGGGGGTTTTGGACTTGTTCTGCTTTGTTTTTAATTTTTTTGGGCATACTATGTCTTCTTTCACCCCATATCCAAATTCTAAGGCAGGTAAGCAGTGTCACCTGGAGACAAGCCATCTTGTGTGCTGTTTTGAGTCACTGCCACAGGGTTGTTTGTTCCCCTGATTGTCCCTAACACAGCAAGTGAAAGAGTGGTAAGTATACCTCCAAATAGCAGCTCTGGAGCTGCATTTCAGCAACATGTGCTATATAAAAGAGACCACTCTACATGCGCATCTATATTTATGGTATACAGTAAAAAGTATAAGTAAATGTAGAATGCATTTGGTATGTCATAGTGAATTTGTGACTTGTTGTAGGACAGTGAGATTAAAGAATATTAGAATTTCTTTAGAAATTCATTGCAGAAATAGAGATAAATACTGTATAGTCATGCATGAGTGAATTCTTAGTCATGTTGCAGCCTGTGCTTGAGTAATATGAATAATGCAAAACACCTCAAATATAGTATCCTGTTTTGTATGTGGTGCATGTATCATGGGACAGTCATCTCTCACAGTTACATTTGCCATAAATGAGTGTCATAGGTGAATAATCTGATCAGTATACTGTAGTATAATGTGTTTGCTAGTAAGTGATGATTGGTGTTGGTATGTGGCCATTTGCAATAAAAATGTCATGGGAACCTTTAGATGCCACCTGCCAGAGGCAGCCCTTTCATCCTGCTTCAGACCTTTTACAGAGAAATCCTTGCAAAATTTTTGGCATTTCCGT
This sequence comes from Phrynocephalus versicolor, assembly GCA_023846285.1. NCBI lineage: Eukaryota > Metazoa > Chordata > Lepidosauria > Squamata > Agamidae > Phrynocephalus > Phrynocephalus versicolor. Next base: position 1,003,075 of record JAHTLZ010003518.1, on the reverse strand, counting down.
TTTTGCTTTTTCTCTGGAGCCAACAAATGTAATCTTGTGAAGAGTCCCCCCACCCCCATACTTAGAATGTGAGGTACCCTGCTTTATTTCAGTACATGCAATATAAACTCCATTCTGCACACACTGATGCCGAAATGTTAGGTGCAGGACCTTCAGAATTGGAAATATTTTGTTTTAAATGTCTTGGTGGGTATGGTATGTAAAATGTGAATTTCTGCCTTTCCTGTCAGATTTTTGATGACAACAGACTCTTAACAGCATCACCTTCCTATCTACCTTTTGTCTGGATTTCAGAGCTCATGTAATCCTTGCAGTCCAAATAAATATTGCAGTAGCTTTAAACCTAGGCTGTTATCTTGAGTGTTGTGTTTTGGTGTGGAGCCCGTTTCTTCTGATGTTTATTTATGTTGTGGTCTTCTTGGCCAGATTCCTTTCCTCTCTTATTCAATAGCATAGTCAATACGCTTTATGTAAATTGATTACTGCAGGTTTTTCCTCAACTCCTGCACGTTTGATCATTGAGGAAGCTGGCTGTTAAGCCAGTTCCCCTGTAAAATGTGTTTGCACAGTAGTCCATACCTTCTGCTTTTTACATTGTCAGTGCCCATCTCGTTGTGTGTTGCTATTGCCACTTTAAAAGTTATGAGGAAATATAACCAGGCACATCAATATCATTGTTTGGTTTCATTTATCTGTGGCATTTACCTTGCTCATCCCAGACCTCGGTAAAAGGCAATTACTTGTGTTCTCCAGTATGACACTAAGCTTTTCACCTTTATTATGCTTTGGTGTGAAATACAGAGCAAGACTATCAGCTTTATATGTATTGCAGTACCTCTGCAAGACTTCGGAGCTAGGGGTGGGAGGGGGAGGGAAGAGGAAGCAAATCAAATGAATGTTATAATAATCAGTGCCAGAGAAAAAGAAATAAGCTGTGTATTTCACAGAAAAGGGCAAAGCTTGCATTGGCATCAGCCACCCTGCATCAGTGTATTTTGCAGAACATTTCCTAGCCATCAGATTCAATTAATAACAGATTCAGTCCCGGCTCCATTTTGCAGCTGGTTGCTAGCAGCAAGTTTGTGAGAGTCACTGTGGTACAGCCGTTTAGTATTATGGATTCAGCGGCCCTGATTCTTCATTGCCCTAAGCTGTGTGCCGTCACTGTACTGTTCAAGCTATCCTTAACGATGAACACACTGTGGTTAGAAAATTATATTGCTGGGTGCTGTAACTTGAGTGGCTAGGAAGACCCCACGTCTCTTAAACTTCTCATAGTGGAATCCAGGAATTTTGGGGGGAAATCATTTCTAGTTGTTCTTTTAGGATCTTATGAAGAACATTGGGTTTAGAGGTGGGCATGAAGTTCTTTGATACATTTTTGGCCCTATTCATCTGTGCTGCAGAACAGTTGCCGTGTGTTCCTTTCGTCCACCCCCCTCCTTGCTGGTGCTCCCATCCACCCACTGATGCGTGCTGCTTTATGCCTCCCTGCTGTGTGATTCTTCAGGCTGGGTAGGAGCCTGGGCTTCATTGCCTCGCTTCCTTCGGTAGGCAACCACTCAGACAAGGAGGTTGGACAACCTCCCTTCGCAGCCGTTGAGTGGTTGGCTACTGGAGGCAGAGGGACAAGGAAGCCTGGACTCCTGCCCAGACTGGAGGAGTCTTGCAGTAGGAAGGCATGGAGCAGCGTGTGCCACCTGGTGAGGGGAAGTGCCAGTGGGGTGCACATAAGAGGAAAAGGAACAAATGCCAGCAGATAAATTCAGCCGAGATTTGAGAAAATGTTTAGTAGCCATCTTTAATTGGGTTTCCCCAGAATTCCTCACTGTGTCTGTAGCTTGTTGCATTTGTGTGTGTCTGGTCTTCCAGGGCTGGAGGTGAATACTTGCAAGCTGAGTTGAATTATATAGAACTTTGGGTATTGCCTTTGGATTCACAATAGTGAGGGTTGGAGGCCAAATTGTCAAAGCAGGAGGACCGGAGCAGGATTGTGACATTGGAGGCCAGATGTGGCCCCTTGCCACTGCACTGGTTCATTCTACTTTCATAGTTGATATTCAGGCTGCCGTAATTGTGACAACTTTTTCCACGATCTTTCGTTCCTTTGCTTTCCCAGGAAGTTGAAATAGGTAATCTTCCCTGTAGTCTTATAGCACTCAGTAGTTTTGGAGGATGCAGGAACACGCATAGGATCAAGTCTGGCTGATTTTCACCAGTGGCCTCAGTGACATGGAATTCGATAATGACTTGATTCCTGTTGTATTGGTGACTGATTGGCTAAGGATTCAAGTGCTTAGAGCTGAATTGTAAATAAAAGCAGTGTTTCACCACAAGGTTCTCTGAATCAAGTATCTCATGAAGAGTTGAGAAAGTGTGGCTTATTTGACTTATCAGTGGGAAATATAACATGTCAGCCATGGCTGTTTTTCTTTCTGCTCTTGTCAGCCATGGCTGTTTTTCTTTCTGCTCTTACTAAGAATTTCAAATGAGCAAAATATTTGCCTTCTAATGCATCAGTGATGAACTGAACGTCACCTTGGTGTCATGGAGACAAAGATGCTGTGCTGGACCTCTGGCCTCATGTAAAAGGATCATGTGCGCAATGATGACATTAGAGCAAAATATGGCATTGCACCTATCACTGGCAAGATGTGCGAAGCCCAACTGCGTTGGTTTGGACATGTCCTGCGTGCCAATGAGGAAACTGGCCAAAAAGGGTCTCACCCTGCAGGTCAGCAGATCCCAACTGAGGGGGATGTCCAAGACAGCGCTGGATGAACGCCCTTCAGAATGACATGAAGTTGTCCCAGGTTCACTCAGACTTAGCCCATGAATGGGCCAAATGGAAGGCCAAAACAAGAATAGCAGACCCCACCACTGAGTGGGACAAATACTAAGAAAAAGCAGAAGAACAATGCATGAATGATAAACACAGAGGTTATAGGCCTTTCTCAATTAAGGTTAATGCTGAAGACTTAATAGGCAGTATGGTCAGTGATAAGATTAAATAAGATCAAAATAATCTGCATAATGTTTGTGTGTGTTTTGAGTCCTATATAAGCAGACAGTATTATTGAAACAAAAATAAAAATCTGAAAGAAATGGCAGCATAAAGTTGTGCCAAACAATTTGTCAGTCCCAAATTATGATTAGGTAGGTTATGGAGTGTAGTCTTTTGCACTGCAGTCCATCTGCATTGTCAGCCACCCAAAAAAGTCAAGCTATCTCATTTCCCCACAAAAACCATCAAGTGTGTTACCTTTTCATCAGTCTGCTCAAGCATGAGAGGTGTTCTTTCACCCACTTTCATAATGTCATAGGCATTTGACACTTTGCTGAGTATTTTTGTCAACAGAGCAAAAAAACGGGGGCGAGGTGGAATGGTAAGGCCATGCCACTGTGGAGGAACTATTCAGAACATGCGTCAAACAGTTCTATTTAGTCCATCGTGTTTGGAGCTTGAGGGGCACAGTGTTGAAAAAAAGGGAACCAAAACAAATGTCTAGGCTGGTTCTTTGATTCCTCTGAACCTAATGAGAATACAGTGTAGTACCGTGTGGGCGAACCTTGGCACGGGTGCCAAAGGTGACACTCAGAGCCCTTTTTGTGGGAACCCAACACCACCCCTTCACAGCCACCTGTATTCAGGTTAAATTGTTGCATTGGCACTTTGCGAAAAATTAGTGGGTTTTGAATTGCAGTTTGGCCACTCGGTCTCTAAAAGGTTCACCATCATGGTATAGTGCTATTATAGAGTTGTCGTGACTGGTCACTCTTGTATTCTTCAGATTAGACAAGGAGCAGCACTGAGAAGGAGCTCTACACAATGTACTAATACTTATTTATGTTGAATTTGCATCTGCTTTCCTTGATACTGATAAAGATAAGCAGAATTCAGCAATAAAGTAGAAGTGTATCAATCGGAAGTGTATATTTAAAGTCTGTGTTAGTTAAAGATAATTTTTCAATGTAAAAAACCATATAAGTAATAAATCCAAGTGCAAGTCCTATAAAAGTAAAATTAGCAAAGTTACAAATCTTAAAAGTGAATAAAAGTTCTTAAACATAAAAACTGTGCAATCTTGTATGCAACCACTCAGAAGTAAAGCCCAGAGTACAATTAGTCCTGTATGCATTGACTCTGAAGTAAGGGCCATTGAACTTAGCAGTACTGTACTTGGATCAGTCCTTTACATATTGGTGAAAATATGTGACAATGTAAAAGTTGAAAAGTAACACTTAAAAAGCAATCTAAATGAAAGTCACATTATCACAAAGTGTGGGGGGGCGGGGAGTTCATGGTCACCTTATATGTGTTTTAGCCCTTGTAAAATATTTTTTTCCATGACCTGGAAGCAGTTACAGTGGTCCCTCGTATAACAAACGGTTTGTATAACATAAAATCTGTACAACATAAAAAAATTCCAGAGATAGGGGAAATTTGCTTAACATCACCTATGAGGCGAATCTGTACAACATAAAAATGGTGGCGATTAGGGATTACTCCGTTTTCAATGCATTCCTATGGGAAATTTGTATAAAGGAAAATTTGCTGAACATAATTTCATTTGGAACGAATTAATTCCTTTATACAAGGCACCACTGTATTTTACAAGGAATAAAATAATGGGAATACTCTGAAGCAAGTGGTGAGCCACTGCGTGAGACAGAATGCTGGACTGGATGGGCTGTGGCCTGTTCCAGCAAGGCTGTCATTATGTTATTATGACCTTTCAGAGTGGGATATTAAAATTAGCTTACATGTATATGTAGGAGGGATGTGCGTATATGTGCATGTAGGAGGGAAGGGAGGGAGAAAAAGACAATTTTTGAAGAGTTTGCTGTATTGGCATTTCTTTGAAAAAATAGGTATATACTTGTACAGTACTGGCAATAATATATTAGCTGAAATCCAGTTGCAACTAGAATAGGATAATTTCATCAGTAAGTATTGACTCTCACCAACTCTGGACTGATTCAGTGAGCCTACTCGAGTTACAACTTACTATTGGAATTTATCTGTAAAAATAAACATTAAAAAATTATGTTTAGAAATTGTGGAGACAGCAGCCTTAAAATTATAATTTTTGCACAGCGTGTAGCATGTACTCCTTGTCAGATGCTGTACTTTTGGGAGCTTTTGGGGTTGGGGTTGGGGTCTATTTAGATTTTTTTTTAATAAAAAGTAATAATTACATGTTGCACTCAAACAATAAGAACCAATGAGTAATACATTGCTGTGTTTTTGTCTTTTGAATAATGATTCAAACCTCTGTGCCATACATTGCTAAATTAATGAAAGGTTTGTTTCAGGTTGTAGGCGATAATTAAAGTAGAGAAAATATGTTCCATTTTGGATGGTAATCACATATGCTTAGAGTTTAATTTTGCCTTAAGAGTTGCCTTTTCTTTTATTCTGGTGATGTGACGTCATTCAAGTGCCTGTGTGTTGTTTTGGTTATAAAGTCAAAATGAGTTCAGCTGCCTTAGCTTTAAACTCTCATTGTTCTTGGATTTTAGCACAAAGTGGGAGAATTTTTTTGCCACCATTGTTCACAGAAAATTATTTGTTCTAATTGAGGCATCTGCTATTACTGTTTTCCTGTTTATTACTGCAATTGCTTTTTGTGTAAGATTATCTCATATCATTTTGTAGATGAAAATAAGACTATTTATTCATTTGTTGTTTTAGCTGAAGATACAATTGAATCACAACGATTTTTCTCTTTAAAGTAATTAAATCATAATTATCTATACATGACATAATTGCCATATCTGAGCAGTGGTTCAAAATATACCTTACCAGTGCAGTATGTGAAATTTTGAGATGTAATTTGAGAGGTGCCTGACTATGTATGTATGTGTTTCTGCATGTGTAGTGTAGATAAAATGCTCCATGCAGTTCTTAATTATGTAGAGCCTGCAGAAGGGACTGAAATAATGATTAATAATAAACAGCAGGCAATCACAAATGACAAGGCACAGAGAGGTTCAAGAAAACACACATTTGTCTTCATGGTCTCTGTGAACCCACACTAATGAATTTTTCTGCATCTGTGCAGAACATTCCAAAACCATCTACAGTGGAACCCCGACTTACAAGATTAATCCGTTCCGAGCGCATGCTCGTAAGTCAGGGAGTGGTTTCCTATAGGAATGCATTGAAAGTCAATTAATCCATTCTGGAGGGATGGATTTCAATGCATTCCTATGGGAAATTGCTTTTAAACCCCTGGGTGTGTGTGTGGGGAAGCGGCGGGTAGTTTTAAAAATTTCTTTAGCCACCGAGGCAAGCACTTCCTTGGTGGCTCAAAGACATTCTAAACGACCTGCTGCTTCTCCCCCAATGCACCAGATTTGGAGGGGGAAGCAATGGGTCCTTTAAAATGTCTTTGTGCCACTGAGGAAGCGCTTCCTTGTTGGCTCAAAGACATTTTAAAGGACCCACCGCTTCCTTCCCCTAATTGGGCATGCTGAGGGGGGAAGTGCGGGTTGTTTAAAATGTCTTCGAGGCCAGCAGTGGTCACGGAATGCCTCTGCCACCACCTTTTGCCTTAAAGACATTTTTAAAAACCTGCTCCTTCCACCCATTCAGGTGGGTTTCAGGAAAAGGAGCGGGTTTTTAAAAACGTCTTTGAGCAACCAAGACAAGCGGCAGTCGAAGGAACCCTATCTTTCACTCGTAACGTGCCAGGAAAAACCACCAGCCGATTTCTGCTCGTAAGTCGGTTTTCTCATATGTCAGGTGCGTCGTAAGTTGGGGTACCACCGTATAGTTGAATCTACATATTTAAGCAGTTGCCATCACCCTATCCTAGGCACATTGGGCAGTTTCCTTCCATTTTACCTCAGTCACTTTTTGCCTTTAATTACAACAGCAGTGTTCTGAAACATCTTTGATTTTGTTATCATCTCTGCTGAGTCTTTTTATGGTTAAAGTTGTTTTTGGAATGGTGTGTCCCCCTTGCCTTTATCTGACCTCAGATTTTCTTTAGATGAAGATCAATCAGAGAATGCTTTATCAAGTAAATCTGAGGAGGCTTGAAACTTGACAAGTTTCATAGGTCATGGGAGCATGACCAATAAGCATCTCCACCTTGGTTTTGGCCCTCATGAATTCAGGCAGAGGCCCGTGGAGCAAGATATCATCTTGGAATATGATACATTCAGAATGGTTTCAGATACCTAATGACATTTTAAAAATATGCATGACATATTTTCTTAAGAGATCAAAATGTTTCGCTGCTCATCCAAGCACCTTGGATGAGTACTGAAACGCTTCTATATCTCAAGAAAAGAAATCCAGTTGCCTCGACTTAACTTCCAGGTAAACTCACCTGGATGACTGAGAATCTTCACAGACATAATGCATGACAGTTTTAGAGTAACTCATGTCAGCCATTCTCAACCTTTTTAAAATAGCCATAATGACCATAGGCATAAAATATAGACTAAATCAGGATTGTCATGCAATGAACCTTATAAGATAGTGTGTGAAGAATTGTTTCCAGTCAGTGGTCTCCTTAAAATTTTCCAGGGTGTCCCCTGGGGACCATATGATCCCCACAGAGCATGGCTGTTGTAGATGATAGTAGTGTAAGGGTGTATTGTTGGTACAGTATATATGCCCTTTGTGCTTTGTCAGAGTCTGGTATTCAGCCTCCTGTTAGTAATGTTCTGGAGATGATTAACACTTAATATGTAGAACTGAAGGTTTATTTTATGATGCCTTTCCATAGGGCACTCTGCAACACCTTTTAATTAACAAGGAGTTAACCCTCTTCACACCTCCTGGTACATAATTATAGAATATAAACAGATTTTTCCTGTGGAATATGGCTTAATCTTTTTTCGCTTTTTCATAGATTTAGTTCCAGGCAGAGACTTTCCAATTCAGTATGAGAAGTTTGGGACTCAAATGTATCTTGCAAGTCAACTTGTCTTAATCCTATAGGAGTATTTTTACAAGAGGCAACCTAACAAGAAAGATTGTGTTTAACTCCAGTTTGTGGTGACATGGAGTTAGCAGTGCATATAAATTATGAGGAAGGGAATGTCCTTCCTATTCTCTCCATTGCTGAAAAGTGTAATTCATAGTTTGCTAAAAGATTGAACCAAAGGGTGACAGTAGTTTTTATAAGTACCGTTTGTGGTTAACTGGAGCTTACTTTGTGCTTCAGTGTTCTGTGTTGCAGTAACTTCCAAGTCCCTCCACCCCACCCCGATATTTTGCAAGATTCAGCCTTATGGGCTTCTTGAGGTTTTCAGAAAGTAGCTCATCTATCAATGTTATTCTACAGTAAATTCAATATTGGAGTTCACAAATATGTGTTGTTTCTATATAGAGCCTGTTGGGTTTTCCTTTATATTATTATAAAATGCAGTCTTGTGTTAAGAGCTATTAAAGAAAGTGCAAGTTATACTAAGTGAAGGGGGGGGTAGGGAGGTTGGACATTTCCAGGACTGCTGTGTGAACTCATAAAGGATTGCCCCCCCAAAGTTCCTATGTAGAGTAGCTATGATTTAAATAATACATAATTGTAAACCTGGAAGGGACCCTATGAATCATTGAGTCCCTGTCAAGGAGGTACAGTGGAGGCTTAAACTCTCTGCCTCTGGCTTTGCAGCCAGATACTGTCCTAAGCCACCAAACTAATCAGCGTTAATCTCTGTGCAAAGTAGCCCAAAAATTCTTCTCAGCCACATTTCATGAGGTAGCTGCATCTATAAAGCCTAGTCGCATGTTTAGGAATTCCTGTAAGTATAAAGCTAATGTTGTGAGGCTTCTTTGAAAGGGCTTCTGTCAGCGTGCAGAACGGAAAGGGACTATGTTTAATCATTATAAATGTCAGTAGCGTATTTTAATAAATCCTTGATTTTGTGTGGACTGTTTGCAGTCACATGTTTTGTAAGGAATTTGCTGTCCCTTTTTTCGAAGGTATGTGACATTTAAAAGATCTGAAAAAGGAGACTGGCTTGACAGATTCAAATTACATTTGAAAGAGTTTTTCTTTTCGAATCAGAAAATGAACTCTTCCTATTCTAAATGTCACTGCGAAGACACAAATGTATTTAATCAAATTTATATATTTAATTCATGTAAAATCTGTTTTTTCCCTTATTCTTGAGTGATATTCACATCTTACATTTTTGCCATTTCAAAGGTTTAGTGAAGGTAGCATTTGAAATTGCTGAGCTTCTTGAATAAATGATTCTGTTATAAGAGGTTCTGGAACTCTGCAAAAATTGGCACCAGTTTGTTACTTGAGCCTCTTGATCAAGATATTTAGTTAACCTCTGGCTGTTAGCAGATTGTACAGCGTCATTAATAATGAACTGTTTACTGAAGATTTTTGGAAAGCCCTGAAAAAAAAATTCACAAATTTGGTTCCAAAACAGTTCCAAAGCATTGGAACTAAATACTACTGTGATAGAGAGTTCAGTCATTAGCTTGAGAAGTTGCCATTGAAATGATGATCTTTCAGACATAAGTAACTGGACCTATTGGGCACCACAACCTGAAACTGAGGAGAGCTTCAATACCAATAGCTGAAGAAGAAAACTTGATCAGTTAAAACTTTGGAAGAGGAAGTATATACATCCAATTTTAAGTCCAGCACCTTCCCTGGAACTTGAGCATTCCCTTGTTTGCTTCACCATGATTGCATCAGTCTCAGTAAGAGATATGGCTTCTTGTACTGGTTCCATTGTCTTCTTTTGCTATCTCAATCTGCTGGCAATTTTTATTTATTTATTTTCACATTTATATACCACGCCTATTCACCAGACGTGGGACTCAGGGCGGTTCTTTGCAAGACCTCAGTTCTTTGCAAGCAGTGTCTTTGGGTATTTGTACATGACCCCTAAACTCTGGTGCAGATGGCTCCCAGCTCCGGAGCTTAAAATTGTTTCCCCACCAGCTCCGGAGTTTACAGAAAATTCAGTGTGGCCACGCCCACCTAAGCACGTCCCAGCGCACTTTTCAGGTACCTGCTCTTGGAGGGTGAAAAATCCCAGATTTGGATGTAAAGGAGTGAGTGCCAGGCTCTCCTCGCTTCTGTTTGTTGTTGTTTTTTGCCTCCTGCCCCTTTAAGAGAAGGAATCAGGACAACGACGGGGCTTGGGGAGGCTTGGACCGGCAAACGGAGGTGAGCCTGCATTCTTTTGTCCCCTTTTTTCTCCCTCCTGTCACACAGACAGGATCAAGGGAGTGCGGGGGGGGGACACAGGAAGAGTAACGAACCCCCAAGATCTCTGGTCCGAATTTAAGTGGTCAGCGGATCTTAGGGGTTGTGTGAAAAGGCCCTTTGTCGTGAAAGGCAGTATGCCTGCACTGAGATAGTCTGTCTCCTTGTTGGTCCTGGTCCTCTTGTTTTCTTGGCTTGACAACCCCATTCTTCCTTTCTTCACCAAGATGGGCACATTGGCCCCTATATATTCTACTCCTGTCTGTCTTCATCACTTCCTTACTTTCTTTTTCCTCACAATAATAAGTTAAGGTGAATGAGGATTTGTTTTGGTACTTGGAGGACTCATCTTAAAATTGAATGCACCCCATGACCAAAGCCTTCTTTATACATGTAGACCCATTCTCCCAGGAGTTCCTCCTCAGGAAACTCCTCTGTGCAGTAGGCTCCTGGCCATTCTTTCTGGGTGTCTCCCTAGTGCTCCTCCAGGATTTCAAACCTCCCCCTTAGGGAATGCTGTCTTTTCATCTCTTGGGTAGTTGGTTTGACTCGAGGTGAGCAGTACCCAGGCCCCTTTTATTGGCTATTTTTGCTCTTGAGGAACTCGTTTTCTCAGTTTCTAATGGTACTGTCCTCTCAGTCTTAGCGTTCCCTTCCTTTCTCTGTGACTTCTTTTCCCAACTCCAAGGGTGACATTCTTTCTGTCTGAGATTTTTTTTCCTTCCCGGTTTCCTGTTTCTCACTTATTTTGAGGTAATATGTATGCCTGAATTGCTAGTGGTAGGCTATTTCCTGGAGACTCTTCCCTTCATTTTCCAGACTGATTTGATCACTCTACTCTTTTTCTGGGTGCCTGTGTCACACTTTGAGGTCCCTGTATTTTGCAACTCTTCCACAACCACGGGTTCTGGCAGCATTATCTCTTGAGTTGCCCCCACTGCTTTTCGGCCTCTGGTCTGGGACCAACTGCATTCTGGCTGGGACAGCTGCACAGACTCACAGTATTTTCAGGATGGTACATGTTCGAATCCAGAACAGCCTTACATTGGAGAACCCATGGTTTGAAGAATCCAATTGGATAGATGGGATGAGGGCCTTTGTGTCTTTCTTATGTTAAGAAAACTAGTGATCTGGAAAGCATCAGGTATAGCAAACCATACTTAACTCAGGAAAAACAGGGAGGGAACTTAAGAGTTTCAGGAGTACTTAAAATTGGTCTTTCCTTGTATTATGAAGTATACTATGGTCCAAGCACTAATAGTACATACTGACTAGTCAGTTCTGATTTAAGGTGACTTTCCCAGTATTTTTTAAGTACAAAATATTTAAATGTGGTTTAGCAATTCCTCCTTTGGATGCTGCTTAGGGATTGTGCAGTTTGTTTTCCATGGTCATTTTAGGAGTTCTTCTCAAGTTCCAAGTCCTCCTGTCAAACAGGAATAGAACACGAACAGATATCTCTCAGAAGCTTCACACATGTTTAGCTCGGGGGCCCCCTTCAAAGGTCCCAGGGCCACCCAGGGGGCCATATAGCGGTTGTTGAGAATGGTTGCTGCAAGGTGGATTTTCCATGTATCTAGATTTATTATAGAGGTCCTTACTTTTTGTGCTCTACACTTGTGTGTTTCATTTTTCACATATTTTAGCCAACTTCTCTGTTCTGAACACAGTATGTGTTCATCCATTCTTTTCATATCGTCTTAGGATTTATTGACTCGGCAAAGCCAGGATTTGTTGTAAAGCTCAGCCAAATACTTGGCAAGATACTTGCAGAGCTATAATGTTATCAGAATTGAGTTTGCACAAGAGTTTACTGTGTTGTCAGTCTGTGGCTTCTCTTTCTGAAATTGTAAGGTGTAATGTTAAATAACTGCAAAGTGAAGCTGAAGGTTTGCAGGTGGGAAAAGCCTATCTTTTATGGTGTGTGAATTTGACAAGCTTTCATGATAGTTTGTCGAAGTCAATTTGTTCGCTAACCCCTGCTCCTGCTCGTTTTTCTTTTCCTTCCTCTTTCCAAGTAGAATTGTACTACACTGCATTTCATGTCACATAGGTACTTTTTCAGGAAATTATCCCTGTATTACATTTGTTAATGTTTTACATCTCAGTGTCTGTAGTAGTACATCAGCGTATGTGATGCTTTTATTCAGACGCTTATACTACTTTTATCAGGCTCTAATTATGTTACAGCGAATTGTGATCCTTTGGGTTATGACGCTGTAAAAGAAGAAAGGATTTGAGGGTACATTGTCTTCTTCCATTGCCTTCTTCTTCCCAAGTGCATCCGCCTTAAGATACTAGAAAAGAAAATGTGGTAATCAGAAATTAATAGTTCTGAAATGTATTTATTTTAACTTATTAAGAGCGTACTGTAAGTACTCGAAGTGTATTAACCTCAACAATATCATAGTCCTAGTTAATTTACCTATTTACAAAAGCTTAAATATGAAGAAGAGCAAAGGAGATGCTATAATGGAATTGCAAATGAGCCCTTTGCAAGGGCAGAACCTGTTGCTATTCTGTTGGAAGAATTATTGCACAAAATCTTGTAAATTGTACTTGATTAGACCCATCAAACCAGCCCACTGGTTTAAATGGGCTTACCCTAGCTGCAACATAGTATGCTAATGTTCTTTAATTCCTCCCAAGCTTTAGTAGCAAATTGTATCCAGAATTGTTCATAAAGCATCATGATGTGCTGACAGGTCAGTTCTGATTTATGGTTACTCTTCTCAGGGTTTTCTAGAGTAAAGAATAGAAATAATTGGCTATTCCCTAATTCTGGAATTACCCTGGGACTGTGCAACTTTTCCATGGCCCACACAGTCATAGGAGGTACAGTGAGGTATTAAACCCCCAACCTCTGGCCCCACCACTGTATAAATAAACAACTGAGTTTAGAATTGTTAATGTAGTTTTTAATTGTCACCTGGAGATAAGGTTGTTCTAATGAACTGAAATTTGAAAGCAAAACTAGTTGCTTATTTCATTATTTATTTATTTATTAGAAAAATGTACCCTCATTTGGAAGACTAATTTTTCCTCTCAGTGAAAATAAAAAACAACAGTGGTTAAAATAGTGCTTCATAGGGTACCAGAAATGTCATGTTGGAAAAATCCTGCATTAGCCAAATAATGAAATGTGGGACATATCGTGAGGTACAGTATCTCTAAATACAGTGGTACCTCAATTTATTAATTTAATCCATTCTGAATACGTGCTCTTAAGTCGAACTACTCTTAAGTCGGGGTACCTATCTAAAAAATTGGAAAAGTAAGTTAAAAAATAAAAAAAAATGAAAAACAAATTGTAAGTTGAGCAGACCATATCTAAAATTTGTAAGGCAGCAGTTAAAACACCAACAGTTTTCCACTCTTAAGTCGAATTGCTCTTAAATCAAGCTGCTCTTAAGTCAGGGTACCACTGTACTAGGTGACATTTCTAAGGAAGTCCTGTATGGATGTCTGAGGGAGAATGGTGAAACATCATGAAATTTAATCAGAGGTGGAAACTTATATAGTATTTAAGATTCAAATTGGCTTTTTTTTTTTTTTCCTGAGCAGAAAAATACTGGTTTTCATAGCATTTTTTGAAATTGTGTTGGCAAGAGCCAGCCTAAAACATGTTGATATCTCAAACAGTATATGGTGTTCCCCTGTGGTAAACATATGTTTAATAACTGACATGATTACCCTTTAAAATACCTTAGATACTCTGCCTAAGGCAAAAATGTCCATCAAATGATAGGTCTGGCCTGGCTTTAAAAGGACAAAAAAGTTGTTGGTAGGTGATAAGGGTTTTTATTCCTCCACAAGCAGAATGTAACACGTGTCTGCTTTTTGTTGTGTATGTTGATTGCCTTCAGTAAGTACTACTAGTTACTAGCGCCACATATTCCTATGACTTTTCTGAGTATCTTAAGTGTTCATGCACTGAGAAGAATTTTGCAACAGCCTTAATAGATGTTGGAATAGTATTAGTTTTAGTATTAACAGAAAGAAGATTTCAACCAATGTTAGGAGATACATGAACAAATTGCACAAGTTATCTGGTTGTGGTTTTTGTGATTTATCAGGGGTTTTTGATACAGTGAGCCTTGGTGTATCTTTGACTTCCACAGTTTTATGATACTTGTTTTGTTTCTTAGGTGTCAACAAAAACTATTTTAAACCATGCATTAGGAAAGAAGCCCACAGAAATTTTATCTTCTTAGATACAAAAGAGGGATTTTAATACCTCATGTTTTGTGCACCAGTTTATTGACCTAACTCTTTGGTTACCAGTGACGACCAGGTTAGCGCTTACATAAAATCCTGCATTATTACAGAGTTTCTGTCAAGGCTAGCTCTACATTTGTAGTGGAGGGGAATGTAACAAAGTTGAATCATTGGTTTCCTTTTATGTCAAAATCTGCTTATGACTGCAGAGTAAAAATTTAATTTCCCACAGTGACCTTAGGAATAGCTAATTTGTGCACCACTTGCATTGATGTGGTAAATTTTTTGCTATTGGACCAATGCTACACAGATGCTAGTAGCTGGTGTGATTTGAAAATACTGCAGTCTTTAAAGCTCTTTTAAAAACTAGCTTAAATGAAAACAATAACAGAACAAGCAACTTATTTTAGAATAATGCAGAAATAGAGTCCAATGGTACAGGGCAGTTTTAATTAAAAATAATTAGCTATTAATGACTAATAAATGCCATCATATTTAAGGCTGCTGCTTATCTGCTGTGTTTCTCACAATATTCTTTTTTTAATATAAGCAAAGGACAAAAGGTGCCAGTCATTTCAAAATGTCCCCATTTGTTTTCTCTAGTTTCCCCAGTGGTCCTAATAGTAAAAATGAAGAGTCAGCAGGCCTGCCTGTGTTGTGCACATAAAACATTGAAACTAATTTAATGTGACTTCTTACATTCATATTCAGTACTGTCATACTCTTGCTGTGCTTCAATCCCTTGTTTTTTGTAATGTTAAACAAAGAAAAATAATCTTCTTGGCATAGTTTCTCTAAAATGCCCTAATAAGGGAAGGCCTTATGGCAGTGGGTTGGAGCTTCTGTTGCTGTAGCAAATTGGTTTACCACAGGCATGTCCAAACTTTGGCCCTCCAGATGTTTTGGACCACAACTCCCAAAGTCCTTTGTCATTGGCAATACAGGCTTGGAATTCTGGGAGTTGCTGTCCAAAGCATCAGGAGGGCTGAAGTTTGGACATGCCTGGTCATAAAATTTGGGAGGGGACAGGTTTCTAAATTTGTGTGTGTCATTGAATGCATTTGAACAATCACAGAGAAAGATGAATGGTAGTACTTTAGCATGGCTGTATGAAGGAGTTACACTACCCACTGTAAATTTCAATGGGAATGTTTTAAAACAAAAGCCTTGTTAAGTAACAAAAATAAAACCACATGTGGAATATGGTGGGAGCATTTGCAAGGGGTTTTTGTGTGTGTGTATTTTTTTTTTTTTTTGCAGAGAGAAACATTTTCATTTCACAACTATGTTAAAATACTTGGACATTTTGTGATAGTTAATTGGTAAAAAATGACATTTGTCTTATCTTCTGACACACATTTCTATCACCCAAAAAACTAGGGTGTATGGTAGGGAAAATGACATTTAGATAAACCTTAATGGGTCTTATTGTCATGGTTTGCAAACTTGTGGGAGCCATTGCATTGCATTTTATTTTGAGTAGCCATGACAAAGTGTAAACTCTTTCCATGTTTTGCTTCTATAAAGAAATAATGGGTTATGCCAAGGTAATACCAGCATTCATGCTTCCTTGGCCAGCCCCCTTAGCCAAGGATCCCAGGTGGATCCCAGCTCACCCAGAGCAGTATTTTCAAATTTTCCCATAATTGTAGCTCATCACAAACATTTACACAAGAGTAAATCTTTGGAGTATTGTGTATAATTCTGGTCACTTGGAGTATTGTGTATAATTCTGGTCGCCACATCTCAAAATAGACATAGTGGAACTGGGAAAGGTGCAAAGGAGAGCAACTAAAATGATTACTGGGCTGGGGGATTGCCCTTATGAGGAAAGGCTAAAACATTTGGGGCTCTTTAGTCTGGAAGAAAGGTGCCTGAAGGGGAATATGACTGGGACAGGCAAAATAATGCAGGGCATGAGTAAAGTGGATAGAGGGACGCTCTTCTCCCTCTCACAAAATACCAGAACTAGGGGACATCCACCCAAATTGAGGGTTGGGAGAGTGAGAACAAACACAAGAAAATTTTTTTTTTACCCAGCACGTTGTTAGTCTGTGGAACTCCCTACAACAGGAGGTGGTGGTGGCATCTAGCCTGGATGCCTTCAAAAGGGGATTGGACAGATTCCTGGAGGAAAAGTCCATTATACTTCCAGTATTGTAGCACTCACTACCTCTCAAGGTAATTGGTTCCATTGCCACACTGCTCTAATAGTAAAGAAGTTTTTTCTGATATTCTTCTGAAATATGGCATGCTTCCTCGTTGCTCCACTAGATAATGGAAAGGGATAAATAATAATAGCACTTTTGCTAATGGAAGCAACTGGTTTAAACCCTAAACCACACCTGGTTGCTGATGGATATAATGCAACATGAAAGTATGCTGCTGTAAAACAGATATAATTAGAACATGTCCCAAAAAAAAATATTCACAGGTTAGCTTGGAATTATAAAACAAAACATAGAAGTGAGCATAGAAGAATCACTTTCCCCCCAATCAGCTGATTACAGAGTAGAAACTGCAAAACATGGTATGGCTCTAATAGTGAGGGGAGACATATAGCACAAGCAGTTTGGGTCACAGTGGACAATCTGAACAAATAATATCGGACTTCATGTAAGTCTACTAACATAATCGTCATGCAAGTCTATGCTGTATCTACAAATACGAAAAAGAAGAATCCGCAAGCATTTATGCAGGTGTCCAGAACATGCTGATAATTATCAGTGACTGGAAAGCAAAAGTAATGAAGCAGAAAATTTGACACCTTTTCCTTATGTGTTCTCCCTCTTTCTATTAAGCCTATATACAGAAAACATTCCAAGAAAAGTTGATTAGACTCATAAGAGAGAGGAGGATGAAAGAAATATCAATAATTTAAGATATGCAGATGACACTGTTAGCAGAACATAGTACTGACTTGAAACAGCTGCTGATGAAGCTTAAAAAGGAACATAGTGCAAAAATGAGATTACAGTACATTTAAGAAGAACAACTAAATGGAGTAAAAATAAAGACTTCAGAAGAACTGTGTACGTTTGAGGCAGATAATACAGGAAAAGAAATACCGTAGTTCAGTCATCATACAGGTAGAGGCTGTGACTCAGAATGAGACTGAAATTTTGAAGGAGAGCTATGCTATGAAGGAACTAGGAGGTATTGTAGCTGAGACCTATCATGAGGAACCACTAGGAAAAATAGTGATGCTAGGAAATGTGGAAAATGTATTTTGAGATGGATTGATTCAGTAAAGGAATCATGGGTGGCTTTTAGGTTACAAGACCTGGCTTGGGCTATCAATACTGAGATCTTTAGGAAATTATTAATTCATCGGTTTGTCATATGGTGGGAGAGCTATAGTAATAATTATAATGATGATGATGATGATGATGATGATGATGATGATGATGATGATGATGATGATGATGATGATGATGATGATGATGATGATGATGATGATGCTTTATCACTCCCTTCTTTAGGTGGCATCCAGGGACTGTGCAGCTTTCCCAATGCTATACAGGCTGGCAGGGAAGCACAGTGGGTAATCAAACTCCCAACTCTTGGCTCTGCAGCTAGATATATAAACCTGTTCCACTATGTCTTTTTTGAAATGCAGTGACCAGAATTGTACACAAAACTCCAGATGTGGTACTATCGTTTTGCACAATTCCCTGCAAATGGCATTGAGAGGTATCCTGCCTATCTCTCCAACCCGGAGGTTGTCCTTAGGCATTCATAATGATAGCCATTGATACCCTTGTTCTCCATGAACATGTCCAGTCCTTTCTTAAAGCTGTCAAGGCTGACAGCTGTTGCCACTTCTTCTGGCAGGGAGTTCCATAGACCACTGATCCTCTGGGTTATTTGTTGTAGATTAGGGATGGGCACGAGACAGAAAAATAATGTTTTGTTTCATGCCCCCCCCCCCGTTTTGTTTCTTACGGATTTTTAAATTTTTTTTGCACAAAACAAAATGGCTTCCCTAGGTCCTAGAGGCTCCAGATTTGGTGCCCAGGACTCAGGAGCCATTTTAAAGGGCTCCTGCTGAGCTGTTATCGGCTTGACCCCTTTAAAACTGGCTCAGTTGGCACCAGGATACCCTGGTGCTGACTGGGCCATTTTTAAAGGGTCCAGCCATTGACAGCTCTGCAGGAGCCCTCTGAAAATGGTCAGGTGGGCAGTTCTGGGCGATCGCGCTGATGGAGAGTAGTACCTCAAGCCATGTAAGTTGTTTGAGCATTTTGAGTTACAGCGAGTTGTAACACCACATCTCTAAGTATTAAGAATAATGTACTTGAGGAAGAGTACAGCCCTGTTAAAAAGGTGAGAAATGGCAGATTCTTTGATGAACACCCTGCCAACAGCAATCTCCATCTTGAATTAACTGGCTTCAGTTTATTAGCTTTTGTGCAGCCAATTACTGACTTAACTGCTATTTTAGCACATTAGTTCCTGATATGAAAAGAAATACAGTTGTATGTTATTAGAATGTTGATGACATTTCATTTGAGAACATTGGATGATTGCAGTCAGTGGCAGCAGGGATGTGTGAAACAGTATATGGACAAAATAAAGATATGCATCATGACATAGAGCAATTACCAACTTCTGGTAATGACACATACACACCTCGGTCAGGCAAAAGTGAAAATATGGTATTGTCACCAAGTCATCTATAAGATAGCTGGTCCAGAAGGCTACTCTAGTTAACAGTATTAAAAGGTGCCGAGAGATCTCAGGGCCATCTATATAACACATAGTCTGGCAAATAATTTGGCTTATGAAAAAGTGCATTTTAATGTAAGAGGGAAGTGTCAACTGAACACTCTCACCTTACATTCCACAGTAATGTTATTCTTGAGTAACAAAAATGAAGACCTAGGATCTACTCTTTGCATTGTCCCTTCAGATATCTAAAGATAGCTCTCTTCCAAACTCTTCTCTCTCCAAATTCCAAGAGGAGAGGAATGTCAACTTATTATCACACATATGTTCTTACTGCATAATAAGAAGAAGCAGTGTTTCACACAATATTATGGTGGCACTAATACTGTTTGTAATATCATACTTTTGGCAGTTTCTATTATTAGTCATTGTGTTTTCCAAGAACCTTAATTCCAACATGGACATGCATAGGATGGATAAATCATAGCCTAGGGTTGATACGAAAGTTGAGATTATGTAGCATACCACAAAACTAGATGGTAGTGTTTGAGCCAGGAGCAGATTCTGGTAGTACTGTATGTGCGTAGATAAAAATTCTGTTGAATTTGTGTTTGTTGTGCTTTGCTTAAAGCAAACAGACACAACAGAGATGAGCAGTAGGCCCGAAATGTTAAAGATCATTAAATTAGAGTTGTTGTGAAGAGATTGTACTGTAGAATGTAGTGGAAGATCTGTAAAGGTTTACAATATAGTGGACCCTTGTATAACAGAAAATTTAACAGAAAATCCGCTTAAAGGAAAAAATATTCTGGAGATAGGGATTTTCCCCTATGGGGCGAATCCATACAATAGAAAAACAGTTGGGATTAGGGATTAATCCGTTTTCAATGCATTCCTATGGGACATTTGTACAAAGGAAAATTTGCCTAACAGAATTTCATTTGGAACAAATTAATTCCTTTATACAAGGTACTACTGTATATGAAAGCTTATAAAAATGGGAAGCAGATTTTTGGAGAGTCGAAGAATGGTTTTCTTTGTTATAGAGTTTCCAGTAGTATGTTGCGTTTTGCTTGAAATTCCGTCAAGCAAACAAGGTGCAAAAGTCTGGATGTAATCTGAGGAACTGGTTGTGAAGTGACTGGTACCATTTCATTTCAGTCTTGAGAAATAGATGTTTCACACTTTCATATAACAACAGTGTGGCAACTTCTGTAATCGGTCACAGTTCTTTAGACATAGAAAGGTAATCTTGTTTCTTTCTGGTTATCAGTGTGTTGGTCTTATTTGTGAAAAAAGTATTTCCCACCTATTGAGAAACACTGACATTTTCTTAGGAGAGTCAGGAAGTAAAGGAAGTGTGCCTTCTGCTAATTCCAATGCCAGTTTTAGCTTTAACCCTCATTTCATTGAATCAGAAACATTTCCTCAACTCAAAACCATGCAGATAATATCTAGAATAATGCTTGAGCTTAAAGTGGTGAATGGTCTAGCTTAGTTTTAAATAAATATGTTTTCCTGTCATAGTTTGAAATGCTATTGCTTTTATAGAAAATTATTAAGTGCCCTGATAATTTATGGTATTTTACATTCAAGAAAATATCATTGCAGATTTTAAAATTGCTAGTCTTCAAAAATGTTCCTGTACTCAAGGCCAAGTTTTGGCTTAGCTTGTCTTATCACTTCACCCTACACGTGTTGACTTACTATCCCAGTAAAACATTTTGACAGGGCTGGCAAGTGACATCCAGAGGCTATGGGTATAAATACCTGTATGGTGGGGATGCTAAGAGCCTGAAAGGTTAGTTTTCCTGCATGCCATATTGTAAATGGGGGAACAGAAGTAGTAAATTTCTAAAGGTAGTTTTGTAAATTCACGATGGAGATTTAAAGTGATGTGGAATTCTGTTGACAACAATTTTTTCCATCTGCATTCTGCTATCTTTCAAAGGTGTATGCACAAGAAGGGACAAGAAGGGACATCTAATTAGCATTGGGTTGCATTCGCAGTACAGTTTATTCAGCTAAACCTATTCAGGGATGACTTTGATTGTTTTCCTTCATTAGCTAACCCCATTCATCGAACCACAATTTCATTTGCATAGTGAATTTTGCCCTCAAACCCAGTAGTTAGTGCAGCAGTCAGTGCTAAACGATGATAGCCAAAGTGGGAGTGTGGGGTCATTTTGCTAAAGGTGGTGTCGCCAGAGTGAAACAGTGCTTTCTAATTTCATATTAAGTGGTATGAAGATTTGATTTCAACTGTGCAGTAAGGATTATATCTACTTGGTCTTTGCTTGCGCTATGTTTGCATCCTGTCTTTTGTTGGCCACCTTGTTCAAATCAATTAGGGATAGACAAGTTCCAGAGATCAGTGGACTGCACATGACCTCTGTGGCCCTTGGAGAGGAATGTCCACTCTGCCCCCCCCCCCACACTCACACATCACTCACTTAGTGATTCCTAAGGTATTTTTCATTTGTTGCCTCCTACTTTAATATATGCACTTTACTTGAATCTGATTCTGGGATAATTGCAAGGTGGGTATAATATTGCTCCAGAACCTTTTGTCTGCCCTGAATAGTGAAGCTCTGTTTGCATGGGTTCCCATGTCATGTTCAAAAACTGCTCAAGTAGTTCAGTTAACATAGTATTCTATGTATGAATGAATGCCTCTTTGTATATATAAAATAGGTGTATTTTGTAATATATTTAAGTGCTGGCAGATGCATCACTTTATTTTATATTGCATTTTTAGAGAGGGGGAGCAGTTTTATTGAACAAAGAGGATTGAATTCTTAACTGACTAATCAATTTTAGTAGTAAGTTAAAATGCCTAGTATTAATGGACAGTCACATCCATTAATCAGGGTTATAGTAGATTAACAGTTGTCAGCATTTATGCTAATAGTACTCACATATCATAGATTTGTGAAATGTACATACTTTTCCACATTTTTCTAAAGCATTTGGCAGTGCTGTAGCTCAGTACTTATATAGTTGAGCAGCTACTCTTCTCTGTTTGTACTTAGAATATTGCAAAAGGATGACTTGTTTGCTATTCTGACATGACATAACAGTGCTGTGGGTTTCTTTTCTACACTCATAAATTAAGTTTTCACTGCACAGTTAATGGAAATCATTGGCTAGCTTTAAATTACATTTGTGGCGTAAATAAAGTAAGATAAATTTAACAAGCTAAAACCACATTAAAAGGTGGCTTTAGCAGCCTTTGGAATGTTAAATTTTTGAAATAAATGCATGTAAGACCATAGGAAAAACACAAATATTTTCTCTAGTAAGCATTCAGAGCTGAATCCAATTTTAGGCCCATATAGAATAGACACATTGATTTAGGTGGGACTTAAATTTTAAGAAGTTCTGTTCATTCAATGGATTTGCTCTAGCTGGGACTAAGAGATAGTCATCTCTCAATTTCCAGACACCACTGAAATACTGTTCCTGCCCACCGTAACCAATATATCTGGTGTAGAGGACTGTTGGCATTGTGTGGAAAAAAGACAAACCCAAATTTAGATGTAAGCAATAGGAAGGAAGGATCGATTAACCCTATGAATTTTGTTAATATTCTTCTCAGTGGAATCATCTAAGGATCAACTATGCATATTCCAGTTAGTGGATTGCTGTAGATTGTCCAGTGGTTGTGGAAAGGTCATCAAGATGTCTAAGAGGTAGATCTTATTGATTGTCCTTCAGTTAATCACATCTGATACTTTCATTTATCATTTATCAATATGCCAAATGCATGTAATTTGAAGTGGAAGAGCTAACTTCAGAGTAATATTTACTACTGTAGCTGGAAAAATATCCAAGGGTTGGATTATTCCAATGGAGCAGGTAAGTCAAAATTAAGATAAAGGCATCCCATCAGCTAAAGACTACTATGATGTTTGTTTTGAAATGATTTATGTCAGTTATAAACGTCCCTTCCTACTTTTTGGAATACAGTTGTACCTTGTATAAAGGAATTAATTCATTCCAAATGAAATTGTTAAGCAAATTTTGCTTTATACAAATTTCCCATAGGAATGCATTGAAAACAGAGTAATCCCTAATCGTGACCCTTTTTATGTTGTACAGATTTGCCCCATAGGCAATTCTGTTAGGCATACTTCCCGTATCTCCGGAATTTTGTATGTTGTACAGATTTTATGTTATACAAACCATTTGTTATACGAGGGTCCACTGTACCTGCTTTTCAACATTTCTTTTTTAAAATCCCTTGAAAATACTTCTCACATATCTGCCAGGTCTTTTTCATATGAAAAGATTGCAACATTAAAAACATGCTTGCCAAAACAAAAGCAAAGACAAAATAATGGCAAAATAAAACACAATGTAAAACATTTTAAATTTTAAATATATAATTTTAAACTACAAAAGTGCATGTCACCTTGATTCTAAATCCATACCTCTGAGGGGTACAGATAATTTGAATCATCTTGCTCATGGCTGGCTATCCTTTTTCATTAGGAATGGAGCTAGTCGAATCTCCATTGGGACCAGATTTCCCAATGGTACTGCCCTGGGCGGGGGGGGGGGGAATGCATTACAGTGAAATAAAGATGTCAAAAGACAGGGTCTCAGAAAAGAGTCATGTGAGGAGTAGTCATGTCGGTTAGGTACACCAGTTAGTGAGCATTGTCATGGGAAAATCTATGCCGTTGTTAAACAAGGTCCATCATAGCACAGTTGTAGATACTGTCTTATATAGTGTTTACAAGATACTGTGAAGAGATTGTAGTGTACAGTAATTAGGAATCAGTCCTAAGGGGTGCAACAGAGATTTCACTGGCATTGTAAATGCCAACATATTTTCATTAACATAAGCCCACTTCATAATATGAAAGAGATGAAGCTTGCTGCTTAATTAAGGTACCTTAAGACTTGGTGTTAATACAAAAGGCTGACTACCCCCATTCCACTCCTAGAAGGTCTGAATGAACCGTACAACATAAGAGATGGGAAAATAAACGAGCAGTTAATGCTTGTTAATGTTGTGATCTGCAGTGCAATGTTGGAGTTTTTAGAAGTGTCTGGCCAGTTCAGTGGTCAGTGAGTGGCTCATTGTAGTTTCTTGGAAAAGAGTAGCCAGTAAGGCCTTGGGCATCCCTGTTGAAGGGCTGTAAACTACTACTGATTACTTCATAACGGGTACACCTCAAGAAGGATCACTGTATCAGAATTTGGTTTGGGAGCTAAATGAGCCTTACAGGCAGTTTTGCCTGTAAGGCTCCTTTTTTTAGGCCTCTGAAAGCACACTTGATGGTATTGGTTCAAAGGGTAATGACCAGTTGAGCAGTTGACTAATAACCTTTCGGCAATTGAATGCCACCTGTAGATAGCCTCTTTCTTAAGTAGCCAAAACGATTGGCTCCAGGGTGGATTTGATGTAGATCAGATTAGCTTAAATCACAATTTAAATGAACAAAATTGGATTTTTTCATGATTTTTAATTTAAATTGTTATATGAATCATTTTTTAAAAAAAAAACAATTTTTATCCACACTTATTGCCAAGATTACCATGAGTATCAAGGTAGTAACCAGTTCCTCATCCTGAGAAGCCATTTTCATTATGAATACAGGAGGGTGAATGATCTAGCATTAGACACAGCTTTTACTTGTTACGATAGATCAAAATGGGATGGTTTATAGAGCAAAAATTAGCCCAAGAATGATCCTCACTAACAAGAGCTAGGGTTCCTGCTAGCTTATCAGAAAAGGAACTATTTTCTTTATTCTTTGAGCAGTGGCACAGATGTAGCTGTTAAAAGCAAGGACCACGTTATGTGGTACTAAATACAGTGGAGGTCAGCTTCTGTAAAACAGAATGGTGAAATAATGGAACATGAGGTGCAAGTTTTCGCCACAATTGTTGAGAAATAATTGTTCAACAGAGTTCTCAGTTTGCAAGAGTACGTATCATAAAAGAGACACTAATGTTAAACTGTAGTTCATCTTCCATCCATTGCCTATACAGATTGTACGGTATGTTGCCGCTTAGATTGATTTTAATGACAACATCTGAAATAACTCTTGTGCTTCAGTGAAATTAAGTAGAAATTCACTTGCATTTTCAGGCACACTGTTGTTTCCCAGGGCACGATTGCTTGCATCCTACTCACTTTGTCTCCAGCTCTGCTAAACTCCATTGTATACTAAACCTCTTTTGAAAGTCTAAATTTGGTGGTCTCTGCTTGTTCTTTCTGTAATAATAACATTAACCTGCTGAGTAGCTTTTAAAATGGATTATTTTCATGACAAGTGATGTGTATACTCTACAGTATCTGAGACTATTTCCTTGTGTCTGCATTTCTATTCTGATTATGATATGTGCATGGCAGAGCAGCAGGGTGAGATGCTAATCTTTTGCAGAAATAGATCCCATTATATTTGTAAATTTCTTATACGTGTTTTTGAGAAATGTGACAAGTGGGGGAAAGCATAAATGTATACGATGCAATCAAAACAGTAAATAAATTGCAATCTGTTTGGTTTCCCAAACTTGAGCACAGATGAATATGTTTGAAAAACTGTGGTATCCCCTCGTTAAAAGTTAGACTTGAAATGACAGCAAATTTACAGGCAAGGAGGATTTGTCAGCCTTATTGCTTCTATAAAAACAACTTGATTCCTCTGCTCCTAGACTTCTATGCTTGATATTTCAGCATATGTCATGGTAGTGTATAAGATATGATAGCATGTTATATTTATTATCATTACACAGGATTTTTTTAGTGCTTTCCTGTTTGCATAACGTGCTGTGTCTAATTGATAAGGTGCTAGGATGCATCTTGGTTGCGTGTAAACAACCTCTAGTGGAGGGGTCCATATTGGTTTCTAGTTAGGGGGAGTAGTGTAGGGGTCTGGATTAATGCTCTTCTAGTTATACTTAAACTGTATCTGAAAATGTTGGATTAGGCTTAGATCCCTGCCCGCTAAAGAGGATGGAGGGCTCATGTTTGATCCTATATGGCTGACTTGGGAGTAAGGGGTCCCTTACTTTTCCTTTCATTCCAGAATGATGAACATTTAACTTGGCATCATATTATAAACATATGAGGCTGATGCTATTAGTCCATACAAACAGATATTTATGCCAAATATGAGCCATTCAAGTTAATACTACTTTTGCTGCATCTTCTCCCATAGGGCCAGGAAATTTAGTAAAATCCAGAAAGGTTAAGCATCAAGCTTTCCACAAACATTCCACAAAGAAAGGTAAACAGAGTCTAGATCGTTTCATTACCCCCATCTGCCTGGAAGGAAGGAATCTTTTCTCAGGCCTAGCTATAGAATTAGAATATAAGGCCCCAAATTGTGCTCAGTCTACTAAAAGTTCTCCCTAAGCTGTGGAGCTGTATCCTGTAGCACAGACATGTCCAAACTTGGGCCTTCCTGATGTTTTGGACCACAACTCCCAGAATTCTAAGCTTAGATTGCCAAAGGCAAAGGACTGTGGGAGTTGCAGGCCAAAACATCTGGAGGGCTGAAGTTTGGGCATGCCTGCTGTAGCATCTCATCATAAAAATATTTTCAAAAGAGTTAAGAGGCTTTAGCGGATTGAAAATCACCTGTGGAATTTGTTTCTTAATTCCAGGAATGAGGATGCGTGCCTTCACGGGTTAAGCAGACTCCTATATGTGTATGGGGTGAAATTGAAATACGCCATTGTTTGCGATGCATTGCATTTTGGTTTGACACCCACCCACCCCCACTTCTTTGTGTGCATGGTGAGTGTGTTAAAGTAAGCTTTTATTCTGTGCTAATCCTCAGAAGCAGCCCAAGAAATGACATTTATGCATATTTTATAATGTGATTTCTGTTGGCATATGGAGAAAACAAATCAATTTCTCAGCAGCACACTGTTTAAAAGAAACAGCAACAACCTGTGGGATAAGTTGCAGAAGCTGTTAAAATTAATTATAAATGGCAGAAGATATAATGTTAGGCAGGGGAAAATGTGCTAATGTGTAAAGAATATTAAATCTCTTTGCGTAAAAGAATTGTCTGATTATTTAAAAATTTATGTTTTTATAAATGCTGTAACATGTTGAAACATTGTACCTTAAAGACATCTTATTTTTTGTTTGGATAGTTTTAACAGCTTTGTATCTTATGACAAATATTAGTAATTTTCTTCATTTTAAGGGGAGAGATGTTGGGTTTGAGAGCTCTGTGCAGATGTGAAAAAGAGTGCCTCTAGGCATGCACTGGAGAAT
>JAHTLZ010003518.1:941868-975744 GCA_023846285.1 Phrynocephalus versicolor | reverse complement strand
CACACACACACACACACACACACACACCGTTACAACAGCTCCCCTGGCTGCCAGCTCTTTCCTAGGCAAAATTCAAAGTTATGGTTCTAAACTATAAAGCCCCCAAAGCCTCGACCTTAAGCTATTTCAAGGACTGCATCTCACTTTATAAGCTTGCTTCATGTTTGTTTGATGGAGACATGGTAGGGAGCTTTCTCTGTTGCTGCTCCCAGACTCTGCAACCCCTTCCCTCAGGAAACTAGACTGGCCCCATCTTTACTGTTCTTTTATGAACAGGTGAAAACCTTTCTCCCTGGGCAAGCTTTCCCTGGGTGAATGGCCACCGAGTGGGATTTTAAAATGGATAATTGTATCTTAGTGCATCGAATGTGTTTTGATGTTGCTCAGGTAGTATTGTATTCCTTGATCATTTTTGTTTTGTTTGGAGTGGATTTCTGTCAGATGGGCGGTATATAAATCAATCAATCAATCAATCAAACAAACAAACAAACAAATATTCATTGTGGCTAACTTAAACACTGTCTTTTAATTGTTGTAAGCCACCATGGATCCTTTAAAAAAGATGTCTGGTCTCCCTCTTACTATGCTATGCCATCTAGAGATCAACCATTCTCAACTTTCTAAGGATATGGCTATAAACACAATATAAAAGAAACTGAGGCTGCATCAAAGTTGTGTAAGTTGCATGACAAACCTTATAAAGTGGTGTGTAAAGAATTGTTTCCATTCTGTGCCCCCCTTCGAATGTGCCAGGGCACCTCAGGGAGCCATATGGCCAACGTTGAGAATGGCTGATATAGATTAACCCTAGTATGCACTGAATTGATCCTATCAGGGGTAACTTTGTGTAAGTGTGAGTGTACAGTTGAGTTGGCACCACTGAGTTGAATGAGTATTCCATTAAGTTGCATCTACAAGGATTTTGAAAATCTTAAGCAAATGTCAGTAAGACACCCATCAGTGTGTTGAGAGTTAGCAGTTGGGTTAAGTTTAAATTTTCCCGAAATTTCCTGATGAATTTCACTCACTCCTTTGGATCAGCCCAGACAGCTTCATAGCTTTATGGTTCAAAAAGGTGGAGGACAACAAACAAACAAACCCAGTAATACAAGGGTAATAGATTTGGTAGGACAGATTTTGTAACCTGACATTTTTGGGGGTGGGGAAGTAAAAACCTTTTATGTGACCAATGTCTGCAACTAAAGGACACTGTTTACAGGTCTTGTAGCATTCACTACCATACAGTGTAGGTTTTGTTCTGTGAGAATTGTTCAGAGGAACAAAACCTGGAGAAAAATGTTTTGTTCTTTTATGTGAGGATCCAAAACAAATCTTTTTAATTGTTAAAAGGAAAGGAATAAGGAGAACATTTGTGATCCTCACCCTGTTCACTAGTAGTGATATTGAGCCTTTGATTTTAAATAGGCCACGAATTATTAGGAAGTAATACGTTCTTGAATATGAATAGAAATAAGCATTTGGCGTTTTCTAATTCAGTACAGATTGTGATAGTCCACCCTCATTTATAGTTCCTCCAGATGTTATTTCCTGCAGAGTGGGTGTAGCTTACAGTTCCTTGAAATGGAAGAGCTACAATACTATTTATTGCAGCTGGTTTTTACTAAGGATGCTCATATACAATTTTAAAATGTGCATTAATGCATTTATTATTTTAAAATACTGGGCTTTTTTTAAAAAAAAAAGGAAATCCAATAACCAAATGACATTGGAGGAATGGTACAGAGACTTATGGAATATGGCCATTAATAATAAATTGACTTGTGAAATTAAAATTAGGAAAGGTTTTTAAAAGTTCAGTGATTTTAATGGAATATGGGCTAAACTATTGGTATATGTATTTCAAAAAGGTAAAGGGTATACACCCGGAGATGACTCAAGGTATTTCTGGAGCAAAATGGGCTGGTAAATACCTTAAGAGTTGTAACTTTTTAAGTCCCGAGTGGGTGGTGGATTGCAAGAGGAGGGTTTTTGTTATATTTGTATGAGGTTTGTTAAATGTCCTTTTTTCTTACTGTATATTGTTCTTTTATGTTTTGTATTGTAATTTAAAAAGTTTATATTTAATATATTCTAGTTTGAATTAAATTCATTTGTGGGGTTTTTATATACTCATGAATTGCTTTTTGCAGAGGCAGAAAACATTTGCCAGTTGCCATATTTCAGAATACCTCAGAATATAACGGAAGTGGCCAACATAAGGCTCCTGTTATTACTGGGCATCATCTCCCATGATTTGGCTGTGATGGTGGGAATTGCAACATCAGGTTGCTTGCCTCTGACTATGTGGTGTTAAAAACTTTTTCTAAATGTGTACAGAAAGAATTAAGATGCTGAGCGAGGAATGTTAATTTTCCTACACCTAAGTTGAGGCAATATTTAGGCATTTTTCACTGATCAGTTTGAGATAGAACAGAAACTACTATGGTCATTTGCTTTGATTTTGCTGGACCACCTTCCTTTAAAAATCTTGTCCTAATATTCACCAGAGGCATCAGGCTCTGGAGCAGGCTAGAGAGGTCCCTAAGGGAAATTCTCAAAACCCAGACTGTAGTTTCAGAATTCCCTTGCGTTCTGAAAAAGATAACTTTGCATCAGCCTTGGCTCTGAGAGTGTTTCTTTGGAACCAGAGGGACCGCTCTTGATTCAGGGAATGTAGCCTTTTCTGCCATGATAGCCATACTGTGGAGAGAGGAAATTTGGAGTTGTAAAAAGCTATATTCACTATACCAGGGATGGGATTCAATATGAGAGTTGTCCAGGGGTGGGGTGGCCTGTTGGTTCCTGATGCAGGCAGCAGCCTAGCTTTGGCCACCCCTTAAAGGAATCAGTGCTTTTAACTGCCAGTTTTAAATACAAATAAGTTAAATGTGGATGAATTTTGAAAGTACACATTTAGAATAGTGCAACTGTTCCATAATGTGATGGTCCACCTAGTGAGCTATGATCAGAACATCTTGAGTGCTTGCTTAGTTGACACACACACTTGACTTCTCAGTCTCTTAATTTAATCTTTCATATATCCCTTTTTGATTTTTTTGTTACCATTTTTCTGTGTTGGTAAAACACAGAGAAGCTGTCTGGATAGATAGAAGATATCTGGCTGCAGAGCCTGAGGTTGGGAGTTCAGTTCCCCACTGTGCCCCCTGCAAGTAGAGCCAGCCTGTGTGAACTTGGGCAAGATGCACAGTCTAGGGCATTGCTGTTGAACCTATGGCACGGGTGCTGAAGGCGGCACTTGGAGCCCTTCTTGTGGGCACCCAACGTCGCCCCTTCATAGTCACCTGTATCCAGGTTAAGTTGCTGTATTGGTACTTGCGAAAAATTAGTGGGTTTTGAATTGCAATTAGGGCACTCGGTCTCTAAAAGGTTCGCCATCACTAGTCTAGGGTGCACCCAGAAGAAGGGAGTGCTAAACTACTTCTGCGTATTCTCTACCTTGAAAACCCTGAAAAAGGGTCATTATAAGTAAGAGTTGACTTGATGGCACATGATGATTAAGAACATAGAGAACAAATGTTGGATTATCAGAAATTCTACAGAATATGAAAAACATAATTTAAATATTATAAGTATTATTTTGATCCCTCTAGTTTTGTAGTGGCTTGTATCTGCATCTCTAAATACCTTCAGCTTTAACCATGTGTCTACTTCCATGCGAGTAGGACCCATTGAACTCAATGGGGTATACTTCTTTTTTTTTCATTTTTTTATTGGGTATGTTGAAAAAGGGTTAAAAGGGAAGGGTATGGGTAAGGAAAAACAAGGGGGTGCAGGTTTGACAAGGCACTTTACACTTCTTCAGTTTCATATTTCATATATATATACATATTAATTAGGACTTATATAGCTATTGTATACAAACAAAAGTTTCTGGCTGTTGACATGTTTCAAATACAAACTTAATTATCTTTTTTTCTTTAACCACAAATAGAACTTTCCCCAACTTTCCTGATGTTTTAATTTCCGTGGTGTTCCTAACCATTCCGACAGTTTATCCATTTCTGCTGTTTCGAAGATTTTTGCTATCAACTCTTGTTCTTCTGGGATTATTGATTCTTTCCAGTGTTTTGCATAAGTAATTCTTGCTGCTGTTACAATGTGTATGGCTAGATATGCTTTCTGTTGGTCCAATTTGCCTGGCATTATATTTAACAAGAAAAATTCTGGTTTTAACTCTATAGAATTTCCAAGAACTTCTTCCAAAATCTGCCTTATTTTACTCCAAAATAATTGCGCTTTTTTACACAGCCACCACATATGATAGAATGAGCCTTCTTTTTGTTTACATTTCCAACATAGAGTTGATATATGGACATTCATTTTAGCTAACTTTGTCAGCGTCATATACCATCTATAAAACATTTTATATATATTCTCTTTAAATACAACTGATTTAGTGAGCTTTATATTGGTTTTCCATATTTTTTCCCATTGTTCCAATTCTATATTATAACCTAAATTTTGTGCCCATTTGACCATACATTCTTTCACTGTTTCTGTGAAAGAAGTATTGCAACCAAAATTGATATATGCATCAGGAGATGGCCGAGTTCTAATGGTAGAAGTCACCAAAGGTAAAGAAAGAGTTTTAATTACTAACATTTATGCACCAAATTCTAACCAGAAGGAATTTTTTGAAAAGCTGTATAGAAACGTGAACCTAAGAGAATATGAGCAATGTTGTATAGTAGGTGACTTCAATGCAGTTTTTGATAGAGAAATAGATTCTACTAAATTAACAAAAAAAGAAAATCGTTCTTTGCTACCTAAAGCATTTCTCATGTTGGCTGAGGAATTAACCCTTGTAGATGCATGGCGAACAAGTTACCCGAAACTTAGAGATTATACCTTCTTTTCAAATAGGCACCAGTCCTGGTCAAGAATCGATGCATGTTGGATCCCCAGAACATGGATGAAAACCGTAAAAGAGACACAAATCCTTCCTAGAACAATATCAGATCATTGTATAGTGACACTGAAATTGCAAACATATAAACCACCAATACAATGGAGATTAAACACAAATATCTTTAGAAATGAAGACACAGTCAAGATAATAAGAGATGAGATGAGAGACTACTTTCAAAGAAACTCAACACAAGGCATGTCGGCACAAACAATTTGGGAAGCTGGTAAAACAGTATTTCGTGACATAGCAATGAGAACTACAGGAGCAGCAAGGAAAGAAAGAAACAAAAAATATACTGAACTTGAATCAGACCTAAAGAAAGTAGAGATGAAATTGAAAGAAAACCCAACAGCTGTACAATTAAAACAGAGGATCCAAATGGTGCAGCATAAATTGAATATTTTATTAACAGAAGATATTGCTACTAAATTAAAATTTGTTAGGCAAACATATTTTGAAAAGGCCAACAAAGTTGGAAGATGGTTGGCTCAGAAATTAAAGAGAGAGAAAACTAAAAATTTTATATTAAGACTGAAAAACAACAACGGAGAAACTGTTGTAAAACCAGAGGAGATTAAAAGGATAGTAGAGAATTTTTACAAACAACTTTACAGTGAAAAAGATGTATCCAAAGAGGATCAGAAAGAATATATCCAAAGGAAGAACCATATTAAACTGACTAAACGACAACAGGAAATTTTAAATCAGCCATACTCTATGCAAGAAGTTCAAGAGGCATTTGCAAAACAGAAAATGATGAAATCGCCAGGGAGTGATGGGATCTCTGCTGAATACTACAGGCAATATCAAGATGTGTTGGCAGCGCCATTCCAGAAAATGATCAATGAAATTCAGCAAGAGGGGAAGATACCTAAAACATGGAGGGAGGCAGTGATTACAATTATACATAAAGAAGACACAGATCCAGAAAAAATCGAAAATTACAGACCAATATCTCTTTTAAATGTGGACTATAAAATATTCGCAACAATTTTGGCTACGAGACTAAAGAAAATATTGGTTGATATCATCCATGAAGACCAGGCAGGATTCCTTCCCAAGAGATATTTAAGATCAAACGTCAGAAATGTTATTAATCTTCTAGAGTACTATGAGGCTCATCCTGAAAAACAAATGGCAATGTTTTTTATCGACGCGGAGAAAGCATTTGATAATGTAAACTGGAATTTCTTGATAACACAGCTAGAAATGATGGAAGCAGGACGGAGTTTTGTTGAAACTATCAAGGCAATCTATTCCCAACAAAAGGCTAAAATCAGAGTAAATGGAGAGTACACGCAAGAAATTCAGATATTAAAAGGCACAAGACAAGGGTGCCCGTTGTCACCACTGCTCTTCCTGATAGTGATTGAAATACTAATGCAGCAGATAAGAAGTTCTGAGAAAATTAAGGGTCTTAAATTGAGAGGGGAATCATACAAAATACAGGCCTTTGCAGACGACTTACTCATAGTTCTAGAGGAGCCACAAGAGTCAATAGAACCTCTGCTGAAGGAGCTAAAAGAATTTGGAGACACGGCAGGTTTAAGAGTAAACCATAAGAAAACAAAAATTTTAACCAAAAATATGCAACAACAAGAAATTAGAAAACTTTTAGAGCTTACAAACTTTCAGGAAGGAAGGAAGATAAAATATCTTGGCATAATTTTCTCAAATAAGACAAGCACCCTTTTGAAGGACAATTATTTGAAACTGATTGAAGAGATTAAAAAGGACTTAATTAAATGGGAAAACTTACAATTATCATTATTAGGGAGAATTGCCACGATAAAAATGAATATCCTCCCAAAAATATTATTTTTATTTCAAACTATCCCAATAGTCTTAAAACAAACAATCTTTAAAGAGTTGGAGAAATGTATTTCTAAATTTGTCTGGCAAGGGAAAAAAGCAAGAATTAAAATAAAATCTTTGCAAGACGTTAAATCAAGAGGAGGAATGGGGCTCCCAAATTGGCTTATTTACTACAGAGCCTCCTCCTTAGTTTGGATCAAGGAATGGATAGAATTGAGCAATACAAGACTCTTGAAGCTAGAAGGACATGATCTGAAATGGGGATGGCATGCCTTTGTATGGTATGACAGAATAGAAGATTTTAAACAATTCAATAATCATATACTAAGAAGAGCACTACTTTGGGTATGGAAGAAAATAAAAAAGCAAATGTACATAAAGATCCCACATTGGGTGACTCCAACAGAAGCATTCGCTATGCCAATTTTGAGAGAAAATAAAAAAATTGTACGCTACAATGAGATTTTAAATCCAGATGGTAATCTAAAAAGCCAACAAGAAATTGCTGAGCAGGGAATTGAACTGGACTGGTGGGCCTGTTCTCAGATTCACTCTAGGTACGCTAAAGATAAACAGCAAGGGTTCTACCTAGAAAGCACACCCTTTGATAGAATTCTGTTGGAGACAAAAGAGAAACATATCAAAAGATTATACAATTTTTTATTAGACTTTGATACACAATCAATGGGGTATACTTCTGAGTAGAAATGCATACTTGAATACTTTGTTCACTCTTGCGGGAAAACAGCCTTGGCAATTGGTTTGTTTTTGGGTGAGCAATTGGTTAATTGATTCTAGGATTTTCTCTTTCTTGGTATCACTTTATGAATTGTGGCAATGGCAAGAGGGTATCCTGTAGACCAGGCAAGTCTAAACTTTGACCCTCCAGATGTTTTGGACCGCAACTTCCACAGTCCTTTGTCATTAGCAATCTAAGCTTAGAATTCTGGGAGTTGTGGTCCAAAACATCAGGAGGGCCAAAGTTTGGAAATGCTTGCTGTATTCCATCTTGAGTGCTGCCATTGGTGTTTTGAATATTTAGGCTGCCTTTGTGATGTAAAGCTTGACATCCCTTTTCCTGTTGGCAATAACAGACAGGACACATTGAACACCATTTTATTGGTGTTTTGAACTGTGGATAGAGAAGCGCAGTATCCTATATTCATAAATGTGAAGTTTTGTGAAGAATTTATAAATAAAAAATGTGTAGTCTATAATGAGTTACAAGGGTAATTAAGTTAGGAATTTCAGCTGTGGTTTTAGGTGCTGCTAATGCTAATGCATTATTACTGAAGGGCTATTTTTATAAGCCTCTCGTGTTAAATTAATATGATTTCTTCTTAATATCCGGATCTGGTGTATTGTATTTATCTACTCAGATAATCTGTGTAATGCAAAGTATAAATATTAGTTGATTTTCTTTTGCTCCTTCTCAGCAATCGTACATTTACTCATATCTGCAGATTAATGTTTGATAATAAATTTTCAAACTGGAATTGGCAAGCCACTTCAGTATTCTTGCCAAAAAAAAGTCCATGGACGTGGAATCACGAAGGGTTGGTTACAACTGTAATGACAACACACACACACACACACACACACACACACACACACACACACACACACACACACACCCACACACACACACACACACACACACACACACACACACACACACACACACACACACACACACACACACACACACACACACACCTTACATTGCATTGCATTACATTGTAGTCTCTTAATTGTGAGAACAGAATCACAGAATCATAGAATAACAGCAGCCTATAAGGCTGTTGTGTCCAACTAATCCTGCTCCTGTGCAGGAATCCAAAGCAGACCTGACTGATAGTTATCCAGTTTTCTTTTGAATGCCTCTAGCACTGGAGTATTCAACACCAACCATGGTAATTGGTTCCATTGTTGTACTGCTCTAATATCACAGAATAATTTAGATTAGAATGAGGTATGATTAGAAATGAATATTCAATGCCAGTGCCTGGATTATAAATGTAATATCATTTATGATATAAAAAGATTCCCTCCACCTCCCTGCACCTGTAGTTTTGCTCTCTCTTGCTTGTTGTGTTATTTCACTTAGAAACTCTTTAGAAAAAATGATTTATTCAAAATTGTAGACCAGTGGTAAGTAACTGTTCAGAACTGTAGTCTTATGTCAGCAAAATTAGGCACTGGGTCCTTTCCCTTTAATATGTCTCATGAACTCACACTGAAGATTTAAAGTGCCAAAATACTTTTGATTTTGTTTTGCATTAAATAAATGGGTATTTTCTGTAAGCTTGAAAGTAAATAGATTAAGATGGCGTTAATATTGTATATGAGTTATTTCATTGTAATGGTTAGATAAATTATAGATAAATGTGCTTGAATTTTCTTTTGACTAGATAGTTGACATGTTTTCTTCTCTTTTCTGTGTAGTACTTTTAATAAAACATGACACCTGTTAGAAAACATGTCTTATTTCACCATGACTTCTAATGATTGCTACATTTTTGTGCTTGGCAGAATATTGTGCTAGGGATACTCATCTCAGATATGTTGTTTTATGGAAGCAGAGTTGTAAAACTGCTCTTTGCTGTTTTTTGCATTCTTGGAAAGTTTGTTTTAAATCATAGTAGTAATTAGTGCTTGTTAATTTAGCATTAATGAGACTGACATGCTTTATGTGACATAAGCTTTTGTGGAGTGTGGTCACTTCTTCAGGTTATGTCAAATAAAACATACAGATCATTGAGGGGCTGCAGTATTCCTTGGTTCCTTAAGAACTATGTTGTACTAGCTATACAAGTTATAATATACAGTGGTACTTCTTGAGACAAATGCCTTGTAAGACTCAACAAGAACAAGAACAACAAATGTGTAGGAAGAAACAAATTCTGGGAATAGGCATGCTTCACATGGCCCTATGGCATGCTTCGAAAGATGAAAAACCATACTGCATGTACCCGGGGATGGTCAAATAAATAAATAAATAAATAAATAAATAAATAAATAAATAAATAAATTTTTGTCTTTATTCTCGCCTCCGGAACGGATTAATCCATTTCCAATGCATTCCTATAGCAAACTGCATTTCATAAGACAAAATTTTCATAAAACGAAGAGACCCATAGCCTCTGGAACAGATTAATTCCTTTTCAATGCATTCCTGTGGGAAACCACGTTCCATAAGACAACTTTTTAAAAACAAATTGAACCGTAGAATGAATTAAATTTTTTAAGAGGTACCAATGTAGTTCTGTCATATCAGGTTGAGACCTAGTTACTGCTGCTGCTAAATTTCATGTTGTGGTTTGAAAGCACAGGATATATCCACCAACGTAGAGCAGGTCCAAATGGGAGTTTGAACAAAAGGTTGCCTCTTAATTCTATGACTGATGCTGGAGTTTTGTGATGGAATGAAGCTGTGATATAAATGTATACAATGGAGACCCTGTTTGTGGCT
Source organism: Phrynocephalus versicolor (assembly GCA_023846285.1). NCBI lineage: Eukaryota > Metazoa > Chordata > Lepidosauria > Squamata > Agamidae > Phrynocephalus > Phrynocephalus versicolor. The sequence goes on along the minus strand of JAHTLZ010003518.1, from coordinate 965,527 downwards.
GTTCTACTTCATACCTAGACCTCTTGAGTCCTTTGTCCTCACTCACTTTGCTAGCCTTGCCCTTAGACTTGTACTTTTCCACAGTAGGATTTCAAGCAATAAGTCTTGCCTGTTGAACTTCTGGTTTGTAGCATTTAAGAAACATGTAAGAATCAAGGAAACAAACTCATGTTTTCCCATAAATGGGAGGTGTCTAGGTCCCCCCTCCAACATGTAATCAGTTTCACATTATTTGGAAAATGGTCCACAAACTCCTGCTCCTTCTACATCGTGATGGGCTTGGGAATTTCCTTAGAACTACTTTATATTTTATGGGGAATTAGTATTTGTTCAATGTTTGGATCCAATGTTTGGCATGTGGGCCAAATCTTGTCATGTAAATAACACTTGTATAAGGTGTTATTTGATGTCACTAGCAGGGGACGATTGAGTATGTTGTAACTGAATAACTGAATAATTTCTGTTTCAATACCAGAAGTTTCACTAGCAAGTCCCATTGTAGGTGAGTTGGGGGATCTCCTGGGTTGAAGCAGTAACTCCTTAAATATTAGCAGAAGCCCCTTCTCCAGATGATATTACTGGCAGTGGCACATTGCTTGCAATTTTAAAATCCTGGCTTTAATCTTGGAGCTCACACACCGAGACTGATTAGAACTATTGGGATTAAGGCCGGAACTCTAATTACTGGCAAACACCCCGCTTCTCCTTGCAAATGCTGTCACTGTTGTTGTTGATGTTGTTGATGTTGTTGTTGTTGTTGTTGATGATGATGATGATGATGTGTAGTTGAGTCAGTTCTGATTTACACCAATCCTTTCCAGAGTATCCCATTTTTTTTCCTGCAAGGCACCCTGGGACTGTGCAGCATGCCCAGTGCCACATAGATTGGCTCTGCTTGCAAGGGACACAGCAAAGAACTGAATTCCCAACCTCAGATACCTAAACCCCTGAGCTATCTAGCCACCATCATTGCTCTTGGGCAGGTTTAATTTGCTCAGCAGAATTTTAGCCATTATGTGAAAAACGAACAAAGTTAAATGACCAGGTCTTGCTTTGTCATTAAGACAATGTGAGGCTATCACTTTAGGCAACAGGTTTTTTTTAGAAACAGTAAAGTAATACTTACTTCTAGATTCCATTGATTGTATAACAGTTGCCATACAACATACTGAAGACTCCCTTAAGCAGTCTGAAACCTCAAATGCAGTGAAGGAGCCTGATTGTGGACCATATTCAAGTATGACTTGAGTAACTACCCTGGCCAGGTGCTGGCAACAGGAGGGAAGCAATCATATCTGTTGCCCGCTCTCAGGTGATAACATATCTTGGGCTGCTTTTGTGTGTATCTGTTATGGAGAATCCTAACAGGTTAGTTATTCCTCTGTGTGTGTGCGTGTGTGTGTTGTGTTTTGTGTGTGTGTGTGTGTGTGTGTGTGTGTGCATATATATGTTGCATTATCATGTCCACATATTTTATTATGTGCCTTTTTAAAAAGTGTTATGGATCTGTTGCTGGAAATGTGGCTGTGTTCATATCTGCCAGTAGCAAAGTTGTCACATGAAGTAGCCCTCACAGTAACCAGGAGAGGATTTGATGGATTTGCAGACCTTCCTTCAGGACATCTGTTTAAATGATGTTCTTTTTCTTTAGCATCACAGTTTTATGTGATGCTAAAGTGAATCCTGTTGGACCAGAGCCTACTGGCAACCATTTGTGTTCAGAAAATGCAACCATAGCATCAGTGATGCTTCAGTAGGTCGCTTTCCCTCACTGTGACCCGGTCAGTGGCTGAGAATGCAAGTGGCATCTTTATTTGGACCATAAAAGAGACAAGGGTTAGAAGAAGCCGTCTAACAAGACCATTTTGCATGAAAGGCTATTAGATTCAGGTCACTGAGCCTGGTCGTCTCCATTTTATGACAAAGTCTAAAAATGCAGATTTGTAACAACTTATGTTAATGAATTCCAACTGCTTGAATTTCACACTGAATAATAGCTGGAATTATGAACAACAGTGATTTGGTGACTTGGGTGAATGCAATCTTTTTTTTCAAGATCAAGTTGATAGAATGATGAAATACTACATTTTTCTTTTTCTTCAAGAATGTTCCTTGTAGCAAATAATGTGTTGGGGAAACAGATTTTTGTAAAGTAAAAAAAAGATAGTAACATTTTCAGATATCTAATAAAATTTTAAAAGTCTGGCATTTTAAATGTTTTTTTACATATGGAGAATGAAAATTATATCTTGCTGTCTTGAGTCTTCCTAGTTTTCATATATCAAAAATATTCTATTTAAATCCAGATTTTGATTTGCTGATTGGCACTGTGTGCAGGGTTGGAAAGATAGTACAGAAATCTAGAAACTTATGAGTGGAAAACTGTTGGCATTTTGACTGCCACCTTAGAAATTTTAGATATGGTCTGCTTGACTTACAAATATATATTTTAATTTTTTGGATTTTTTTTTAAAACTTATTTTTTTAATTTTTTGATAGGTACCCTGACTTATGAGTAGTTTGACTTAAGAGCATGCATTCGGAACAGATTAAACTCCTCTAAGTTGAGGTACCACTGTATTTCACAAGGTCTATTATGATGAGGTGTTGCAGTTTTTACGTATTGTATAAGGATATATTATAAAGATTGAACGTGAAATGGGTTTTGTTAGGCTCAGGATCCTAAAATAATAGGTGGCAAGGGAAAATAGAGTTTGCAAATCCTTTTTTTTTAAGTACAAGCAACTAATTGTCAGTATTCTAATTGTCAGTATACTAATTGGTTAGTTTTCAGAATACATTAGCTACCCCAGGACTTAAACATGCGTAAGTACAATTGGGCTACAGCTAGTGCACTAGAATATAGAATGCTGAAGCCCAATTTGTACTGTATTAAAAATTGGAGCTCTATTCAGTTCAATATTTTGTTTGATTTAGACTTTGTCTTAGATTTTAATCTTTCTTTCCCAGTACAAGATATTTTACAAGTTTGTTGCAGAGACAAACTGGAGGGGGGGGCAAGTTGAGGCCTATCCATATCATCAGTAGTGGGTGGTTTTTTTTCCTGCTCTTTTTTTGTATGAATTCCTCCATTTGGGCTAGACAGCAGCTAAATTGAGGCCTAAATATTAAGATGGTACATCATGTGAATTTTGAGTTGATTATAGGAAACTCAACATTCTCCAAGTTTTTAAAAGCAATTTTATTTCTGCAATCCGTGTTTAGAAAATGAAACCAACAATAACAAAAAAGGCCCTGACACCTTGTGCCCAGAAGGACATGAATTACAAAAATGCTAAGAAACTGGAAAGCTTTTGATTTCTTGAAAGAGCTTAAATGTCTAATCCAGTGAGCATATAGTTCTACCAGTGAGTGTAGTACAAATTGCTTGTGGTTGAATGTAGATAGGATGGCAGCTTAATGACCATTGTTTAGCCAAAGTTTTTCTGCAATTATTCTGTGCAAGAAGTTAATATAATTTATTTGGATTAAAGTACTGTATATTTTCTTAAGTTTTGTTAGTCTAAATGCTAAATATAATTTGTTTGGAAATGGCTCACCTTCCAATGGCAATTACTCCTTTGTCAAGTGTATTTGTGCTTGCAGCTCCTGCTGCATAAGATAGTACTTCAGTAAGTGAGAGTTACTTTTATGCGCATGTACGTATGCATTATTCCAATATCAGTGTTCTGAAACTGGTTTTATCAGTGACAGCTTTACTTTATTTTATGCATTTCATGGTTGGGTTTAGCTGTTTCTTGCTCATAAAATAGATCAAATAAAGAAGATAGATCTCCTAAGTAACGTTACTCGAACATGTTAATAAACACTTCCATCTTGCAATAGCCTATGTTTCTTCCTTATAGTTACATATTCAAAAAGGTGGTCTTACGAGCTTAAGAAGAAATGCAATGTGGGGATGCCATTTACTTTCTGCCTGGATCCAAACAAGCTGTGTATTTGTCCCAAACTGTATGTTTCCACATGGACGTCACAGCCCAGAAAGCCTATTTCCTGAATGTCCTAACTGACTTGGTGTTTCTGCTCACATCTCTTGTCCTTACTCATAACATTCTAATCTTTGCCCATAACATTCACGGCAGCCTCTTGGACAGTACATGTGGATTAAGTAAATTAGTCCATATATCACTGGATGTACAACGGGAGGAGCACCCACTGGAGTCTTCCGCATAACGGGTTGGTTTCAGAAATAATGCCAATGAAACTGAGTCCTCAGGGACATTGTGCAGCAGTTTGTGTTTGGCGTGTGTCTGTGTGGATGTTGTGTGTTGTCAGTGCATTTTTGACTTAAGGAAAGCTTGGAAATTCCACAATAGGCATTTTGAGGTTTGTTAAAGTACAGGAGATCTGTGGCATTTGCAATACATCCTGTCAACATCACATTTCATGCCGTGTTTATTAGTCAGAATAGTATGGCATAGATCAGAGGTCACCAACCACCAGGCTACACACCTCAGTGTCCAGTAAGGTTCCCTAAGACATGCATCCAAGTAAGTGCATATGCTTCTCCCTCCCCCCTCCACATGGGCTTTTCCTCCTCTGTGCAACTGTTGTGACCATTTTTGTTTGAGTTGTGATGGAACCAGAGGGGGGGGGCATTGTGTGTATGCAAGTCCCTGTGGCCCGAAAGGTTGCTAGCATAGGTGATCTCAGCTCTGGTCTCCAGGAACACATCATTAGTCACTTGATGATATTTTATAGATCCTTCGTACCTACCCTTCTGAAACTCAGACTTTAATATTCATTTTGTTTGAAGAGGAAATGTATAGCAGAACTTCAGCAAATTTAGTTTCTTCATTATCAACATTCAGGTTACATAATTCTTCTGTTTCTGAATTCTGTGTTTTAATGTTTTATTGTGATCTTGCTTTTGCACGTTCTTTCTTTTTCCAGATTCATCAGTAGTTATTGCAGCTTTCAAGAATCTGCATTGATGTTTATTCAACCAGGAATGGCATGCATACTAAGGTGTAAGCTTCAATGAACTCGATCCAGCCTGCTTCTGAATTCATATGTATCTTGCAAACGAGATTGCACTGCAGAGATACAGTAACCCCCCGCCGATCGCGGGGGTTAGGGACCCACCCAACCCGCGATCCATGAAAATCCACGATATGTGGAAGTGGGGTGGGGCCTGGGGGCGGGGGGAGTGATCGCGTGCCTGTCCCAAAAGCCTTGGAGGAGCATGGGGGCGGTGCGGAGCAACCTGATGGCCCCCGCTGTCCCCCGCATGGCTCCAAGGCTTCTCGGAGAGGCCCAGGGGGCTGGCAGGGAGCGACGCGATCGCTCCTCGCCACCCCCCCCAAGCGGCTCCGAGGACTTTCAGGCGGCTCTTGCGGCATCTCCTGCTGCGGCTACTTGGCCATGATGAGCAGGAGCCCTTCCTCGTGCAGAATGCAGCGCTTCTTCCACAGCTGCAGCAAGCCGTCACTGCGCTTCTCCAGTACACCTTCCTTCACCGTCTTGCAGCCGCTCTCCAACATCCTCCTGGAGCCGGCGTGAAGAAAGTTCCAGCTGGGCGGAGGAGGCCTGAGGGCGCACAAGAGACCCTTGTTGAAGGCGGTTGCGAGGCGGGCCTGCTCCCAACAGCGCAGTGGGAAGGACTTCTCCCTGCCGCCAGCCAGGAGCCTTGCGTGCTGCGGGGCCGCCTGCGCGCCAGCCGGCCGAGTGCACCCACAAACCCCCTGGCTTGCTCCCAAACAGCGCCTTCGTCATCTGGCCGGAACAGCCTCTGGGGCTTTTGTTTGGGAAGCCGGCGGGGGGCAGGCGGGCGGCCAAGCGGCAACCACCACCACCTCCGAGGCTGGCCAAGGGAAGCCCGCGCCCTCCCGTTCGCCTCAGCCCCCCGTGCCTCAGCCATGGACGGGGAGAAGGAACTCCTCGCTTGTGCTGGCCCCCTTCCCCCCTCGCCCTCGCTACAGGCCTGCACCTTTCCTTCCTGCCAAGCGCCGCGCCAAAGAACAAAGGACTTCTCCTGAGCCGGCTCTTTGCACTCCATCAAACAAGCCTGCATGGCTCTGAGGCCTTTCGGAGGGCCGGGGGGCGGTGGCGGGGAGCGACGCAATCACCCCCCGTTCCCTGAGGCTTCTTGGAAGTGCGGGGGGGCAGTGCGGAGTGACCCGATCACCCCTCGCCCCCCCCTGCGGTGCAGGTACTGCGATCCCACGATGTAGTGGGACCACAGTACCTGAACCGCAAAATGGCGGGGGGGTGACTGTACAGTACAGATCAACTTGCCTAGTACTGCTGCGAGTTATATTGCACTTTGGAAGACACCTATGAGAAACGTCCTCACAGATGATCTCAGAAAATCAGTATTTTCAAGGGAGAAAGCAAGGGCAAATAAATTTTAGATCTGCAGAACTGAAATATCTCAATTTTTGCACAGGTGTTTGTATTACTGGGGCAGGGAACATAATTTCAATTCCACGCACCCAACATTAAGAACAAGCTGCCAGGAGTTTTCCAATATGTCTGGGACTGAAATAGATGATAAATTGGACTGGAGTAGATTTATCTTGTTTCCTGCAACGTATTTCTACTGTTTGTCAGTGTGTGGAAATATTGCTAATGAGCGATTTATAGGCAAGAAAAGTAGTTGATAAAGGGATTTTTAAAGCTTTCTGTATGAGTGGCCTAGTTATAAAGCTTGACAATGGAAAGGAGAAGGTACTCACTTTCATTTCATTTTGTGGAAATAGACTGCATCAGCAGTTCATGAGTTGAAAAGCAGCCCATAGATTGCATAGTGAATACACTGGATTAAATACAGATTGTGAGTTTAGTGGGTGACTCACAGTGTTGTTGTAAACAAGGAATAGGAATTGTTCCCTGCTTGAAACAGAACAAAAGACAGGGAGAAGGAGTTCACTTAGCCATGTTATAGATATAATTAAACACTGAATTCTATGAATTGCCTATTTGACACTATATTTCTGAACTGCAGCCTGCAGAGTGTTATGCCTTTAATAGCTGTTGTGAGTTTTTTGGGCTGTTTGGCCATGTTCTGGAAGTTTTTCTTCCAGACCTTTCACCAGGCTCTGTGGCTGGCATCTTCAGAGGGCAAGGAGCTCAGGGAACTAGGAGTTCTCTCTGTGTTCTGGGGTATAGAGTGAGTGAGACTGAGGTTTTGAAGTTGTGGAAAAGAGGAAATTTGTCCTATGCAGGAGAATAGAAGTAAATGGACACGAAATCCTCTTCCAGGGCCCAGAGGTACTGGACAACACTGCCAATCACTATGTCAGACTACATGGGGAATCCATTGAAATCCACAAACATAAGCACAGTTTCAACCAATAAGAAGAAAGTCTAAAAATCAACAAAGCCTAACTTACAGTACTGAAAACTACAGCCTCACAGTGCTGTAAAAACACAATCTCACTCAATCTATACCCTAGAGCATAGAGAGAACTAGTTTCCTGAGCTCTTTGCCCTCTGAAGATGCTGGCCATAGAGTCCGGCGAAACGTGGGGGAGAAAAACTTCCAGAACACAGCCAAACAGCCTGAAAAACTCACAACAGCTGTCAGATCCCAGCCGTGAAAGCCTTCGAGAATACTGTACATTATGCCTGTAACATTGGTTTGCATGCACCTTCAGCGATGTCGGACTAAGTGGCTTGTTCAATTTTCCAAGGTTCTAAAAAACAGCACACATGTTTTAATTTTTGTTTAGTTTTGTTGCCTATCAGAATGAGAGCATCTGCAGGTGTAAAATAAGACAATTGTGTTATTTGAAAGATGCTTGCGATCATAGGCTGTCAGCTTGAAGCTGTAATTACATGTTGTTTCATTGTGAAAGAGCTTTTTCTTTGAAAAACAGTGAGAAGAACAGTTGAGAATAACTTAGGATTCTACTTGTAAGACTAGTGTTTGCTGCCCCCATCCACAGAAATGCTATCATATGTGAAGGCCCAGGACCTCCAGAGGTTATTCACTTTTGCCCTATAGTAATGCATGTCTTTCAAGCAGCTAGTAGTGCAGGAAATTTTTATGTGCTGGAGTATGCCATGATCATATACTAACTCGGTTAGTACTCAGTGAAGTTGTCTTAAGATCAGAGCATTTTAATTTGCTTAGACGTCCCCTCACCAGTCTCTCTTGGAATATTAATCGCATCCCAGAAGCATTGCAGTGGACCCTTGTATAACAAACAGTTTGTATAACAAAATGTGTACAACATAAAAAAATTCCGGAGATAGGGGAAAATCGCCTATGGGGCAAATCCGTACAACATAAAAATGGGATTACTCCATTTTCAATGCATTCCTATGGGAAATGTGTATACTGTAAAGGAAAATTTGCTTAACAGAATTTCATTTGGAACGAATTAATTCCTTTATACAACGTACCACTGTATTGCCTTTTGTGAACATGGATTCCAGAAGATAGAAGAGAATGTTTGTAGCAGTTTAGGTATGATTGCTCCCATCACATCTAACCAACGAATGTTACATGTTAAAGTAAAGGGAGCTGGAGGCTAGAAACATGTAGTTCTGAACGCTTTGCTTACAATGGTTCTGAATGCTTTCCTTATAGGCTGCATCAGATAACAGTGAAGGGAAAGCATCACAGAAATGGTCTGTAGAGGAGACTAAACCTTTACTAATTGTTTAAAGCAACTACAGTGGACCCTCATATAACAAATAGTTTGTATAACAATTAATCTGTACAACATAAAAATTCTGGAGATAGGGGAAATTTGCTTAACATAATCGCCTATGGGGAGAATCCGTACAACATAAAAATGGTCGCAATTAGGGATTACTCCATTTTCAATGCATTCCTATGGGAAATTTATATAAAGGAAAAATTGCTTAACAGAATTTTATTTGGAATGAATTAATTCCTTTATACAAGGTACCACTGTATACCTAGATAATTCAATCTGCTTTTAATCCCTCTCTTCCTTTGTGTCCATCTATTCCATCTACACTAATCTGCAATTTTAAAAAATCCACAAAGAATGATGTTTAATTATATATTTAAACTTGAATTTCTCAGTGTTATGTCTCAGAATACAAATTTTGAGACCATTAACTGGAACAAAGGGAAGTGGAATGTAGTGGGCAACTATATTTTGATGTGCATATTGGTCTCGGAGATGCAAATTACATTAAATTGCATCATAATTGTAAATATCCAATTGTTTAAGTACTCTAAATACAATGTGGTAAAGGATTGCTTATCACTGTGTTAGTATGTTTCTTTCTCCTGACTAGATAAACTAATGTGATTAATCTGAATGCTCTATTGCATTCAAGTGGTAGGAAAGCAAAGATTATTTTTTAAAAATCCAGGAACTATGTGCTTTTAAAATAGTATTTAAACACTGATGAAGACGTTACTGAATAAAATCTGTAATGAAGCATGGTTGAAATGCAAACATCTTAATTTTCTCCTCTTTGACTGGGAACCATTAGTGCAATTTTAGTTAACATTTGTGGTTCTTTAATTATTTATTTTTAAAGAAATAAAATGACTTGAGTCGGTTTACATATTGCCTTAACCGCTCTCACAATAATGCAAAGCTCCCATCAAGCATGTTATCAGATTATTTTATTATGCCAACATTAATATTGGAAGCACACATATAATCTGGAGTCAGCAGGTTCGTACACTACTATCTCATTAAATTTTCAGGGAAAAGCTGCAAAAATTAATTGGAGGCGTGTAATAGTTTAGAATGTGAGCTGGCTTACGGTAATATAAATTACATGAAGAGAAGACAGTTTTATATACTGAGAGAGGAAAAACTGGTTTACTTTAATGAGAAGAGATAGAAATGTGGAGCTATTTTTTCATTACAGATGCACTCTAAACTGTTTGGACTTACTTGATGAATAGAGTTAATTCTCTGCTACAGTTCCAATAACTCATGTTGCACAGTTTAATGACTTCTAGATAAAAACAGGATTGAAATGTTAATTTCTATGAAGAAATTGGAGCACCCTCGTATATCAAGCTTTTTTTCTATTAAACTACTAGTTAATTTCACTAAACAGGTCTCTAGAGATATTTCATGCTACACTGAGCTTTGCATTCCTTCTTTCTATTAAAACTTGGCTTGGTTTTGAACATTAGTTAGTGGAGAATTTCACTTACACTGGAAAGCCTTCTGTCTTAATAAGTTTATTTTAATGTGAGGTCATGACATACCGGTACTTCATTCCTGTTTATTAGCATTTTTGTTTACTAGAGGCATTGCTGTTTGGAGCTTCTGGTTCTAATTTTCATTTTTTTTTTTTAAATTTACATGTAGGAACTATGTTCTGACATTGATCTAAATTCATAGCAAGTACTGGAAGCAGATAAGTCATGCACCAGAACTCATTGGCATCATTAGATACATTCACACATAGTGTGGAAATTTTAAGACAGGGTGGAGAACAGCCTTCCTGATGTTTGCCCTCCACAACTCAAGAGCCCTTTATCTTTGGCAGTATAGGCTTGGAATTCTTGGAGTTGCAATTCAAAACATCTGGAGAGCTTAAGGTTCCCCACCCATGTTTTAAGACAGTGATGGTGAACCTTTTAGAGACCGAGTGCCCAAACTGCGATTCAAAACCCACGAATTTTTTGCAAAGTGCCAATACAGCAGTTTAACCTGAATACAGGTGGCTGTGAAGGGGCGATGTCCGGTGCCCACAGAAAGGACTCTGATTGCCACCTTTGGCACCTGTGCCATTGGTTCGCCAACACTGTTTTAAGAGACCCCCCCCCTTAAGCATGTTTGGTTGAACCTGCTTACCAAGTTTCTCTGACTGGAAGGCTTGCCATACACTGAAGAAACATGAGTCAAAAGCTGTATTTTGACATTTCAAAATGGCATTAATAATCTAAAGAGTGACAGAATATTACGATTTTATTGAACTGATTGGCTGCTGCTGGCTTTCTAAAGCAAAATTGGATAGGAGCCCATCTTGTTTTCCTCAGGCCGTAGTCTAAAATTGGGGGGCTGCTATTGGAAAGACTCTCTTGTGTACCAATCAGCCTCAGCCTCCTTAGAGGGTGAGACAAGAAACAGGGCCTCCAGTGGTAACATAAATTATGGGCTGTTTCAAATGGAAAGCTGACTTAGGCCTTTAAAGATAGGTAATCATTTTGAATGCTCAGATAGGCAGTCAATGCAGCAATAGAAGTATAGCTATTTAGTCACTATGCGTTGTGCACACCTTGGGAAAATTAATTTTTTGGTCTATAGCTTATAGAATTCCCCAGTCAGGCTCTAAGTTCCAGCCCATCAGTCTCTTTAGAAAATGCTGTAAAGCTGGAGGAGCCTTCCTTTCCAATATTGATCCATTTTTTTTTCTGATTTTAACCTATGCTTCTGTATCTGCATGCATGTTAAGGACTGTAGTTTATCATATCTTCTTTAGGTTGAGAAAGAGAATCCTTATTATCCATTGGTTGCCTATCTGCATAGAACCCCCTGTTTACCTCTGGGGTGATCCCTTCATGTCCTTTACAGGAGTTCTGGCAGCCTGACAGTGTGTGCACAATTCCTGCAGTTTAAATAGAAACTGGATTGATCCCTGGTAGTCAACAGGGCTTTTTGAACCTGAGGGTTTGACAGTTGGTACATTACATAAAGCCTCAAAGCAAACATGTGTTTTTGCATGATATATCTGATACCTGCAGATTCTCATCTGGAATTTAGATCTGGAATATAAAACACTTTTCATTTGCTGCTTGATTGCACACAGTTCCCACCACTGTTGTATGGTTAATGTTGGCTTGTTCCTCCCTCAATCCTAGGGGCAGCGTTCAAGCAAATATTTTGCTTTTTTCCCTTGTGTTTCTATAGGTCTTCTTTTGAATACCTTGCTGTTGGGCTTAAGCTGCTGTGTTTGGATAATGTACTAAATATGTGTTTGGATTGTGGGTGGCGGCTGAATACTTTGTTGTTGACTACAGACAGGCCAGGACAGAATCTTGTTGCTCTGTCAATACCACCCTTGAGGAAATATCAGGTCTAGTATAGGAAAAAGAAATTGCAGGTGCAAAGGTAAGAGAATGCCTTTTTGTGGAACCCATTTCTGTCACTCTGAAATTCCACAGAATTCTTCATTAAGGCAGAACTAGGAGCTAGCTAATGCATGCGAGCTAGCAATGCATCCATCCTTTTTGCTTCACTTGACCCCACACTGTTCTTGCAGGATGTGTTTGTATTTAAAAGTTCCGGCTTAAGTGGGAACTGAAATCTGCACAACTTCTGTTCCAAATTAAGAAGCAGTATGGTTTAGCGTTGGGCCATTGAAACGCGCTTTGTGTGTGTGTGTGTGTGTGTGTGTGTGTGAGAGAGAGAGAGAGAGAGAGAGAGAGAGAATGGCAAGACCTCAAACCTCTTGTGTGTCTGGAAAAAAAACTTTTGGATTGCTGCAATATGGAAATATCTTGATGACACATAATAGCCATTTTAAATTACTTGTGACAACAGATAGCTGTGTTGAAACAACATCTGTGCAACAACAACTTTGAGGAAGTTTTGCTGATTGAGGGGAGAGAGGGGCTTTCTCTGAGATATAATAGAAGCACCAATCCCACTTACAAACAGTGATAACTAGGCATGAGATTTTCAGTCCCGTCCCCCCCCCCCACTACAACTGCCAAAGTTACATCTCCCCAGCTTGAATTCTGGCAGCTGTGGCAAAAAGAAAAATCCAAGTCCTTGGAGGAGTTTGAGCAGACATACTCTTCTTTCTAGCCATTGCAAAGGATTTTTTTTGGGGGGGGGGTGTTGCAAAGCCCCATGGAAATTACAGTTTTTTTTTTTTAGAAATGGTAGTTTTTAAAGAGCCATCATGTGTAGAGCCTAATGAGGAGAGAGCCTGCTAGCTCTACCATCAGATAAAATCAGATGAGGTATTTTTTTTCTACAGGTGTCTAGTTGGCCATGCTGAAAACAGATCAGATGGTTTACTATGATCAGTTGTTACAATCTATATTTTGTAAAAGCACTTTTGCATTTTTCTCTTATTATTTTTTTCTGTGTTTCCTAAATGCCAGAAGGGGGGGGGGGACACCCAGTTTAAGTCCATACTCATAAAACAGGAACCATGTGCCTACTCTAATTACAGTAGCCCTCCAGCTTGATCTCAGCAGAACTATTTAGCTCAGTTGAAATGCCAAGTCAAAGGCACTTGCAACTCACTTATAGCCCGGAAGGGAAAAGAATGCAGTTTTATCGTTCTGCTATCACAAAGGATCAAAATTGTAATTGGGGGCTATAGTGTAATCCGTGTTTATATGTGATTACCACTGACGTTAAATAAGCAGGGAAGAGGAAGATTAGGCAAGTGAAGATGCTTGGTTCATGAGTACACAATGGGATTTGGGGATGCCGAAGGTATACACCATGGATTTTGTGCTTCATGATACTGCCGCAACACGTACCATGGGTTGGGCTAGAGGCCCTGTCTCCATACTGAAGTCTTTGCATTCTGTTATACTGCTGGATTGTGATGTGTATCTACTTTGATGCAGAAGAAACATTATTTGGAATAACAAATGCTATCCCAAATTGGTTGTCAAGAAGGAGAATGATCACTTGCTATAAGTGATTAGTTTTAGAAGCATAGAACTGCTGTTGACAGTGTCATAATATATGTCTGGTTCAAAAACCGGAATAGTATGCTAAAGAATGTGGAATTGGGAATAAAGTAGTGATTAGGGAAACATATATGGACCTATAGTAATGTGGGTATTAGTTTAAAATAGATTAAGCCTATTTCTCCAGTTTTGTCGTGGCAATAAAGTTTCCATCTAATTTGACTTCATAGGTTGCCTGCACAGCCAGTTTTATCTGCCTAAACTTTCTTAGCCCCTGTTTTCAGTACCATGTCCTCTTGGGTAATGGTTTAGAGATTAACTGTTTTCCAAATACAGATTGGAAATGGCAGGTGCCAGAGCCTTTGACAGCTTTGCCCCAAGGCAAATAAACTCTCTCTCTCTGCCCAGTGACATTAGATCAGGAAATTCCTCATATACGCTTGTAAGCAGGCAAAAGGCACTTCTGTCTTCTCTAGCTTTGTAGTTGGAGGAAGGATGGAGAGAGAACTTTTGCAGAAGAGCCCTGGGATGTTTGTCCATTTAGGTGCTTTCTGAATAGATGTATTGTAGAGTTTCAGTATTTGACACGGGGCTTAAATGATCTGGTTTATGCACAGAGTACAATATACAATTACAGTAATACCTCGGATAAGGAATGCCCCAATAACGAATTTTTCAGATAACAAATGGAAATTTCCAGGTATAGAGCTGCCTCTGATAAGCATTCACTAAGGAACATTTTATAATTCATTGCAAAAAAGTATACCCAGGATGCATTGCACTCCCTGTAGTCTGTGGAGGGGTGGGAGGAATTAGAGCTGAGGGATTTGGACCTTTTGAACTTGGAAAGGTATGTTGCTGAGGTTTCCTTGCTTTTTCCTGTCCGTTAGCATTGCTTTCCATTTTAAAATGGAGGGTGAGCTGAGTTGTGGTTTGCAAAGAATCATCATGGCTTTTTTCTTCTCATTGCTTTCCATTTTAAAACAGAGGGTGAGCTGAGTTTGAGTTTGCAAAGAATTCTCGTGGCTTTTTTCTTCTCATTGCTTTCAATTTTAAAATGGATGGTGAGCTGAGTCTGGATTTGGCTTTTTCTGTGCATTTAGCAGGAACGACTGGGTGGTGGGGTTTTTTTTTTTTAAGAGCTTGGTTTTATTGGTCTTTGAACTGCTTTCCATTGTATTTTTGTCTGGAAAAGGCTGGTGTAGTTTTGCTGGTTTCTTTTGTCTGTGTTTGTATTGTATTGCAGGGGGTGTGTTCTGGGAGGCGGGTGTTCCAGCACTGCAAGCCTTTAAAGTGCATGTTATAAAGAAGTCTGGGGAAAAACAGCTTTTTTGCATTTTTTCAGACCTCTGGAATGGATTAATCGGTTTCCCATTCATTTCAATGGGAAACCATGTTTCGGATAACAATTTTTTTCAGATAACAAATTGCCTCTGGGAACAAATTAAACTTGTTATCAGAGGTACTACTGTACTTTAATCTATATTGCTTCCTAGTATGTGAAATCTGCTTAAAATAGATAGTGTTAACATCACTGAACCATGCACAAAAGGGTTTGTAAAATATATAAGAGAATTCCAAGCTGGAAGCAGAGGAGACACTTCCTGAGTTTGACAGTCTTCTTCATGTGTCTCATTTAATTTGTCTCAACTTTCTATCTTATATTTTGTTAAACCTTCCCCACTCCTCATTTTAGTTTCTTGGCTTGATTTATTGCATTTCTATTGTTTCCCCGATGGACTGCATATGTAATAGAAGCATTCTTACTCTATTAATGCCCAATGTCTGTATATGTTGTCCAGATAAATTGCTTTTATGTAATAGTGTACTTTGTTTTTTGTTCCATGTTTGTTCAGAAGCTTTCCATTTCTCAGGAATGTTTAATTTCTGGCGGAAAAGTCATCTGACCAGCTTTGGTTTTCAGAGATTAAAGACATCCCTGTAGCCCAGAGGTGGCCAAACTTCAGCCCTCCAGAAGTTTTGGACACAACTCCCACAGTTCTTTGTCACTGACAATACAGGTTTGGAATTCTGGGAGTTGTGGTCCAAAACATCTAGAGGGCCGAAGTTTGGCCACTACTGCCATAGCCCATGTCATCCAACAGTCTCTGAAAAGCAAAAGAGATCCCAAGAAAGGGCAGGGATCTAAAATATTTTATATCTGAAAGAATAATGGAGGATGTCATCAGCCTTAAGCAGCATAACTAAGAGTATACGATTCTAGCCTTCATGTTACTTCCTAGATAAAAGAATCTGGCAATTTTAGTTATATAGGAAATAGTGCCTTTCAGACTTAACAGGAACTTGTAAATGAATGCCAGTCACATGGTAGTTTGGAACATTTCATGAAATAAAAAATTACAATGATCATACGGTAGGTACTCTTAAGTGAAATTTTGATTTTGCAGGCAAAATTGCCTATTCTTGATTGCTACTCAAAATCTGTCTCAAAATCCCCCTCAAACAGGGGTAAGGTGGTCAATTAAGATAAGATAAGATAAATCTTTATTGATCCCACCTCTGGGGAAATCTACTTGTTACACAGCTCCCAATATAAAAAAACAAGTAAAGATGGGTAGGTGCACAAAAATGTAAGGTGTGTGAGAGAGAAAAATAGCTACTAGAGATTAAATAAAATAAGAAACCCAATATACAAATATATAAAGAGAAGCTACAGTATACCCCATATGAATATGTTAAACTGTAGCGTTGAAGAGTCTCACAGCAGTGGGAATAAAGGACCTGTGGTAGTGCTTCTTCCCACACTGGGGATGTCTGAGTCTGCCACAGAAGGAGCTACGCAGAGCCTCCACTGTCTGGTGCAGTGGGTGAGAGGTACTGTATTGTTCATAATGGCTGTCAGCTTGGCCAACATCCTCCTCTTACACATCTCCTCCATAGAATCCAGAGAGCATTCCAAAGACAGTGCTAGCCCTCCTGACCAGCTTGTTCAGTCTGTTCTTGTCCCGTTAAGTATTACCTGAACTCCAGCAGACTACAGCGTAGAAAAGAGCTGAAGCTACCACAGAGTCATAAAAAATCCTTAACATAGGCCTACACACTCCAAAGGACCTCAGTCTTCTCAGGAGATGGAGGCGGCTCTGATCCTTCTTGTACATCAGCATTATGAGTCCAGTTTATTATTTAAGTGAACACCCAGGTACTTGATGCTGTTCACTATCTCAATACCTATGCCCCGGATGTTCACTGGTGTAAAAGGTAGTGACTTTCTCCGGAAGTCAATCACCATCTCTTTCGTCTTGCTGGTGTTTAAGCACAAGTGGTTATTTTCACACCAGTCAACAAATTAATTGATTGATTGATTAATTAATTAATTAATTCAGTTAGGGGTAAAACAGACAAGAAATAATTGAAACAAGTCAGTGAACTGTTAGAATAGTTTATAAACTAGCCTATCAAAGCAATAATAATATTCATCTGTGGATACTTGTAGTGGACAATGAGTATCAGGTCAAAGATGTTTTTCAGTCTAATCCAGTGTTGGTGAACTTTTGGCACCCCAAATGTTTTGGACCACAACTCCCAGAATTCCGAGCCTAGATTGCCAGTGACAAAGGAGTTGTGGTCCAAAACATCTGGAGCGCCAAAGTTCTCCACCACTGATGATTTGTTATCTATAATATATTAAGATAATGCCTGTGTTCTGATCTTTCCTTCAAGCCAAGCTTAAAATGTACTGCTAATATGCCGTGAGATGAAACTATCTAACTTCATTAATCCAATTTCCTTTTAGTGAACTGTCCTTGATTATAGTTTCTGCAGCTGCCTGTTGTTAACTAAACATGGTAAATGTGTTCTTTACCATTTTGGGGATGGTGATGTCAATCAAGTTTTTCTTCACTTAATGAGGAAGGGTGTTTCTGCTTTTTGTTTTTTAATCTGACTCAAGGTCGTTGGATCTTTTGTCTGCTTGACTGACCAGTTTCCATGGATACATGCTGCTGACAGCTTCCACCCAACTGAGAAATAAACAAACCCTTGCTTTCTAAGGATTATGTATGTAAATCTGAAGATGTTCTTGGTTCTTGCGCTACCTTGACCTTTGGCTTTTTGCCTTTAGCTGAACTTCTTACAGAAATAGCAGCATAGTACTACTTTTTGTTCTTCTTGTTGATATATATAAAAGGGAAAAGGTATGTGTTCTTTTGCAGAGTCTTCTACATACAGCTTTAAAATCACAGGAGCCTTCTGTAACTCTGTAAGCATAAAAGCTTCTTTCTTTAGTCCTGGCTTGTGCAAACTTCTCAGCAGATAGAATGCTTTGAACACAAGCTCAGAATATGTTAGCTCTGATACAATATTTTAGAAAGATTATGCAGTAATTGGCAAGCAGGGTGAATTTAAAATGAAATGTGAGCAGAGTCCACTGAGTGGATTATCTAAAAACAACCTCCCCTGAAGTATCACAGTCACTTTGGTTGCAATGATATATCCATTTTCTTGGGAGTTTGCCCTGTTGAATACAGTGGGATTTACTTTTGAGAAAATATTGAGAACTTCATGCTGTCCATGCTCAGCAGGAAGATCCATTTGAACCTTGTTGTTTTGATGGATTGTTTGCAGAAACCATTTAAACTTAGTTCTACTATGTCAAATCTAAAGAACTAGATCATTTTAAATAAATTGTTTAAACCAGTTTAGTTCTAAAATTAAAAATACATTTTAATTGAATTTTAGAAGGAGATAAAATGCCACTATCTTGGAGGCCCAATAAGTATTTGATGGACCTTAGCTCATAGAAACCTATTTAGTTAAATCAAGATGCTAAGATTTTTACTTAAATACTATTGAATAGAATGAATGGGTTTATTACAGAATATATTAAGGAAAATCAAATGGTTTCTTAAAGGGAAGTCAAATGTTTAACTAGGAGAGTGTTGAATCTATATATAGTATAGAAATGAATAAACAGAAGGCTGGTATTTTGTCAGATATATTTAAAGCTTTTGATTGTGTGGAATGGTCAACACTAAAAAATTGTGATTAAAAACTGAGGATTTGGAATGAAATTTAGAGGGGTGATATATCAGCTATACTCTGAAAATACATATGAGATTATAATTAATGATGAGATTACAGATCAAATTTCTCTAGGCCAAAGTGCTAGACAAGGTTGCCCCCTCCCCAGTTCTATTTTGCTTAGTGATTGAAATGTTTGCTGATACAATAAGGAATGATGATTTAATTAGTGGATTTGGTATGGACAATAAAGTAAAGATTAATTTATTTGCAGATGATTCCTTTTTGGCAATTAGAAACCCAATAGAGAGCATGGATAGAATTAAACATCATTTAGAGAAATTTGGATTAATAACTGGGTTGTGTGTAAATTGGCAAAAATCACAGATAATGTTGTTTAATCATAATAAGGAAGAATAAATGATTGCTCTTAATTACAGGTGTAAGATAAATATATCAATTAGGTATTTAGGTATAGATTTAGTAAAGGATACACAGAAATTAAAGGAATCTAATTATAATAAACTAAAGAAAGAAATTAGGAATAAAATACAAGAATACTCTAGTTTGAAACTTTCCTTGTTTGGAAAGATCACATTGATAAAAAAATGAAAATTTTGCCAAAACTAATTTTTTTATTTATGATGCTTCCAGTATAGATGATCTTGAATTTTGGCAAGATCTGATTAATAATTATTGTAATAGTGGTTTAAAAAAAAGCTAGAATAAATTTAAAAATTGCTATAACACTCAAAATAAAGGTGGTATAGGTTTATCAAATGTAAAAAAATTACTATTTAGCAAATCAGATAAGGTTTATTGGGGATATTGTATATAATCCAGAAAGATTAATGTGGTGGAAAATGGAATAATCGAAAATAAAGGATAATATTGAAAAATATTTATTTTGCACTATTAGGAAACGAAAATTAAATGACCAGTGAACCAAGGCTCTGAAAACTGTTGACTGCAAAGTCAGCAGCTTGGCGGTTCGATTCCTGGGTGTCACGCAGTGGAGCGAGCTCCCGCTGATAACCCCAGCTCCTACCAACCTAGCAATTTGAAAGCATGTAAATGCAAGTAGATAAATAGGTACCACCGTGAAAAGCAGGAAAATAAAACAGTGTTTCCTTGCAGCCATGCCGGCCACATGGCCACAACTTGCAGAACGCAGGCTCTTTGGCTTGGAAACACAGATGAGTGCCATCCCTAGAGTCGCATATGACTAGCACACAAGTGCAGGGGAAACCTTTACTTTTTAAACCCCTTTTATTTATTTATTGCAGCTGGAAATTAAGTAGATGTTTATATGCCTTGGAAAGAAGCCAATAAATGTAAGGACGATGAGGGGCAGTTGTGTAAATGTTTTATTTAGTCGGGCATTTCTTCCTCTTTGATTTGATAGGAACCTTGCGTACATGAGTCAGACAAATGGAACTTAACTCCAGAAGGCAGTGAGTGATCACGTGTTGGTGAAGGGTTTAAAGTCCATAAGAAGAGAGTGATGTTTAACTGGAAGAGTGCAATTATCATATTAGGGTACTTGGCATCTGTCAAGCATGACTAGTACAGAGCTTTCATAATTTGTCACATCGTGACACTCGATAGGTGTTTCATGTAGTGGGACAAAAGAGTGGGAGGCAGTGCTGCCTGAGTATGTCTGCTGGCATTTTAAAGCCATGTTTTGACTGGTGGAAGACTTTTATTCCAAAGTCAAAGCAGTAAGTATCTGCTTATACTGCTGCACATCTTTCATTTTACTACAGGTGGTTTACTATTTCTTGGGTTTATATGGGGTGAAATAAGGTTAGCTAGCTAGTGCTCACAGTGTGCATTGCTGAAAGCTGAGTTAAATCTAAAACATACATGCTCCTGTGAGCTACATGGAGGGGTATTTCCTCTGATATTCAGCCTCACTGGAACCATTTAAACAGCATGAATGTTGCACCTATAACACAGTATAGAATGTGCCTTAATTTGAACAGTCTAGCATCCCCAGAAAGTAAACTTTGCATGGGAGAAAATAAAGAACAGAGGGAGGGAGGAGTGACTTGGTAGATCAATAGACAGATGGACAAACTCCATGCATAGGCTTAAGATGACATAATACTTTTCAAAATTATTTAATAGAAAATGTATAGAATGAAACTTTGGTTCCATGCTCTAACACAAGTGTAGTCTATGAATTTATTTATTTATTTATTGGGTTTCTAGACCACCCATTTGGTAACAAAACCACTCTGGGTAGTTTATAACAATTGAATAAACACAAACATAATAATAATTCTGAAATTAATTTATTATTAGAAAATAAATAGGAAAAAATGAAGAGAAGAATAACATCAAACCTTGAGGTATGCTGTAAAGGGTATACAGTGGTACCTTGCATAACGTAATTAATTCATTCCAAATGAAATTATGTTATACAAATTTTCCTTTGTACAAATTTCTATTTCCCATAGGAATGCATTGGAAACGGATTTAATCCGTTCCAATGGATAGCCAAGGCGAGTGAGGTTGCCAGCGAGGATAAGCTACTGCAGGAGCCGGTGCGGATCGTCCTCTTCGTTGTCATTGTCGTTGTCACCCGCAGACAGCAAGGGGTGAGGATGATGATGGTGGTGGTGGTAGTGCTGCCTCTTCTTTCGCCCCACCTGGGCGGCGCTCTGCAACCAGCCCCGCCACACAGCTGCTTGCCCACCCCCGGGCTGCCTCCAGGCGCATCCGTTGTGGGTATGGGCATCGGCAGGGGAGCCGGCATCGGCAGCAGCACCAGCAACGGATGGGGAGACGAGTGTGGCGGGTGGTGGGGAAGGGAGGCAAAGAAGCCGAGCCCCCTCAGTGACATGTAGAAAGCCGCTCGATCCTGACTGTGATGCTTGGGAGGGAGGAGGAGGCAAGGAGCCACGGCGGCCACAACAGCAGGAGGAGGAGGAGGCCAGTGCTGGGCGTTCAACTGAAGCACCTCGCCCAGCTTAGCCACCAAGGTGTCCACTTCTTTGAAGCTGCTGCTGGTGGCCTTGATGACAGGCCCGCTCGGCAGGGACACGGCGGTGTGGTCTAGTACCAAGAACCGCAGCTGGCCCCAGGGGAGGGTGGGGGTTCCTGGCTGGCGACCGCCCGGCCACTGGCTCACTTCCTCCCGTCGTCGGCAACTACCAAGGAGGCATCCTCCTCCCCTTCCTCCTCTCCCCTACTCCCTCTTCGCCCACTCTTTCAGCCTGCCTACACTCCCCTGCTAATGAACAGTGAAGGGGGGAGGCGATGAAGGTTCCAGGCCGGATTTTTTTTTTACATTGTACGGATTTTACGTTATACAAACCCTACGTTATACGAAGTACTTCTGTAAATATATAACAGTGTTAACTGGGAGGAGCATGTATTGCTTCAGGTGCAATTCTGAAGCAGTTTTGCTTTTCTAAAAAGAATGAAGCTAGAAGTGTAAACTTAATGTTTAAGCTTGTAAACATAATGTTTAGCCTTATTTGGGGTAAGGCAATCCACCAGCAATTGCAATTTTGATTTATTATTGTGTTTGACCTGTTTCTGTCCAGGCCTACTATTGGGATTTAACAATCCTTGTGTGTGTGTGTGCGTGTGTGTGGGGCGTCGTTACAGTTGTGACTGACTCGTCGTGACCCCATGTCCATGGAGTTTTCTTGGCAGGAATACTGGAGTGGCTTGCCTGTTCCTACTCCAACAATCCTAGGTAGGTATCAACAATAATAAAAAAGACACAACAAGCTAACAGACAGACAAAGCAAGGGTAATCCAGAATTAGCATCAGAGAACAAAGCAAAGATCCAGTGAACAGAGACTTAGTGGAGAGTCAGTTAAAGCAGATGAAAGAGATGCAGTGCTAAATTCCTGGAACATTCCAGGTTCTGAAAATGTTCAAATCCATAGCCAGTTTGTAAAGAGTCAGTTTCAGTTTCCAGCAAATCAAGTCAAACTAGTAATGGAATACAGCTGCCGCTAACAATATCTGCCTGCAAATATTGTTCCAGCAGTGACTCTGAGTGATATATTTGAACAGAAGCTGGCAGAGCCATGCTCATGAGACTTACATAAGTACTCTTCATGAGAGTGCTTAATCACAGAGGGTCTTCTGCTGCAACTGTTCGCATAAAATCATGAAGGCCCTGCCTTGTCTTTCTTGGTGACAGTGTCAGGGGAGAGGGTTGGTTTACCTCTGCTTTAGAATTCCCTACATTTATAATCATCTATTCTATGGGCCAAGACTCCTGGGGGATCCAGGAATCAGAACTTTGTGAGGGTCATTGCTTGTTGTGGGACTCTCTTGGTTTTATATAGGCCCCTCTTTTTGGGATGGGGGGAAGAGCACTCTTTCAGTAGGACATGGTCACATGTATGAAGTTGCTCTGTAGCTAGACTTGAAATATCTGCCTAGGGTAGACTTTGACTTCAATCTCATTCTAGATGTTATCTTTCATTTACCCATGACTAATCCTAGATAAACAAGATAACAGGTACAGGAGATTAGCCCCTTATCTCAAATGCCAACATCGTTCAACAATCCTGACTCATTTGGAACACTAACGTGGGCTTGTCAGTTTGAACTTGTTTTCTTGAATGGCTGGGAGGAGCAGATTTGACATTTGCTTTTCTGTTTTGGACTAACTATTGTTGCTGAAGGTTCCCTCATGGCACAGTGGTTAAATGCCTGTACTGCAACTAAAACTGTGCTCATGACTTGGGGTTCAATCCCAGGTAGCCGGCTCATGGTTGACTCAGGCTTCTATCATTTCAAGGTCAGTAAAATGAGTACCCATCTTGCTGGGGGGGACAGCAAATGTATAGCTTTTATGTGAACCGCCCAGAGTTCCCCTTGAGAAATTGGCACGGTATACAAATATAAATATAAATAAATATAAACGACCCAGAGAGTTCCTTAACCGCTATGGGGCAGTATATAACCAGAACATTTTCCCACACCTGCTTTAGAGGAGATGTTGCCTGTTATCAATGAATTAGTTACGGTGCAAGTCTGGATGAAAGTAGTCCTTATGAAAGACATGTGATTTTTAATAAAAGAAACACTTTTATTTATTTATTTATTTATTTATTTATTTATTTATTTATTTATTT
>JAHTLZ010003518.1:926001-941858 GCA_023846285.1 Phrynocephalus versicolor | reverse complement strand
TTTATTTATTTATTTATTTATTTATTTATTTATTTATTTATTTATTTATAACTTTTATATACCACCCATCTTCCGAAACAGAACTCTGGGCGGTTTACAATTAAAAACAACAAAAAATGTGCAAGAAAAACAAAGACAAGCTAAAAAAAAATGGGGGGGGGGTACAATACCCTCCACAAAAGATGACGTGGGCGGCAAAAAAAGAGAAAGAAATTAAGTAACAAGGTCGCCAAATGCCTCCTTGAAGATATGTGTTTGCAAGGCTTTTTTAAAGGCAGGCAGGCAGGGACGCTGCTAGGCGCAACTCACTGGGGAGTTGATTCCGCAGCGTAGGGCCCACCACAGAGAAGGCGCGGTTATGCATGAGCGATTTCCACGCCTCTCTGGGTGTGGCCACCCTAAGTGAGCGTGCCTGCTCCATCCTTGTGGGCCTGGTCGCAGTTGACCTCTGAGAGATACGCTCTGACAGGTACTCTGGTCCCAAGCCGTGGAGGGCTTTGAAAATCAAAACCAAGACCTTGAACCTTATCCGGAGGACAACGGGTAGCCAATGCAGACGAGCCAGAACTGGGGTGATGTTTCTTGCCCTCAGCTTTCACTGTAATGGCTAATAATGCAGAATTAGTACTGGGAATGTTTGACACCTTAGATAACATTGCACTATTGTTTTGTTTTGCAGAGGAAAACTGATACAGTAACTATATTTTTCACACTGTCCTATTCTGTAATGCTTTGGTAGTGAATATTTGTTTCTTTTTAGAGAGCCATAATATGTCAGCAGATCAGATAAGGAAGGACGGGTGCTGTGCTTATGCTGAAACATTGGTAGAACTGCATTATAAACTTTTGCAGAAATAGTTCACATTCACTATTTGTGGGTACCATTTCTTAAAGACATCTTGTACAAAGACCTGTCTGGACACTTGAGGCACGTAGTTGTTGGTACGGATTTATAGACTTGACTGAATAGCTCAGTCGTTTACATATCTGGTTGTGAACTCAAAGGTTGAGAGTTCAATTCCTCACTGTGCCTCCTGAAAGAAGAGACAGCCTGTGCAGTCGTGGGCAAGCTGCACAGTCCCGGGGTGTCTCCAGAAGAAAGGAACAATAAGCCATTTCTGTAGTTCTCTGTCTAGGAAATCATGGAAAGGGTCGTCATAAGTCATGATCAACTTTTATTATATTATATATATATGTATTGGTGGCATTTTATAATGCAGATAATCTGTTTGGGAAGATCCTGCCCTCCAAGTGTGGGATTGACAAAGCGAGCTATCAAGGGAGGGAAGTTCATTGCCAACACAGTCGGTTTGATGATGTTCATGCTGTCCAATATTAAGATGCAGTTTGTTTATTCCATGTATCATCATCAGCTAAATAAGCAATTCAACTAGAGAAACAAATTATACTGTTTCCTGCCAGCTGCATGTTTCTGCCAACTGTTGTCCCCAGTTGAACAACGTGAAGATCACACAGCTTCTAGTCAGGATTAATGATATTTCATGACACTTGTCTCCAGTATCAGCAGACCCAGCAAAGCCTTGCATGTTTAATTTGGTCTTCAGAATAGAGAATAAAAACACTGCAGTTATAGCACGAGACATAACCAGAAGGTTCAGGCTATATTGGTTATGAGGTTGGTGATCTCTAGTTAGTAATATCAAGAAAGAGTTTTATGTTACTGTAAAGATTAACAGGTCTTGTTTGACACAAGTTTCAGAGGACTGCGACTTTTAGCTTCAGGTGTAATCTTAATGTTTCTCCTGACCTTTGAAATTGGGGTGAGATGAACCTAGGTATAAAAATAATTTGTCAACTCAAGTAGAATTTGCTCCTAGTTTGACTGGCTTTCTTCCCCATCTGTTGCTTAAAAGTTCTCATCCACAGGGTTGAAGCTAGTACGACTCCCAGGAGGTACTGCACAATTTATTCAGCACACCTTTACCAAATATCTTCTACATACGATACCAGTAGAGGTGTATAGAAGGTCCACTACTATCGTGAATAGGGGCATATATATTCTGTGCAATCACTGTTAGAAAATTAGCAAAACTAAATATCTTGCTTCATTTTGTCATCAGTGGAATAGAATGGCAGGTGAAGAATTGATGAAGGGTGTGAGATAGTGATGAACTAAAAGTTAAAGTGGGAGAGTAACCTTGGTTATGGCTTGACTTATTCCCATTTTGAAGGCCGTGTGTTCGATTTAGAACAGTTGAATAAAAATAGAGATTTATTTTCTTCAGCCCTAAAGAAGTAGAATTAGGAAGAACCTTTCAATCATTTTTTAGCTTCAGATTTATGGGAAAATGTATTTATGTTAAACTATAATGATGCTTGGCATGTTGCCTTTAGAATCATAGAAACTTAAATGTATACAAACTGTGGTCCTATCAAATAGGCAGATGCCTTGTAATAGATACTTCTGAGGGGACTGCTATTAGTTAACATTCCTCAATGCTGTTTAGAGAAATCATGAATTCTCTTTGATAATGCTGTAGGGAGCCTTTCTTTTTTGCTGAAACTGCAGAAATAAAAAGAGAATGGTACAAACAATTATGATTTTACGGTACTGTATTTTTCGCTCTACAAGACACACTTTCCTCCCACCTCAAAAATAAGGGGAAATGTCTGTGCGTCTTATAGAGTGAATACATTAGTCCCTGCTACATATATATCACAGATTTTCATTTAGAGAGAAGTTACCTGCACGGAGCCTCTCCCGTCCTCTGCTGCAGCCAGGATTCTGCAGTTCCAATCACCTCATTTGCAAAGAGGCTTCCTTCAGGGAGCCTCTCCTCACCCCTCCCCTCCCCTTCTGCAGCCAAGATTACCCAGTCAAAAATCACCTCATTTGTAAAGAGGTCTCCTCCACGGAGCCTCTACCCTCCCCTTTTGTAGCTTGGATTTCCCAGTCCCAATCGCCTCCTTTGCAAGCCTTTCCTTTTGCAGCCTGGATTCCCCAGTCATGCAACCCTCCCCCTTTGCAGTTTGGATTCCCAAGTCAAAATCACCTCGTTTACAAGGAGATCCCCTCCACGGAAACTCTGCCATCCCCTTTTGCAGCCAGGATCCCCCCCCCAAACCTCAGGCTAAACGTTTTTTTCTTGTTTTTATCCTCTAAAAACTAGGTGCGTCTTATGGTTAGGTGTGTATTATAGAGCAAAAAATACGGTACTTTGGCTTATAAAATGAAACATGGCCTCGTCAATAGATAGAATGGCAACTTCCTTTTTCCTGAGATATCAACAAAAGAAGGAAAGGGGAGAGTGAGTATCCTTTAATTTTTCTGGGAAGAAATATTTTTATGTGTGTATCTTATTGATGTAAGGTTTGGGTAATGGTTTTATTATTTGTGAGAGAGGGTGGGGGAGAGAGAATTACATGGAGCTTTGGATGTGGAACATGTTAAATGAGGTTAGGAGAAAACTGTATTCTGATCAGTGTGCTTGTATGCTTGTTTAGCCTGAGTAATTTGGCAACATGATTGTACAGTACTTGCACTTGAATGGAAGGTTGTAAATGTTTATAGCAAAGGTCATGTTAGGTTGTTAAGTGTAACACCTTTCCATGTATTGTCTTCCAAAGTCTGTTAGTGGGTTTTTTGTGTGTGTGTGGTCCAAAATAGTTGCATAGTGGTGAATGACAGCAGAACACCCTTCTTAGTAATAGTCAATAAAGATCCCAGCTCATGAAGTTTGTCTTATCCTAATTCAGCATTAAATGTTTTTGGTTGGACACATCTGTTGATTTATTTTACAAATATTTAGGTCGTGTAACTGATATACCTGATATTAGGTTTAAATTAAACTTGAATAAAGTTTGAATTAAACTTGGTGGTATATAAATCCATAAATAAATAAATATAGATTGTATTCCTAGTTGTGTTTTATAAGTTTTTATTTTTTCCACTAGCTTGCAAAATGTGCAAATGTACTTTGGCCAGAATCCTACTCCTAATTGTGTAAGGTTTGCATAACTCACAATTACTAATAGTAGCTAATTGACAAGATGCCAGAGCATTTCTTGGACATTGCCTTGTTATGCATCCAATAATGAAATGGAAATATGTCCCATTATTTTGTCAGTTAGCCATGGCAAGTGATACAGAACTTGTTTGAACAGCAGTAGGATTCTGTCCTTTGGTTTTTAGATGCTACAGCTCTTTGAACAAGTGCTAAATGGCAGCTGGTAGAATTCAGTTATAATTATATTTTAATATATTATGTTAAATTTCTTTCTCCTTCACATTTGTGTAATTCCCAACTGTCCCATATTGTGAAACAAATGATACGGTTTCCCCCCCAGAATGGTAGCATTCACCAATTGATTTATTGTACTTCAAAACTGCCTTTGTTCCTTCCTTCCTTCCTTCCTTCCTTCCTTCCTTTCTTCCTTCTTCATTTGCTTCTGTTGATTGGGTTATCTATCCAGTACTCAAGTAAAAAAAGTCAATTCAACCTCTGATTTAAAAAAAATCTGACATATAATTGAATATTTATCTCCAAGTTTGCCAAAGTGGACATTGTTGTGGCTTTGGCTTGATTTGATTTGTTATTTTTCATATTTGCTCACTGCCTGCTGCGGAGTTTGTGCATTTTGCATAATGCGAAAGACAAATCTCAACAGCATAGGAGTTTTATCCTTTAAAATATTAGAAAATAGTTCACTGTGTGGTTATTTGTCTAAGCAGTCCTTGAAGTGATACAAAACTTTAGCGTCCTCTAGTAGACCTTCATTCTTTTAAGTCTCTCCTTCACATCTTCAGAATCTGACCCAAGCAGATGTCATGATTAATATAGTAGCTTTACCTCCTTTGTCCCCATTTTTAAAGCTTGGCCACAAGTTTATGCATCCTTAGTTGGTCCTAATAAAAGTATTGACTGCCTGTGGTTTTCTTTTACTGGAGCTTCCTTTGCAGAACATTTTAGCTTGGCTTAAGTAAAGCAACGGTACTGACTGGTCAGTTATAAAAAAATTCTGCAGAATACTGTACAGGAAGCTGCTTTGATGGTAGGGAAATTCCCAGCCCTTGAGGAGCCTGTAAATTGTGCCATTAGTTAATAAATATCTCTGCCCCCTACTGTGTCTTATGTGGGATCCTGTAGTATTTTTATTGCTAGGGTGATCCCTCTTTTGGTGGCATGTGGCGATGCAGCTGGGCCACCAAGGAGAATCCTGCTTTGTGAAGATGAACGAAGAATGTGTTGCTCACAACTGCCATGCTTAATGAGGCAAAGGTTCTGGTATTAGGAGATGTTAATGAGCTGAAGCATATAAACTAACCACAGGAAAAATCCTTTTAATGGTAGTAGCAGTGGCAGTAAAAAGAAAGATGCTGTTAATATGGAAACTGATTCACAATTTAGTGCAGCTGGAGAAATTACCACCATCCTGTGATCTTGTTTATATAGTGAGGACTTTTTTATAGAAAAACTTGAACCTGTGTTCCTAACATAAAGATTATAGGATATATCTTTATATACTGTATAAGATATATATGAACTTAGTGGTTGTAAAGGATAATGGTCATTCCTACAGAAAGGCCTTAATGACCTTAAAAAGTCCTTTTTATCTTGCTTCAAGGCATCCAGCTGGTTTGCCAAACTCTTAGGATAAATAAATAAATAAATAAATAAATAAATAAATATGCTTTTATTTACTAGTGTATATGTCTTTCCCCAGGACCCGGTTGCATTTTAAAAATAATTTTCGCAGACTTGCTTTTGTTGAATTACAGCCACTCCTCACTTAACAAACCGCCTGTTCAATGACCACTCACACTTACAACTGCCTAATTGCTGCCTCAGGAAGAAACTGCTGTTTCAGCTTACAGGGCCTGGGCCAAGCCATCCAGCTTGCTTCTGCTTGCTTGCATCTACCTTTCAGCAGCTCAGGCTAGAGGAAGTAGGGCTACAGCACACTCACCCTTTCCTCCTCCTTTGCTGCAACTGTCAGAATGCCTCTACCAGGAAAAAGAATGACCCCAGCAGGGCGGAGCATCGGCCACCTCCCTCTCTATTTCTCCTTTTTGTTCTGCTTCTCCCTTGGTCTCCCGGAAAGCCTCCCCATTCTGGCCTTCCTCCATGGAAGGTAGACTCAAACACCACAAGACATTTGCCTTAACCTTCTCACTTAATAATCAGTTCACTTAATGATCTAGTCATAAGAATGGAATGCCATTCTTAAGTGAGGAGTGCCTGTATATATGTCTATCCACCTGCAGAAAGTTGAAGGAGGAGTGGTGTCTTTAAGGTCAGGAGGATTGTCTGGACAATATTAAATACAAGTTCAATAAAGATCCAAAAAGGGTGTTCATGCTGGCACTGATCCAGTCAGTCATTGCTGTTCTGCTCTCATCACATAGAGAACATGTTTTCTGTTTGTGAAGGTTTTCTGCTCAATTCAGAATGCTGAATTCAATGTTTAACTTCAGAACTCAAGCTTTTTCATAGGGCTTTGGTCCACAGAATGAGCAACTTTAAATGAAAATGAAAACCTTTATTTTTTTTAACAGTTATCTTCTATCTCAGCCATCCCCAGTCTGATGCTGTCTGGTAGTTTTGGACTACCACGATTCTTGACCTTTAGCCACAATGGCTTGGGTGACTGGGAACTGAAATCCCAAACATCTGGAGGATATCATTTTCAGGAAGTCTATGTAAAAATGTTGTATGCTACAGCAAATAGGTTTATTTTGAAAGCAAGGCATTTTACAACAGGAATGTCAGGCGTATGGGAAGAGTGAGGTACACCCTGCTCTACCTTATTTGGTCCTGACATTCCCTTGCCTCGCTGATGAGGAAGTCCAAATACGGTACTGCCTGTAATATTTATATACGTAGAAGGGTCATACACAGTCCTAGCTGGAGATGTTAGTATTTCTGTTAGCTGGTTCAAGTGACATAATTGTATATCTGAGTTTACTCAATACAAATTATGTCAGAAATCAAAATAATTCCAACATCCATCTTGCTCTCAACGTTAGGGATGTGGCAAAAATGAAAGCATCCCACCTTTCTCATGCCTAGTGAAATCATAGAGACAGGGCCCAGTGTCAGACATATTAACAAAAACAAAAGGCGCTGATTTCTACTTTTATGGCCCAGGCCCCATTTACCTCAAAATCCGCACCCAAGAGGGCTGGGAAAGTTTCCAGGACTAGTTTTCATGGAGTTGCAAGGACTGAAGAGAGAAGGGGAATGGAGAAAGAAGGTCTATTTCACTCTCTGTGCCATGCCAGTGTCACTTTAGATTTAGGCCTCAGTGTTACAAACACTAACACATATGAGTCCGGAACATAAACAACACATATCATTGTTACAGGTGAATTAAACAAGAGTAAGAGAGGATTTATGTTGTGTGCCATTTGTTGATATGTATGTTGGGTTTGCATTGAAAGGGAGCAGGAAAAAGGAAAACCAAACGTGAGATCAATCTGCTCCATAAATGAAGATATAGAGTATAATTTGCAACATCTGAGCAAGGCTGTTAGTAACAGGTTCTTTTTGGAGGTCATTAATTCCTCGTGTCACTATCAGTT
The DNA here is from genome assembly GCA_023846285.1 of Phrynocephalus versicolor. NCBI lineage: Eukaryota > Metazoa > Chordata > Lepidosauria > Squamata > Agamidae > Phrynocephalus > Phrynocephalus versicolor. The sequence continues at coordinate 934,315 of JAHTLZ010003518.1, read as the reverse complement.
GGAAGTGACATAATAATTGCCTAACAACAAACTATATTATAAATAACCTCAGTTAACTAACAAAAGTTTTGAATGTAATTTAGAATGTTCTTTAGAGGGTTGTACAGATAATAATAAAAGGCATTATTGAAATCTCGGATAACAAATATTGGCATTTATTCTTAGGTTGTTTCTGAGGAGCATTACTTATATAGTTCAGTTACTTCCACTTTAGTGTTCACTCTTGTTTTTCCTATATATAGGACTGATGGTTGCTATAAATGTTAATAGACCATTTTCTTCCTCCAGTTCACATACCAGTTATGTTTGGCATTATCTTCTGGATATGGGCAATTTGAATGTCAGACAATGGCAAGAATCATGTTGGTCCTAGACAGCCAATTGCACATGTATGATATATGCTGGCTGCTGTGCTCCTCCATGTCTTAAATTCAGAAGCAGTTGTGTGATGTACAGCATGCAGTGATGTAAAACCCACTGTACAATTGCTCTTACATACCTCCTTTTCCCGGTACTATTTTGACCACTGTTGGTTTATTCATGTGTAAGTGAAGCACAAGAAACTGTCTTACACAGAGCAGACCACAGAGCTTGGGAAAAATGACTTCTTTTTACAACAACTCCCAAAATCAGCCAGCAATCATGGCCAGCAACTGTGCTGTTGTCTGGAGTTTTTGGAATTCATAGTTGAACAACAACAACCTGGAAAAAATTTCCCAGCCATAGATCATTGTATTTTCCCATTTGGACTGCTACTATCTTTTCTGACAGAAGCTCTCAAAGGACTCAGGTAGAAGCTGTTTGTATCATCGACTACTGAATCTGGCACCTCCATTGAAAGCATGTGTTCTGACACTGAGCTGCAGTCCTTTCTATGTTGCACTGTTTGTCATCAACAGAGACAACAGAATATAATGATAAGGAGAAAGAAAATCGTGCATCTCCATGACAATTTTATGTGTACATTCCAGTTTTACTATACAAACCTCCTTGATTCTACCTTTCTGGCATACTTGAATGTGTCAACAAATAAATACTTATTTTAATAGGTATGTGTGGATTTCAGAGAAGTTTAAGAAAAGTGTTCAGAATTTGGAAGTATTTAGTTATTTTTGTGAGGTATGTCCTCCGAAGAAAATAATTTTTTTCCATTCATTTTTTAGGTTATGTCCATTCCTTTTCTGCTTTGCATGAGTAGACACAAAAGCTGTTTTTCTCTTTCAGCATCCTTTTTAAAAGGATACAGGACATGTACTTTAAGGAGAAACATCTATTCTCCTTCATGGCCTTCGTGAAGCCACACAGATGGGTTTCCCAGGCGCCCTTGTGCCAGAGGTCGGAACTTCCCTAGCAATAGGAAAGTTCGTTAGTCTCCACCCCCGCACCCTGCGCATGTGCGTGGGTGTTCCCGCCTAAACGCCTCTGTTCCTCTTAGCCGCCATGGCTAGAGGTTCTTCTTGGTTAGTCTCCGCGCTTTTTCATCTCATTCAGGAATTTTTTCTTCTATTCGGCTTTTGACTCAGACTGTTTTTGGCTAATGTCTTTCGCCCCCCCCTTCAAACACTGCCAGGCGAAGGTCCCTCTTACAGACGGACACGAGCTTTGCTTAATCTGCCTCAGTGAACACCACTGCACCGACTCTTGTCTGATTTGCAGGGGGTTCAGCTCGCAGGCCATTAAAAACTGCCGCAACCGCCTGGCTAATTATCTTCTCGAGCGTTCGCTTCGTCCTCAACCAATGGAGCCGAAGGCGTCTGATCTATCCCGTAAGTCGGAGGCTTCGGGTCGGGTGGAGAAACCGAGGGAGAAGTCGAAGAAGATTCTGATTCTTCAAGCAGTGGCTTCTTCGAAGTTGAAACCATCCGCTCACCTGTCCCGAGTTATTTCCTCGAAGTCTTCTTCCAAACCTCCAAAGACTTTGAAACCACCTCCGAAAAGCTCCACTGCGTCGACTTCGACTACGACGTCCACCCTTTCTTCGACTTTGGCCTCTCCTTCGGTGACCATCGAAACCGAATATTCCGGTTCGGCGGCAGCTGTGGTTCCTAAGGCTCCTGCCTTGAGGTACCAACAGCTTCTTCCTTCAGATCCTTCAGAGTCGTCATCCGAAGATGACGGAGCCCCACCTCCAAATATCACCTTGTTGGGCTCGACTCCGCTGATGGATACTGGGACCCGTCGGTCCAGAACTGAAGGGACCTGTTGGTCCAGAGAAACTGCTGTTCGCTCTCCATCGTTGGTTTCAAAGGCTGCCTCATCCCCGGTTCCACTCCGGGAGACTGAGCTCGAAGAGCGTGCCTCTTCCCTGCCTCTGACATTCCCTTCGGGTTCGTTGTCGTCGAAGCCAGAGAAGCACCGACGGGACAAACATGTCCAACTGCAGTCTACCATCCCGTCTGCTTCCATCGGTTGCGATGCTTCCATTCCGGTGCTTCAGACTGAATCCGTTCCTGCTGCTGTGGCCCAGGCTTTAACACCGCCCAAACGAACCACTACGGCCTCGGATTCGACGGCGCCACCTAAAAAGAAGAGGCGTAAGGAGCATCATATTCAAGCTCCCTTACCAGTCCCTCCGATTCCGGCCTTCTCCCTCCGTTTCGACGGACGGCAGTGGTCGATCCATTCTGCGGACCAGGTCAAATCTGACCAGATGGCTTTGGTCCCCTCCTCTTCAGGCTCGAATCGGGAGGATGAGGTGGATTCGGAAGTTGAATCCATCGATTCTGCAGTCTCGGATTCAACTTCTCTACAGCTAGTCACCTCTCCAGATTCTGAGGTACAGAAAAAATCTCCCCCATCCTCTTCAAACTCTATGATAAATTATGCTAACTTTCTTGTGAGGATGTCTAAGACCATTGATTTACCAATCCACCAACCGCAGCCCAAGAGAATATGCCACATCTTTGGGAGGATAGCCAACAACGAAACATCACCAGTACATCTTACCTTGATTCCTTCCTTCCTGATGATGATTGAGGACTCCTTCCAAGCCTTGTGTACCACTTCCATCCCCCGCAAGCTGGAAGCTCTGTACAGAGTCCACGATGATAAGGCACCTTACCTTAATAAGCACCCTACTCTTAACTCCGTGGTAGTTGCGTCCTCCCAAATACAGTCACGTACAAAACAAACACCCATTCCTCCTTCTAAAGAAGGACGGAAATTAGATACTGTTGGTAGGCACCTTTATTCTTTCCCTGTTCTTCAACACAAGATTGCGAACTACCAAGGTGCCATAGGGGCCTATGAACGTGATCTCCTCACTCACCTCCATCCTTTTTTGGAGCTGATCCCTGAAGAGAAGCATGCAGAGTCTGGTCTGAATAGGCTCATGTAGACAATGTCCTGAATAGGCTCGTTAGATGAACAAATGCCCTGGCTTTCACACACACAAGAACATTGTCCATCTAAGGAGTGATTTCTGGGACTGATTCAAGGTGGCCACCTGAGGCATTCTACTGTAAGGTGCAGGTGGGATGGGTATGGCACTGACTTGAGCACTCTATCCCCAATTATTATTAAACAATAGAGAAAAATTCTAGAACTTGTTTTCATTCTCTGCACTCTGCCTGGTAAACTCTGCACTGTAGGAGTGTTATTGATTCACTTCACAAGAACCATTCATATTCAAAATATTCTTTCAAAACATGTTGAATTGCTTTAGTCCTTTATTGCAGTTTGCTAATTTTATTTTGTGTTCACCTGTTCCTGCAGTTCTAGAAGTCACTAGGGCTTTGTAAGTTCAGCTTAAAAGCATTTTAAATAGCCATTGGGTTGTGCAACGATAGAATCAATCTTCTGTGCTATTATAATATCTAGAAAACAGGATTGGATATCCGTTTTCATATTTAAACCTCAATTATTGGCAAGCAGCCATATGATCTAAACACAGAGAGTGGTAACCTGTGTAAAAGGTTTCAGTGACTAATGCCATTACCTTTGGGTATAGGATGTTTTTCAGTAAATCAGAATTTTCTGGCAACACGATGACTTCTGAAGCAGGTCTTTTATTCTTCAGACATTTCCTGTTTTAATTCTTTCATTTTTCAGCGTATTCCTTATTCAGTAATCTTAACTTACTAATAATGATTAGATCTGTTTAATTGGAGTGTTACAAGCTTCAATTACCAGCTGGTCCTCTGATAACTCTGCTTAGGTTGTGGGTTCAGGAATGCTGATGGTGGATTTCACTTTTAAAATTAAATTGAAACTGAGAGTGTAATGTAAGTCGGAGGCAAATTGAATTAATTTCCTGTTCAACTTCTGCTTAAGGTAGATAGATAAATACTTGATTTGTTAAATGCTCCACATTCAGTCTCCCACAATACTGTTCAACCTCTTTTCCTGTTTCCTAGGCCCTCTTTTCAGTCTCATAGGTCTCTCTGATGTGAGGCCAAGAACAACACACTTATCTGGCAAAAGTCAAATGCAATCCTAAGCTTCCTAGCAACAGCAACCCACTGCTGTCCAGCCCTTCAGCAGGGTTCTCAAGTTCAAAGATGCAAAGCTTTTTAATAACCCCCTTTTAATTGTTCCAGCCGCCTCCCTGCCAAAGATTCTTGCTGTTGCTTCTTTATTGCCCGTTCTTCCCCTTATCAGTAGTGACAGGAAGTACAGCCACATCAGAGGATAACCGTTTGGCAAATGGCTGGCTCTGTCTTGGCAAGGAAAGGGTGGGGGAGCAGAAAGGATAATCTTAGAATAATGAATTCCGAGAAAAGCTGTTCATGTAGTAGTTTTAACGGTGGAAGACAAGTCCCCCTTTCACTCTGCCTTATGTTCTAGGCTTCACACTTTTTCTGAGAAAATTAATGTCCTCTGAAAAGGGCATGGGCTCCTGTTCAAAATGTCTCCATATGACATCTCTGGAGAGAAATTTAGCCAGTGTGGAAGAAAAAAAACATTTACAGATAATTTAACCAAGGGATTAGGCTTAGTTGCTTATTGGTAGGAGAAATAACAGCGGCAGTATAGACAAAATAAAAGACATAAATTTAAAACTTTAAAGGAGCGAGATCAAAGGAATTTCACAGTTTGTCACTGGGTCATGCATACATTGTACATGTTGGTATTCTTGGATTCATTCCTGTTTCAGCCATTTCAGAATAAAACCTTGCCTCAGACTAGACCCAAAACACGCTCTTGCAAAATATCATTGGAGACCAGCTGGATTCTACCAGATCAGAATTACTTTTAACACTGCAGATTACATATGTAATGAATACGTAGTGAGCACAGCAAAGCTATTCATGTATTTGTAGGAAAACCAGTAATTTTTAATAGTTGCTGCTCTGAATTTTTGCCAGTGTAAAACAGTGACGAAAATGGACCAGTATATTAAAAAAATTATGGTTATTTCAAATGTTATTCATAAAAAGGGAATTTTGGTGGCTATAAAAACAGTGGGGTCTTGGGCTTAAGGCAATCAGACCCACAGTTCAGATTAGCTTTGTGCCTGTGAGATAATTTCAGCTTTCTGGCTACAGTATGATGCTAGTATTTAAACAGGATCACTTAAAAGATAATACAGTGGACCCTTGTATAACAAACAGCTTGTATAACATAAAATTTGTACAACATAAAAAATTCCAGAGATAGGGGGAATTTGCTTAACATAATCTCCTATGGGGAAAATCCATACAACATAAAAATGGGATCACTCTGTTTTCAATGCATTCCTATAGGAATTTGTATAAAGGAAAATTTGCTTAACATAATTTCATTTGGAACGAATTAATTCCTTTATGCAAGGTACCACTGTAGTTTGAAGCTGTCTATCTGAGGCGCTGTCAGAGTTATAAAATGTATGCTGAACAGACATATATGGAAAGATAAGATCAAATACAGTGGTACCTTGTATAAAGGAATTAATTTGTTCCAAATGAAATTATGTTCAGCAAATTTTCCTTTATACAAATTTCCCATAGGAAATTGAAAACAGAGTAATCCCTAATCATGACAATTTTTATGTTGTACAGATTCACTCCATAGATGATTCTGTTAAGCAAATCCCCCCATCTCCAGAATTTTTATGGTGTACAGATTTTATGTTATACAAGTCGTTTGTTATATGACGGTCCACTGTAATGACTGACTGTTGAAACAGCTGGGTTTGCATGCAGTTGAAGTTGGGAATATTTGTGAAAAATGGAGAATCTTAATAAGAAAATTTCATATTTGTGCTGCTGAGTAGTGCCCTTGCTACTGTTCCTACATCAAGATTACACACCTATAAATATATGGGGGAGAGGGGAATACCGTTGGGGCTTTAGATTAGGAAAAAAATATTTTTTCTGATGCATACTTGGAATCAAGATTGAACATCTTAGTGGTAATTAGAAGATGACCCAATTGTGCTGAGATGAGTTGGGGTTTGCAAAGGATGTCCTGGTTTCTTTCTGTTTGCATTCCTTTCCATTCCGAGTGCTGAGCTGAACTGAGGTTTGCACATAAGGGTCCTGACTTTTTTCCTGTCTTCATTAGGCTTAGTTGCTTATTGGTTTGCATTCCTTTCAAGTTTAAGATGAGTGCTGAGCTGTGCTGGGTTGGCTTTTTTTCTGTGCATTTGGCGGGAACGACTGGGTGTGGGGTTTTTTTGGAGCTTGGTTTTATTGATCTTTGAACTGCTTTCCATTGCATTTGTGGCAGGAAAGGGCTGGAAAAGGCTGGAGTGTCTTGCTGGTTTCTTTTGTCCATGTTTGCAGCGCACTGCAGGGAGGGGGGGGGTGTTCCAGCACTGCAAGTCTTTAAAATGTACTTTATAAAGAGGTCTGGGGAAACCCCCCCAGATTTTTTGCCCTTTTCGGACATCCGGAACAGATTAATTGTTTTCCCATTCATTTCAATGAGAAAGTGTGTCTCGGATAACAATTTTTTTCTGATAACAAATGGCCTCTGCATTCATTATCAGAGGTATCACTATAGGAAATAGTGTAAAATGTGTGCTTAGAAGAACACCCCTCTCTCAGGGAATAGTCTTGAGACAGCACCCAAGCATGGAGTTAGGGAACAGTTTCTAAGGTACAAGGGTACAATTTGACACTGTATGTGGGATTAGCGATTTCTTCCTCAAAATCTAGTTCAAGTGCTGGTACAGGGAGATGCATTGCCCACCATTTGCTCCATGTTATAGGAGGGCTGCTTTAAAAACGTTCTGTGTCTTGGTAGGCTGGGCTAGTCAGGTAGAATTCTTAACCAGACTGAAATATGTCTTGCTTAGCTTAGCTCCTAGCAGGTTGAGTATTAACTTCAGAAATGAACACTGCTGTACACTTGCCAAAAAGTAGTACAGTGGTACCTTGTATAACGTAATTAATTCGTGCCAAATTAAATTACGTTATACAAGTTTTCCGTTGTACAAACCCTAATTTCCCATAGGAATGCATTGGAAGTGGATTTAATCCGTTCCAATGCATTCCAATGGCGCAGGGAATTCCCTCCCCCCCGACCACCCGGCGCAGGGAATTCCCTTCCCCCCACCACCCGGCGCAGGGAATCCCCACCACCTCCTGCACAGGGAATTCCCTCCCCCCCCACCTGGCGCAGGGAATTCCCTCCCCCCACTCACCTCTTGCCGGAGCCCCGGCGGCGGCGGTTGGGGTGGTCGAGGAGGAGGAGGAGGGGGGGGTTGGGGTGGAGGAGGAGGAGGAGGAGGAGGAGGGTTGGGGTGGAGGAGGAGGAGGAGGAGGGAGCGGAAGACGCGCCGCCATCCCGCCTCTTTCTCTTGCGCGCCCGCTCTTCCTCCTTGCCTCCCTCCCGCAGGAGGGAGAAGACGCGGGGGCCGAGCGGGGGCCAGGGGAGCCCGGCGGCGAGAAGGGGCGCCCTCCTCCTCCTCCTCGGCGGGGCGGCTCCGTTGGGGGGCTGCCAGCCACCGGCCACGCCAGGGGGACCCCATGCGCCTCCCGGCCCCTGGGCTGCTGCAGCCGCCGCCTCCTCCTGCAGCCCGGCGGCGCCTCTCTCTCGAGACGGTCCAAAAGTGCAAGAAAAGAGACGGGAAGACCCGAGAACCGGGACCACTTATGGAACGGGGTGCGCATGTGCTTGTGTGCTGGTCGGCGGGTGTTGGCGGAAAGCAAGCAGGCTCCAGGCAGGGAAGCTCAAGGAGCAAACGGAGAGAGGTCTTACCGTCTGTTGCTGGTGGCGGCCGGCCGGGCGAGCAGGCAGGCGGGAGGGGAGGAATTAAAGCGTGCAAATCCGCCCGGGCAGCTTCGCGAAGTCCCTCCTGCTGCCAATATGCCGAGTCCCTCTCTCTCTCTCTCTCTCTCTCTCACACACACACACACACACACACACACACACACACACACACACACAC
>JAHTLZ010003518.1:873035-925640 GCA_023846285.1 Phrynocephalus versicolor | reverse complement strand
GGGGGGGAGGGGAGGGGGAGGGAGAACACGGGCTGCCCCTTCCCCCACCACACACACGCCCACTCAGCCCCGTTGGGAGCGGAGGAAGAGGCAGAGAAAACAAGGAAGGGGGAAGGAGGGGGGGCCAAAAAAAAATTACGTTGTACGGATTTTTCGTTGTACAAGCGTTACGTTGTACGAGGTATGACTGTATATTTCTCTTTGTTAGATGGATCTACAACTGATAGGTGATGACTGCATTGAACCTTTCTTTTGCATGCTCTCTCTCTCTCTCTCTCTCTCTCTCTCTCTCTCTCTCTCTCTCTCTCTCTGTGTGTGTGTGTGTGTGTGTGTGTGTGTGAGAGAGAGAGAGAGTTGTTATAGCTAGCCCAGACCGTATCAAGATTGACTGAACTGAGCAGAGGAGAATATGGAATACCAAGGGGGAGGAGTGTTCCTTTATTTGGCAAAGGTTGTCAGGATTCCTGTTTTAAAATAACACAACAGATGGTACTACGTTGACAACTACAGGGTGATTCCTGTTTCTGGGCAGGGAGCAGAGAGAGAAAGCGCTTTGAGTGAACTACTTTGTAATTTCTGAGGCTTGAATGTATGTCATTTACTATATCATGATATAAAGGTTAACTCATAGGTTGTGTTTTTGGTAAAAGGAGTCACTATATGGCTTTATGGACTCAGTGGTTTGTGCTTTTTACACACAGCAGATGTATACATGTTGGGATTTTGTGGATATGCAGCGGTGGAAAGTGTTCACATCTGGATTCTCAGCAGGAATGCATGACTCATGAATTGGTCTTAACTGTAAGAATAGATTGAACAGCAACAATTTTGACTTATATTGGCCTTTTCCAGGGTTTTCTAGATAGAGTGCTCAGAAGTGGTTTCCTTCGTCCTGCCTTTCTGAGGACATTTTGCGATCGTGCAGCTTAGCTTGCCCAAGACTGGCTGTTCTCTTAGGATTCACAGAAAAGACTAAAACTCCTAAACTCTACTCAATGATCTATCTAGTTACCATAGTGAAATATGGACATTTAACAAACTAGCTTAACTGTGTTTTACTGCTTTTATGCCAATAAAGGTATTCTAATTCTAATTCAGAATCACAGTGTGAATTCTCAGTCAACAGGTCCAGGTATTTCCCTAGACAATTGCAGGAGAAATGAAGAGAACAAAAACCACCATTCTTTGAAGCTTTTATAGACCTTATGATGGCTTTTGGACTTGGTTAGTAGGGATGGTCAGTTTAAAATTCTCCCCGAGATTGGATGCCCACCTCAATTCCTCAATACTTTTAGGTCCTTTCATGAGGCTTTGAACAGTGTGAAGGTTCCTTTATGTATGTGACATCTCTCTCTGAACCCCTCAGAAAAGAAGCCATGGGTTGTTCAAACAGTTGTGGTTTATTTTCTTCTTCCAGAAATATTGAAGTGTTACCTTTTGTAGTATCAATGGGTAACGGTTTGAATGGGGTAAGGAAAGGGTTGGTTAGACATTCAACTGGGGAATTAACTGTTACCGTTTCCAAACAGAAACTTAAATCTGGGAGTGACTCAATCCATAGTGTTTTAGTCCATTCCAGGGTTCCGGGGTTACTTTTCTTCTCCTTTTCCACCATTTCCTATATTCTCCTTTCTTGCTCTATCCTGCCTCTTTCTTCTCTTATCTTCTTTTTGTATTCCTCGGCTTCTCTCTTCCCCCCAATAGGAGCCACCCTGGCAATGAGCTCAGCACCTCCAACTTTCAGCCTCCTCCCTGGGCATCATTTCCCCCCATAATTCGGTGTCAGGGTTTTGCATCTAGACCCATTCCCAATTAGGAGGTAGGATCCTTCTCCCCTTCTTTATATATCCTTGGCCGACCTCTATCACCTGTTTCCTCTCATTTCCCGCCTTTCTTTCTCTCCAATCCCTGACTTCTCCTCCCCTTTCCTTTCTCCTCCTTCCTTTTTCTTCTCTAGCTTAGCTTGTCTTTGTCCCCTTTCTTCTCTATCTGTGTGTCATTCCCACCACAGGGTTTAATAGTCTTTAGGAGGGGCAGACGGCACTCCAGCCAGGGTTAGCTCCGTCTTGCCCACTTCTCCACAAAGGGTACTGTAGTTTTTGGTGGCTGGACATTAGATTCCTTTGATATTGGAAATGGAGTGAAGCAGGGCTATGTTCTCGTGCCAACGTTATTTGGGATCTTTTTTGCTGTCATGTTGAAGCATGATTTTGGGACTGCAACAGAGGGTATTTATCTCCTGACTAGATCAAATGGAAAAATCTTCAGTCCCTCTTGATTGAGAGCAAAGTCCAAAACTCCAGCTGAAATGTTTGCGGGATTTCCTCTTTGCTGACGATGCTGCCATTACTGCTCACTCTGCCAACGATCTTCAATAACTTATGGATCGTTTTAGAAAGGCCTGCCAAGATTTTGGACTAACAATCAGCCTGAAAAAAAAAACAAGTCATGGGTCAGGATGTGGATTTACCTCCTTATATTATAAACTCTGCACAAGAACTGGAGGTTGTCCACGACGTTGCGTACCTTGGTCCAAGTATCTCCAACATCTTCTCTTTTGATACTGAACTGAATCAACATATTGGTAAAGCAGCTACTGCATTTTCTAGACTGACAAAGAGAGTGTGGCTTAATAAGAGGCTGATGGAACATACAAAGATTCGGGTTTATAGAGCTTGTGTCTTGAGCACACTTTTGTACTGCAGCGAGTCTTGGACTCTTTGTGTATGGGAGGAGAGAAAGCAGAACACTTTCCATATGCATTGCCTCTGACATATTTTTGACATCACCTGGCATGATAATATTCCAAATAGCATAGTCTTGGAATGAGCTGGGATTTCTAGCATATATACATTATTGAAACAGCAAAAACCTGTTATAAAAAAGAAAAAAGAAAAAATCAAAGCAGGGTGCTTTCATTCATAGTAGTACATGGTTCTCTCTGCTGCTGCTTCACATCTGGCCTTTTTATGTTTCAGAGGCAATGTGATGAAACAGGATATTGCATCACTCTTGGGCCAGTTCAGAACATGTGAGCTGCTGCTCCTCACCATCTACCTTTCCTGGAGCCACTTTGGAATGCTCATGTAGCTGTTTCGTACTTCTTCGAGTGGACCTTATGGAATATTCAGTGCTGCATACCATTGTGATAAATGTATGTTCAGCAGAGTGGGAAGGCTTCAGCCCTGCACGGATAAAACATCTGATTTGAATTTCAGCATCAAATAGTTTTATTTTGAGTTTGCTTTGGTGGAGAAAAATGGCCATTTATTGTATGCTGCCCAAATTTTCTGTATGTTTCAGACGGCATAACCATTTCCTTTGATGGTATGACCATGACTTCCACTAGCACAAAAATGTATTTTTCCTATTTAGGGTATTACCAAATCCCTTGGAGTAGGAACTGGCAAGCCACTCCAGTATTCCTGCCAAGAAAATTCCATGGACATGGGGTCACGAAGAGTCGGTCACAACTGTAACGACACAACACACACACAAATCCCTTGTTTCTTTAAATGGAAACATAATTGGAGGACAGTGATACAAGGTATACCTCATAAGAAGATTACAGACTGGAGTGTAAACCATTGGACTCTGGGACTGTTGGAGGTATCACATGATAAATGTAGCAATTAGCTATTTTTGACCACTTAGTCATATTTATACAGTACTGTACTAGTTTTTAGAATAATATCCAAGAATCTGTAACATACTGCTCTGAAGATGACATTGTTACTCCCCCCTTGTTTGCACTTTTCTACATTATCTCTCACTTCTTTCTGTAGTGCTCTGTGGCTCCCCCCTCTGTTGTGTTGGTTTATGAATTACCTATTCAGTTTTTAAAAATAATTCATGATACACAGCAGAGCAACCAAGATGATTTAGTTTTCATTGCATGATAAAAGAGCAAAGCTCTAAGATAGGTGCATTGGTGCATAATCAAATTAATGACCGCAAACCTAGGTTACTATTAGCTTGCTCCAGGGTGTTTATCTAACACCTGGTGTGAGCTAACTAATACTGAAACATCTTGACTTCTCTAAATTTTGTGAAGTGTTATTTGCAGGAATTATTCATAGTGGTTGAAAGGTAAAACACTGCTGAAAGATCATACAATATGGAATATTATATGCTACCATGTTATAAGCGTTGCGTTCACGTGGAAGGGCAGTGGGGTGTGAGTGTGTTAGGAGGACATGTGCAGATTGCTTTGATAATTCTTTATTTGAAAAAGATGAAAAATTCTAGCCATGGCTGAAGTTTCAAGCCAACTACACCCCCATATGAGGTTGTAGCCAGCATTTGAACTCACCTTAAATGTACCTTGCAGACATCTGCCATGGAGTTTTAGGGCTCTCGTTTATGCTTAGTCTGAAGAGGTGGATTCGAACCATGAAAGCTTGCCAGTTTGATTTATTTAGTCTGATAAAGGCATCATCTCTTTTGCATTGTTATTATTATATTGAGCAAGTATATTGCTCAAAATATATTCTGATAGTTTAGGAAAGCTATCGGAGAAGACTTTGTTCTCTCAGGACCTATGCGTGCACAAAGGTTTAAAAGTTAGGGGTTGTAGAAAAAGTGTGTGTGTGTGTGTGTGTGTGTGTTTGTGTGTGTGTGTCTGTCTGTGTGTCTGTCTCTGTGTGTGTGTGTTTAAAGAACTCTAAAGCTCCAAGAATACCCAACCTAATTTGGGACCAAAAATATGTTCAGTTCTATAGAGTTCCAAACCTACAGCAATAAAAGGAAAGTTGACTCTGTTGTTTTTTCTTCTTGGAAAGGGGGAGACCCTTTTGAATAATGAGATTCTTTTTTTATATAATGAGATTCTTTTTAAAAAAAAATGTTAATGACTAGTGGGAGCCTCTTGGGGGCTTCCCCTTTGCGGAGGGTATGTGTGTGTGTGTTGTGTCGTTACAGTCGTGACCGACTCTTCGTGACTCCGTGTCCATGGAGTTTTCTTAGCAGGAATACTGGACTGGTTTGCCAGGGGTATAGTGTGAAGGGAAAGGTGTCACGCTGTATGGCAGGCTCTCATCCACAGGTTAATAGGGAGAGAGAGATATTTTATATTTGTGGTGCTGATTTTGTTTGCTTCCCCCCCCCCCCAACACAACTACAACTTGATTTTTCATGAACTTGGACAATGGGTGTTCCTAGGGTGGAAAAACATCCACAAGGAATTTCCACAATGAAGTTTCCACAGGCACATGGCCACTTGCCATTTTCCACTATATCATCCTCTTGGGAATAAGTTCTTTGCATAAAATGTCCTAGGATCAGATATCCTATGTCTAGTTAATTATTATAATCTGTCAGGTTATAGCATTAAGCTATTTTTAAAAGTAAAAAAAAAAACCATTTAACTCGCAAAGCTGTGGTTGAAATGATAGCATGTCTTTTAAGAACTTTGTCCATGTTAATGTGCTGGACTCATAGAAACATGAGTACACTGGGTCCATATGATGCTTCTTTATTATATTTGGGAGTTGCCAACTTTTTAACAGAATTCTTTCAGGACCTAACACAGAAAAATAATTGCTAACAGGAGAGGCTTTTGCACATAAACTATCAAGTAGGCTCCTTGGCTTCCATATGTAAAAGAGCTCTTGGTCTGCTATTTTTTTATTTTTTTGGCTGTCCTCTGAGGTTTTGTGAGTTTGAAGTACCCATATATACTCGAGTATAAGCCGACCTGAGTATAAGCCGAGGGCCTAATTTTACCCCCCAAAACTGGGAAAACATATTGACTCCAGTATAAGCCGAGGGTGTTTTTTTCATTATACTCGAGTATATACGGTATACCGGTGGAGCTCTAAAGGGGCTGGGGGTAGTAATTGGCAACATGTGCTGAGAGAGTAGAGGTAATTAGGGAGTTAATACCATAGAGTAAACTCACTGATTGACTCCACAGTCCCTGCATAGTTGCCAATACTACCCCAGCCCCTTTAGAGCTTCATAACTAAGTCCCCTTACCCCTAAATCTTTCCAGATTTCAGGGGGTTCCCTAAAATCACTTTGGGAAGGTACTGCTGCTACTTTGGAATCCCAAGGTAAGTAAATTTTGGTTGCATATTTTAAAAATAATTTTAAGTGCATCATTTTAAAAAAATGCCCTCAAAAATTACTTACATTGGGGGCAAAAAAGTAGCAGGGATACCTTCAGAAAGCAATTTTAGGGAACCCCCTGAAATTTGGAAACGGGGTAAGAGGGCTGAGTTACGAATCTCCAAAGGGGGTGCCCCTAAACCTTCTGATTGGAATCATATGGGAAGCGGAGGCACCACTATTGCTCCCTGGATCAGGACTTGCCCCCTGCCGCCCTCCCCAAGCTGTCAGAGCACCAAATTTTACTCCCCAAAACTGGGAAACTCATTGACTCAAGTATAAGCTGAGGGCGGGTATTTTTTTCCAGCCAAAAATAAGGGCTGAAAAATTCAGTTTATACTCGAGTATATACAGTGTATCATTCACCTTCTTTTAAATAGTTGCTTGTTTGTTTAGTCCAGTTCACCCCTTTGGAAATCCCATCTTCCCTCATAAAAGTGTAATTTGCTGACTCGAAGCTATAGCAAAGCAAGAAAACTAATCATCATGATGAATAAATGCCTGGCATAACAATCTTAAAAAGGGGGAAGGTGTTCCCCACCACATGCCAAGTGCTATCATATACAGCATGACTCAGAGGACTTACCTTTAAAGGCTATGTGGTGAATAATGTGTTCCGATTATTCATCAATAAATATGGAGCTTTTTTGATTTCAGGTGATTTGGAAATATTGAAGTCTGGTGCTTGTATTAATTTTGGATATGATAATGTCACCCGAAGGTCAAGTTTGTTAAAATCTGCTTAGCAGTCTTAGCCTGCCATGATAATACCAGCTATCACCATGTGAGGGCACATTCAAACAATGTATTGACCTCATGAAACTGACATGATAAATGATTTTTGTTATCAGATATATCCAAAAGTTTCCAAAAGAAAGGTTTTTGGCTTGTTGAGTCGGATATGTTTTTTCAGTTGATTCTGAATAGTGCAATATATTTGTAGAAGGACTAAGGTGCTAAGAAAATAAGTAGAATCTCCAGTGGCTAAGGAGTAAAGATTTTATGTGCATCGTGAAAGATTGCACTGAGCCTATAAGCCAGTTTTTACAAGAATCATATAAAATAAGAAATTGTAAAAAGCAGTCTTGTATCCACAAAAGCAATACTTGGGGTTCTTGAAATGCTTGTCGTGATTAGATGGAAATGCTAGATCAAACACTTTCATACTCTTTGAGCTTTAACTCAAAATTTGGTGTCTATATAATTCAGATTCTATGCCAAGAGAAATAAAGTTTGATCGCCTATGCTTATTATGTTAATTGTGTAGATCTGCGTATATGTATTTGTGATTTCCTCAGTTTGTATATGCTGTTACTCATAAGAACTCTTCAGGAAGCTAAAGTTGTTTTCCCCTCCTTTTGGGTTTTTTTCTGCAGTTCTCTGGCTTCTGAAACTTCATCAGGCATTGTATTTTCATTTTTAAGGATATCTGTATAATCGTAACGGGAGCCAGTGTGGAGTAATGGAGTGATTAGCAGGAACTCAGGACATATGGGTTCAAATATCTGTTGAGGCATGAAAATTCACTGGAGGGTTACGCTGATGGCTTGCGTTCCATGAAAAACCCTATCAAATTTGCTATACATATATCAGGTACAACTCAAGAGAATGTTACATATGTTATCATAAAGGATAGACATTTAAAATGATAACTTAAGACATTGCATCTATTTCTTTCTGCATTTTATGTATTTCATAAAATTGTTTACATTGTTTACAAAGAGCTTGAAAATTTACCTACTTTGAAATATTCTGCAAAAATGCCTCTATAAATAATGTGAAAGTAACTTTAAAAAGTCACCTTAAAATCTTCCTGTCTCCTATGCTACTGGATACACACCTAGTTTCATAACTCACACAGAAAAATAATTGTGAAATAATTCACATAGTACATGATTGCACTTCTGTTGCCCTTTTCCTTAAGAGTATTGGCCAAAATTGTTGAAATGCAACTCCATCACACCCTTCTTATTCTTTCTAGCCCCAGCTCTAGCATCCCCTTATAGGTTGCCACATTATTTCTAACTGGTCAAGTACAACTCTAGCTGTCTACTCTATTGACTTCAGTAGGGTTTACGCGCAGGAAGTTTGGTGCCTAGTCTCAGCCTAGTCTCTTCACCTCACACTGCTTTGCCAGTGGGTTGTGAAGGTAAAACATTGCTCTGAATTCCTCAGAGGTCAGATACATAGAACTGAAAAGTAATAAATTGAGTCATTTCACCTTCATTCTGTGTGTAAGTAGTAGATTGCTCTTTTTTTATTTAAGGCCTTTGTTTATTAGAAAGTCTCAATACTTAGGAATTTATAAAACCTGCTATATCCATAAAGCTGCCAGTGTTACCAAATGCAGCAATAATTCAGGTGAAATATTTAAGCCATTGCTGGGCGTGTGCTGTCCCTGTGTTGATGCATTGTAGAGTTCCATTTGGTACGAATCAGCAGTTTTATGTAGCAATTAATTTTAACTTCAGTAGGGGAACTAAAGTGGTACAAGAATTACTCCTAGCTTTCTGTATAAAGCTAGAAATTGTCTAATATTTATTATTAAGATTGCAGAACTGCAAACTCATGAATGTGACTAAATGTAATGCAGCTTTTAAGGCTTTGTCCAGAGCTGGTTTAGTTCCTGGTGTGATTTGCTAGTTCAGCAAACATTTCACTCTCCCCGAAATTAATTGACTACTGTGAAAACCTTACATCTTGATAGGTACACATTTTTCTTTTTCCTCTGTTTAAGATTGCTTATAAATGCTTTTTTATGATTAATTAATTATGGCAGGAATGCAGAAAAACATTGTTAGACAACCCAAAACTGGTTTTCTTCATTGCCCCACTTGCTTGACTTGACCAGGTGAATGGATGAAAATGTTTGGGACTGGCTGAAAGAGTGAATGGAGATGAATTGATTGATTTACATTTGCGTCAATATCCTCTTTACTTAAAGAAGTTCTCACTTTCCCCCTTAGCAAGCACTAGGCTTCCCCTGTTCATGCTTTGCACAGGCAGGAGGGAGGAGGGCTAGAATGGGTTCTTGCAGTAGGGGGCATTCCTTAAAATTATTTATAAGAAAAGCCCCTAGCCTTGAAACTGGAGGGATCAAAGGGATCTGTGTGAATGCCACCCATATGCTACCAATAAACCTTGGGAGAAGATAGACTGGAGAGCAGCATTTCGATGTCAGCCATGGTCCAGATGCTGACAATTTGGTTTAAAGGGAAGAAAGTGGCTGACCTCTTGTTTCCATCAGCCTCAAGCCCACAGGATTGTTTGGAAATCGCTTAGTAGCTGTTGCCAGAACCTTTGTTTATTCCCTCCTGGCTTTGTCAACAGCTTCCAATTGTATTTGGGCAGAGTCGTCCTCAGATATATAAAGGCCAAGCTTTGTTTCCAGAGTTCACAAGCACCACCTCTTTAGATATGAAGCAGCAGACAATTCCTTCAAGTGTTACTCTGACTGCTACAGAATTGCGTAGTGAGTTTTTGTAAACTCGCTGTTGTTTAGCTTTAAATGCTGCCTTTTAATTATGTATATATCTTAGAGATTACTAACTGTTCTATCAAATACACTGAATGTTAGCATGATTCATAAAATCCACTTTTCTCCAGGACATTTAATATTTTGTTGTGTTTTTATGTAGAGTAAATCAATGAGTGGGGATGGACAGAGGACTATGGAAAATTTTAAGGGTGCAGTTAGACAGCAAAATAGGGTTGTGCTGCAAAGAACTTCTATGCTGGGACTTATCTCCCATAAAGCAACCCTTCTGTGTGCACAGGAATTGCTGCTGCCCAGCTTCCAAAAGAGTAGCCTAGTCACCTGACCAAAAAAGGTACCGATTGGGAAGGGAGTGGGGTCAGGCTGGTTCACTGTTTCCTGTATGTCATATTCTGGAAACTGAACCGTGACATGAACTGACCAGAATGCAAGTTATATATCTGACTGCTAGCACCCTTAGTTTCCAAAGTTAGTACTAGCAGTCCAGAAGGTAAAAGGACTATAACATACCAATATGTTATAGGTCATGTTGGTAGGGAATAACACAACCCATTTTCAAGAGGACATGGAGATTGAAGGATAACTGCTGATAACTGTTAGTAAACCCCATACTCTTCCTAGACCAGTGAAGGTGAACCTATGGCACGGGTGCCAAAGGTGGCACTTGGAGCCCTTTCTGTGGGCACCCGACATTGCCCCTTCATAGCCATCTGTATACAGGTTAGATTACTGTATTGGCACTTTGCACAAAAAAAAAAAAAATAGTGGGTTTTGAATTGTAGTTTGGGCACTTGGTCTCTAAAAGGTTCGCCATCACTGTCCTAGACTGTGTACCACTTGTGGTGGCACTTATGTTAATTGACAACTATTATGTCTAGGATGACCTCATGGCTATACTTTATTGAGCTGCGAATTAATTTAGTGTCCTAAGCAAAATCACTTGAAGGAGACCTCTGTGCGGATGAGTGAGATAGAGAGAATGTACATGGAAGGTGACAGGAAGTGTAGTTGAAGCCATTGAACTGAGTCTGAGCCAGGAAAAAGGAGAGGTATCTCAAAACAGCTGCCAGAGGAGAAGAGCACCTCTGGTGACTGGAAAAAGGAAACAGGCTATGCACTGGACATAGCGGGTTTGTAAAGTCCTAGAGGAAAAGGCACTCTCTTTAGGACATGAAGCTACTAGAAAGAAGGCAGTGGCTGTTGTTGCTGGCGCAGCAGCTATTAGAGTGGCTGGAGGCTGGAGAGAGAATGAAAACCTCTTGCAACTTCTTAGGAAAGTGAATATTGCCATCCATTGTCAACATGATTGAAATATCAGAAGACTGCTCCGTCCTTTTAAGATTTGGAAAAAGTTCAGAGAAATGTACAGACAGAAGCAATTTGAATTTTATTTTTAAAGAGCCACATTTTGGCACAGGGATGAAAACTATCATTGGTTTCATTCAAGTCTCCACTGGGGATGACACTGTACCACTAGTGTTCCACAACAGAGATGATCCTCCTGCTTTCCCATTTATCGCAGGGGTTAGGGTCCCAAACCGACCCGCAATAATGGGAAATCTGTGTTATGCGGGTGCTGGGGGGTCTGTTTGGGTCCTCCTGCACTTACCCCAGGCCTGGCACTGCCCCTAGTAGGCCTCCGATGGGCTTCCTGGGCCTGTTGGAGGCCCCAGAAGTAGAGGCCCACTCAGGGCAGCACCTGGGGTAAGTACAGGAGGCCCCAAACAGGCCCATGCAGCTTGCCACAGGAGCCCATACCTTCATATACTGTGGTCCCACGATATACCGGGACCACTGTATGTGAACTGCAATATAGTGGCGGGACGAGTGTAATGTAATGTATGCGTCTCTCCTGGAATACGAAGGATCCCTCCAGCAGACATCATGATTTGGACTGGTATGTGCAGGGAGAGGTACTCCCCCACCTCTCAACGCCCTAGACAGCTTAGAGCTTAAAATGCCACCACAAGCACCTCAAATTTAGACCAAAAGTGTGTTGATGGTCACCAGAGATTCCTTCATTTGAAATATAGCTGACATGTTCTTTGCCAGGCAGTTTTATTAATCTCTGCGGCACATAGATCTGGATAACTTTCAACGACTGCAGAAGAGATGTGTTGTTGCATTGCTAAGAGTGATTTTGCTTCTCTTCCCCCTACCCCACCCCAGTGCTCCCATGCACACAATTCCTCATTCTCTGGAGTAAGCACAGAGTCCAAGCCAACTCCCTGGTATTAGGGGAGATTTGTTTTCGTTAATATTAACATTGTCACCTTTTTCCTTCTTCTTAGAAGCATAACATAAACCTTTGAAATGACTGATCTTCATAAAATAAATGGAAGATTAAAGCTGGTAAAAGTTATAGTTTGGCTCTTCTTCTTTTCATAAAAATTCAGACTTGAACCATGGAAAACAATCACCACCCCAAATGATCACTTACTTCTGTTTATAGTGGTGTCTGTGAGCATTGTCAGATACAGTTTTAAAAAAAAAAACTAGGCCAAATGTTGCCCCAAAGCAACGGCTACATCTGTATGTTTCCGAGCAACTTGGTGAGTTGGTTCAGTCACAAAAGGCTTTTTAAAATACTCCATCTGGTTTCCAACCCAAGATGCGACCACCCCAAAGAATGATCTAATTCTGCTGCATTAAAACTTGGAATCTTTTCACCACTCATTTCAGAGCAGGAAATCAAATAATAGCCTTTAGGAGCAATAAGATCCACATGCTAGCCTAATTGCATGTGGAGCACATTCGTTGCTCATAGTTCAACATATGTATAGCACTGCATTGAAAAACATGGTTTTTAGGCTACCATTCTCCTCTGCCTCCTTCCCTGGCGTGTAAGAAGAAATTGTGGGACAGGCTGATACGTGAACAGCAAGTATCAGTCTCTGACATCCGATTTGGCTTGTCTCACTCATAATGACTACTTATGGTCAAATGAAATTGTGTTGGGTGTTTTCTTTGGCAGATCTAAAGTTTGTGTAGCTGTGGATTTTTAAGAAGAAGCAGAAGTAATGTTGTATGCTGATGTTATAATTCTGGTCCTTTTTGTTTTATTAACATAAAGTGCCCTGAGTTCATTGTTCTCTTTTCAAAATTTGCATATGACTGTCTTTGGAAGGGAGGAATAGGGCCAGCAAACTCATGTGCCGATTCCAATAATACCTAAGGGGATAGAGAAAAAGAGAAGAAAAGACAGCAACTTAACACTAAATCCCTGTACATCTCCTAGTACACCCTTTAGAAGTGCACTCGATGCTGCCATTTTCCTTCTTTATATCATTTAAACTTGATAATTCTCTTTGATCTGCATGACCAAGAGAAGGATGGGAGTGTTGCATCAAATACTGAAGTTGCCTTGTGTGCAAAGGAAGTGGGTCAGCCTCATAGCTTTGCCCCATTTGCCTTTTGGAAAAGTCAGTCAATGACCACTTAACAAGTACAATTGGCCTGCACAGACCTGTGCCTCCAGCTTAAGTGCATGTATGGCTTAACACACAGTGCCTGTGGCTTGTGGGCGGCTGCATCCCTTTCTGCCTTTTACAAAAGCTTTACTCTCACAGCAGTTCTGATGGTGATGATGGTTGCTGCTGCAGTATTGGAACTAGAATTATTATATTTATTTATTTTAGGATATTTTTAACCCACCTTTCTCCTTGGAAAAGGACCCAAGGTGGCTTACAGTAATGAGGGATAATATACAGTCCAGTACAATTAAGATATGTTCAAGTACTAAGAGCAGGGAATTGAGGGACATCTTACTGCATTAAAAGGCAACATTATGTTAAAGCCACAAAAGAACACAAGCAGTTAAAAAGAGAGTAAAATTCCATGTAAAAGTTATGAGTGATGGAAACTAACATTGAAAACATAGTGTCAATGCAATCACACAAGGTTATAATTGGTTACAAACACAAATTCTACAGTATATGATCATGTATGGTAGATTCATAAGGGAGACACATAATAGGTTCCATCATTCAGGGAAAGCTTGCCTGAAGAGAAAAGTCTTTGCCTGTTTCTGGAAAGACAACAGAGATGGGGCAGTCCTGGCCTCAACTTCCAGATAAACTCACTTGGATGACTGAGAATCTTCACAGACATATTAAGGTCAGCACTTTGAATTGTGCCCAATAGCTGATTGGAAGCCAGTGAAGCTGCTTTAATAGGGGTGTAATGTGATCTCTGTACCTTACCCCAGTCAGCAATCTGGCTGCTCCATTTTGAACCTGTTGACTTTTCCTGAGACTTTTCATCGGTAGTCCCACATAGAGCACATTACACTACTGTAGCTGGGACGTCACTAAGGCATGTGTCACTGTGGGCAGACTTGGTTTCTCAAGAAAGGGGCGTAACTTGCGTACTAACCTTAATTGTGCAAATACGCTCCTGGTCACGGCCATGACCTGGGCATCCAGACTCAAGGATGAGTCCAAGAACATGCCCAAGCAGCGCACCTTAGTTGAGGAAACGGGAGATACAGTATTTCTTTGTATATACAGTTTTAAGATAGCTAATGTTTTTCTAGCACTGGTCAATGGTCAGTTCATACCATTTGAGAAGAAGGCTAGTAAATAAAAATATGATAGGAACCTACCTGCTGATTGGTCAGTCAGTTTGCCTGCCTAGCTTATTTCTTTGTCGTATGGTTGTTGTTATGTTTTTATTATTTATCTGACTATATTTGTTTATTTTGTTTATTTTGGGGCATGTTGTTTATTTAGTGATTTGTTGTACACTGCCCAGAGTTCCCAAGGGAAAGTTGGGTGGTCAATTAGTATAACAATAAATAAATAAATAAAATATTGTCTGTTCCAATGGGGACAGCTGTCCAAAGGGTTTTCTTCCTTCTCTATGGTACCTGATGCTTGGTCTGCAGGATAGCTCAGTGGTTTAGGTCTCAGGCTGCAGAGGCAGAGGTTAAGAGTTTTATTTATTTATTTATTTATTTTATTTGATTTGATTTTCATACCCCACCATCTAGCCCAATGGCTACTCTGGATGGTTTACAACAAGGCAAAATGCAAATTATTCCGCACTGTGCCTCCTTGACAGGAGCTGGACTTAATGATCCATAGGGGCCCTTCCAGCTGAGGAGTTTCCAGAATTGTTATTATTATTAAACAGGAATTGCCAGGAATTCACCAGAAGACTTTCTGCTTAGAAAGCATGTGGCCTGCCATGTCCTTTTCCCGACTTCTGGGTTTTTATTTTATTTTTTTGTTTCTTTACAATGTGTCACTAAGTTTTTCTTTTCTTTAAAATGTGACGCACACTTTTCTTTTCCATTTCTCTGTTTATGAAAACATTTTTTTTTAAAAAATCCCCCATAAGAATTGTTCACTGATAACATCTACTGGACGTGATCATGCAGTTACAAAACTAGGTATATTAAATTGGGGATAGTAGTCTTCGGATTCCAAGTAATATTTCAGTAGATGGTTTAAGAATAATTTTTCCTGTTTGAAATGCATTTTTGTTTTTTGGGTTTAAAAGGTTAGGAATAATGCATTGGTTGCTGTTACTGCCTCCTGTTTATAAAACCAAGTCATGAATCATCCTTTTGGCTGTATATCATGGTTTCCTTTGGGAGATCTCTCTTGGGTCACAGGAAGTGTGATTGAGTCCAGAGCCAAATACATTCCACAGCTCTTAATTTTGTTGAGCTAATAATAATAATAATAATAATAATACCAGAAATATTTTAAAAAAATCCTTAGTTTTGTAAGTGTACTTCTGAGGAATTGTCAAGAGAATACAGATGATCTTTTGCAAATCATTGAATGACGGTTTGTAAAAAGACAACCCCTTATATTGCATTGTGTCAAAAAAAGGATGTGAAGAGGGTCTTGGGTATCTTGTTTTCCTTGTAAACCATGTGGTGCTGGTGATGGTGATGCTTCCAAGCTGATACTTCTTGATTAACTTAGGTCAGGCCTGCCCAAAGTCCAGCCCGGGGGGGGGGGGCAAATCCGGCCTGTCAGGCCATTCTGAGTGGCCCGCGGCTGGCTGGCCCACCCCTCCCTCTCCCTCCTTCACCCCAGGTTTTTTTTTTTAAAGAAAGTAGGTGGGGCTTGCAGTGGGGTGGTAGGGTTGGGGAGCAACCGGCCCCTGACACATTCTCAGCCACCAAATCTGGCCCTCCTTACAAAAAGTTTGGGCACCCCTGACTTAGCTCATTCAACTACATATCCTTTTAAATGTCCATGGGAAGGTGTAGAAACTGACAGTGTTTCTCAACATGATTTGAGATGAAATTAAAATGCAACATGACTTTGTTCCATAGAACTGTTGAGCGGTTTTTGTTGTTTGAAACGGAAGGGGATTAGACATAAGGCCATCTAAAAGTTTGACGTTGTTCAGTGAGTTGAGAAAGGTGGAGCCAGAAAAGAATTAGTAAGCTTATTTTGCAGCTAAGGTGTGGGTACCTAATAGTTACCGTACAATATGTGTCATAAGAAGGCTTATTGTTGTGAGATAGATAGCCTACTTGAAAGGCAATTGGGTGGTTTTCATAAGTTTCATTAACACTAAGTTAAGACATGTGTGGTTCTCTTTCAAGGAGCATAGACTTAACCAATAAGGACAAAGTAAATAGTGTTCATTTCCTGCTGACCTTATAACATGAGCAGATGTTTTCCCTTACAAGAGCCATTAGTCCATTTTGCAGTCTTTCCATTTTCATAGGCTGCGGGCTTCAAAATTGATTTAACCCCCTTCCAGCTTTGCCTTTACTGTTCAGAGTTAATTGCTTATTCTACATTGTTTGCATTGAAATCCACTGTCATCCAAAGAAACATTCATGGCAGTGTTTTTCTTTTTATTATTATTATTATTAATTTAGTCTTGGCTGAAGTCATCATTCCCTCCCTAGTTTTGTAGGCTCCACAGGGGACAACAGATGTTTCCTCTGACAAGCTCTGTGAAAGAGACTCTTGCAAAGGATTTTCCCCCTCTTGGGAAGTTACTTTATTTTCCACCACACATAAAGACAGTCTCTCTCTCTCTCTCTCTCTCTCTCTCTCTCTCTGTGTGTGTGTGTGTGTGTGTGTGTGTGTGAGTGAGTGAGAGAGAGAGAGAGAGAGAGAGAGAGAGAGAGAGAGAGAGAGAGAGAGAGAGAGAGAGAGAGAGAGAGAGAGAGAGAGAGAGATTGAGAGAGAGAGTCTGTGTGTACATGTTTGCCAAGCCACATTAAAAATGAAAGATTTTTGTGGGACCATGCAATAATTTTACTTAGGCATATACTGTACTGAATTTGTATTGTGAAAGTTAGTGTTGCTAGAACTAACTAACACAGGAATAAGTGTTTGTTTCCTCCTGGGGCAAGAGTAATGTGATGCCAGCACAAGGCTTTAAAGTGTATTCCTGTACAGTACATTTAGTAAGTGGATGTGTGGCTTTTACCCGTAACATACACAGGAAGATTTTTGTCATCTGTTCATATGTCATGCATTACAATTTAGGAAGTATGAGAAAATGGCTTTCCTACAACCAAGTACCAAGTACAGAAAACAAATGAAAGAGTGAGACACAGGGGATGAGATGAAGGCTGCTTCACATTCTTTTAGCTCATCTCCAGGATGAAAGGCTGCCATCTTTCGATATAAAATATATTTATTAATTATTATATTTCACTGTATTTCATAAGACTTTTCTTGTCCTCAGCTTTTAAAACTGTATTGTTTACAATGAAAAAATCGTTTCCCTTAAACCTATGTAAATTCATTTTTTGAAAAAAATATCTGTTTATCTTACTCCTTTTAAATAAAGTTATCAGTTCACCTCATGGCAATCTAAGTTAACAAAATGGAGGGAATATCAAATTCCATGTGCCAATTACAGTGATGTTGTTGGAAGCCAACAGCTTTCAAATTTTGAGCCACCTTGGTACCCAACCTAGAATTTCCAGTCACCAGCACTTGTCTATGCCTTATGCTATAGTATTAAAATAGAGCAGAAACTAAGTGCCTCCAACCTACAGTAGAGCTGATCTCCTAGGGTAGAAATGTACAAGTCTTGTCTCCTCTGCACGTGTAGTGAGGCTGAAAATCTGTCATCTCTATGGTCCATGGTATAGAAAAGACAATCCAGCAGGGAATCATAGAGCATAATGCCTCTGTGGACATAGTGTTTCAAGTGATAGCCAGCTATGTCGAGTGGAAACTAGTCAGGTTTTGGCTGTTCTGGGTAAGAGAAGGCCAAATTTGTTTGGTTCTTGGTTTGGTTTTTTTAAGTACTGTAAAAATGTGTAGTTTAAATTATGTCTTTAAAAATGATTTGCAGGCGAGTGATATGAGAGAGAAATAAAAATACACAAATATATGCTGATATCTAGTACTGGTAGTCTCCAGCTTGACAAGGCCTATTGAGTCCATGGAGCTGAAAGAGTTGACTTACCAATTTCGTACTGATTTAATGGTCTTACTTAAGTTGTAACTTACAACTGGACTTTTCCATACAGCATTAATTACCTATCATTGCTGGGATATAAAATAAGGTAAAATAAAAATGTTTCTGCCTAGAATCTAAAGGGTGCTAAGATTACTTTCTGAGTTGCCATAGTGTCCTCCCCATCTGCCTAGTATCTAAAGGGTGCTAAGATTACTTTCTGATTAATGAGTTGCCATAGTGTCCTCCCCATAGGTCTCTGTCTTCTAAACAAGTGAGGTGCACAGAAGAAGACTTCACATAATTGTTATCTTTGTGAAAATTTGGTTTACACCATCATGCAAAATTTAAGTGTTCAGTAGTTAAGCAGAAATACATTGTATTGGCAACTTGGCATGGCATTTGAGAAATCTTTGCCTTTTAGTCTTGGGAAGTCCATTTACTACAGACGTAGTTCTGTACTTCTGGTGGTAATATAAACGAAACATGACTCTATGTCAGTGCTGGCCAAACTTCGGCCCTCCAGATGTTTTGGACCACAACTCCCATCATTCCAAGCCTTTACTGCCAATGACAAAGGACTGTGGGAGTTGTGGTCCAAAACATGTGGAGGGCTGAAGTTTGGCCACCACTGCTCTATGTGTTTGCCTTAGCTTGAGGTTACCACTGCTATGCCTTGCAAGGAAGGGAGTACCACTGAACTCAGTGTCCAAATAGAAATGTACTGAGTTCTTCTATAAATGTGAGTTTTAGCATCTCTGTGTAGGTGAAAACAAGATAAGCCCCCATGTTAACCACCGAGCTTACTTTATTTATTTAATTAAATAAATCTTGCACAAGACAGTCAGAGGTATTAAAGTATCTCTCCAACACACTCACACACCTGAAAAACAAGATCTTATTTTGTAGAACTCTGTAGCCAAGAACAAGAGTAGCTTGTTAATGAGTTCTTATTCATAAGATATAAACATATAAGCAGCATTTTTACTTCATAAACTTTTTTTAAAAATGTAAAAATCTAATAACACATAACTAGATCAAAAAGTGTGCGTATCACATTCCTCCCTGCCAAGACCATTTGGAGATAAACCTTTTTCTTCTACGGAACCCCACTCCCCTTACAAAATTGCATTGAGTTTTGTGAAAATGCACATTCTTTCTCCTTTATAAATCATTTAAGTAGAGATCATACATTATTTTCTAGTTCCTAGCTGTAATTAATTTTGTTAATAAATTAGAAATTAATCCTTTAGTTGACCAGTGACAATTCTCTCTATCAAATATTGATAAAAGAACTATTTTGGGACATGTCTCTAAAGCTAACTGATTTCATTTATCTCCTTGAAAACCAAATGCTGATATTTCAGTTATTTTATTATATAAAAATAATCATATTTTTAAAACTTTTGGGGGGGATAGGAAGTAGTGGGCAGGTTAAATGTACTTCCATATATAAATTAAAATTTAATTTCCTCTTCCTTCCTTACAAGCCTGAAACAAAACGTGTTCACACAGCTTTCTTCAAGTCAGTTGCCTACTCATTGTTTCTGGACTTCACTTGCTATGAACCCTGAACAATCTGAAGAGGACCAGGCCAGGAAAGACTATTTTAAGTTGGGAATTGTATTACCTACATGATAGTTACATGCATCTGAAGCTATTGGAAAGAAAAATGATCAAGCAGAACATAGACCTTAGTTTAAATAGATTCCTAAACTAAATCATGCTTTTGTATAGTCTCTATAGCTGCTGTAGCGACATTGCTTTTGAGCTGTGCCCTAAGTGCTGGCATTAGAGATGTATTTTTTCCCTTGCTATTTATAAAACTTTGCCAACTCCAAGAACTAGGAGTAAATTTAATCTGCAAAAAGTGATTTTATTTGTGATAGGCATTTGTGATAATTTGTGAATAGCTCTTATTTTTTCCTGACAAGTATTGGCTCGAATCCCAAATTAAATTTAGGAAGTCCTTTTTCCTCCCTTCCCCCTGACTGTCTAAGAGGCCCTTTTCAGCCTTCAGAGAGAGCATCTTAAGGGGGTGGATGATGAAAGAGGCAAAAGGAAGTTTTCCATCTGTGAACAACCTAATTTAACTAAAGACCCCCCCCCTCTCTCTGTGTGTGTATTTGTGTGTATTTGTATCATTTGGGAGCTGCTTTTGGGTAATGTGTGTTGCAGTTTTTGAATTGTTTATTGTTTCATTCTTTTGTATTGTTCAATTTGTTTGCTCTATGTAAAGAAATGAATTCAATTTAATTGTACAAATTAGATATTTCAGTGTGACATTTTTTTTCAAAGGCAAGACACTTTTGTACAAATGATCTTGTCCCAGCTGAGTTGTCAGGACAGAACATCCTCTAAGTGAACTGCTACCAAAGTAGAATAATAGCTTTTTAATTTTTAAAAATCATTTAATACCTTTAAAGGCAACATTTTTACAAGTGTGAGGCTTGCTACACTGTACAAGATCTGTTCGGTTTGGAGCATCATTCTTGAGGCTTTATCTGTGTGAGGTTTGCCCTCCCTCCCTCCCTCTTTGAATATGTCCCAAGATGTAGGCACAGAGGAGTCTGAAGTAATTTCTTGCAAGGAACTTTTATGAACTGTTTTAACTGGCTCCTGGTCTTCACCAGAAGAGGCTTCTTTGTCTCCAATCAGCGGCTCTGCCTCCGACCAGAAATCCTCCAACTTCATGAGCATTATATCGGGCTGCACGGTCCATTGTACCATCGGAAAAGTCTCTTCAAAATGTAAGCCCGGGGCCATTGATAGTCCATTGACTCCAGTCATACCTCCCAGCAGTGGATTAACTTCATCCACTGTGCCAAGCTGGTTTAGTCCCTGTTGCTCCAGAGGTTCCAAGTGCCTTACTTCTTCCTCAGTCCCCCCCCCCATGGGTACAGCCACATCGCTCCCACTCTTTTCATAACTCTCGCTGAGTCTCCCTCTGCCGTGCCTCACACTGAAATAAGGCACACACCCACTTTCTTTCCTTTCGCCATGCGGTCTGTCCCCAATATGGAGGCTTCATTGCATTTTTCTCCCTCCACTCCCTCTCTGCCACTTCTCATGGAAGTTTGAAGGTAACCAACCCATTTCCCCGTCCAGGGCTCCTCCTTCACAACTTCAGCCAACTCTTATGTTCCCCCTCCTCTTGGCGCTGTTTGTCCACCCACCTAAAGCTGCTGACTCTATCCCCTCTGTTCCTTCATTTGTGCCTTTCTTCTCCCCTTCCCCTTCTAGATTTGCTCCTTCTACCTCTTTCACATTTTCCCCTTCTATCCCTTTCTCTTTAGAGTCAGTGGTTTTTCCCTGGTTGCTGGTGCCAGGTTTTGGGATGGGCTCTTGAGGAGGGGATGGCACACCTTCTTTCTCACAGTCTGTTGCCTGTTCACTTTTTTGGTGCTATTTATTTGTGTGTGTGTGGGGGGGGGTTGTCCAATAAAAAGAAATGTGACCCTCTATCAAAATTAATCATAGTCCAAGGAAAACTTTGAAGATTTTCCTCCTTCATAAAACATTCTCAGCAAGATAAAAGTTTGAGCTGATTCAGAAGTTATGATAAACTAGAGTCTTAGAGTATGAAAAAGGGTGTAGGCCGAAAGTCTGGTGCTAAACAAGGCAGTTTTAATAATTGCTTACAATTGGACAACATATTTGGAGTTCTGCTCCTTCATAAGCTCCAGTGCAGAAGTAAATTGTTGTCTTGTGGATCTTTCTTCATGAAATTCTACTAGGTGGGAGACTTCAGATTTGGCATTTAATTCTTCCAAAACTTGTTGCCTATCTGTAAATAATGGTTAAATCTGTTTCATTCACCACTAGAATGGCTATTTTCCTTTGGCAAATGTCATGGTGTGTTCCATCACCACTAGTTGTACCTCCTAAAAATGCATTTTCAAATTAAAGCACTGAAAAGCTTAAAAGATACTTTACTTATCCATATGGAGGGATATTTCAGCATGGAATTTTTATCTGCATTCTGAACCGGTTACAGATGGTGAAGACTGCACTACTTGATAAAAAGCATTAATGACTCATCCTTAACACTAAACAGGTGAGGTCAGAGAGCATGTTGATCAATTAGTTTATGGACTCGGAAAAGGAAATGTCTTATTTGGTTCATATTGTTCACTCCTTGGCATCAGGTGGATGAAGTTGTATTGAATCATTTTTGAAGACCTTCCTTATTCCATGCCTCTTACAACATAATAACTACTAAAATATGCCCCCATATGTTCCATATTTTCCATGTTCTCTGATTACTATAGGCTGTTGTTTGTTGTTGCTCTTGAGATAAGGGAGCAAATTTGACAGCTATGGAAGTAGGATAGGAAAGGGCTAGAGAATAATAAAAGAGGAATTGCAGAATTGTAGAGAATCCAGAGTTATGTCATGACAATACAATGCTATAGTTCTATAAGTAAAAATAATAATCTGCAAAAAATAAACGTTATTTCATTATTGCAAATGGCAAACATCCTGAATCCCCATGTGTTTGTGCTTAAACTAGGCTATCTTGCATCCTTCCACAAGCTGGTGTTCTCCAAAGGTGCTGGGCTACAATTCTCAGAATTTCCTGCCATGGTAGTTCTGCCTGGGAATAATCACAGCCCATCACATCTGGTGGACAGCAGACTAGGGAAGCCTGTTGTATGGTGTTGGAGCTATACATGCAGTAGTACTGGTTCATTTCAAAGCAGGAAGATGCTTTGTATTTTGAATGTTCTCTCTTTTCAGTGAGCCCATTGCAGTGTTCTTGCATAAACGCCAATGTCTAATGATAAAGGGCTGGCTTCTGGATCTTTGTTCTTGAATAACCTGGATTTAAACCTGAAATTAAAAATACCCAGAAAAACTATTATTATGCAGGTGGTTTAGATACTGATACCTTGAATGCAGAGAATTTAGCTTTAGCCTGCATCATTTTCCATTGTGACCTTCGTGAAGCCATACAGACGGGTTTCCCAGCATGCATGGGCAAAGGTCCGACTTCCCTAGCAATGGGAAAGATTGTTAGTCTCCACCCCCCTTGAACTGAGCATGGGCGAGAGGGTCCCCGCCCAAACGCCTCAGTTCCCTTGCCGCCGTCACCTTAACAGGTTGCATTTCGTTAGTCTCCTCATGAGTCCTTCAATTTCTTCTTTATTCTACTGCTCCAATTATTTTATGGCTTTTCTGCCACCTTTTAAAAAGTGTGTTTCATGTGTAGGCAAGGTCCTGCATACGAATGGTCACCAGGAGTGTCCCACCGGCCCAACCCCTGCCCGATTTGTAAGAACTTAAGTGCTCAAGCACTCAAGAACTGTCGGCACCACCTTAATACCTTCTTATTAAAGAAATCACTTGCCCCTCAATTCATGGAAAAGGACAAGTCTTCAGCTTCAACCCCAGCGAGCCCTTCGAAACCTCTCCCCACATCAAAGAAGGTTTCCACCACAAACTTCCAATACTCGAGAAAAAGCCTAAATCTTTGAAGTTGACAATTGCTTCTTCGTCTGAAGTCATACTGCTCTATACCGACAAGCCTTCAGTATTGATCCCAACTCTTTCTGAGCATCTTGAATTCAATCCACTTCTTCCATTGGAATCTTTGAATTCATCGTCCAGTAGTGAGCTTGCTGTGGTGGAGGACAAAGCTGAGGACATCTCTTTGATCAAAAATCTCTTCACCCAGATTCAAGAGTCGGTTCCACTTATTCCTCAGCAGAATATTTCGATACCGACCACAGCTGTGTCCGCTGCTCTTTCTCCTTTGGACATGGTGATGTCTCAAGCTGTGCACTTGCCAGCAATTTCCGTTTCTCGGTCTGCCACTTCGCCGACTTCATTGATGTCCATGGGCGATGCCTTGAATCCATCTGCATCCCCCTTGGTTTCTCAGCCGAATCCAGTCATCTTTGCCTGGAAGGCTAAAAAGCAGCACAAGGATAAAGTTGACACCATAAGTGTGTTCGTCTTACCTCCGACTCGACCAAGTCCTCGCCTGAGACTTCAGTCCCGAAGGCTGCTGTTACTGCTGCTGCTCCTTTTCTACTATCTTTGGTTCCAATACCTGTACCAAAGATGGTTTCGGCCTCCACTTCGGCGGACATTTTAGTACTGAAAAAGAAGCCTAAACTTTCCACCTCGAAGCTTCCCAAGCCTACCAAACACCAGACTCCGTCCTCGGTTTCGATTCCTCCGTTGCCATCTTTCTCATTCCAATTCAGTGGAAAGCAGTGGGTCATCCAAGCTTCGGATTCGTCCAGTAAGGACCAACCATCTCAGGCTTCTACGTTATCCACCATCCTTGGAAGCAATGAGGAATTATGCTGATTTTGTTCTGAGGATGGCAAGATCTATTGATCTTCCTAGTCATGACTTGATACCGAAGCACATGGACCATATCTTTGGGAAAATATTGACGGAAGATGCAGCTCTGGTTCATCTTGCTATGATTCCCTCGTTCTTATCCATAGCTGAGGAGTCCTTCCAAAATATTGCCTCGCACTTGGTTTCAATTGAAAAGCTGTACAACAGTGTTGCCCAAAATTTGGCCCTCCAGATGTTTTGGAATACAACTCCCACAGTCCTTTGTTATTGGCATTACAGGCTTGGAATTCTGGGAGTTGTGGTCTAAAAACATCTGGAGGGCCGAAGTTTGGCCACCACTGCTATACAAGGTAGATGGTGAGAAGGCTCCTTACCTCTCGAAACAGGGTGGAACTCACTCCAACGTCTTCTCCACCTGATGATAGACTTCTGGGAGTGGTGCCTGGAACACCGCATTCATCCAGGGGTAATGCATCTTGTCGGGGATGAAAATTCTGATGCCAATGACCTAAGCAGAAGACAAAACACAACACACGAATGGGAGCTTCATCAACCCACCTTTGATCACCTTTGCTGCCGTTGGGATCTGTTTGCCTTTTTGCTCCAGAGCGGGAAAAGGTCACAACTCCAAGGGGGAAGCTCTAATGTTTCCTTGGACAAGCCAATTGCTTTATGCCTTTCCCCCAATTCTGCTCATGAACAAAGTAGTCATCAAACTTCAATAGGAGAAAACCAACTTGATCCTCATAGCACCCTGGTGGCTGCACCAACCTTGATACGTTCACCTCCTCAAAATCTCTCACGACTTTTACGATATTTCGCAGCCTGCTGTCTCAAGACAGAGGTCAAATCCTTCACCCGGACCTGTCCTGCCTCCTGCTGACTGCTTGGAGTATCATCAGTTAATCTCCTTCATTCTCGCTTCTTCACGGAAGCCCTCCAGCCCATGTGCCTACAACATCAAGTGGAAGAGATTCTGTCTTTTTTGTTGGAGAAGAGGTTTTCTTCTATAAATCCTTCTCTCTCCCAAGTCTTACACTACATTCTTCATCTTAAGAAATCCGGTCTGTCTCTGTCATCCCTTAAGGTGCATTTGTCTGCACACCAACCAGAAAGTTCACCAGCTTCGCTATTTTTCTGCCCCCTTCGTTTGAAGCTATTCTTCAGGGGCCTACAGAACACCTTCCCGGACCGGAAGACAATTCTTCCCCAGTGGTCTCTATCCCTAGTACTAAACCAACTCATGAGACCACCTTTCAAGCCCATGTTACTTACCTTCAAAACTGCCTTTCTCCTAGCTTTTACCTCTGATAGACACTCCAGCGAACTTTGTGTGCTCTGCTGCGACCAGCCATATCTTCAATTCTACAAAGACAAGATGGTTATTTATCCCAATGTTTCCTTTCTCCCGAAGGTGGTTTCTCTTCTTCCACCTTTCTCAACCCATTGTTTTACCTACCTTTTCCCCTACTCCGTCCACTCCTCTTGAAAGATATCTCCATATGTTGGACGTCGGGAGGGCTCTGGCATTTTACACTTCCAGAACTGCTTTGGTAAGGCAGACTCAATTTTTATTTGTTATGACCTAAGTTCCAAAGGTCCCCTGTTTCTTCACAGCAGTTCTCACACTGGATTGTTTCAACTATTCAACTTGCTTACTAGTTAGTGAAATGTTGCTGTATTCTATTAAAGCCCACTCTGCTGCATTTCTTAAGGGTGTGACTTTGGAAGACATCTGTAATGCTGCCACTTGGTCCCAAACTTTGACTTTTATCAAACATTACAGGATAGATGCTCGCATGAGATCTGCTACTACCTTTGGGGGGGGGGGTGCGTCATGGCATGACCTCCCACCATCCTGTGAGTATTGTTTGTAATCTCCCATCTGTGTGGCTTCACGAAGGCCATGATGGAGAAGAACTGGTTACTTACCTGTAAAAGGGGGGTTCTTTGAGTGGACCTTTGTGAATCCACACAGCACACAGCCTCCTCCTCTCAATCCGTCACGCTGTGTCTGGTCTGTATTTGTCACACTGGCAGTTGCGAGGAAATGGAGGCATTTGGGCAGGAACCCTCTCGTACATGCTCAGTGTGAGGGAGAGGAGACTAACAAACTTTCCTATTGCTAGGGAAGTCCAACCTTCACGCGTGCACGCTGGGAAACCCATCTGTATGGCTTCACAAAGGTCAACTCGAAGAGCCACCTTTACAGGTAACCGGTTCTTTTAAAACTTTGAATCAAATCTATACCCTTGAAAAGAGAGCAAAAGACATTTCACTACATAAAATGACCACTTTGAAAGGAGTCTCATACAGAATTACACTGTCCAATTAAGTTGTTGTCAAGAAAGTCATTGATAAAAGGTTAGCTGAAGTAGATTTTGTATACAGAATATTAAAAACAATGTAATGCTGCTCTTTTCTTGCACTTGGAACAGCACACTGAACTTTGTTTGCAGGGCTGTGCCAGCATGATGGAACTGGTTTGTCTTAAATGGTACATTTTTCGAATGTAGCTCCCAAAATCCCATAGCCAACATTAATCAGGCTGGTAGGTAGATTCTAGAATGTGTTGTCCAGAAAAATAATGTTCCCATGGTGGAAACAGACTGTAGCTGACATTGATATGAGGGAGTCCCCATTCCAAAACCTAGTAAACCATTCTATAGGATACACTGGATAACCCGATTTGATTCCTTCTCATCTGGTTCTCCTTCTGCAGTTCCTGCAGTTGTCAATTGTTTGTCTTGGCTATGGCAGAGCTAGTGTCAAAGATAGGTGTTATTGGGCACCTGACAAGGGCCATACAGTGTCCACTGAAAGTTGCCCTGTAGATACATGCTCCTTGCCTTCACCTTTGCATCCTGCACTGCACTAGCCATAGCAGGGGTCAGAAAGAAGACCAGTGATTGCTGCTCTCAGCTTCCTTACATTGTGGGTGTGTGACTTACTGGTGAAGGAGTCCCACTGAGGGACTCTCGGCCCTCAAAAACATGGAGCAGGGATCAGCTTTGTGAAGAACTTAATGACATTGTTAGATGTAAAAACAAGATAACTCTAGAGAAGACTGGATCATAAAATATACAAGTACAGCAACAATATTGAATGCTACAACTGCTGCTGCCAGTGACCGTTCTGGAAGAATGTAAACACATTTTCATTGAGTTTGAACAGAAGAAAGGAGTGGGATGAGCCTACACACTTAAAGAGAGACAGATGGGTGGCAGTTGGCTTTGTTGGAGAGGAAGAGAGAGAAGTTTTTTCTTAGACATAGAGAAAGGGAAGCACACCACAGGGGAGCAGTCAAGATTCTAGTAATAGCAGCAGGGAGCAGGCAGCAGTGCTGCTTTAAGCCTGATTTGATTAAATAGATGGGAGATGTCAAGATACGTGAGTGAAGAACCCCAAAGGTATTTGGGTTGGAAGGAGGAAAATTAAAAGGATTAAACAAGAAGCGGGGTGGGGTGGGGAGGAGAGAGACTGTCACTCTTTAGCTATAGTTTCTTTGTGAAAGCATAAAGGTTGGTAATGCTTAAAAGAGCCCCAGGGGTTCCAAGCCAATAAATATATGTGCAGAAAGGTTCAGCGTTGAGATTCAAAAGTCTCAAGAGTTTGCAGACAGATTCAGAAAAAATGTATCACTGCCTGTTTCACTAAGCAGTTCTTCATGTTCTGTCTATGACTTTGTCAGCAAAGGATTCTCACCCCTCGTCTTCCAGCCTGTTTTGATTTTATTGATGGTAGGATTATTTTCAAAGTTCTAGCTTTCTGTCTCCCCCCCCTTCGTGTTATTGCACTTCCCTGAAGGTTTCTCATATAGTAATTTTAAAAAACCTCCACAGAAAATCAACTCCTTTCACCCACAATCTTTAAATCTCATTTCTGTGTATCTATCAGGGAAAGATTTTGTGCGATTACATGGTGTAGGTTGTATATGCTGTTTTTCTCAGTGAACTGGAGATGTTCTGCCAGTATTTTTCATGGTTACGTACGTGCTTCCCCCAAACAGATATCTGGCTGCATTGGGGCTTTAATTATAAAGTCTTGTTTTTCTCAAGTGTAGTAGAAACGTAGATGGCCAGAACCATAATGGTCTATTATGCTGGTGATCCATGGAATAATGCATCCCAGAGTAGTGGCCATTAGCTTCTATACTAGCACTGATTTGCGCATTAAAGGGACCCCTAGTAGGTGTTTCAAGAGGAAACCATAACAGCTCTATAGGAGCCTGTCACACTTCATTGCTTCAATAATCTGTATATTTTGCTATATAGAGACACAACTAGGCTTTCGACACACAATATAACATTTATGGCTGTAGATGAGTTGTCATAGGTTCAAGTTAATAATCTGTGGGCTTTTGGAATCCCAAAATAGCTTTGACGCTGCTCACTGAAGAAATTTGCACATTGTACAGCCTACACAGGCCGGAGGAAACACACATTTGCTTGTTTAACAGAAAGCTGTATATTCTGTGGAGAATTCTTGGCTGAAGTACAAAAGAACTGGATGTCTGTAATTTTTAGGTGTCTAGTAGTTTGTCTGGTCATTTGAGATATGAACTAGGAGGTTGCAGAATTGCAGACGGTTAAAATAGCATGGTATGTGCAGTACCTTTTTTTTACAGCTTCAGTATGCTAGAATAAGGGACATTGCCTTAATATTCCTGCCATAAAAGGGTAATCCTAGTGAATGAAAATATATTACTATATTTTTATGGTTATCACATCTTCTTCTGTATTGCCAAGGCATAACATTTCCCAGAATTTAGCATAAATAGCTCCATTCACTTTAATGGTTTTGTCAGTGATTTCGACATGCACACATGCATACACTGATACGCAAGTACACACTAACAAACAGTATTTAAGCAACATGTTTTGACTCAGATGTCTCTTCCCTCTGTGGAACTGAAAGCAATGTGTAATAAATGAACACACTTTGTGGACAACTGAAGCCCTTGCAGGAGTACCTAGTGAAAGGGCAGTAACACTGTCCTGGGAGACAGATTATGTACTGAGGAAGGACAGAAAAAAGCAAATCAAAGCTTAATTGTTTCACCTTCGGTGCATGTAGGTAGATACATGGATTTATTAAGTGTTTTATCAAACACTTGGCAGTGGTTGGTCTATTCAACCAACTTTGCATTTAAAAGATCCCATAATAAGGCACACCTATTAAGGGATCAAGTATTTCTGTCTCTCTGACCTCCATTTTCCTCCCTGTCTATATACTCCAGGTGATACCCATTGCAATTTATTTCAGTTCCCAATTGTAGACTCAATGAATTGGACTTGCACAGTCTTCCTAACTTCAGATTTACCTGCTCACATACCCCACAACTATTCTTCTTTTAGAAATGAGGAATATGGTATTTTATCACTTTGTAACTTGTCAGCATATTTCCCCAAAACAAAAGATGTCAGTAAAGCAGCAGTGGGGAAAATGTGGCCCTCCAGATGTTCATTGAATCCACTTCCCATCAGTTTGTGTCCACCTGGCCTGTGATAGGGGATGATGGTACAGCAGGTCATTTGCATCAGCAAAACAATATCCCCCTTCTCAGTAGGAAAATAGCTTTGATTTTCACTATGGCTACTCTATCTTTTCTCTATGCTCTCAGTTCTGTAAGCTCTTAGTTGCTCTTGGATCATTTTAAGAGCTCTTTTTAAAAACAATGTATATATTCCCCTTACCAAAAGAGCTGTTAAAGCAGTTTCCTCATTGATATTGATCACTGGGTGGCAAACTAAATGCTTCTCCTCCCTCTTCTAATTCCATTTTGCACAGCATATTTTACATCATCTGCAAAAGAAAAGGATTACATGGAGTAACACAAATTTCTTCAGGCTGTTTTGTTTCAAGTAGCAAAACTGGTGTATGTGGATGGTGCTCCCTTCAAGTCTAGTTTGTATGTATGAGGACCATGTAAGAGCGCAAGCTGTGATGCCCAACGATTCTGTGCAGATATAAGAGATGCCTGCAGAATGTTTTTCATTCCTGATCAAAAGCTAAGGTCTTCATTTAGAGGACTATTGTTTTCGAGACATTTAGAGATTTGGGAATGCTACGTTACTGTGAAACAAAATGCTAGGCTAAACTGTGGACAGTGCAGGTAGAGTCGGGGTGGCTTTTACATTTCTTTCAATCATTTGCTTCATTTTTAAGTAGGAGAAATGTACAGCATGTGCCTGTGTATTTGTTTGGTTTAAAAAATATAGATTCCACAGATGCTCTATGACCACGGTTCCCAAATCTTTTTGGCTTGCAATTTCCTTTACTTACAGGCCCCTGGGTGCTCAATAGCAGCTTCTGGAAAAAGGGAGAAGCTGCATTTTTCTCAGGGGTAGTGGTTGGCTCCCTTTGTGAACAGGAGGGCAGGAATCTCCAGTCAGGGTCCAGGGAACGGACCCAGAGGTAGTCCAAGTAAGTGTTGTATGATACTTTGCATGGGGGAGGGGGAGAAAACATGGAAAAGGTGACAAGATTTCAAACCTCCCTGCCCCCCCCCGGTGGATTTCCTGGTGCCATAGTGCATGGTTTTGAAAACACATATGGAAAGCCATTGTGGTGCTCCAGTTAAGAGTGTGGGACTAGAATTAGAGATGGGAACGATTTAAAATAAAATGAATCACTTTTTCTGACAGATTTGGCTGATTCATCAAAAAATTTTATTTTATTTTCATCACAAATGGAGCCCCCCAACACATACAAATGGATGAATTTTTAGCTATTTTTGATTTGTCAATTTGCCAGGCCATAAAATGGCCTCCAAGGCACCTAGAGACACTGAATGTGGAGGAAGTGGAGAATTGGGAGAAATCTCTCTACAAATTTGTTATTTGTAGGGTTCCCGGGGACCATCTTTAGGGGTACATAAATGAATGTCTGAACCCCAATCTTCAAACTTGCACCAAGGAAGCAGAAGAAGCAAATTTTGGGTCTTCAGATGCCCTGTTGTAAGGAGACATTCTGCCTCCTTACAACAGGGAATCCTGCTCTGTTGTAAGGAGGCATTCAGTACTCATCCTAACCGGTCTGCCATACCTTCTCTGGCAGCTTTTATGATCCATGAGGGGCAAGGATCCAACACACGTGTAGTGGCCCTCACCTCCCCAAGGGTCCTGACCACATCATCCGATTGTTAGTGTGCAAATTCTTCGCAGCAAGATACAGAGTGGTCTGTGTTATCCGCCCGTGGGTCAGCATGCAGCAGACTTTTGACTATTCTGAAAAGCTGCCCTGGGTAAGTTTGTGCCAAATCAATGGTGGTAGAGAAAAATGATTTCTTTGCTGCCTCCACTGCCTTGGAGTAAGCCTTCCAAAGGCTTTTCACTGTTTATTTGTCTGTTTCAATTTGGGTTTTCCGCCAACGCCTTTCAGCTCTATGGGACCCGTTTCAATTTTGCCAACTCCCCAGTAAACCAAGCCACCAATTTGTGTATTTTGAGCAAGGAGACGTTTAGGAGCTATCCATTTGGGCCAGATCCATTGTTGACATGGAGGTCATGAAGTCTTCGGACAACCCTAACAGAGCTGCCTCAGCATGGACGTTAATGTCCTCCAGAACGATGAGCCTAGGGGAAACAATTTTCCCTTCAGAAATTGCTTATGTGTTTGTATACTGTTCAGTCATCCACTTCTCAATCAAGAAGATGCTATTACCAAAAAGGGATGTTATCCTAAGGATGGGAAGAGCAACCGGCACTTTGTGAATCCAACTTTGGAAGCTTTGTGAGGCTGTACTGAAATGTATGGGAGCCTTCCTGGAACCACTAAGAGATGAAATACTGAATGTCTTAGTTTTAGCAATGTGGTTGGATGCTTCCCATAAGAATGATAACTAGTGAGTATGTTGCTTGTAATGTGTTAATGAATTTCTGACAATAGGTTACAAGAGAGCAAGAGATTATGTGGTATGGCTTGAGACCTCTTTTTGTGTCTGTTAAGACAAATAGCAGATTCTAAAACCTTTCCTTTTTAAAATACAAAGTTAGTTAGGTAGATCCTCGCAATAGTTAGAAGCTACAGTTTATAATAAGTATGGGAACTTGTCCGCCTGGGACTGAGCTTCTGCCCTTCTGGACAATGATTTATGGGCCACCAACACAGATGCACTGGAAAGCAGAAGGTTTGAAAAAGTAGGAAGGTGGTAGATACCACCACCCCTGTGCTTTGTATATGCTATGTTATTGTGCTTTTTCTGCTTCCAAACTCTTGCATCCTGAAGTATAAAAGGATTGTTGTTGTTTAAAAAACACAGAAAACACTGTGCTTACTTGGACAGAGATGCTATCCTACTTACGACTTCATGCCTAGGGAAATAAATGTGTCTTTGGAATCTTTCCACCACCATCTTAAGACAAAGTGACTGCATGCTTGGTATACATTAATAACAAGAGAGAGAGAGAGAGAGAGAGAGAGAGAGAGAGAGAGAGAGAGGCCTGAATGTAAGTGGCCATGGCTTATCTTTTTGACAGTTCAAAAGTTCAGCTTTCCTTTCTTCATCACCGAAAAAGCGATAAGAGCTCTAACCTTCATTTCAGGAAACTGATAATAGTGCCGTGACACTGTTTACAGTTTTTCCACGGTTAATCATTTTAAAAAAATTAAAAATGTAATCTGTTGCTTTTGAGATTAACAATGAAAAAAAAAACCAACCCACATTTTTATTGCATCAGGAGGTTGAGAGGGAAGCCGCTTTAGATCTTGTGGCAATAAACGGTGTGCCTCAAAAGTATTTAATCGAAGTCGTTTGTGTCTCATGGCCTTTTCCTCTTGTCCTTGCTCTCCCCCACCCCTCAGTTTTACTATGTATAACATATGGAAGGGTTGGAAAGTGACAATCATCAAATGAAAGTTGACAGGAAAAGCTTGAGGTTGTTTTTTCTTTTCTTTTTTTAAGCATTTGCAGATGAGGCTTCCTCATATATAACTCACTAGCTGTGTGTGGGCCACACTCTGTAGTATGAAATGCCCTCTAATGGCCAAATAAGCATATGACTTGAGTTAAGAGTACAGCAGCAGTGGCCATTATTTGTGTATGACTTCTTGGATTGTAATAAATCAATGCAGGAGCCAGTCTGGAATGTGAAATAAAATGCAGCTTGAGTCGTAGGCAAGGCGAATATTTCTGGAAAGTCCCTTGTAAACTAAGTGATTATATTCACAAACCTAGCAAATACAAAAGTCGCCTTTATTCTTTTCTTTTGGTTTTAATCAGTACTTATAAACTGCTCCTATAAAGAACTTGAATTCGGCAGTAAAATTCTAGTTTTCCATTTATAACTATAGGAAAAGTTTTTTGTTTCTTTGTTTTTAAAGATGCTCAGTTTAAAGGGTTGCTATATCCTGTATATAGGCCCCATGAAATAACCCTATTCTAGCAAGTGGTAATTGGGGTTGTCATACAGTTGCTTTCCAGATGGAAGCTTTGTCTGCAATACTTCCCGATAGTGCCTGGTTAGGGGAACAAACATTTGGTCCTCCAGATGTCATCGGTTTCCAGTTCTTGTTCATATTCCTCTTCCTATGTTCCTTCTGTTCCCTACAGAGAAAATCCAAAGTTCATTATTACTTCTGAAGCAGAAACTATATTTTAGATTTTATTTATTTATTTATTTATTTATTTATTTATTTATTTATTTA
This sequence comes from Phrynocephalus versicolor, assembly GCA_023846285.1. Classification (NCBI taxonomy): domain Eukaryota; kingdom Metazoa; phylum Chordata; class Lepidosauria; order Squamata; family Agamidae; genus Phrynocephalus; species Phrynocephalus versicolor. The sequence continues at coordinate 891,679 of JAHTLZ010003518.1, read as the reverse complement.
TTTATTTATTTATTTATTTATTAGGTTTATATACCGCCCGTCTTCCCAAAGGAACTCCGGGCGGTTTACAACAGGAAAGAAAATATAACAATACCAAACAATTAATTAAATAAAACAATTTAAAAATAAGAAACAAAACCAAACAACTGGTAAATAACAGATGGCGGGGGGGGGAAGCATTTTTACTCACCAAACGCCTCTCGGAAAAGGAGAGTTTTTAATGCCTTCCGAAAGGCTGGCAGGGACTCTGCTAGGCGCACTTCGCTGGGGATATGGTTCCACAAAATAGGGCCAGCCACAGAGAAGGCTCGTGCACAGGTGGGTGTTTTTTGAGCCTCCCTGGGCGTGGCCACCCGCAGCATGTGCGCCCGCGACAACCTGGTCAGTTGAGCCGATATTGACCACTGGTCGATTCGCTCTGCCAGGTAGTCAGGTCCCAGGCCATGGAGGGTTTTATAAGTTAAAACCAAGACCTTAATCTGATTCATGACGCAACGGGCAACCAATGCAGATGAGCCAGAACTGGGGTGATGTGGTCGAACCGGCACACACCCGCCACCAGTCTGGCCGCTGCATTTTGTACCCGCTGCAGTCGCCAGAGGAGGGTCAAGGGCAACCCCATGTAGAGCGCATTGCAGTAGTCTAGTCTTGAGATCACCAGCGCTTGCACGACAGTCCTGAGGGAGTCCCCATCTAGTTAGGGACGAATCTGGGCTATTTGCCCATTGAACTGGCATTAAAAACAAATGTGGTAATGTGCAGAGGTATGAATAAATGCATAAACATAGCACTGTCTCATGCCACCTAAAGCAGGGGTGGGGAACTGTCAGCCCTCCAGATGTTTTGGACCACAACTCCCAGAATTCTGAGCCTAGATTGCCAATGACTAAGGGCTGTGGGAATTTATGGTCCAAAACATCTGGATGGTTGACAGTTGCCCACCCCTGACCTAAAGGAATTCTTTACAGAATAGTTGCTTCCAAATAAAAAGTGCCTGCTTTTTGTAAATGAGAAAAAAATTCTTTTCAGTTTTAGATTTTTTCTTTGTCATCTACGGATATATTTTCTGAGAAGTAGATCAGGATGTTCATAATTATATTTAACAGTATAGTGCAATAGGATTACCACTGGTAGTAGCAGAGATGGAATTTATTCCTTCTGAGTTAGTACTAGATGGTGCTGTTACTCTAGGATTGGACGTATGACTTTTCCATACCACTGTATTGCTCTTAATAGCTGCTGGATTCTGGTTCTGCGTCTAAAAGAGGTTTATAATGCTAAAGATTGAGGACACAGACAGGGCTCCTTAAGCTAGCTCTGGTCTCAGTCAGCTTTCACAAACATTGCTGTCTTTATTTCTCTTTCTGGTATGCTAAAAAGAAAGAAAAATCCCTCAGTACACCTTTTGTTTCTCTGAGGCAGCGCTGAAAAGAATGCTTAGAAATGTTACGCATTTCAAGGAAAAGAACCTGTTTTGTTGGTGTGTTTTCCAAACCAGCATTTGGCTATAAGTGATGGCGTTATGTGCAGAACTACGTTAGTTTCACTATAAAAGCAGCATATGTGCCAAGGAATGTGGAAGCACCAATATGTTTTGAATTGAGGGTGAATGGTGGGAGATGTGGGACAGAAAAGGAAATACTTCAGTACGCGGCGAAACCGTGGGATGCATAGTTGTCATCGTGCCTGTAAAGTGAAGTCTTGCAAGTTGAATGAGGCTTTCCGGTGTTCGGGTTATGAATGCCTACTAGTCTTGTCTGGCAGCACATCTCTCCCGCAGAAAAGTTATCCATCCCACACACTCCTCAACAGTCCTTGATGTTAAAAATTGCTATACCTACACAAAGAACCAAACTTTCTCAGTCACAGTCTCTTACCTCTGGAACAAGCTTCACCTGGCACCATCCCTCTCTGACCAAATTATATAAATCCACCTTCTCCCAATTGTAAAGACTGTCCTGGGAGGTTCAAAAGGGTTTTAATTTGGGCATATTTATTTAAAGGTACTGTAGTTTTTAACTAGCTCTAGGGTTTATTGTATCTTTGTATTAGTATACAATGTTTCTGTGTTTTTTGTGACTCGCCCAGATTGGCAACACAGAAATGGAAATGAATGAATGATGGCAATATATTTTTCTTTCAGCATCAATCACAGTCTCTGTGCTCTCTCTCTCTCTCTCTCTCTCTCGCTCTCGCTCTCGCTCTCTCTTTAGCTCTCTCTCTCACACACACACACAGACCATGTTCCAGCACCCATCCTGTTTCTCCTCTTTTGATTTCTTGACACTGGTCTTTCCCTTTTTTTTACACTCATAAAAAGGTACTGCTACTACTCTGACTGTTCTTTTCAGTGAAGACAAACAGCCTTGATTCCTATCAGTTATTGGACTAAATTCAATAGATTTCAAAAATGTTGAGAGTCTTATCTGTGCAAAACGCAGGATGCTTTAAAAGAGGCACCATCCAGTCCCAAGATGATTTAGTTATCATCTGCGCTGAGTTTTTTGCTGTTGATTTTAAGCAGAGGCTTTCAGGCTTAAGTATATTTCTACACAACGTGTTCCTCAACTTCAGATTGCTGTGATCTTGTTTGTGTGTGTGTGTGTGTGTGTGTGTAGGTTTCAGAAAACCCATCCAAGATTTTGCTCTCTTCCCTGCCTGGAGTTCAATAAAGAGTAAGAATTCTTTATTCCCAGCCATTAGAAATCATGGTTATTACTGGAACACGCTAGTGATATTCAACCTCCAGCATTACTTTTTATATTTTATATTTTCCTTTCTTTACCCAAGTGCCGGAACAAGGTTGCTTCACTTTTCTCCCCTGTAGTTTTTAATCTTTGATTTTAACAATATTACTTCCCCAGTCATTCTAGCTCCAGCTTTTCTTGACTTTTGTTATTCTGTGACCATCTGAAGTGAAAAGTGAAAGACCATAGTTGTGACTGACTTGAAATAAAGCCATCTGTCATGCATTTCCAACAGGGAACTATTAAATTATTGCTTTTGTTATCTTTTAGAAAGTGCCCAACACTTATATTGTTTTTCTTTTTCTTTTTGTTTTTCTTTTCTTTTTTCTTTTTTGGTCTAACTTGCTTACCGTATATACTCGAATATAAGTCGACCTGAATATAAGTCGAGGGCGGTATTTTACCACAAAGAAATTGATAAAACTTATTGACTCCAGTATAAGTCGAGGGGTTATATTTGGGTTGGCTTATACTCCTCACCTGATACCGGGATTGCGCAGTCGGCAACCCAGCAGGTGGCCCGGGGTTGCGGGCTGTAAACACCTCACCATCGAGGTGGCTTTTGGTGGGTCTGGCACGGTTTGAGCCTCTCAGCAGAGTGCTCAGGAAGTGGCGGAAGGGGCTTCCAAGGCCGCGGGGAAGCCTCCTGGTGCTCAACGCCACCACAACCACCATCGAACCCCCATGGAGGGGGCTTCCAAGTTTTAAAACCCCACTGCTTTTTCCTCTGTGTGCCCAATTGGGGGGGGGAGAAGTGGTGGGTTTTAAAAACTCCCCCCCCCTCCTGAAGCAAGCACTGATGGCGGACATCGCACCTCAGAAGATTGTAATGGGCTTCAGTGGTGGCCACAAAGATTCTTGGAGTTACTGCAGTTGTCTGCAAAACCTGACAGCAACTGTAACATTCCTCTGTGGCTCAGGAGAGTGCCAAGGTTCCTTTCTGTGCCACACCGTGGATCCTTTGATGCCCCAGAATATTTGTTGGAAAAAACGGGGCTTGAATCTTAAGGAAATGCTCTAGCATTTGGTCCCCAGGTATCTTGGATTAAAGGTCCCAGATTCCCTGTACTGGACTGGCCAGGATTTCTGGGAGTTGTAATCCAAGAACATCTGGAGAACTAAGGTCGGGAACTACTGTTCTAGCATGATGAGTGTTATGAAGTTTGTTGAAGATTTTTAAGGAACCTACCCAGCGACAACTGTATAGTAAGAAAAACACTTGTGTTGAGACTGGGCAGAAGTCCGGGGAAATGGACTGACTTTTCAGAGTGCTCAAGAAACCCTGTTAATATCTCATTTTGAGTTGAATTGAAAAGATTTTGGTCGTGATACAAGAAGAGAGTCTATCAGACCCATTTCTTGGCTGATTGCTCAGAAGAATATCTTGTGAGTGCTCTCCAAAAGGCACCTCAGTTCTGCTTTGCTCTCTTGGTTGCCCAACAGTTCAATCCCTTGAAATCTCCCATGGTTTTTGCATTATGCATAGAATTATATAAATATATTGTGGGACCCTTTGAATAGCCCTTGATGATACGGTACCTTGTACTGTATATGTGATTCCTATGTACTAGCTGTAATTATATCAAAGAAAGCAAATATATCATTCATGTTTATAGCCATTCATATTTTTTTATTTCTATACCCTAGAGAGCACCACCTGGCCATGCACCTTTTATCTCATTTCTTAAGAAGGCATTTTCCAATACAGGTCTTCTTCCAATTAGAACAGAGAACGAGATGATGAGCAGTAGCCTTCCATCATGCCAGGGTAATACTTGGTACCTGGCTAATTAGTTTGGAAATGTTTACAGCCAGCTGAATGTCATACCAGCTCTATAAGTTTCTGCTTTGTATAGCTTATATAAAGTAGCAATTTTGACTCAATATGATAGAGGAACATATTTTTCTGTGGGGTGTGTTCAGTCACAATAAGTTAGTGAGGTGGTGTGAGTTGTTGACTTAGAACTACTAGGCACAGCACAGAACAGAAGAAGGGGAACGACAGGAAGATCATAGCCAGTCACTGTGATCTTCCTTAAATATTAGTATTTTCTTATAGAGATGGAAAAAGAAAAGAAGCAAGTGAAGCATATCTATCAGGCAGCCATGGAATATATTTTGGTAACAACAGATTTTGTGTGTGTGTGTGTGTGTGTGTGTGTGTGTGTAATAGTCCAGCCTCCTGGCACTCCCATCATTACCGACATCATATCTGAGCTATTCCCATGTCAAAACATGAACCTTCAACAAAAAAGGGAGAAACTGCTGGCACGATGAGTTGGCAGAAGTGAATTGGAATCATACACTTGCCATACCTTTAAATAGAATACACCAGGTAGGAGTGTATCCGTGCTTCTTGGGATGGAATTCTGAAAGGGAAACCAAACAGAATTTTACAATATCTTGTGCAAGGATACTTTGTTCTCAGGGAAAAAATAAACATCTTTTTTCCTGGATTCTTGTGCTTTGGAGGGTTGGTTTTTGCTTCTGAAAACGTTCTTCTGTAGCAGCAAATGCATGGCCCTTATCATACTGTGTTATGTCAGGAGGGAGAGAGGACCATCCAAATATGAGATCAGCATCATGAGCAAGTCAAGCAGGCAAGCAAATTGTTAGCAAGATGTTGTACATGCAACGAAAGAGTCATTCTTTTCTCACTGTATGCTTAGTCTTCCATCTTTTTAGCTTAAAAAAAAAATCTTGTGCCATAGGCTTCAGATACTGCATTTCATATTTGTGCCTTTTTGGATAGATGTGTTTATGATTTAAGTTGCAAATGGGTCTCATACTTTCAGAACTGCAAAGCTACTGTCAGAGTGTGGATATTTTTGAGCAACATAGCATATCACTGTTGGTTCGATGGGGCCTTTTTGCTGCTGATTTTAACATTAGCTTCCTTGGTCTTTGCTTTTTGTCATGAACTATTTGGATTCAAAATGTTATACGTTGAAGCCATAGGATTTTTGTGTACAAAGATTTCTTTTTGAATTGTCGTGGTTAATAACCCCCACTTCCCACTCCCAGTAAATATAAGTCTTCAGTAAAATACGAATACTTCCTGGGAAATTTACATTTTGAAAGACATGGCTGGAGACCAGCAAGGACATGCAATTACTATATGTAAATCACTTCAGTTGTTTCCTAATCTTGCTGGAGACCAAAGAATTAGAGTCCCCTTTGTGTATCTTTCTTCCTATTCACATCTCATTATATGCTGAGACTGTACGTGTTAGTATGTGTTAATTGCCCACTGCTTTTAGTTATGTTTAACCTACTTGCCATGATGATTTTAGAATCGTGCTTCCTTTTCAGATTGTGTCAGGTGCTTGTATTTGTATATCTTGCTCAAATCCCATGCATCATTTGTGTAACATGGGCATGCCTTGAACGTTCTGCTTGTTGGGTCCTGTTCCGTTTTCAACTGGCTTTTAAATTAGGCTTCCGTGACTCTATGAAATTCTTATGGATAGCAGGAAAATATAATTGGAATAGACTTTGCACAGACATTGTGTAAGATTTTGAATGTAGCTGTATGCATTACAATGACTAAGGCACTTCTTCCCCCAAGTTCATTTTACAAATGCAAAATCATTGTGTTTGCTCTTGGTGTGCTGTAAAACTGACTTTAGCTGATGGTGAGGAGGTCTGCTAGCATGAAGTGTCTTTGGTGGGCACAGTGTATATTCTTGAATGTTTCTTGAAAAGTGTTGGTGTGAGACAGATGCATTTAGAGTATAAGATATTTTAATAAGACTCACTTTTCTACATGTAATCTTAAAAATCTTACAATCTTACAACTGCATAGCTGGAAAGGATCCTATGAATCAAGTACAGTCCCTATCAAAGAGGCACAGTAGGGAATTGAACTCCTAATCTCTGACTCCATAGCCAGATGCTGAAACCACTGAGCTATCCAGCAGTAAATATTATACTGTCAACTCATTTTAACCTATCAGTTTAAAATAAGATAAGATTAGATCAGATAAATCTTTATTAAACCCACATCTGGGGAAATTTACTTGTTACACAGCTCCCAATATAAAAAACAAGTAAAGATGGGTAGGTGCACAAAAAAGTGTAAGTTCGTCACTAAATATGCAGTTGGGCTGGATTAATTTCATGTTATCTTAACAATTTTATTTATTTATTTTTATATTTGTTGACCGCCCACGTTTCCCATGAGAACTCTGGGTGGTGTACAACACGTTGCGAAATAAACAACTTGCCCAAACAAAACGAAACAAGCCTCAGACATACCAATCAAATTTCAAATAATACAGAATATGGTAACAACAACAATATAAAATAGGAATAAAAATAAAACATAAAATCAATTATTGCTGTTTGTTATAAATGGAGAATAAGGGAACCGATGGCACCGTTTGTATACTGCTGCGTATATTTTCATGTGTATGCTGTTTTGTGCATTAACTGAAGTAGAAGTTCAGGAAAATAGACGCAGAAAAGAGAACACTCATTGATTAATTTTCATTGTATATATCAATTAAAATAAATTAGTGTTGAGCTGATTTCTCACTTCAGTATAAAAGCAATAAATAAAAATTTTCAAAAGGAATATCTGCATTAGTTTATAGTAGCAAAAGCAGCAAAGAATCTTATAACATCTTACAGACTAACGAAGGCATTTTGTGGGGGCTTTTTCGGAACAAACTTTTGCTTACTTTTATGTACTCTCCAGTGTCACAAGACTATTATTTATGTGGATACTAAGAAATAAAGCTGCATAAACATCAAAATAAAGTACACGTTATATATTTCAGTTCCTTACGGGATGTAAAAATGTGGGTTGGAAGGGTTTTTGAATTTGATATCTTGGCCATAGTTGACTCATAGATGGGGCAGGGAGTATCCCCCTGTCAGCATAAGATGCCCTCCTTCGCTTATAGCTTGGACTAAAATTGGCTCAGTTCTACAAGCCACAGCAGATGTTTGTTAGATACCTGAGGAAGGAAGATACCAAGCATGAAGAAGCTGGAGTTGCAGGACCTTGGATAGCTCCACATAGACAATTGACTTGATTTTAAAAATTGGGTTCCAATGAGACCTTTTCAGGTAAGTCGGCCCTCCCAGAATGTGTTTCCTTCCTAAAGAATGGAATCCCTTAAAGGAGCAGGCTTCTGTCTCATATCTAGAACCTCTCACTTCTCCGTCAAATCCTGCCTTGTGGGCAACCTGCACTGCAAAGTCTGAAGCCTGTGAAGGCACGAGAGCTGATTCCTTAGGTTGCTTGTCCCTGGCCTTCTGTCTCCAGTTGTTCTTGGACTATAACTCCCAGAAATTCCAGACAGTAGTACAAATAAAGGCTTCTGGGAGTCCAAGAACATCTGGAGGACCTGAGGTTGGGAACCACTGCCTTTTAGCAATGCAATGCTGTGACTGGGGAAGCCCTGGCTTCTGTCTGAGAGACTCTGGCTGGTATCATTAATCTTTTGCGAGCTCAGTCACATGGCACTAGGCCAGTAAAGTTGCTTCGTACTCCAAAGTGAACTCCATGGGTTCATAAATGCTTAAGAAGAAAGATTAGGATGTTATCATGTGGAGATACAGAAGGACGCTGGAGGATTACTTCTGTTGCTTATTCGGTTGCTGCAGATAATAATATCATGGACTATTAATTATGCCTATGGAATCATGAGTGAGCCACCCAGAGGCAATAACCCTGGGTAAGGGGAGGAATTTCCAATTGTAAGTGTGTGAGAGCACATTTAGCATTTCTGATACACGTTTGTATCATGGGAGAGATGGCCATTTCACATGCAGTGTGGCTGCTACATTAGGCTTTGGCACCCATTTCACAGATGGCAAACTGAGGAGGCTGGGAGATAAGCAGCATGCCAAAGACAGACAATGCAAGGAAAAGATGAGGTCGGAGCACTAACCACCTCCCTATAGAAGGTTTCACTGTAGTGAGCAGAAGTTCTTTTCTCTCCTTTTCAATCCGTTCCCTCTCCCATTTCAGCCCCCCATCTGGTGTCCCTGACTTGCAGAGGGATAGAAATGAAAGCCCCAGAACATGTGGAGTTCTGTGTGTACTGGCTTGAATCACTGCCTGTGAAAAATTTGAATAAATCACTGTTATAAACATAATTAAGTTCAGTGCAGCTGTAACCTTGAGACAACTGCCTTATGGGCAGAACAGATCTCACAGTTCAAAAAGATACTTTCTAGTCAAGTACATTCTACCATATGATCTTCCTAACCCACTTATTAATAAAAGCATTAGCTGTACCTACCCTTACAAAAATCAACAGAGGTGCATTAACAATGTATACTAGAATGTACAGGTGTTTAGGTCGTAGACAGCTTCAGCTAAAAATCTACACAGAATGTGATCATATGTGCAAGCCCATTGTTTTATCCTTGTCTCTGGCTGGCTGCTATGTTTCTGGCAATTCAACTCAAATATTTTAAAAGGGCTCTAAAACCACAGTTGTGCGAAGATAGTGACGGATCTCCCGTGAGACTCATTGGGTTCCAGTCATGGGTACTCTACTTTATAATTATGCTAAATCAAACATGAGTACAAAATGGAGGTGGGCACAAAGTGTGACAAACCACTACCTGCCAAATTCTCTTCCTTCCCCCAGGCCTGGCAGGTCCACTCACCTTGTCTGATGTGCCACTGGTGTCCTCCCTTACCCAAGTGACACACAAGTCCAGGAAGGACTTTGGGCTGCCCTTCCCTGCCTCCACAGCCAGCCAGCCAATGTGAGAAGGAGGCAAGAGGGAGAGAATCCTTGCACAGCTGACGGCTAATCAGCTGCATGAGGAGGTGGTGAAGGGTAGCCCGAGCTCCTTCCTAGACTTGGCTGTTGGCAAGGGGGGACTCTGGGGGTGTGGAAGGTGAGTGGCCCTGCCAGCCCTGATCAAGAGGGGAAATTATGTGTGGCACCTGTGGTGCAACACTAGAGATTTGGCACAAGCACTTCATGGCCCTCTCTGCTCCCAAACCCCTCTCAAATCTCTGTGCTGAATATATGCAAAGCTTCACAAGGCACCAGTGTGAAGGACCATTGGGTGGTGGGAGTTAACATGTATCTTCCTGTTGCAAAATGTGTTCAGCCCTTCCTATGTTTAGGCAGTGGGCACAACATGAAAAGGCAGAAACAAGACAGTAATGCTGGAAAAGATAGGAGGCAGTAGGAAGAGAGGAAGACCAAACACAAGATGGATTGACTCACTAAAGGAAGCCACATGCTTAAGTTTACAGGGGCTGAGCAGGGCTATTGAGGACAGAACGTTTTGGAGGTGGCTCATTCATAGGGTCACCGTTAGTCAGAAGTGACTTGAAAACACAGAGCAGCAAGAACACATGTCTTTCGGTTCTTTGATTTATTTTTTTTAAAAAAACCAAAGTATAGAAATTTGTTTATAAATTTCCATTTCTTTTCACTTTTCATGGTATATGCGTTGTAGGATGACCTTGTTTTTATAGGTTTGTGTTGATAACACAACCCATGAGATTTCTGTTTATCAAGCTCTCAGGTGTTCAGTGGGGAACCCATTTACTTGGGTTTGCTTTTTTTACAAGTAGATCCTTTTATTTATGTGAAGCCTTACAAGCAAACACTGAATACAGAATTTTTTTTACAGCTTCAAAGTCACAGTTATGTGTCCTTGAAGTGCTATGTGTGACAGCTTCCTTACCTCTGTTCATACTGAATGCACTCATTTAAAGTTTCAGAATCTTACAGACAAGAAACCTGGTTGATTGAAAACAGAAGGAGGCAGGAGCAGTGGTAGAACCTTGCTTCTCTTGTTCCAGTTCCAGATTCAAAGGGGCTTTACAGCAGAAACATGCAGTGCGGTGTATACATATGATGGCTGGCCCAGAGTATTTGCGGCCTCAAGCAGAAGACAAAATGCTTCCTCTCCCCTATTCCATGTAATGAAGCAGGTTGGCCCGGCAAGCATCTGACGTTTCATTTATGTCCTCTTGATGCAGAGCGTGTCAGCCTACTTCAGAGGTGCAGGAAAGCCTTTATGATACCTGCAGAAGGAGATGGCCAAGGGTCAGAAGGAGAATGTCCATAGAGGTGGCAGTCTACCACCTAACATGATTGTCCTTTTTTTGGTATGATGATAGGGGTAGTGTTAAAATGCATGCACTTTTCTATATTTGCCTCCTCCACACACACACACTTTGAGCTGTTTCTAGGCCCCACAGCTGTTTTCTGAACAGTCAAGCTCATTTTTTCACAGACCTAATATAAAGATGCCTATAGGTGGGTGGCATCCTGAAAGCACTGATAAAAAGATATTGTCAGGGTGTTTTTTAAAAAAAAAATCTTGGGAAGGTCATCTGCGGCTCAACCCACCAGAGCTTCACAGGCGTTCTCACTCCGGGCATCCACCTATATAGGGTAGGATAACAACTACATGAAACCGGGCCTTTTCAGTGGCCGCCCCTACACTTTGGAACAAACTGCCTAGTGAGATTCTCCTTGCACAGTCCCTTCCTGCCTTTAAGAAAGCCCTTAAGACCCTGCTTTTTAAAGAGGCATTCAGTGATTGTAAATGTGTTTCCAAGGGTTCCCCCCCCCCAAGTTCTGGGGTTATAAGATTGTCTTGCCAGCTATTTCTAGTTCTAGTCTTTGATGTTTGATCTTTTAATTTTTTTGATATGATTATTTATCCTTATAAAGCAAAGCAAAGTGTTCTGCATATATAACACCCCATACCACTTAAAGTAGTCTCTGGGCGGTTTACTGTTTAATTATAATTACAGTATGCAGGCTACACATTGCCCCCCCCCCTCAGCAAGCTGGGTACTCATTTTACCAACCCCAGGAGGAAGGAAGGCTGAGTCATCCATGAGCTGGTTACCTGGGATTGAACCCCAGGTCGTGAGCACAGTTTTAGCTGCAGTTACAGGCATTTAACCACCATGCCACAAGGCTCAGTGCTTATATTTTGTATTATGATTGCTGTAACAACAACAACAACAACATTTTAGTTTACAGATGAGAAATACTATCTTCTGGATCCATCCATGAATAAGGCAGGGTGGTTATACACTAAAAGCCGATTTGATCAAATTTCCTACTAAGAGTACATTAACAACCTTTTCTTTTTCTGATGTCCTCTGTTGAAACTGAAGAATATTTAAAAGTACACAGATAAATGTCCACAATGGAAAATATTTAATTACTATTATTCTACTGTGTTTAATTACTGTAACCTTTTATCCAGATATATCATTCTTATATGTAGAGATTCCTCCTCTACTTATTGGTAATACCATAAATTCTTGGCTTTTTTAAAAAAAAAGCCCTTCGCTGCCTAGCATGCAGGGGTTTAGTCACTTTTGAAATGCAGGATTAATTATTAATACGTATCGGAATCATGCTCTTTAGAATCTTCACAATTTGAGGGGGAAATCAATTAATTATTACTATAAATCTCTGTGATTATTCTGCAGTTGTATTGCTGGGAAATTAGCCATTAACTACTAGGAAATCACCTATCTTCTATCAGTCAGAATTTAGCGGCACCCGCAAGCCCCCCTGTCCTTTTTATAAATTAACTATCAGTGTGATGCATAATTGATAACCATCTATAATAATAACGATAATCCCTGTGAAATTGTGATCCTGCTAGGCAGGAGATTTGTTACAGTCTTATCCTCTCCTCCTCCCACACCAATAGCATCATGTTGCATTTGTTAACTATTAATAATAGTTTCTGGAAGACTAAAGCCAAACTTTTGTGGTGCGGTAGAAATGCTGTGTTGGAGAAAAAGGCAGAAGAGGCATAGCTGTGAAGAAGTGGCATTATTGCAACATTCAAAACACAGTGATGCCAATTGTTAGAGCAAGCCCCCTGGAGCAGTGGCATTTACAAATGTATTGACTTGTCATTCAGCAGTTGATTCGTTGGGGCTAATTGGATGAGGCTAATAATTGGAGTTAGCCCTCTGCCTTTGATGACATTTGTAGGGACTTCTAGAGTTGTTATGTGTCATTAAGTCACTTCTGACCTATGGTGACCAGAAGAGTGTCTTGAGTCCAAGCAGAGATTTAAATCCACATCTCCTGTGTCGTTGTGTGACACTATCACAAAAAAAGACAATAAGTATTATTTCAAGGAAGCAAACAGCCAATGGGCACCATCCAGCATTAGTCACCTCAGCACAATCCTCTTTAAAACATACATTCAGTCAGTGGCTCCTAGATGATTATGATGGTGCAAGAGCTTGCCCCAGTTACTTGTATTGCAAGACACTGCTTGTTGATCATGACAAAATTTAGAAGAGATGTTTGCTTGTCTTGCAAAACATTCTTAAATCAAGTTACTCAACCAAGCTATTACTGTCTCTGCATTGGCTAGGAAGTATAGAATTCGGCTTCTGTGGGTAGAATTCTAACTGAGATTAGAGTGAACCTCCAGGAAGTGTGTTCAAGAGCAGCATCCATTCTCATTCCTTCAAAGCTACACTTTCCATTCTGAACCTAGCTGAAATAATACCATTGAGGTTTGAGACACACATTGTCTAACATTTCACATGTCCGTCTAGCTGAGGGCATCACTTTATGCTTTTCATAAATGATAGTAGAGATGAACCACTGTCATGATCGCTGGGACATACTAGAAGTTGAATGTGCAACAAAAGGTCCTAGTTTATCCTCATTCCTAAAGTTCTGGTTAAGAATTTCATCCACCTAACTCCTCCTTCCAAAATAATGTAAGGCATAAGGACTTTTCCACCGAACCTTTTAGTTTTCACCTTTTCCAACTGATATTTGATAAGCTATGGCTCCCAGAGGCTACTGAGAATGTTTAATCCTTATTAGTTTTTGTTTGTGTGTTGAATGTTTACCATCATAAGTTTTTTAAAATGTTTTTCATACTTTGAGGCACATCTGACCATGTTGATAGCTTCTCTTTTGTTTCTCAATGACCACATTTTGGCTCCAGCTTAGCAATTGCCCATTTCTAGAGTTAGGAGCCAATGTTGGGGGGGGGGTTAAATGGGGAGGTGTATTATCTTTCACATTTTTTAGACTAAGAATCCTGGAGCTATCATGTTTTTCTTCTCTAAGTAATTATGTTGATAGTGACCACAGAGCACAGAGAGAACTTCTAGTTCCCTGAGCTCCTTGCCCTCTGAAGTTGCCGGCCACAGAGTCTGGCAAAACGTCAGGAAGAAAAACTTCCAGAACACGGCCAAACAGCCCGGAAAACTCACAACAGCTATCAGATTCTGGCCATAAAAGCCTTTGAGAGTACATTAATTATGTTGAGTTAGATGGTTTTGCTGAGGAATACACTTCAGTTTTAATTTATCTGTGAATATTCATGATTGTAGGGAGACTTTAAGAGAGAGAGTTATTAACAGTTTAAAGATTAAAAGTGAAGCAGAAAGTTATTTTATGTTAGTAAAACTGCTGGATAGCCCAGTGGTTTAGGCATCTGGCTGCAGAGCCAGAAGTTGGGAGTTTAATTCCCCACTGTGCCTGCTTCACAAGGGGCTCAACTCCATGATCTAGATTCTAGAGAGTCCCTCTTAGTTCTGCAGTTCTAGGATTATTATCTTTATTATAAACAAGGTGAAGAATTTATGTCCCAAAGTATGGAGCCTTGATGAAACAGAACTCTATGCATAAATTTATCGTGCCTACCTATTTACCCTTCTCTTTTCCCAAAGGTAGAGGTTTAAGTCGTTCTCCCCTGGATCTGTCTTTAGATTTCACATGCTTTCAGGTAAAGCCCTTACTTGCAAATTGTTCTAGACATGAATCATTAGTTTAATACCCAAATAATGTGTTTACTTGGGTACTCAATTAAGTGAGCAATGTTAAGAATGTCAGGGATGTAATAACCTAGGCCACATTACCCCTGTGCCACCTTGTCACTCAGAAAGTGTATGTTCTCACTGAATCTCCGGTAGGATTATCTTACTTTGTGAAATGTTAATGTGTTTGGTATACTGTTTCTTGAAATGTGATGTTTGTGCAAGGTTTTCTTTTTCTTTTTCACTTTTTCCATGTGATGGGGGTCTGATATTTACAACTCGCAGAATGCGCTGGGAGCAAACATGGGATGTGGGGATAAGGTGTTGCATGCAGCAATAATTTTTTCAGTACTACCAACAAAGGTTAGCAGACACGACCAGTGTAGTTTTGGTTTTGTTTGTTTTTGTAGCTGCTATATGCTGTCAAGTCACTTCTGCCTTAGGGCAGCTGTAATAGGACTTTTGAGGTACCTGAGAAGTTCAAGGAGTGATTTACCATTGCCATACATCAATGAGTTTCCATGTTCCAACAAGCATTTGAATTCACGTCACCTGAGGCCAAGTCTGTATACTCATATACAGGGAGTAAGCACTGAAGAGACTGCCTTCTTTATGGACTTATGAAACAAACAAGATTGCATATAGTTCTAAAAATACAGGACAAAAAAGTGGACGATTCTCGTGAGCCCCATCAACTGGACAAGTCTGTGTGAAAAGAGGAAGGGATTAGACTCTTAAGTTGTTTTTTCTTCAGCACTAGATTTATAGAGAGTGCCATAAATAATATAGTGGGGAAATAAACTTGCAAATTTGGATGATCAGAACTGATGTACGAGTATTCTGATTTGTCAGATGTAGTCAGAAACAGCCACTATGATTCTGTTTGTCTTTCTGAGCAGCTAGGGCTTATACTGGATGTTAATAAAAAGTGAACAACCCAAAAAGTGCATGTGTTACCTAGATTTTGATTGGCAAGTCACATTTCCCTTATAGGGAAAAAATTCACTGTCCCAGAATTGATCAAATCCTGGGATGACCTTGACTTCCACATACAAGGGCATGTTCAGCTGTATTATGAAAATACAATTATGCATAACAAAATCCAGTTTATAGTGCATAAGAAAACCAGCATGTAGGCAAGGATCAATTTGTCATTCCTAAATTAATTTATTTGGTAAAGGTTTGGACAGTGCACAACTGGCCATGTGCTGCATGGAGAATAAAATAAGTCTGGCTCTGTACAAGGCATGTTAAAATTTTCCCAACAAGTTTGTCCTTAACTCCTTAATAAAAAGGAGTCTGACATACTGTCTCTGAGGATCTGTTTGGATGCAGCAACTCAAAATTTATAGTCTCAATAGTGTCCTGCGCAAGCCAAGGCCTAAAGTAAAAGTCAGGTACAAGTTGCGGTGCTTCATATTTGAAAGAGTCAAAAGGCATTGCACAGGTCCTGTGCTGAAGGTAATTGCTAGTTCTCTTTACTTAGCACCATTGGACATCTTTTTAAGAGTGCTGTCCCATATTGGTAGCATGAATTTCCACAGGCATTTAGAGGCTCAGTAGTTATGTGTGTTTGTGCGTCTATGTGCGTTTTCCATTCTTGCAGCTTTTTGTTTTAAACGTTCCCTGTTGTTACTCTTACGCCAGGGGTGGGCAGCTGTGGCACTCAAAATGTTTCTGGGTTGTGATTTGTCTCAGTTCTAGCCAGAGTAGCTTACAGTGAGGGATTATAGGAGTTGACATCAAAAATGTGGGAGGATCATGTCTTACATATATATCAGCAACTATGACCTGCCACATGTTGGCTACAGAAGGGCTTTTGTTTGGCATAGTGTTAGTAACTAGGGAAAGGTGAAAATTGTATGCAACCATATACAGTTTGCATATGCTACAAATTCAGAATATAGATCTAAATACAGCTTGCTACCAGAATCTGTTACGTTTGTGGGAACATCACTGCATGAAACACAATTGTATATATTTGAAAAAAGCACATAAGCACACTACAGACAATAAAGGCAAAATGCACTTCTTTTTTAGAAACAGACCCACAATGCATACAGTACATGTTTTGTGCAAAGGACTAAAGACTCACAGTTGCCCATTACATAGTTCTCTTGGAATGAGTTTCAGGGTGAAAGTAGAAGACTTCTACTAATTTGCCCATTATTTTTTCAAGTCCATCCTCTTGTTAAAGTGCAGCATAGTTATAGCAGAAGTAGGGCAGTACTATTGGCAGAAAGACTCTGCTGCCCTAGCAGTTTTATGGGGCATTCTAATGAGAACTGCATGTATGGAGTTGACATAAAGATTTGTCCGAATGAATTTCATTCATTGCAAGTTGTTGATCAGTTGATACTTTACTATCATAGAGATCAAAGGCTCTGAAGTGGTTTTACTTGAGTAATATAGATGGCATGTGTGCAGGTTTTCAATACAGATTGTTTTACCCAGGACCAACAACATACAACTCTCTTCTTGTTTCAGAATTCAAAGTGACGTTATGCACTCGGACTACTTTGAATTTTCATAAATTCTCGCGGGATTGGTTTATCCTTTGAGTCCAAAAGTTGTAAAACACAGTAGAGCAATGGCACTTGTGGACAAACATAAAGTCAAACGCCAGCGATTGGACAGAATTTGTGAAGGTAAGACTTGATGGGAATAAAGTCTAATGAAATGCAACCAAAACCTTTAGAAGATCTGTCAATATTTCCTTTGTATTTCAATTTATAAAAAGCAATTTCATCACTAATAACCATGCTGAAATTTTAAAAATGAAACCAAGAGGTATTATTCTTATATTTTAAGTTCAATGCAGTTACCATATTTTTAAACCCAAAATATTACCGTTAGAAAAAATTAGGGAAAAACTTGCATTTCTGTAAGGTGTTTTTCTGAAAGTTGTACAAGCTCAATATCTGATTTGAAAAATAGTGTTTTAATATTTGCAGAATTCTGAAATCAATATCATTAGATTTTGGAGATTGGAGGGAACCATCCCAAACATCTCTGTATTCCTTGGTTTTATTCACACTTATATTTGTGGATCACATTTTGAACAAATATTAGGCATAATTCAAATTTTGGGGCTTTTTTTCATTCATTGGAGATTTCATTATGTTTGTTTTTACAGTTAAGTTCCATGATGAAATTAAATCTGTTTTAGATATTAAAAATAAGTCATGGGAAAAATAATCTTGGTCATAAACATAATGAACAGTTGTTTAAGTAAAAAAAAGGAGAGACATTAAAATGACATATGCAAGAACAAAATTGATAGCCAACTAGATGATGCATAAGCCTTAAGCTTTTGGGATTTTAAATCTAGAAACTCCCATAAATATGGAACTGTACAAAGAAATTACAATGAAATACAAGCTCTCCCATCTACTTCAGATGAGCTCATGTTTTATGTGTATTTTCCTGCATTGAGGAAATGCTCACTGCTTTGACATCAAGACACAGGATAATGTACAGGCTATAAGCGGGTGTTATTTCAGTTATCTGTGGAACCCTGTGTTTTGTATAATGTATAGCCCTTCTCAAGAGCAACAAGACTTGTGTTTGAGAAGCCACAAATTGCAGCTTTGATCAGTAGCTGCACTTGAATCAGGTAATTATTACCTGAATAACTTACCATGTGGGAGAAGAAGCAGTCTATTGTCACATTTTTACTAGCACTTTGATTTTGTCATGAAGTCACTTCCCACATGTGGTGACCTTGGTAGTGTTTTTGAGCTGTGAGACGTGTTCAAGGAGGTATTGACCATTTCTGTGCCCCAGTGAGTTTCCGTGACAAGTAGGAATTTGAACATAGATTTCCTGAGTCCTAGACCAACACTCGGTCCACTATGTGGCTCTGACTTTTCGCTTGTAGTTTTTATGGCTGTTGTGTGTTACAGCTCCACAGTCATGACAGCTAAATGGTTTTGTTATTTTATTTATTTTTATTTATTTATTTTTACAACTTATATGCCACCCACTATCCCAGCTTATTTGTTTCAAATAAGCTGGGATACTTCTCACACTGATTTGAATGCACGCACATATTTGTTGCCCAGATCCACCTGCAAGCCATCCTAGTGCTGGTTGCTATAAAAAGAGGCTTGGAAAGATGTTATCTATCTATCTATCTATCT
>JAHTLZ010003518.1:840467-873025 GCA_023846285.1 Phrynocephalus versicolor | reverse complement strand
ATCTATCTATCTATCTATCTATCTATCTATCTATCTATCTATCTATCAGTTTGAATAATTGGACTTAAGTGGTTCTGTTAATGGCATGTGACCATATATCTTGAATTTATATTGACAGACATTTCAAGGTTAGTGTTACTTTCTATTTAAAAGGCATGGGAATGATCCTAAAGCAAATATAGCTTTCATTTTGGACCACTCATGGCTCAGTCCAGTTTCAGCTATGTTTTGGCAGCTGCTTGACTTGCAGGAAATCAAGACCCACCCCGGCCCTGCTCCATGCCCAGTTTGGACGTCTTTGGTTCAGCATTAGGGCTACTCTTTTTAGAAATGAGCTACACCAATGGGGATTGGACCATGTGTGCCCAGAGAGGCCTCGTTAAAGGAGATGTCATCCAGTGAGGCATCGCTTTCCAACCAAACATGGTACTGCTTGCCTTTCTGAACGTGTCCATAGTTGTTGTCTAGGAACTTCAACCATATACTCTGGAGTCATCACTGCTTTTCAAAGTCAAGGCTGGAAAAAATGCAACTTGCCTTTTCATTTAAAAAAAAGTTTTAAAAAAAGTGTTCTGCTTATATACCTCCCCATACCACTTCAAGTAGTCTCTGGGCAGTTTACAGCTTAATTACAGTATGCAGGCTACACATTGCCCCCCCAGCAAGTTGGGTACTCATTTTACCGACCTCAGAAGGATGGAAGGCTGAGTCAACCATGAGCCTGCTACCTGGGATTGAACTCCAGGTTGTGAGCACAGTTTTACCTGCAATACAGGCATTTAACCACTGCACCATGAGGCGCAGTAAGGTTTTGTGTCCCAGGCTGTGTGGATGTCATTCACAAAGGCAAAGCAGCACTGTATTGTAGCCCTATTTAGTGGTACTTTAAAGAATGTGAGGGGGCGTACTAGCCATGGCTCTTTTGTTTGATAGTGAATCCTGCACATGTGACTCTATGAAGAGGGGCACATCCGTTCAGCAGCCAAAAAACAGAGTAGACTGTCTGCTGTACCTTGGTAGCCTTTGTCTGTGACTGGTGAGCTAAATTCCTGATCAGTAATCTGTCCCAGAGGTACAGGTGCAGCAGTCTCCCCTTTGTCAGGCAGGTGTGTTCCTGTGGTTAAGGAAACAGAGAAAAGTACGGTTAGCATGCTCCCTTTGACGTGTGTGGGCTGTATGCATTTTAAAGCACAACTGGATAGGGCTAATCTGCCGTGGTTCATTACTGTTATTACACATAAGGTAAGGTGATGTTTGATATGGCAAACAGGCACAGTAAGAAATTAAGCCAAAGATTTTGTGTCATTGTCCTTTGTTCCACACCGCTTTCGCAGGGTGAGGAGACAGTGATCCATGGTTTGTGGCCATGGTTTTGAAAACAATTAAACTTGGGAAAGTAATAACAGCATTTTCAAAAATACATCAGCCTGAAGACAAATATGCATTAAACCCACTTGGTAATGTTTAGTTTTCCTTTGTGGGTGTGTCTCAGTAGGTTTGAAGACGTTATGTAGCATGGTTATACTGCAACTATGGGGGATGTGGTTTGTTACTATCAGGCAAACACTTTGCAGACAACTGTCTCTCTTCAGTTCTCATTCACTTTATTGGTCTTGTGTGGGATAATTGTTTGGTGTGAAGCAAAGACACTGTGACTAGCACTAATTTATCTCTATAGCTGGTGTAGATAGTGTCACTTACTTTTATTTACTTACAAGACAAAACTAGTGCCAGGACTGACAGTGTCAGACTTTCTAATGAGTCCACGGATACTGATCTCTGATGAGAATTGGCTGGCTATCTTATAAAACTTTTACAGGCAGTGAAAAGACAGAACAGAGTGTCATTTGATCAGCCGTAGCTTAAATCATCTCTAGTGAGTGATTGGTTGCATCAAGGGTCATCTAGAAAGACAGCTTTGGAATTTACAATTTCTAGAGAAGATGAATATAGGCAAGAGAGGTAGGAGTTTGAAATTGTTCAAGACTCCCGGAAGAAATCCCATTATGTTTTGAAAACATTCTTCCTTAAAGAAATAAGCAAAGATCCTTGTAATTTCCAAGGAGTCGAGCGACTCAAACATTTGAAGATGAGAGCCTGTTGTGTTAGAAAGCAACTGCAAATGCTAGTGCAATTTGTTCGCCTTGAAAATATCCCACTAACAGCTACTGTATTCTCAGAAGACAGTTAGAGAAGCATCAGTATGTATATCTCACCATATCCCAAAAGTTCTTTGGGGGCGGGGGCGGGGGGGGAGTCACTGGGGGAATCATTCGGGGGTGGGGACTCTTCCTCCTCTCCCTTCACATACTTATGTCCAACACCTCCCATGTTTGCCATGAATTATTTAATGATCCGTTGAGAGTGGGATGATGCCAGTGATTGCTTTCCACATGTAAGCATCCTGCAGAACACATTATTGATACCTCTATCCTTTGGGAAGCAGCATTCACTGTCAGGCCAGAGTGAATTTCAGACTCAAAGAAGAGAGAGGACATGGTTAGAGAGGGATGGAAGAAGTCTCCCTTTCATTGTTATAATACAGAAAAATGTAAAAGCCATTCCACCTGTCAGTTTAATTAACCCAATCAAAACTGGGTTAATCTTCTCCAGAGCAGAGTGAAGTGTGCTTTCTTTGTAATTCCGTGGGGTGGGGGTGGGGAGCCTGCTGACAACTGCCAGAATTGTGTAGTGGGACAGAAAGAAAGCTGAGCTCTACCCATCAGAATGTCATAAACACACAGGTGTAGTGCTCTATCTCATCTCTGAAACAGACTTTGAACCTGACTTAAAAGGGTTCTATCAGGCGGCTTTAGATTTTTCAAAAGCCAGCCTTCCAGTTTGATGTTTGCTATCAGATGTGGTTGCTAAGTGTACAATAAACTTAGGAGGATCAGAGGACAAATCTACTAACCGAGCATCAGATACAATTGAAGTTTAGATTATTTTCCTGTGAACAGTGGATTTTACAAGTCTTTCTCTTCCATCTCATCTGATTTTTTTTTTCTGGCCAAACTATTTTTCCTAATCTGTAAAGGTGCAGTTTACATACAACGAAAAATCCATTTGTTGTTTGCCAAGTACATTTGCAATTTTAATTATACTGAAGGGATTTGCTGTCACACACTGTATAACATGGTTTTGCAACAGTTATTAAAACATTTATGGGAATAACAGATTATGAGTAAATTGAGAGATACCTTAAAATAATGCTGAAATATAATTTCCCCTGGCTAAAGTTCATGGGGTTGCTGTTCATTTTCAGCTTATCTAATGGTGGGTGGGGTTTTTTTTGTATGATGATAGTTAATTCAAAATTATGAAATATATGACTTTTAAAAATAATTCTGGTTGTTTTAAACTGTTATGTAAAATTGTGACACCTAGGGAAATAACAAAACTGTTGTTCTCTTATTTAGTTGTAACCAGAATTAACTACAAAGAGATACTTATTATTCTTTCTAATTGTAATATTGTACAGTGCATGTAATAGTCCATTTTGATGTCTTGCATGGAATATATGATTTCAGACATGTACCGTTAATTGTTTGCTCTAAAGTTAAGGTGATAGTTTGCATTGGTATAAGATCCATCCACTTGTGATCCAGGGACTAAGACAATACCCATATCCTGTAAATAGAAGAAATACCAGGATCTTGGTTCAGTGCATTAATGCTAATGTGAAAGTATGGCAGACAATATTTAGAGAAATGTGGTGTGGAATTGTTAGAGAGAGAGTGTGTGTGTGCACATGTGTGTGAGTGTGTGAACTAAAATGACTGTATGAAGAAGGATCTTGCTGTGTCCAGGCACGGATAGCGCACACTCCTTGAAGTATTCCATCTTTAAGGAGGAAGGGTCTTCATTCACTTTCATCCATCCTAGAGTGGCATGATCAAAAGATGAATTAAAGTACTGTCGCCATGTTCCAGCAAGAGAAGAGTGGGAAAGGGTTTGTGGCACTTCTCCACTGCCTCTGTTTACATCCGTGGAACTGTTGGGACTGCAAGCCCTTGCGTGGTCCGTCCTTTCTGGTGTCTCACCTCTGGCTCCAGAATGGAAAATATTCTGGCTGGGTAGGAAAGCAAAACTGTTGAAGCAGAGTCAGCAGCTCTGCAGTACTACCTAGTGTGTAGAAGGGAATTCACTCCAGAAATGTTTGTGCCTCAGAAGAGTAATTAAAGTCAAGGACGAAGGAATCCTTAAAGGAAGGGAACCAGATCTTACAGATAAACAGAGTTCAAGTGAGAGCTGCTGTTCTGCAATTCTTGGCCCTTCTCAGAGGTCTTTGCTTTACTTCCAAAGGAGATGCTGTGTAATTTTCATTCAGTTAGGCAGATGTGCCGTTCTTACCCTGCTGAGGAATGCAGTTCTTTTCCCCAGCCTGTGCACATGTTGCTCCCTTATCTTGTATCTCCCAAAGCTGGGGCACAGAAAATCTTTACAACAAGATTTAGCATGTGATTAGACATGAAGCAAGCTGTGCAGATCAGCTTCTTGTACATTGTTTTTAGCAAAGTGTAAAAGAAGTCAACGAAGGCACAACAGCTCCCTCAGCATTCCCAACTTAACAGGCTTTTATAACATAGGAAGCAATAACGAAGTAATGCCATTTTGCTCGATTTTCTTGTCTGTTAACATCCAGTTCCAAAATATAAGTTCGCCCTGGTTTTGGTTTTTCACTTAATTTTTTTTATTCATTTGTTTTTCCCAACTTGGTACATGCAAAATAATCCTAACAGAGCTTTAATTGTTTTTTTTATCTCTGAGGACACCTGCTCTGTTATGATTGCAGTCCTAGACATGCTGAAATGGCCTGGAATGTCTAACTTTTTAAAATGGAAAACTCACTATTTCCCACAAAATAATTCTGTGCAGCAGCATGGGCCAAATGGTTCACAGCATTGAAGCTCAGGTGAGGAGCATGTAACCTGCAAAAGCTTGTAGTAGCTTATTTGCATGTTGTTGCATAAATAATATCATAGTGACAGCAACAGCTTTGGGTGGTCATGTTGTGCTCAGTGTAAGATGCTCACACTTGGGCTGTAGCTAACCCTAAAATGGAAATGTTTGAACCAACTTGTCAAATAATGTATATGACATTTAGGTTTAGAAGTAATTAAGTTTCAAAGCACAGGACCGATTAAGACTTCCCCTTATAATCATATTCTTGCTTCCAACCCTCTTTATGTTCAAGAATACATAAGCGTGACCAGTAAAACTACTGCCTAACCTATTTAACAAAAATGAAATTTGGTGCTCTGCATCAAACTACCTGTGCTGAGCCTATTCAGACCAGGGTGATGCGAAATCAAGGTGAACTATAAAATGGAAGACTCACCACTAACTTTCCTCAGACTGACAAAGCTGCTTGGATGAACAGTGAAATGTTTTGATCTCTCAAGAAAAGAAGTCCAGTTGCCATGACTCAACTTCCAGAGGACATCACACCTGGATGACAGAATCTTCACAGACATATCTGTGCATTACTTTATGCAGCCACACCTCATTTAACAAATCTACCTGTTTTATGTCTGTTCAGACTTAACAAACACCAACAGCAGCCAAGTAGTAGCATGTCAAAGCTGCGGCGGCGGAGGCTGCTGCCACCTAATTGCTGCTTCAGGACAAACAGCTGTTCCAGCCTATATGGCTTGGGTCAGAGAATCCAGCCTGCTTGTGCTTCTCTGCACCTACCTTATCAGCAGCTCAGAGGAGGAAGCAGGGCTGCAGCATCCCCCTCCCCTGTCTTATTCCTTCCCAGGCAGCAGGCTCAAGGTTCACTCAGCCTTCCATCCATCCGAGGTCAGTAAAATGAGTACCCAGCTTGCTCGGGGGGCAATGTGTAGCCTGCATACTGTAATGAAACTGTAAACCGCCCAGAGACTACTTGAAGTGGTATGGGACGGTATATAAGCAGAACACTTTGCTTTCTACTAAGTGGGTGTTGCTGTGGGAGGAGAATAACCCATGCAGTGTGGGAGTATCAGCTATCTCCACCTCTGTTTTCCCCTCCTTTTTGTTCTGCTTCTGCCGTGGCCTCCCCGGCCTGGCCTGCACCACAAAACATCCATCTTAAGCTCATGATTTAACAACTACTGGTAATCCATTGAAAGACCTAACTGTAGGAACAGAACACTGTCATTAAATGAGTAGCATGTAGCATACTTCGTGTGTGTGTGTATGTGTGTGTGTGTGTGTGTGTGTGTGTCTGTCTGGTTGTTTGGTTGTTTGTTTCACAGGCTAATGGTATTTTTTCTGGATAGCCACACCAGCACATTCTATGTACAGTGAACCCTTGTATAACATAAAATTTGTACAACATTAAAAATTCTGGAGATGGGAAATTTGCTTAACATAATCCCCTATGGGGAAAATCCGTACAACATAAAAATGGGATTACTCCATTTTCAATGCATTCCTAGTGGAATTTGTATAAAGGAAAATTTGTTTAACATAATTTCATTTGGAACGAATTAATTCCTTTATACAAGGTACCACTGTATTTCAGAATAGATTTGTATTGTGTATTTGTTAGTTCTCTCTCTATAGCAGATAGTTTTTTGTCAACATATATTTTGTGTTGTTTCTATGTCCCCTTTGAATAGTATCCAAAGTCCAGGCCATACTATGAATTCAGGGTGCAGAATTATTCCTTGATCATTCACCCATCTCTCCAGTAATTTTGTGAGGCTTTGCAGAGCACCAGACATTATAAATAGCTCATTAATCTGCTAAAATGCTTATTTAGGTTTTTTTTTTAACAAAAAGAACCCGAATATACAGGAAGGAAAGCACTCACTATTATCCAAATGGAAAATGTAGCCGCATAATCCAGCATGGTATGAGTAACTGAGAAGGTATTGAAGATATTAGAAAAGTAAAGCTGAGATTGCTTAGGAAAATCAGCATTTAAAAATATAAAAGCAGAAAGTTGAGATTTGTTAGGGTTTCTTTCACACACTTACACTTATTTGTTGACTAGATAGCATCCCGTCAGACAAGAAATACTTTTTGATGAAGCCATTCCTCAGATGAAAAAGTCACAAAGTGGCCAATATAGTCCTGCTAGAATAATTTGAGACAGACAAAAAAAATCACCCCATAATGCGAATCTTCAATCCAATCCTTGAACAAAATTAAAAGAAAAGCCAGTGAGGGACACCCACTGATATGAAAATATCAAGTTGATTCAAGGCGCTCCTGCCATTTTTGTTTCCTCAGCTGAGCTGGTAGGGTGAGAATTCTTTCTCCAAACCTGAAATGTCCCACTTGTTTTAATATCTCAAATGGAGGTATGCAGTGTCAATGTACACTGACTTTCTTATAGCCAAGCTTGTACTATCTGTGGATTTCAGTTTAATATGATAGAAAAGACTCAGTAATAAGCACTGTTCTGGAGAATTCCTCTTTGTCCTCCAAATTAACAGCACTCATTCAGCAAAGCTGAAAACATAGGTATTAGAGTAAATGGGACTTTTCACCCAGCTGTACAGTAGTGGTATTTTTGGCTTAGTATGATTTGACTCTGAGGAGATAGAGCGCAACAGCATTTGAAAGTTAATACATTAACAAAAAATCAGTATTCTCCTACCTGTACATACGCCTTTGAAGAGGAAACACATTACTGGGTAAGAGAGTGAACTAAGTTACACAATTGAATTAATAACTGTTAGTACAGTATATTGCAGTGGTTCCCAAACCTTTTAGACTTGCAGCTCCCTTGACTTAGTGGACACTGGTTCCAGCTCCTTGGTACAGTAGTACTGCTGTACCAAAGAGATCAATACCCTGGAAAAAATGAAGTTAAAAAAACACCAATAACCTGGATACACTTACCCAAGATGTTGTAACAGGACTGGTCACTATACAGAACCAGAGACTATGGTACAGTATATACAGATGGCTTAATGGGAATGCCCTGATAGCCTGACTTCTCTGAGGGAAACAGCTTCTGGGTATTATAGATATATTGTCTTAAATCAGA
The DNA here is from genome assembly GCA_023846285.1 of Phrynocephalus versicolor. NCBI lineage: Eukaryota > Metazoa > Chordata > Lepidosauria > Squamata > Agamidae > Phrynocephalus > Phrynocephalus versicolor. The sequence goes on along the minus strand of JAHTLZ010003518.1, from coordinate 865,038 downwards.
GGTGGGTAATTTCTGAGGTCCAGTTGCCATTATTCTCCTCCGTTAGAACTTGATCTAAGTTTCTGCTCTTCTCCATGGCGCTGAAAAATATCTTTTGGACCCTTGCCTCCCTAAAGACTTGTTTTAGGTCAAACAGATTCTTCTCCTTTTTTTATTTAAACTTTCCATCCTAAATAAAAGTTCTAGAGCCTTATTTCCCCCCTCTCCATCTGGTTATAAATGCTGTAACAGTTTGTTTGACCCTGCCTTAACAGAGGAGTACATAAACCAGGATTCAGTGAACCATATGACTAGTTCGGTTTCTCCAAGGCTCTCTAGATTATCACCACTCTTTTTTTCAAAGAACATCACCATGCAGAACTGATTTTTAAATGGGGAAGGGACCAGCGTGGGTTACAATGGGGAGGAAGGGAGAAATCTCCTCAGCATGCCCAAACTGCTTGCATGAGCCTTAAGGAATTGTTTGGATCCAAGTCATAGTAAAATGAAGTGAAACAAATAATAGAGTCAGTGAAATGTGGGGGAGAAGAACAAAATAATGAAGGCCATTTCTTTTTTAAACCCCATTGATTGTCTCTCTGTTGTAGCAGTACTCCTTATGTTTGTTAATTTATTTATGGCCCCACTTGTTTTGTTTGCCACCATCCTGCATCTGCCAGTTTTTTATCCTCGTATTTTATTTATTATTTTGGGTTATATTTAATTGTTTTTTTAATTCTCATGTTTTTCACCGCCCAGAGTTCCCAATGGGAAAGTTGGGCAGTTTATAAATGTAAATAGTAAATAAATAATATCTAAAATGCTTTTCTAAAGGTTTTCTAATATTTTCCTCAGAATTTGGTGTTAAAATTTATCCCTAGTCAACATTCATGTAGTACCTGGTGAAATGTATTAAACCATACTCCACGCAACCTAAACAGAATCAGCACTGCATCTGAATTGGGCCTGGAGCAGGACCCATAGACCTGATTTAACACATTGCTTTCAATTATTTGCCTGTCAAGTATTTTCTAATACAAAAGAAATTTGGTAGAGAATCAGTTTTGGGAATACGGTGCCTGTGTGCAAATTCTTACAGGATTGTATTTTCTGCCGTTTAAAAAAAATGGGGATTACAGATACTATCTGTATTTGGGTCAGAAATATAGCCCAGAGGTATTTGTATGATGGATGCATTAGACTGCATTAGTGACTTAGCTATCATAATAGCACAATGCACCATCATGTGACGGCTGGGGCTTCAATCACTTTATTGTGGATTAGTCCTAAAAACGCACAAGCTGACCTAACAACCAGAACAAAAGGTGACTATTTACTGTGCTGTTTTTCTTCCTCAAGGTGTCAAACTAACATTTGTGTGGGTGTTTGTATTTATTGCAGGGAAGAGAAACATATAAATCCTGCAATATTTTTGTGGCTTTGTTCTGTTTTAATAGACAGAACATATTTTGTATGCCTTGGGTTTTGTTTTGTTTTTAAAAAATCGTATTTTGTTAGTTTTCCAGCAACAATAATTCATTGTAGTCTGGCTACTGCTATTTGATTCTCTGTTGATTTTGTTAATGTTTATAAAGTATTTGTTGAAATCTACAGTTTTAACCAAATATAAAAATAGCTAGTGTGATTAAGAAGAATAGGTGCCTCGCTCTTAATCCTTTCACCTCATTCTGCTTTGAGGATATAAAGCCTATTACCACAGAAATTGTACAGAAGATAAGAGTTGTGTTTACTTTACACATGTGTCCTTGTGAATATGTGTATGTGCATTATGAATGTATGTAAATAGTATACAAAGAGACAGTAAGTGAAATCTATTCTCCTTTTTAGGCTTTGTAAAACCAAAGCTTTGGAGCCTTTGATCCTCCCTTTTTTGTGACCTCTTCTCAGGTTTTAAAATTATAAATTCGAGATTACACTTCTGCAATTTTCTTTCCTGGGATGATGAAAGGATTTGAGAATTGTAGTAATAATGCAAAGAAACCTTTTGGAAAATAAATCAGTGGAGATAGTTCAAAAGTGGCCTTTTCCTCCCCTTTCTCTCCCTCCCCTGATCCCCCAGTAATGCTTTTTTTATGAAATGTGTAGTGCTCATAAAGAGTTGTGCATGATACCTATCTTGCTTCTAAGCGTGGCCTTACATACTTGCATGTCTTGCTTCTTGGGGCTGGGATGCTGCCTCCTTAATGTGTCCTCCGTTCTGTGTGGTGGATTAGCATTTCATCAGGATGGATTAAGATTGAATTGACATTGACGCTCCCTTACCCTCCCCCATCTCCTCCCCCTGGTGTTAGTGGTTTCTAGAAAGGAAGGAGGAAGGTATTATTGTGAAGAAAACCTGTAACATGGGTAGGAAAGATACATGTATGTGTATGCTCACGCCTGTGCACTCGCACACATATAAAAATAGCATGTGGTAGCAGTAATCTGAAGAGGAATTAATATTGAAGTGTTTGCATGGGCGGGTACAGTAGGTTGCATCAGGCTAAAATGGTGTCACATGGAACAAAAGCTTTAGGGGTTTTATTTAGCCTATAATCCTCACACACTGTTTGACTGGTTGTCCATGTGAGCGAGCCATCCCGAGCAGGAAGGGATAAACCATCTGGATTAAGTAGAGCAGCCTTTCCTCCCCTGTGTCTGAAGCATACAGAAAAGATCTTTCCATTCTACAGTTTTCAGAGCGAGGCTGAGTTACAGTTCAGTCTTTCTGTGTTTTCCTGGCTAAAGTTTCAAAGAATTAATAATTCAGGCCGCACTTGGAAACAGCAAACCACCTGTTGGGCTGCAGCCACAGAAGGATTGAAATATAGAGCGTTTTTTGTTTGTTTGTTTTTTTTATGCACGTAACCGAAGATTTGTCAAAAAGAGCTTGCCTGTCCTTACTTAAACTGAATATCCTAGCGTTCCGATGCCAATTCCAAGCAAACACATTGGCCGCTCTCAGAGCTGGGATGCTGCAGGATGGTATGAAGGCAACTGGGAAAATGAAAACGCATTTGAATACCAGATACCTCCTGGGAGAAGGAATTCTTTAACCTATGGTGGCGAGGGAGCGTGGTATGAGCAACCAAACCATAGACCACACGATATCATGTTGTCGGGAGCTGCTGAAATGAAGCAAGAGACGTATTCGTTCCAGGAGCCAGTTTTTAACCAAGGTCCTTTACGGAAAAGTTCTGTTCCTGACTTCACATACTACGATAGGCAGCCTGCAATGTCTGCACGGAGTTCCTTGCCTCCTCAGGATTACTACAGTGACCCATCCTTAGCTGCCAGATCACCTAAAGATCCGCGCTACTATAGGGACCACATGATTAATAGATCATTACCAAATTATGGCATGCCGCAGCCTAGTGCCAGGTTGGCTTGGGATCAGATGCAAGTACGATCGCCAGCCCCACATGAAGCAAACCGCCTGTACAGAGATCCTGTGTCCAAAATGGTCCCTGAGGCACAGAGGATGCGAAGCAGGGATCCGTCTTCTGCGAGATATGGTGGTGAACCTCCCACGCCAAGATATGGAGCAGAACCACCAACATTTCCCAGCCGTCAGCTTTATAATGACACGATGGATAGATCTATGGATTCTTCAGCTGGTAGGCAAGCTACTCCAACATGTTTAGTGGTTGATCCAAATTCATCCGGAGCTGCTGATGGAAGTGTAGTTTTGCCTGCTACCCCTGTAAACCGTGGCTATGGGCCAGTTAGAGAAAATGTCAACACAAAAGGACCTTACGATGGCTATGAAACAGCCACAACTCCTTCTCACGGACAGATGCCAGCACCCTTTCCGGGACAAGATATTAAAAGGAATGTGGATCCAGAGTTCTTAGCACTTATGCGTTCTGAGGGAGTATCTGAAAGTACACTCAGTTCTTTGCTACAGCAAGGGTTTGATTCTCTGAACATGCTGGCAATGTTGGAGGATAACGACATAAAATCAGTTGCACCAAATCTTGGGCAAGCAAGAGTGCTTTCTCGAATTGCCCATACCTATAAAACAGAAATGCTGTTGCAGAGGCAGGATAGGAAGAGTACCATCATCCGTCCCAGGCACAGATCAAACAGCTTTAGTCATCGAGGTGAATTGCTCCAGAATGAGTATGGGATGCAGCCTGCCACCAGTCCTATGGCAGATGGGGCAACAATGCACCAACCACAAGCCACTTCTATGCAACCGGTGTCACCAAGAGTAGCAGAATTGACCCGCCGTCCTTCCAGTGCCCCAACACAGCATCTTCTGGAAACTGCAACTTACCCTGCCACTGGGTTGCCTCGGCAGGTTGGTTCTTTTCTTCCTAATTCTGGCTATGCATCTTCTACTCCATGTAATATGCAAGTTCGGCAAGCAGTTGGCTATACTTCTCCAGCTGGAATATCTATGACTGCTCTGCAAATGAACCCACATCCAAGTCCCAAAACAGCATACTCAACCACATATACAGTACCCATGGAGCTGATGAAGAGAGAAAGGAATCCTCAGTTATCCCCTATGCACAGTCCTCACAACAGCCCCCAACTTCTTCGAAAGCAAGGAGGGCAGATAGAACCCAACCTGGTGTCAGCAGGACCAAGTTTTCCAGTGCAGCATTCACCATACCAGAAACCCACAAGACGTACAGGGCCACCAGTCATTGTCTCCACCATGGCATCACCTGAGCCAAGTAACCATTTTCTAATAATTACTTTATAGAATTCTTTATTACTGTTGTGTTTGTGATTTTTTTTAAAAAAAGTATTCTAATAACCTTAGAAATGAACTATTAAATAGTCTCATACATCAATATGATGTGGCATTAATCTACTTTATTTGTAATAAATCACTCCTGTGCTGGGATTCACAGTGCCTTTTAATTGGGATTTTTTTTAAAAAAGTCTTGTTGGCAAAATACAGTATATGCTAAATCATCATTCTTCAGTGGAGTATGAGGTTTCTGTTGTTTGCAAGGTACATAAGATAAGGTACTAGATATTTTCTAGTCAATCAAGTTGAAGGTTTCCATCTTTTAGACTCTACTGTTTTTATCAACACACATGCATTTTTCAGAGAAAATGGTTGGGGTTTACTCAGTTAAATTTGTTAAATCACTAATGATGTAATTTTGCATATGCCAAACTTCGCTAGCAATTGTTACTGCATTTGGGTGGCTTTCTTCCTCTTTTAAAATAAGGTGTAAACTATTTAACTATTTTAAATAGTTGAATAAAATGCTATGCTGTTGGTTCTTGTTGTGGCATATGCTCACAGATTTGGAAACAATAAACAAAATAAACCTACCTTTACTGCTAAAGCCAATGATTAACAGCTAGAACAATAACTGTGTGAAATTGGTTTCCCTGAAATTCCTTTCCTACTTGTTGCTTTTACTCTGAATAAATAAGTGCTCTTACTTAGAAATAAACACCATTAAATGAATCCCTGTGATTGAGCTGCATGTCCCATTGAAAACCATAGACATCCTGCTGCAATGGTGTAATGGAACACCCTGTCCAGCCACAATGAAGTCCATTTAAGTTCCATTGATTTAAGTAGGAAAGCTCAGCATGTACTTAACTCCCTTCTGTTAGAAGCAAAATGGATTTCAAAAATGCTTTTTCTGGGCTGACTTGTTCCACAAAGTATAACATATACAAACTTAAATAGGGGAAACTGATTGTGTTATTTTGCAGAGGACGTTCAGATATGCTTTAAATCAAAAACTCCTTTGCTTTTTTAAAAAATCTGACAGCCTACATGCATTCAGGATTTATAGCCCAAAACATCTGAAGGCCACCAATTTAAGAAATGCCCTATTTAGGCCAGAAGGTTTTGTTTATGGCTATATGAGACAATAGGCTAAATCCAGTTGGATTTCCCTGAAATTAGATCCATTGAATGGTCTTTGGATTTCTTAAGTCAACACTAAAGTAAGGCTGCTGATTCAGCAAGTTTGCCTAATATTGCTTTTTTAAAAGTGACAGTGCAGTTGCTTTGTAGCTAGAAGAGTCTAAATCTTTCTAGTTGCTTTTGAACACAAGAAAATTCATTCAGGTTGTTAGGCCAAAGTTGGGCGTCTGTTTCAAAAAATGGGACAAATGGTTGAGAAAGGAACACACATTGTTTGTCCAGAAAACAAATATCTCAAAATAAGATACTTTTTTTAAACTTCTGAGACACTTGGAAATAACTGAATATTGGGTCTCTCTTCTTTAAATGTTATATTCCATGAAGTGTTGGGAAATATACAGCTGGGAAGTGTTGGGAAATATGCATACAGACTAATACCATTAGTCTGTCAGAAGACAATGTCAACAGCTTTGTTGAGAATGCATCAGCTTCTTTCTTGAGTCAAACATTCTTTCTCTATAAGCAATTCATTTGCATGAGGATGACATTTGTTGCTCCAGTAATTTCATCTGATAATGGCCAGCTTGCAAAGCGGATCTGAAAACATATTCCTTAATTATGTGTTGCTAAGCAACGAGGGGGTTTGGTCTTAATCACAGAAAGATTATCTTTCGACTGAAGTCACTGAAAAGGTTTAGCTGAAGTAGGAGGACCTTCAGCTAAAATTTGTCCCATTTTTATTTTGTTCTGCTTCCCTCCCCTCATCCAGAGCAATAAAGGAAGGTATTCTTCCCTGTTCTTAAAATGCATATTTAACTAGAAGTCAAGGCAAGATCCATTCTAAAGAAAAACATGGGAGAAATAATTGTTCTAAGGTAACTTAATGAGGGAAAAGGTACTTCTTGCAAAACCATTTTCAGCCAACATATTCAAAACAATTCTTGCACATATGAATAACATTTAACCAGACATTTTAAACGTCCATATTTTGTACCACTGTTTCTGACAGACACAGGATGTTTGGAATAATTTGACCTGAACTAATCAAAATGCAAGTGATTTACACTAAATTTTGCCAGTGTGACAGGTCAATAGATGGCAGGGGATGAAGAAGAAATAAGAGTAACACAACATAACTCTTAACAGATACATTCTCATGCACATCTTTTCACGACACATCTCAAACCTTGTTTGCATTCGTTATCTGAAAAATTCATTATCCGGGGCAGTCGTTATCTGGGGTATCACTGTACTTCATTTTTTAAAAAAAATATTGGTTATGAGTGCTAGCATAAAAATCTAGAATAGTAATCAAATAGTAGCTACATAACAAACTTCAATCATTTGAATTTCACCTTTGCCCTGCACTCATTTGGTACCCTTTTGCTACCAACTCTCACCACTCTCTCTACCTCATTCTGCAGTACAGGGAATAACAATACTGACTTTTTAGGTTAGGTTATTGCAGTGATTATAATAGATAGTGAAATAGTGTGAAATAGTATAAGTGTTAATGGTAATATTTAGAATTGATTGTTTTATTAAGGTTATTTTAATTACTATTGTAATTTGGTTCAGGTATTCCTGTGGCCAAGAACGTGATAAATAGGTTGGGAAATAAGGAAAACAATATCTTCATTTACAGGGCGCCTTTATTTTTCACTTCATGAAATATTGTATTATCTTTTAGTTTATTTGCCAGTTTGAGACTGGTCCATCTATGTTCTCTGTCCGCAAAATTATGCTATATCGAATGGTTTGTGTAGCCCCCCCCCCCAAAAAAAAAAGGAAGACATGTTTCAAATGCATTTCTGATGATCACATATTTTGAAACAGCAAGGGATTTGGACTCATGTCCTTTCTGAATTGGGAGGATGATCTCTAAATTTTCTGCTTGGAGTTTAAAAACTCTAGGAGGTCGCTAATAGGCTGAAAACTGATTCCATTGCTGTGTAATTCTCTTTGAAAATGTAAAAGATTAACCTTGCTAACCCAATACTGACAGCTGCTTTGAATGCTTTGTGCCGTACTTATTGCAGCCACTGGTTCATCCTTGAACAGAAAAATGTAAAACATAAAAAAAAATCTAGAATAGTAATCAAATTACACTTTAAAATAACCATTAAATTTATAATTCTAAATAAGCATGAGTGAGAGTCATGATCAAGTTGCAACATTTGGAAATCCTGCCTACAAGCCATAAAGATCTAGGCAGCTGAAACCATTTCCAGAAGACTCCTATTGAAAGTGCAGAGTGTGGAGGACCACAATTCAGGCTGCTCTTGTTTTAACTAAGTTGAGTTTCATTGCAAAGTCACATAAACAAGTATTCCAGTTTTCAGCCCCAACTTGAGTAGACTCATTGAATCAATACATTTTTCATTATTAGGATGTGCATGGTGTCAGCTTTAAAGTGCCCATTTATACAGTGGGACTCACCATAGAATTCATTTTTTTGCTTTCACTCCTGATGTATTTGAAAATCAACTGCATCTCCTCGATTTGAATTCTGAGGATGAAGTATCCATCATCAGCATAGATGAAGTATCCATAATCATTGTCCTTTATTAATCATGATGCACGAGATATCACTATGTTGTATTTAATTTTGGTTATGGAATAAGAAAGAATCAGACAGCTCCTAGCCTAAGATTAGTCCACCACTGAGAGCAGCTTTAAGCCTATAGTAGACTTGTGAATCTTATTCAATCTGTACATTGCCTTAATATGCCTTGACCCCTAACATCCTTGCTTTAATCTGGATATGGCTCATGTTTGCTGCAACCTAAAGCATGTAAGAAAGAAAACAAATTTCTAAATGAAAATAGTTAAATGCAGATTGCCTTTTATTGCTTAAGGTATTGAAATTTATTCATGCTGTGAACAAAGAATGGGCACAATTTCATGTTTTTAAAATTGCACACACATTTAGAGACAAACAGAATTGTCAGCTATTTGACTTATTTGTTTCATCTTCCAGTTGAAAAATGGTGTCACAAATTTTAATAAATGCCAGTGTTTACAGCCTTAGTGTAATATTTAGAGAGGCTACTGAAAATAGTATGTTGGGTCTTTTCTCCCTGGATATTGGCCTTCTCTGATGGTGGAATTTGATCATGCATGAAGATGTAAATAGGATTTTGATGAAATGTGATGAGTTATACTATTGTACTCCATAGAAGTGGGAGACTGGAGAATAGTTAGTTAACTAGCTAGCTAGCACCCTATTAGTGCAACGCAATATTTTTGGTAATTCACAAAAATTAAAATAACAAACAAATAGCAGTTAAGGTATAAAAATGATAGAAGCAGAAAACAACAAAACACTAATGGTAAAAGGCTCTTTCTCCTCCCACTCCTGGAATAAAGAGACAGACATAGGTCTTGCATATAACTAGGGTCACTTTATTAATTTAGTTTTTTAAGCCACCAGAACCTATAGAAGAGCCTGCACATGGTGCAGAAACCTAGTAGGGCAGGCTGCAGGGGTACCTCTACCCCCTGCCTGACCCCTAACGGTTGAGTTCCAAGCCCTTGTACTGAGCTATCCACACCACCCCCAGCCACCAGCCATCTAATATTTCAGCTTATAAAACCAGCAGCTGGGTCAGGGCCTTCAAGCACTCCTCATAGTGGCAAACAAATATCCATACCCTAGTTGCCATGATGCAGAATGCACTAGTACCAGGTGTGCTAATTGGGAGCTCACTGAAACTGCAATCCGATTCCTCAGCCTCCTTGAAAAGCTGTGTTTTAAACATTAGTAGGGAGAGGGAGCTCCATTGGGAACTGTTTCCATAGAATTGGCGGCACTGTGAAGAAAGCCCAATTCCTAATAGATATCCATGCCTTCCTTAGAGTGGCAACATGGGGGAGCATAGCCTTGGATGACTTGGTGGGTCAGGCAGATGACATGAGGGACAAGTAGTTAACAGTGTTCTGTTAAATTTGTCTAGAATGTCTACAACGATCCTGTTGGCCATTTTAAATTTTCTTTCTAAAAGATTCTTAAATTTTGTATTGAACCTAGCGCTTTAGTGAATGTAGCTCTTAATGCTAGATGTTAAAGTATTGGAGCAGTTTGTCAAATTGAAAGTGGAAACTGTTAAATTAATTATGACAGAGAGCATATCCCTTTCTTGTCACTGTATGCTTTATTTAACTAATTTTATATATATACTGTTGCTTGCATAGAAAATTGCAAGGATTTGCCATGCATGCTAAGAACTAAGAGCCAGTTGTGTTTTCTGAATTTATTTGTGAGGTTATGTATACAGGAGCACAATCAAATTAAAGTTGTCTGGTGTGAACTACAGAGTTTACCTGATAGGCATTAGTTATTATAATAATCTGGTTTGATGCTGGAAAGAGCACAGCTGTGATCATGGAGATGGCTGTCAGGCAACTGAATATACCGTGCTATTTTTGTTTCCCTACGTGTCCGGATGGATTTTTTTAAAGCATCAATGATCTTTGTTTTAAAAATTGATTTAAATCATGATTGAAATTAAAAACAGATGTTATTAAAATCCTCAGAAATCCATTTTGTAGTTGAATCACACTATAAATTGAGATTTAAGTAAATTTAATTTTAATCAGATCCATCTTGCTACATGTGTTTGTATATATCAGGCAGTGGCCACGGTAACTGAAGGTTAGTGGGAATAGCAGTCCCCTACACTAGAAGGATGCCACATTTGAAGCATGTGCTTGTGTTGAGAAACTCTGTAGCCCTGAGGTTACATCTTCCTTCCGCTTTTCACCCTAGCTCATATCCCACAAAATGTGGGCTGTTTCGTTTGCTATGAAAAAGAGTATTATTCTTACTTTCTGCTTTCTCCATTAACTCTAGAAACAGTTGTATTTGAACATAGGTGTTTTGTCTTTGCTTAGGCTAGAGCAGATCATAATAACAAATAGTGTTTTAGGACATTTGTGCCACATCAGATTGGATAAGCATACCATAAGACATGGCTAATAAGATGTTTTAATTGCTAAACGTGAGCTCTTCTCACTGGGAGTGTACGTACGTTCCCACCAAACTATGAGAGAAGACATAAAAAAGGGTTAACACAATAAGCCTTTAATGATCGGTACTGTTTAGTTGAGGAAAGTTGCAGGATTTGGAAAAAGTTTGGGATATATGCAAGGCCTGTTCATGATTATGTGAATTTTGCCTGCTGTTGAGATGAAAGCAAAGTGGCCCAGCTCTTCACAAATTTTTACTTGATGCATGTACACTTACATGTACGTATGTTAACTGTGTGCATCTGTCAATCAGTCGCAAGGGGGGGAAATGACACAAAGCCAAGAATAAGAAAAATTCTGCTGTGCTATGCCACACACACTCTCCTGCTCTAAAACATCTCCAGAACTTCTAGTCATCTCTGTCATACAAGTCCTGGTCCTTATACCTGACATTCATCCTTGCCAACATAAAAATAACCTGCTTTTCCCCTCAAGTTTGCAAATTAAACTGCTCACTATATTGTTTGCCATTTCTTTCAGCTGCATTAGAAATATTTTGCTTGGCTGAAAGAATTATTGTGATACAATCATAAACCCTCATTTTTGCAAGTAAACAAAATAGAAGAGGTTTTTAAAAATTGAAGTCTTATGAAATGCCATGGTTTGTTGCTGTTCTTGTAAATAGCATATCCTGTGTTCTTGGCTGATTCTAAATTGTAACAAGGCAAACATTTCCCCACTAAGATAGGATACCAGATGTTGTCCTGTTCACTGCTTTAAAAAAGGTGGGGCAGAGAGAAACAGAAAGAGATGACAGTGCTTCACATACATCACCTTTGCCCTGCTCTTCTTGTTTTCCACCACCCATCCAAGAGCTATGGTTTTGCATGCAGAGTTCTTGGAGAAGGGTTAATATTCCTTCAATCAGCTTATCAGGAGGGGTTCAGTCTTCCCAGCTGAGTCCATCCCTTTCCCTTAACTACCACACAGCTGAACACCAGGTTTTCGGCCTTTTTCAAAAGACTCCGTTGGAGCTGTCGTGAGGGCAGAAGTGGCTGCTCTGAGAAGAGAGAAATTTGTCTCTGTGTGTTTTCTTTTGTCGGAAGCCTCTGGTTAAAAGGAGAGAGAAATATTGAGTTTGGGATGGGGAGAATGAAATTGACAAGAAGGAAGCTTTGAGTGGCTGAAAATCAGACAGAGGGGAAAGTATTGCAGTGGTGCGGGAGACATGGGGCCCTCCAGTGACTTCTGTCAGCTGGGGCAATGGTAAGGGAAGACAAATGTTCCCTGTTCTAGTTTTTACATCAATGCCACAGTATTAGAGCCACACATTTTTACCGGATAGGACACCACTGCTGTACTGTATACTCAGGTTTTACCTGAATGGACTGTACTGTCAGTAGAAAAAAATTAAAATCACAAAATTCGTAGTTAGTGGGGGAATGAGATAACAACAAATCATGGGAACTGAGGAGTAAATAGATAAACTTTGCTTGTATTCTAAGGATATACAAGTGAATGAGTGTTCCTTGGCAGATTCATGATTGTAGGCCAGCAGTTTTCAACAGTCTGTATCTTAGTCTCACCAAATCCTCTGTCAAAATACTGGGTCCCATCATGAAATGAAAACCCACTCTTCCAAAGAAGGATCTGTATATGTTTAGAGCCTTTCTGTTAACTACTGTATATACTCGAGTATAAGTCGACCCGAGTATAAGTCAGGGCCCCTAATTTAAACCCAAAAAACTGGGAAAATTTATTGACTCAAGTATAAGCCTAGGATGGGAAATGCAGCAGGGCCTGGCAACTCCTCCTTTGTGAGCTGGGTGTGTGTGTGATGTTTAAAATGACTTTTAGCCACCGAGGCAAGTGCTTGAGTTGGTGGCTAAAAGTCATTTTAAACATTGTTTTAAAATGATTTTTTAAAAGTCATTTTAAACATGGGGGGGGGGTCAGGAGAAGTGGTGCATAATGTTTAAAATGACTTTTAGCCACCGCCCCAAACTTGCCTCAGTGGCTAAAAGTATTGACCTGAATATAAGCCGAGGACCCCCTTTTTCAGCCCAAAATTAGGGCTGAAAAACTAGGCTTATAATCGAGTATATACAGTATCTTGATCTTAGTGGAAAGCTTTAAGGAAGATTGTAGCAGTAATGTTGAGAGTAAAAACAAACATAATTGTTTTGTCAGGAGGTGAAAAATTTGATACTACTGTTCATTATGAAGTTTAGTGCTATGACAACTACAAAATGCAAAGATAATGCATTTGTAATTATTTTATGGACTTCTATGACCGACTTATACTACCTTCATATCTCACCAGTTGCAACTTGACCAATAATTAAGAACCAATGGCTTACAAGATTCAGTAGTAGCAGAAAACTAACCTAATAAGAATTTTCTTTCTTGAAAGAATGGCTCATTTTACATGCAGGAATTGACAGGTTAGTGTTGCATCTATACTGGAGTTCCTAAATTGCTGCAGTCAAATGAGCCAGAATATTAAACCAAGAAAAACCAATGGTTATTATGGCTTACACACTTGTTTGTGACTATTGCCTGTATAAAACTCAGGAAGGATAAACCAGAATGCTGGAATTCCTGGTTATAATTGTTTGCAAATGCAGCAGATCTTAAGTTATTCAGGGGAATTACTCAGAACTATTAGCCTGGTTTTCTATAGAAATTATACAGGCAATTACTTGTACTGATATATTTGTATTTTATATAAAAGTAGTTGCTTGGAAAGTATGTAAGATATAACTGGATTACTGCCTGTGTCCTGCTTAGTAATTAAGGGAAAGTTGCTAAATCACTGCAGAGCAGGAAGAGAAACAATGCTTGCACAAAAAATCCTACATATATTTTACTATTAGTAACCAGGTAAATTACTAGCATAAAATGGAGCTACATTAGACTGGGTCAGTTAGTGGGGGGTGGTGAAACCTTTCAGTCTCTCAAGAAAAGAAGTCCCAGTTGCCATGACGCAACTTCCAGATAAACTCACCTGGATGACTAAGAATCTTCACAGATGTGAAACCAATATGTTTTTGAATATAGTTTGAACAAATCTGTTGAGTAGTGTCTGCAGAGGCTGTTGAAGACTATTCTTGGTGACGGCTTATTAGAATTGACAGTCACTTCATAACGCCTCTCAACTTTCTTTCCTAATGTTAGTCATTAATTTGCCCTCTCCTGACTACCATAATCCAATAACCACAATCCAGACCTGAATGGTTAGTCAATTAAAGTCTAGCATATCTCAGTATTCTCTGGAAGTTGAGTCATGGCTACTGGACTTTTTTGAGAGATAGAAACGTTTCGCTGTTCATCCAAACAGCTTCATTGGTCTGAATACAGCTAGTGCAAATACTCCATCTTATAGGCAGCTTTGACCTCTTGTCCCCCTGGCCTGAATTAGGCTCATAAGATGAACAATGGCCTAAATAGACTCGTTAGGGAGACAATAGTATCCTTGGCCTTAAGGTGAACAATGGCCTACGGTGCTGAAACCTATCAAGAATGGGTCGTTAGCTATGGCCTTGGTGGTGAAGGCTTTTTTGATTTGTCTCGGTAGTTTGGAAAGCACAGCCTGATAAGTAGCCGATAGACTATGCCGGAGCCCACCACCTCTGTTGAGGTAGGGGTTTTCAATGCTCACATGAATGGCCTCCCTTACTCCTCTTTCAAACCACCTCTCTTCTTTGTCTAATATGTGTACATGCTCATCTTTGAAAGAGTGCCCTTTGTCCTTCAAATGGAGGTGTACTGCTGATTCTGGTCCTGAGCTGTTGCCCCTCCTATGTTGGGCCATCCTTCTGTTTAATGGCTGTTTAGTTTCTCCAATGTAGAGGTCTGAACACTCCTCACTGCATTGGACTGCATATACTATATTGCTCCTTTTATGGTTTGGTATCGGATCCTTTGGGTGGACAAGTCTCTGCCTTAGTGTGTTTGTGGGTTTGAAATAAACAGGGATGTGGTGTTTGCCAAAAATCCTTTTAAGCTTCTCCGACACTCCAGCCATGTAAGGAATGACCAGGTTCTTCCGTCGGGTCTGGGTCTCAGACTGATCCCTTGTTCTTCTGGGATGGCCCACTGCTTTGTTGAAGGCCCACTATTAGAACATGTGTTGTGTGTTGTGTCATTACAGTCGTGACCGACCCTTCGTGACTCCACGTCCATGGAGTTTTCTTGGCAGGAATACTATCTGAGAACAAATTATTCCCCCATCTGTGGCAAGATAGGAACTTAAGAACATGGGGGGAAATGTTGCACTAGATCAGCTCAAAGTCCACTCAAGTTCAACCTCTTCAGGCACTGGGTAGCACTTTCCTATGGAAAATCCAGCCACAGCCCATGAGTTCAACAACACTGTCTGTCTCACATTCCCAGCAACTAATACTCAAAGGCATATCTTATGCAAAACATGATAAGATCCTGACTAGTTGCGGAAGTACTATTATTGATTAGTGGTGTAAATAATATTTTAAATCAAATCCACCTTGGTTTTGAGCATGTTTATGTTTCCTCGGCGCATATGATTTTCATTCTTTTCTTTGATAATCATGAAGATATTGCCTATATCAAGATATCACATAGTACTTCCAAGTGCTTTCAGGAGAAACTCAAAATTTAAATATATGGTGGAATCTCTTAGTTCAGATGTTCTGCACTTCTTTTCTGAACTATCTTCTGGTAGTTTTTTAAAAAAAGAAATAGATCCGAAGATAGCTTTAAAATTTCTGTGGGCAAGACAGGTCTTTAATGTCACAATGACGTGTTTCTGTTTGTAGTTTTAATGGGTCGTAATAAACAGAATGTTTAAAGAAAGCCAGTTGTGAAATGGGTGCTGTTTTTAAACTGTTAGCTGTACTTGAAGAACAATCCCTCATGTTCTACAATTGTGTGCTTAGTTGATATTACAGTATTCCTTATAAAGTGGCTTACAAAAATAGGTCTGTTACATTAAAGAACATCTTGTTTTGATATGTCTGTACAAATTAAAGAAGAAATTCTTAAACTATGGTGAGAATGATGAATGAGAAATAAGATACTGTTATTGACTGCCATATTTCGGAAACCATAGCTTAGAGAGTCCATTTAAAGTTTCCTTTAAATGTATCGGGTGTTTAGTAAAAGCTCTTCCCTTGGGATGTTGTGCAGGGAAGCAGTGTATCATTATATCTCACTTCTGAGCCCCCGGCGCCCGATTGTTCCTAGTAACCTCAGTGACTGTTGTAAGCCAAAGAGTAGCAAACAAGGTCCGTTTAATTGCTTAATATGGTTCTTGTTTTTCTGAATCTCATTTAGGTACCTGCCTGGAAAACGGTGATAGAAACAGTTATGCTGTTTGATGAGTGATTAATACCATCAGGATAAGGAATACAGTGGAACCTTGACTTGCATACTGCTTGACTTGCATCATATTTGACTTGCAGCAAGAAGGGGCCTGTTTGACTTGAGTCACGGGCTTTGACTTACATCTCAGAGCCCTGGTGCAAGGCACCAGAATTGGGTGGCAGCCACAACCCAGCATCGCGGCTGCCACCTCCAAACTGCTCCTGCCTTCTTCCCCTCCTCCGGCAGCGGCGGCTTCGGCGAGGCCAGCTCCGAGCACCTGGAGCTGGTCCTCGGCCTCACCGAAGCCGCTGCTGCTGCCGGAGGAGAAGAAGGGCCGGGATCTTGGGGCTGGCCTCGCTGGTTAGACAGTCGGCTCAGTCTTGTAAAAAATCTTCCTGCAGAAGTCTGGTCCACAATGGAAGCATTTTAGCTGGGGAGCGGTACAGTTATGGGACTCTAATGGTAAGCATAGGGTTGTTCAGAACTTGGAACGTCAGGTTAAAAATCAGTAAAACTTAAATGTTAGACATTGTTGCTATGAACGTTAAAAAGTGGAGGCTTATAACTTGTGGACTATAATTCCACTGCCTCCTCCTCTCTTTGAAGAGACATTTCATTTACACCCCCAGAAGGAATCTCCTATCCCAGTCAAATTTGTGTTAAATTGCTGTTTTCGGGGGTCTTTTTCATCATCTGCAACAGATTAATCCGCTTTCCCATTACTTTCTATTGGAAATGTTCGTTTGACTTAAGTCATGTTTGACTTAAGTCTAGACCACTGGAACGGATTAATGATGTAAGTCAAGGTTCCACTGTATAGGAATGCTCTGAGCATGGGGTGTGTTGGTTAAAGTACATGAAACCTATGATCCCAGTGAGTATATTTTCAGCCTGCTTTTAAATCAGTGCTATTTTTAAGAAATCAAGTTAAATCACCATTTAAATGTAAATCATTTTTTAAAAAAATTAAATTGTAAAAAATTCCAGTTTTAAAAAATATAAATCATGATTTAAACCAATTTGATTTGGTTTGATTTAAATCAAATCCACTCCGCTTTTAAAAGAACCACCGAATTGTGGGCTAACAATTTTGTTTCCGTCTGCTACCAGAAAGCAAAAATCCAAGATAAAGTGCTTTTTATAGGATCATATTGAAAGATGATGGCTGAAATCCAGTATTAAGTTGCAACTAGAGTAGGCCAATATGGATTTGACCAAACTCCGGGAGGCAGTGGAAGACAGGAGGACCTGGCGAGCTCTGGTCCATGGGTTCACGAAGAGTCGGACACGACTGAATGACAGAACAGCAACAGAGTAGGCTTATTAAATCAGCCACTGTGTCACATTATTTTACAGCAGGTGTGTAACATCTAGAATCCCTTCTGATTGTGAGGGAAGATGCAGGTATTCTTTCATCCGTTATGCTCGGTGTCACGTTCTATGTGTTTCAGTTCCTGTTCCATTGATAAATTTTTCTGCATCATCCATTCTAACCACCATCCTGCTTGTCATATTGATAGAGTATAACAGGAGCAGCTGTAAGATGCCACATTGCTGTGCCCCCCTCTCCTGGTAGTCTCTGACAGGACAGTTAGTTTCATGTGGCTACTCTGTTTGTAAGAGGTAGGTAGCATCCTAGCTAAAAAGATTAGGGGTGTGATTATGGTTCTTGCTTGACAGTGCTCTTCTGCTGAAACAAAACAACCGGCACTGTGCACAAAATCTGGGGGTTCAATCATTAAGTATCTTTGATTGCGAACATGATGTGACGTTGGCTTTGACTGAACGAGCAGGAGAGGTTGTGCAAGGACAAATCTGAAGATCTTGCCCCTGAAACAAAGTATGGTAATCACTTCCTCAATAATACAAAAAGAATGAGAAATGTTAGAATTGCTTACAAGCCAGAGCTTGACAAAATCACTTGCATTTGCTACCTCTCTCAAAAGTCCCCAGCCAGCTGGCTGAGGTATTCTGGTGTTGTACTCATGAAAAAGTTTTCCAAGGTCCTGTTACAAATACGTGAAACTGGGCATCCTGTGTCTTCAATTAATAGGCTTGTATAACATAAAATCTGTACAACATAAAAAGATTCTGGAGATAGGGAAAATTTGCTTAACAGAATCGCCTATGGGGCGAATCCGTACAACATAAAAATGGTCGCAATTAGGGATTACTCTGTTTCCAGTGCATTCCTATGGGAAATTTGTATAAAGGAAAATTTGCTTAACATAATTTCATTTGGAACAAATTAATTCCTTTATACAAGGTACCACTGTGCTTGCTAGTCTGTAGGAAACCCACAATGGCAGACAACACCTGGGATAATGGTAAAGTTGTGAATAGCCATGCCAGCAGTAGCAGCTGGGCAGTATTCTTTTTATCTTGCATCTATTATGACACAGTACTTAGTTTGCACTTTCCATTTCTGCTTCCGTGCTGTGATGGTTGCCTTTTAAATCACACTTAGAAGGGCAGCCTTCTGTTTCTAGAAACGCAGGGAACAATATAAGCTTTGTTGTTGTTGTTGTTGGAGGGCCACTGTGCACATTGTGCCAATCACCGAGCACAGTTTCTCCATGATGTGACGTTGGCCTTGACTGAACTAGTTGTACGTGGTTACCACGGATACTTTCTTGGCCGCAGCTCCATTGGCAAGGCCACGGAAACTCTCAGTGTGATTACACCATAGTAAGCACTTTACATATTACAGCTTGGGCAGAGATCATTCATCAGGGGAAGATTATTCTAGGCTGTGTTATGTGGGTAATATTTGAGGTATGTTTCAGTTCTTTTTCTGGCCACAGGATGGGGATGGGGTAGGAGTTAAGAATATGGCTGATACTTGGGGATAGGAGGTAATTTGTGTGAACGTGATAGGGGAGTGCTGAATGTATTGTTTGATTTAAACAAACAAAAAATAAGAACGGGGAATTAGTTTTAATGTAACTCGTTTTTTCATAATCACTTTTTTCTTTTTTTCTAACCTTATTTTTGCTGTGAGCGGGCATCAGTCCCAGTTTTCGTAGGAAGGTGGCAAATACACCAGAGTCCGAAAATGAGTGGTGCTTACCACATTCATAGTAGGGCCCTTTTCCATGTGCATCTACTACTGCCCCACTAACCACACAGGTTCCATCACGACCTTAACAAAAACGGTTGTGAAAAGCCTGGGCGGGGGGGGGGGGGGCCTGGCCTGTATGTGTGCACATTAGAGGGAATTTTGGGCATATACATTGTTTAAATATTTTTTTAAAAAAAGAGATGCCCAAATATTAGAGAAAGAGAGAGAGAGAGAGAGAGAGAAACTCCTGATAGTCATTTAAGAGAAAATGTTCAGATTCTCCAGTGGGATTGCAAGCAATTTCGCTGACTGACTTAACTCTGCAGCTGCCTGATATTTAACAATACCTGTCAGTGATATAAAAGAAAGGCTTACCATATCGTGCCCTGCAGCAGAAATGACAGAGGACCTCGTAATCATGTGGAAGTGAGATTTTAAAGAGCTAGTGGAGAATATGGTCAGTATCACAGAGCTCCCGTTTAATGTTGCCGTCTTCTTAATTAGACGGAAGACATTACAGTCAATGCTTTCCTATTCATTTCATCTCTGGATGGCTTTCTGAAGGGTGGAAATGCCATGCACTCAATTCACCCTTAAACTTTCATGGAAATATTTAAAGGCAGGTAAAAGAAAAGGGCACCTGTTTCAGTCTGCAATATTGTGACATTTTCTTCTCACTTAAAGGAGGCCAAAGAATGTCATGTCGTGCCAGTTGCCTAGCTTAGCCACGACAAAATGCCCTTCATAAAAGCTCCAAATCCTGCTCTTAATGTAACAAGCATTAGGGATTCTTTTTTTTTCTCCCATTGGATTTTTATATGGAAAAAAAATAGCTTGCAGGAGTAAACATCACTTTGTGACAGGCTTTAGTGCTTTACTACTTACTGGGCTTCAAGCCGCAAAGGATTTTCAAATCATTATACAGTACTTTAAGGGAAAGTTGAAGAGACAGGAGGGAGGGGCTGGAGCTGTTCTAACCAGCTGTCATGATTTGAGAAACATTTATCTCAACCACAGGAGAAACATAACTCAGATTGCGTGATTCAGCGCAACCCAAAGTAGCCATAGCTGAGAAGATTAGGACAAAATTAGAAGCTTTCATTTGGCTGCGCTTACTTCTTTAATACTGAAGATATTAATGAAAACCAGTGTTTGATCTCAGTGCCCCCCCCCCATGATCCCAAACCTTTTATTACAAAATATTGTTCCTCAGGTTTTCAGCTGATTACCCTGCAACATAGATGGCCTAGTGTATAATAATGCTTTGATAAATATACATATTGTCCAAATGGCAGTTTCTTCTTATAAAGAATGAGAACATTTTGTGGTGAGCTTCTAAATTTAATGTACATTAAACCCAGGATTATTGTGCTGACAAGAATGGAACAATTCATTACTACACAATGCCAGGTGGTGCTCACGAACAACATAAACCTCCCCCCCCCCCGCCACTTTGTTTTATTACTTAATCCGTAGCCTGTCACGTAGTTTAGGTTTCCTATGTATACATTTTAGCAGTAAGCTTGGCAAAATAAGAAATAGTCCACAGTCATCGGTTTAATCTCAAACGATAAGAAGGTTCAAACAGCTAGGAAGGTGCTAGAATTTAAACAGAACTCTCCTATGTAATTTTTGTTCCTTAACCACTGCCTTTTCTCTGTCTCTGAAAGGGTGCTGAAGGCATTCTTAGGTTCACTTACCCTTTATGTGCCTGATGTAGGTTATGACACTCTAAAAAGAAGGTGCAATCTATCAAAACACATTGAGGCAGGTCTGTGCTACAAATTGTTGTTGTACTGGTAAGATGATTTAGTGCAAGAAATGTAGAAGAGAACCAGTGCAGAATGAACCTGAATTGTCTCTCCTAAAAATACACAGAAAGGAGCTTTATTCTTAAGACTCTTGGATCTGAACAACTTGAGAAATGTCAAGTGAGTGCTGCATAACAAAGTAGAAAGTTTGCGGCAAACACATACACAAAGAGACATACATACACAGCAGCAACAACAAACAATACCAGTTGGTATCTCAGGTTTAGCTACATCTCATGATTCTTCAAAATGCAGCTTCTTATGTGCTCTCACTTCAGACTCTTGTAAACCACTAAGAGGAGGTTTGTAGGAGCCATGTGTGTTTGAATTATTTAACAATAGGAATGTGTAAGTGTTACAGGAGAAGTCTAAGTAGTATGGCATACGTGGTGCATGCAGCCTCCCAGACCTTTTTTTTTTTTTGCAACATCTCCCTTCAGTGCTCCCCAGAAAAACAGTTTCAGTGAACTTGAGCCACATACTGCTAAATGAAAAGAGGATCTTCATTTAGGCTAGCAGCAATCCTTTTTGTTTATGCTAATTTAAAGCGGAAACCTTCAGTTAACTCTCCCATTCCTCATATATCCCCAGTATTGCTTTTCCTTAATCCTTGATTGTTTATTACAGAGTATTAAGCTTTTGTTGTTTAAAGATGTGCATGTTAATTTTTGTTTAAGAGGCTTAAGCCTGGTGAACCACAGGGCTGCAGTTCTTTGGCACTGGTGCTGCCTTGTTAAATAAAATCTAATACTCCAACAAATGTAAAATCAGGGAATGAAACAATGGAGTCTCATTAATGAATTATTACTTAGTGAGTTAGCCTGAAGGGACAAGATTATATTTTCACAAAATGAATAATACTTTATGAAATAAAAACACAGTTTTAAATTAAAGAATGCATACATACAATAGTCTAATCAACACATTTCAGCCACACCCTTCTCCATTTGGGCCAACCTCCCTTGGGAATGGAGCCTGCATCAAAAGGACAATCGGTAAAACAGTGCTCATCTCTAACAAAGTTGCCCATTTCTGCTTTACAGTACGACAGTACTGATGGTAACTGTAGAATTTTCAGTGCTGGGGGAAAGAGTAAAGAATTATAAACAGCCATCTGTATTTCCTACATTAGAAGAAAGGCAAGCAGCACCTGGCCAATAATATCAGTTGCAAACAAAGATGCTGGGCCAGGGTAACTTTCTGATGGATGGTCTGCAGGGATTTGGACTAGATAAATGAAGAGGGCATTTCTAGTTCTTGAATTCATTTTAATTCAGCTACTCAAAGTCCACAGCAGAGTGCTGGAAGATGCAGCATCAGTGGACTACAGTGTACGTGCATCAATGGATGGTTGTGGATTTAGTCTGACTTAGAGTTTGATGTGACCTTATATGCATTACCCAACCTCTTAACCTGGATGCACTTTCACTCTGAACCTGTTTTTTAAAAGACTTTCATCAGTAAAATATGTCAAAGAGAACAATTAGCAGGAAGGGGGCACATACCGAAAAGTGCACATGGCGGAAATGCATATATGAGAAAAAGCACACACACAAATAGATTTATGAAGAGAAATGTAGTCAAGTAATGCTTATGGGGGGCTTATAAAGACAAAAACAAATTGCATTGGAAATGGGATAGAATGAATATAACTAAAATCCTACAATATGAATGAAAATGAGCTTTATGGGGTTACTGTCCCTTGCTTGTATCGTAAAACCTATAGCATAGGGTAGACTAAAGATTGCACATGTCCATACACATGAATAATATGTAGGAAAGGTATACTTCTGTATTTAAATATGTATCCTTTTGAAATTGCTATATGATGTAGCAGAATGGAAACATGTTGCTATCTCTAAGTCTTTGACTATTAAAAGGTTCTTCCTGGTATGCTATCCCTCCAGAGTGCCTTTCTTGTAGTTAATGACAAAATAGATTGAAGCACCGTGGGAAATAATTTCTTAAAACCTGCATCTTAAGCTTGTGGGCTATTTTCCAGTCATTCAAGAAGTTTCTGTAAATGCTGGAACCTTTCTTCCAATTTCTAAACAATGAAATTAGTAAGGCTGCATTTGTACTTCTTGTCAGGCGCTCAGAATGGTGATGACCTGTTCACTGGAAAGATAGCTAGACCCAGGAGTGGGACAATGCCATCCTTTGCCCATGAAACACACACACGCACGCACACACACACACACACACACACAGAGAGAGAGAGAGAGAGAGAGAGAGAGAGAGAGAGATGTTCAGTGGATATAATTCCTGCTCACATGTAGGCTGTATTAGTGTGCAAGAACATTGGTAGAACCTACAAACCATCTGCCAAGTGTGATGGTGGAAACAAGTCAGGTTACACACTTCTTTTTAAACATTCAGAGTAATCAATGGAGAGAATGGCTATAATCCCATGCTGCAATTCAGGCTGATGGCAACAGCTGCAGAATTGTTTTAATTTTTTTAATTATTTTTTTTATTTTATTTTTTTGGGAAATAAAAGAATTTCCAAACCACTCTGCTACCTAATGTCCTTCAGCTCACCTCTGATCACTTTCATCATGATGATGTCTCAGAAGTTTTAAATTTCCAAAAATCACTGCCAAAGGAGGAAGAGAAATGTCTTATAGGAGAAACCCAAAGCCATGTAGTCCTTATATAAAAGAAAGGCAAGGGCTGGTGATGCCTTTATTGGACCACTAAAATATAGAACAGTTAGCTTTCAATCCAAACTAGTGTCAACTTTGGGCTCTCCCACCAATATATTGTGGAGAGAGCAGAAAGAAAAAATAAAGGGCAAAAAGGAACTGTAAAGAGCAGAAAGAAAATGTAAAAATTCTGGACAGAATACAGTGCTAGATCTGCTTCTTAAAGAAATCTTGTTTCAAAACTATGGGTTGCAAACACAAAAGAAGGTAATCAGGTAGGGGAAATGCAGTTTATTTGGCAATCATTTGTCTGAGGAGTTGGGAGGGAAAATCCAGCCAAGGGCTATCAGGAGTGGAGTTTGAAACCCAGTAGGTTTTGCTGCCTGTATTTTTGAACTCACCTTTAAGAAGCAGACCTGCCACTTGAACCCTGTGATGCATCTGGAGTGGTGTCCCTACTGACTCCTACCACGGTGGTGAAATGCACTGCCTGGTGGTCACACCTGGCACATTTCATCCCAAACCCAGCCACCCCTTTATTCATTTTGCTACTTTGTGTGTTTGTCCAGGAGTGACCACCTCCACTTCTTTCTATTTTCTATTTCGGGTTGCTTCTTGAGCTGTGCCATGCAGCCGCTGCCACCTTCCACTGGCTGAATGATTTGCTATTGAGTAAAAAGTCCCAGTTAGTGAAAACCCTGGCTTCTTTATCTTCCGCGTAGCCTATAGACCTGTGGATGCTATGCTCTCTCGTACTTCCCTGTACTTCATCAAAGCAAGGTTAAAATAACAAGGGGAGTTTTATTTTGGAACAAAACAAATGAGTGTGTTATGGATGGATAAGTAAATGGGAATGGTTATTATCATTCAGATAGATAGATAGATAGATAGATAGATAGATAGATAGATAGATAGA
>JAHTLZ010003518.1:821823-840457 GCA_023846285.1 Phrynocephalus versicolor | reverse complement strand
GATAGATAGATAGATAGATAGATAGATAGATAGATAGATAGATAGATCTTCAGGCAAGCTTTCCCTGAATGAGGGACTACCTATTATGTATCTTGTATATGAATCTACTGTATAGGATCACATAGACTTTGTGTTTATAACCACTTACAACCTTGTGTGATTACATTGACACTATGTTTCAATGTTAGTTTCCATCATTCATAACTTTACATGGAAATTTACTGCCCGTTTAACTGTTCATGTTCTCTTGCAGATTTAATGTAATGTTTTTTAATGCTGTAAGATGTTCATCAATTCCCAATCAGGCAATAAAAAGCAATAACAGAGGGCCAAAAATAACTCCCTACCTTGCACCATCTGCTGGACGCAAAAGCAACACACACTGTACTAAATATGTCACAAACGGAAAGCAAGCCTTGAGGTGGAGAGTTCCTGGGGCTGTACGTTGGGAAAAGCTGCACAGTGGGGTCTCTCTTCCCCCCCTTCTCTCTTTCTGTGTGTTTGTGTGCATGCTCCATCACCATCAGGCAGTAAAAAGCAATAGCAGGAGGGCCAAAAATAACTCCCCACTTTGAGGGCCGGCTTCTTGTACAAGTGACAAAAAACGAAGACAGCGGGGAACAGAGCTCTCATGGAGCAGCAGGGAGGGAGGGAGGGAGGTTGTGGCAGGAAGCCAGCAGCGAGGGGTGAGCAGTGGCCGTGGAGGCTGATGGCACTGAGCCCCAGCTCATGGCTCCTTTCTTCCCTTGCCCAGTCAACCTCCCACTTTTCCAAGCCCAGGAAATGCACAGGGTAAGTCATGGGGCTTGCCAAAGGGAGCCCGGGCTGGCTGCGGCAGGCAATGGAGGGGAGGAAGAGGAAACAGAGGTTGTGCGGACAAGCCACCTCCTCCTCGCCTCCATTGCCTGCTGCAGCCAGCCTGTATTTCCTTGTTTTATACTGCAATCTGTTTTATGCAGAAACAAAGACTTGTTAGCTCCTAGAGAGGTGTTAATACTTCCTATAATTATAATTATATTAAAATATTTCTAATCCTGTTGCATAGCTCTTTTTGAACAGTGTGAATGACATTGCCGGCAGTACAGGCTTTTGGTGATTTCGGGAATATCACAACTTGTGCACAATGTGATGAAGTGGCATGTACCTTAAGTCTCACTGAGGAAGCCCTTAGTGGATACTTTGTGGAGTTAAGCATCAGGATCTCAGCCATTATATTCTGTTGGTCAGAATCCTGTTGGATGGGTTACTCCTTTGCACCCGGAATTAGATCATTATCAGTTACTGATTGCTACTGATGAAATGGTTCCTTTTCAGTGTCAAGGAACACATAATTTCATCTCATTGTGGAAAGCCTAGTGGACCCCATAATAGAAAAAATAATAATCAGTCACAATCTGCCACTGATGACAATATCATTTCTGTTACACAGGCAGTATTATATAACAAAATTTTGAATAATATAATATAATATAATATAATATAATATAATATAATATAATATAATATAATATACTGTATTTGTAAAATTATATGCAAGGCATTTATTGTAAAAACCATATTTTTACTTTCGGTTGCCAACTTAAAACAATTGAACTTTATTACAGATGGGTATGTTAATTGAGACTAACCTTGGGGTATAGACTAGAGTTCTTAGGTTGATGGATTTTATTAGTGCAATGAAATATAAAAAACCATTAAAGGAAAATGGCTTACTATATCCATGTAGTTCCATGTGATTTATATCTCCATAACCTTAGGCACATCTGAAATATTTTCCTCTGCTTCAATATACAATTATTAGATAATCTTGTAGTACATTCTCACCTGTATCGGAACTGACTGCCTTTTTCTGTGGGAGTAAAATACCGCAGGAGAAAAAGATAAAGGATTTATTTAATAGTCAGTACATGCTAGCATTTGCAGCTGTAGCTCCTCTTACCTTTCTGTTTTTGTCCTTTTTGTACAAAGAGCACTAGCAACACAACTAAACTTGCTTATCAGTACTGAGAGTTACAGGTAAATAAATATCAAAAGAACATGCACACCCCAATTTTGATCAGTAGCTGATGTTGGAAATAATGTCTCAAGGTCAGTTCTGAAATGGTGTCTTTAATTCCCCTGGGATGGGAGTAGACTGGAAGACATACCCTGTCCCCTTTCTCAACCTTCTTGCCTATAAGCATTTTGGTCATGTACTTTTTTTTGCTAGTTCTCAGCTGTATATGTATGTAGGACTTAACTTTCATGAGAAATGAAGGCACCAGACAAAAGTTGCCTCCTGAAGAAAATATTGTGCGAGTTGTACTTACAGGAGTGGCAATATCTGACATCTGTTGGCAAGAGTTTCATTCAGACTGCTCACCAAATGGAAAAGGGGAAATTAGGTTTGTGGGAGACAAGTAACTGGTCTGAAATTCCCATATCCATTGCTAAAGCACTGAGTGAAGAATGTAACATATGAAAAACCCAATGCTGCTTACGAATGCTGCTCCCCGCTCTGCATGACAGCTGACTTTGATACGTTGGACCTCTCATAGTCAGCTGTTGTGTGGTGCAGAGAGCAGTGTTCGCTGCCTATCATTAGTTCCTCCTCTTTCTTGGTTGCTTCGATATGCAAAAGAGATCAAAGCAACCAAGGAGGAGGAGGAGGTGGCGATCGCGCCTTCCTTCCAAACCACCCAGGCTGGCCGAAACTGCATCGTTCCCAGGTATCGATGCAACGTCGGGCTGGCCGAAGCTATTCATTCATTCATTCATTCATTCATTTTAGAGCATTTTACCCCTCCTTTCTCCTTGGAAAAAGGTCTATGCATAGGAATGCATTGAAAACCTATTAGTCAAAGGTAGGTGCTTCCCTTGCAAGGTGCCCAGGCTGGGCGAAGATCGCAGGGACCAATGGATGTTCGGACAGCTGGGGCGATTTGGAAGGCCATCACACTTCCCTTGCAAGCCTCCTGGGCTGGCAAAGATCAATGGGTCCGTGCTCTGCCCACGAATTTGGTATGCATGGCAGGGACCCATTGATCTTTGTGCAGCCCGGGAGGCTTGCAAGGGAAGTGGCATTGGCCATCCGCCGCCACTTGCCTTCCAAACCATCTGGGCTCTGCAAAGATGCATCAGTCCCAGGGATCTTCTCGGATGGATACAGCTTCGCGAAACCCAGGCAGTCTACTGCCCGGGTTGCTCGAAGATCAATGGTTCCATTCTCTGCTCACCAATCTGCCACTGCTGCTTGCCTCCCAAACCGCCCGGGCTAGCTGAAGATCCATTGCTCCCTGCTATCTTTGGCCAGCCTGGGCACCTTGTAGGAGAAGTGCTTAAGTACGGGTAAGTGCTTACCTTCACTTACCTCTGGGCTGACCAAAGATCAATGGGTGATCTCCCTCAATCAAGGGCAGTTGGAGGCTGCTCTCCACAACCCTGACAGAGAGCTGACTTTGACAGTTCGGACCTGTCAAAGTCAGCTGTCTGGCGGGGCTGCAGAGGGCAGCCAGAGGCTGCCATTGATTGAGGGGGATTGGGACAACCTTCCCATAGGAATGCATTGAAAACCTATTAATCTGTTCCTATGGGGAAATGCTGTTCAATTTAAGAATAATTCAACTTCGAAAGATGCATTCGGAATGGATTAATGTCATAAGTCGAGGTACCACTGTATATTCAGATATAATTATAAATAAATGGCTTGTTTTTTTAAAAAATCCCATCCCATCCCATCCCATTCCACCCACACCAACCAACATGGAGAACCAGCTGGAGAGAGTACTAAATCAAAGAGCTGGCTCTCTGCAGCATTGTCTCTGGAGTGCTAGTTCTAAGAACCTGAAGCTGAGGCATACTGAGAAAGGTGGTCTCTGGTGGTGCCATTTTTCAAATGCAAAACAAAGCCCATATATGCCTTTGCTCTGAGGAAGATCTTCTTGGAAGTCGTGTTCCAGAAAAGGAGGCAACACTGCAGAAAGCCAGCTCCATCACCTTATTATTCTTGTGGTGGCACATGCTGTTGGATTGAGAGGTTTGTGCTTTTTATAGAAGTCATTCAGTTCAATGGAGGGCCTCGGTGGGGAGTGGCCAGCCAGTCTGTGCATTTTGCTTCCCATCACAAGTGACTAGGGCTAGGCTGTTGTGGGGAGGGGCAGCACTTGTCTTCTTGTTCAGTTTTTTAAAATGTTTGCCCTCTCTATCCAGATCCAGACTGTGATCCTGTGGGCCAGGAGGAGAGGGAGAGCTTAGGAGTTGGAGAGTCAGACCAAACTCTAGATGAATGGTCACACAGCGTGGCTATGTAGAACATGGGCTGTTTTTTAAAATTAATCAGAAGCAGGACCTGTACCTACGTTAGGTGGCACTTGACTTATTATTTGGGTGTCACACAAAAGCAAGTTCTCCTAACAGAAATTAAAAATCAAGGATGTGTATCTGTCCTAAATAGATGTCAACATACAGAAGTTCTGGAAACATAGGGCTCCTACAGAGAAAACTCTTGACTCTTGTGCCCAGTAACTGGAGGTTCATGACTACTTCTCTGCGTTAATTACAGCTTAATTCAAAACATAGCAGCCAAAATTGTTGTTGTTGTTGTTGTTGGGGGTGATGTGTATGTGATGTATGTGTGTGTTTGTGTGTCTGTGTTATTAATGGTAGCAGTACATTATATTTTGGCCTTATGGTTGGCCTTTGTTTGTCAGCATTAATTTTATCTTTTTAAAATAATTGTTTTTTCCATTGCAACAGTACTTAAAATCTCTCTGGAGACATACTTTTGAAAATAATTTTGTTTAGTTTGTGCTGTCTGCATTGCTTGCCCCTATTCCCTTCTCAGGGTTAGATTAATCCTGCACAGTGCAGGAAAAGCAATTGTCATATTTAAGACAATCTGATTTTCCTTAGATGATACATTAGATGATGGCTGATAAGGATATTTTAAAGCTGTATTATAAAGCAAGGCTGCAGTTCTGCACTCAGTTATAGACACTTAATTCCCACTGCTATCAGGGGGATTTAAATTTGTAGAGCAGACTGTGGGATTAAAGCTAAGATGCAAAAGCATAGATAATCATTGGTGACTGCTTCTCCTGGACTCTTGGAAATACAAGAAGTGTGTTTTCATCTTTGCTGAACCACATACATGAGCAGCTGGGTTCTAACATATACTCAGTTCTGACTAAGGGTTGAAGACATGTGCTTTCCATACATTCTGTTTAGGATAAGAAAAGGAGTAAGTGAATATTTTAATCATGAACATGAACATTATCCCACATTTTCTTAATGTAATAAAATGCTGTGAACAGTGACCTGGATGCTTTATAAAAAGATGACATATAAATATCTTAAACAAATGTGTTCTCGGAGGCTTTCACAGCCGGGCTCTGATAGCTGTTGTGAGTTTTTCAGGCTGTTTGGCCAAGTTCTGGAAGTTTTTCTCCCTGACGTTTCGCCAGACTCTGTGGCTGCCATTTTCAGAGCTCAGGGAACTAGGAGTTCTCTCTGTGCTTTCTATACCCCAGAGCACAGAGAGAACTCCTAGTTTCCTGAGCTCCTTGACCTCTGAAGATGCCAGCCACAGAGTCTGGAAAAACATCAGGAAGAAAAACTTCCAGAGCACGGCCAAACAGCCCAAAAAACCCACAAGAGCTATAATAAATTTAAAAAAATGTTAAAATTGTCTGTGCTGACAGACACTGATGGTAGCAGGGTGTGTTGCAGTATTGTGTCAAATCCCTGTATATGAGAACTTATCAAGACTCTTCAGTACATAATTCTCTATAGGTGTTCAAAATGAAGGCATCAAACTAGAAAATTGACTAGTTCAGATTCTGCCTGATGAGTTTTGTGTGCCATTCGTCATTAATATTAACTTAATTGTTTTTGCAATGTTATGAATTTCCATGTAGTTGTCTCCTTGGCAGGACAGTACGTTGTCAAGGTGGTCAGTTTCTTGCCTTGTCCAGATACTCAAAAGAAGAACGTTGCTTGAAAACCACAAAATTACTCACGAGTTAGATACAACCTCTTTGGATATGTTAAGTTAGACTGTTGGAAGGTGTGTGTTTGGACTCATGCTTAAATATTTCCATAGAAAGTTTCTGGATTCAACCACCTTCATAGCAGTCCTTCTGGAGCATCATTGTATTTGAAAGCATCACTTGATTCCACTTATGTAGCAGGCGGAAAGGCCCGTCGGAAGCAAAACCAATCAGCATTGTAAATCCAGAGATTTGACTTTAATTTTCTCAATTGCTTTTGAGGTGGATAGTTGGTCTGCTCAGGAGAGAGAAGGAGGATGTGAACCAAACTGATTGTGAGTTAGGGCTTAAAAACTAATAAATGGTGTATAACCTCTCTGTGACCAGATAAATACTGGACTAGATCTTGTACTTGTATTTCTGTCTGTTGCTTTGATTAAATCATAACCACATTGTTTGTTTGTGTGTATGAAAACCTTAGTGGAAAGTGGGCGGGGTTGCATCTTTTTGGCTGGATAAGTATTTTTTGTATCATCATATGTAATAATTACAAGCAGGGAATGTGAAGAGGCAGGCACACGTGGGCTCAGCCACAGAGGCAGGTACTCTATTAATGGAGGACACTGTCATAGTGTATTTTCTATTTCCTGCCACAAGTTAGTTTTAACTCTCCCATTCCTGCTAGCAAGCAAAATAGAGCTCAGTTATCTGTTCTGATTTGTGGACATGCTCTAACTTAAAGCTGTATGAGTAAGTAAGTTAAAATTATTAACCATGGCCAACATTATTTTCTCTTGTGATAAACAAAGTGTAGGATAGAAAAGTTCACTTAAGAACTACAAATTTTGAAGGTTTTCTGAAACCAAAATGAGCGTACTACTCTGCTTTTCACCTCTTTTCTTCTTCCTGACCACCCCAACAAATAGCTTCAGTCTCTTAAAGAGTGCTTCGCCACTTGCCTGCTTTCTCTTTGCCACTTACAGCACTCTCCCTTAGAATCATAGAATTGTAGAGTTGGAAGAGACCTCAAGGGCCATCTAGTCCAACCCCCTGCCATGTAGGAACCCCATCACAATATTTCCGACAGATGTCCATCCAGCCTCTGTTTAAAAACCTCCACAGAAGGAGACTTCGCCACTCTTTGTGGCAGCATATTCCACTGCCGAACAGTTCTAACTGTCATGAAGTTCTTCCTAATGTTCAAATGGAATCTCTTTTCCTGTAGTTTGAAACCATTGCCCCGAGTCCTAGTCTCTGAAGCCATGGAAAACAAACCTGTTCCCTCTTCAATATGACATCCTTTCAAATATTTAAAGATAGCTATCATATCCTCCCTCAGCCTTCTTTTAGAGAGGCTAAACATTCCCTGTTCCTTAAGCCGTTCCTCATAAGATATTTCCTCCAGACCCTCAACCATCCTGGTCGCCCTCCTCTGTACCTGCTCGAGGTTGTCAACATACTTTTTAAACTGAGGCAATTAATATCTAGTCTACCATTATGTTTGTCAAGGTCCTTTAACAAGGATTCCTGACTTCACATTTACAGTATTTGACTTGCACAGGCATCTGCCCCATAACCCCTCTATTATTTTGTACTACAGGATGTCATGGTATCCTCTGGTGGTAGTATATATTTACTATGCAAGGTAAGCTGATGTAACCCCAGGACAGCTGGTCTTTGATTAAGGAAGATCATTGTGGATCAGTGCTCGTCTCAGAGCTCAATACCGGGAACGACTGGGTTTCCATTCGGAAAGCTTTTCTGCATCCTTATTTACACTCTAGGGGACAGAGATATAAACATTTAAAATAAAAACAAAATGAAAGCTAAAACTAAAAGGAATGGTCAACACACCCATGTTGCTATATTTGGAATCACTGATTAGTTATTGACGCTGGGTCTGCAAACCAGTCTCAGCAAGTTATGACATAAAAATGCTTCAGCAAAAGTCAATCTGAATTGACTGCCTGGGGAAACTGATTTTTAAAGGGGGGGAATCATGTTTGTATCCCTCTTACACAACCTTGTCTCCTATTCTTGATTCTAGAAAACTATGCACCCCGTTCAGTCATTTTTAAAGTCATATTGCATCAACAGGCAGGAAAAGGGAACATGCTATTTCTGCTTCCTTTGCTGCTGCTTCCAGTGAGCTCCTACACATGTCTTAACCTTCACATCAGGTTTTCTGTTAAACAATACCAATACTCACTCACTTTATAACCCAGCGCACAGAGGGAACTCCTAGTTCCCCGAGCTCCTTGCCCTCTGAAGATGCCAGCAAGAGTGTCTGGCGAAACGTCAGGAAGAAAAACTTCCAGAACACGGCCAAACAGCCGAAAAACTCATGACAACAAATACCAAGAAACACGTGTTGATGTTTTCTGAGTTGTCCCATGGAATCATACTTAGTTAAGGATGCACATATTTAAATAAGCATCTGTTAGTTTTAAATGAAAGTGTATTTACTACTTCTGACCTGGGGGCATTAACCAACCGCACACTAAACTTCCAAGATGACTTTTTCTAAGTTCTCAGGGTTAGCCAGTTTTGATTTCTGTATTGAATGTACAATAGACAGCCATGGTCTTTTGCAGGACCTCCTGTGTTGGGTTTTTCTTTTCAAATTAGAATTTATTCTTCAGTGGTTAGAATAAGTTATTAAAAGTGGTATAATATTTGGTGTTGAAGTGTACCTAAGCTCTCTCTATGTCCCTAACCACATAAGGATTGCACTGTAGAGGGTTTTTTTAAAGAAAGTCTTCTAGTATTTATGTGGCTTTTATTTGAACATGAGCATAGTAATTACTATAAGGGTTGGGCTTTTGTTTCAAAAATGTAGTCATTACATCAATCAAATATTGATCAAACATGGACTCCTGCCTTTGTTGTTATATTACAATGCAAAAATGGTCTGTCGCCTCTCTAATAAGATCAGCCACACCTTTTTTATGCAGATATACTTAGATTTGGATTCTTGCACCGAGCAGGTGGTTGAACTCGATGGCCTTCTAGGCCCCCTCCAACTCTATGGTTCTAAGTATCTATAAATAGTCTTACACAACTTTTTTGTTTTTCACTGAATTAGGACTGTTTCTCCCCCCTACATCTTGTAATATTGTTCTGAAATAGACACCTCCCCTTTCTTTTCTATACATTCTTATTAGATCATTGTAGTCCTTTCTAAGCTCTTTTATGTCATCTGATGACTGACTGTTGCATGCCTAGTTGTGTGGCTCTATGGTCATCGTTTCCTTCTCCCTCACAATTGCACGTTTCTTCAGTGTCCAAGGGGGAGGCTTTCTCTTGCTAATACTTGACTAGTTAATTGCCTGGTGACCCAATCTTGCTTAGCATTTAAGTCAGTTACCTAGTGTCTTAATCTTACTTAGCATGTAAGTAAGGAGTGGGGAATGCGCTGACATGTATTTGTCTTGCTCTGCCATCTAAGCTGACTTCAGATCTTAAAGTTAGCAAGGGGTTTTCTGTACTGACAATCCACAGCATAAACAGTTTTCAGTATTCACATTTTGATGCCTAAAATAAGGCAGGATATTTGTCTCTGAAAATGTTTGGAAAGTTTTTAAAATAAGTAATAATTTACGTGACTGACGAAATGGAAGCATTTTCAGTTATCACAGATTTTTCAAAGCAGCATATGCATCATGTTATGCATGCAGTTGAGGTAGAGAAACAATGAATTCTGTTATATGTTGACATAGTACTGTAGCAGATTTTCCAGGCTGGAGAATGGTTATGGCTGCAGAATTTCTCTTCCAAAATATTTGTTACACTTAGAGCTGTTTATGCGGATGTTGTTTGTTGGATTTTTGACTCCTTAGGAGAATTATTAGCCTTGTGTGTGTGTGTGTGTGTGTGTGTGTGTGTGTGTGTGTGTGTGTGACAAGATGGTGATCAAAAGAAGTTTCATTGAGCCAAAGTGAAGAGCAAATTTATCTCTTTAGTCCAGTGGTGGCCAAACTTTGGCCCTCCAGATGTTTTGGATCACAAATCCCACAGTCCTTTGTCATTGTCAATACAGGCTTGGAATTCTGGGAATTGTGGTCCAAAACAGCTGGAGGGCCGAAGTTTGGCCACCACTGCTTTAGTCACTTACTCAAAACAGATTCCAGCCCTATGAACGATTCCATAAAGTGCACTGAATCCCACAAGACGTAAAGTCATTTCCAAATTGGTTTTATTGGTATGACACACCTGAAACCTGCAAGCCAGATGGGAACCTTCTGGCTTCCTTAGCTTCCTTACCATCTGAGGCCGCAACGGCTGGGCCTCTTCCCTCTTGAACGACAGTGCCTGAGAGGTGACCAGATTGAAGTTTATAAAATCATACACAGTGTGGACAAAGTACTTTTTCACCCAGAGGTTCACTGGTCTGTGGAATTCCCTGCCAGAAGAAGTGGTGACAGCTGTCAGCCTTGATAGCTTTAAAAAAGGATTGGACAAGTTGGTGGTGAACAAGGGTATCAATGGCTATCATTATGGAGAGATAGGCAGGGATATCTCTCAATGCCATTTGCAGGGAATTGTAAGCAGGTGAAGACAACTGCTTGGGAATAGCCTGAAGCAAATGGTGAGCCACTGTGTGAGACAGAATGCTGGACTGGATGGGCTGTGGCCTTTTCCAGCAAGGCTGTTCTTATCTTCTCAACTGTATCAGTCTGTTTGCTGATTGCTACCAGTTCAAATAGCAGACACAGTAACTATCTGGCTGGGCACAGGTGGCATGCACCAAATAAGAAAATGCTCAGAGACCAATGTTCAAAATCCCATTTGGCATAGTGCAACTTCCCCAGATTTCTTTCTGCTCTTCAGATTTAGTTCTGTGTTGTTCAGGAAGCTGTTGTCTGCAGGTAGCCGTCTTTACTCAGTAACTTTTTGAACTTTTTTTTAACATTAAAAAATCAGACACTGCTGCTTCTCCTTATAAACTAGATTATCAGCCAGTAAACACAGGGCTCACACTGACATAGCCCCCAAACCCCAAATAGTTAGTTGCCACATGAGTCCTGGCGATTTAAGCATCTCTGTGATCGCTTAGAAAATGTCCCACAAGAGTAACTGCAAGTCTGTAAGTCTCATGTATGTGTTTTGGAGTTGTGTTGGTTTTTATTGTTGCAGGCTACCATCATAAACCTGAACATGTTTCCCTTTAAGTAATGAAAAAATGTCCTGTGCCACAGATTAAATATGTCTGAGACGACCAGGGAAATTGGACAAATGTATGTCGTTTATTGTGGGGCAGAGTTAACACGGTCAAGATTTGTTTATGTGTTTTTCGGCCAGCACTCACATGATTTTATTCAAGGGCTGGGAAGGAACTTTGATTAGTTGAAAGCGGTGGCGAGGTCCCGAGGGAGTGTCCCTAAGAGCTGGGAGCTGCACAGAGGTGCCTGTAACTCTTCTAGCAGTTTCGGTCTATTTTTCTGCAGGGGGACAAAAGCCTTTTCTTTTTCCTCCTGTGTTCAAAGAGACATCTGTCTTGAGACTTTGCAGCTGTGGGCCAGGGGGATGCTTGTTTGAAGATAACCCATCACAGACAAGAGGAGAGTCGAGACACTGAACAGTGGTGTAGTATTTTGCACTCTTTCTCCCCCTTCTTTCCCTCCCTCCTCCTCCTCCTCTTCCTCCTCCTCTTCCTCCTCTACCATATACAATATTAAGAACATGAAGAATGTGGAGTGAGCAATTTCAAGGCAAGGGGAAATTTCCTGTTTTCTTTTCTCTGTTTGTTTAGAACGGAAGGGACTTTGGTTGCAATTGAGTATTTTGAGAGAGCTGGCTTTGCTTCTTGATGCACTTTTGATACACTGCTGGAGAAGATGTTTAAATCTTTCTTCTCCCCCCACCTTTTTTTTTTAAAGAAGAAAGCACTGTGGCCTAAGCAAGTAAGATTAATAAGAATTAGGCAAATGGCTTCTTCAGCTTTTGTATCAGTTTGATAGGAGCAGCAGCCTTGCAACCACACAAAGGCTGCCATTTACCAGGGAATATTCCCTAATTCTCTTGGCAGGGGTGCCATTGGAATCGGATACATGTGGGTGGCAGCAGGGAGGAGCCGCAAAAGAGGACAAGCAGGCTTTGTGTGTGTGTTTTTTTAAAGAACTCAACAAAAGCACTTTATAC
This sequence comes from Phrynocephalus versicolor, assembly GCA_023846285.1. Taxonomy (NCBI): domain Eukaryota; kingdom Metazoa; phylum Chordata; class Lepidosauria; order Squamata; family Agamidae; genus Phrynocephalus; species Phrynocephalus versicolor. The sequence goes on along the minus strand of JAHTLZ010003518.1, from coordinate 828,350 downwards.
ACTGAGCTGGGTACAACAAGCTGTGCTGCTTGTGAGTTGGGGTGGAGCAGTTCTTAGTTCAGTGTACATTTTTTTCAATTACCTCCCCCACCTCTTTTTTTAAAAAAGCTCTCCACTGACTGAAACATTGGCTAAATTCCACAGAAAGCTGAAAGCGCCACAAAATATTTATTGAACAATGCTTCCCACAACTGGCTTGGAAAGCAAAAACAGGCAAGGTTAATTCTGAAACAGTTCTGGAGCACCTTGTTGGTATTCTAGTCATAAAAACTGGATTCAATTTCCTTCCTGTTGTACACACCCTTCTTTACTGGAGACCAGCTCGCACTGAATTGAAGGCTGCTGTGTCTAATGTACTTTTTCTGCTTTAATATTAAGAAAGCCAAACAAAGCATAGAATTAGTTATCACTTTTATAAAATAGCACTTTTATTAGAATATATTCTTAGAATAAATTCTATTATAATATACCCTCCTCAGAACTCAGTAACTCTTAAGAAGCTGTATTTGGTTTTCTCATGCTTCAGACAAATATAATTTTAGGTGGTTGTTTTCAAGACATGACAGTTTAAACAAAGGTGATGTATGGAGAAGAGGCTTTCACCCCTTTATATTATCATGTTCTTATGAATATTTACTGAGGAGAAAGTCACACAGATTTCTTAGGTTGACGGTCAAAGTCGTTTATTTGGGCCAATAACATATTAACAATTAAGCATTCCTAAAGGGAGCAACTTCACTGTACTATTCATGTAACATTTGAGCCCTTTTGTTAAAACATTTTTCATCCATTCCTACCTTCCAATACAGTAAGTCCTGGTGCAACAACTTTCAGATTTAATTTTTATTTTTGAGATGCTTATATCTGTGTTTCTAGATCTTTCAAAAACTTCAAATAAAGGAGTTGGACAAGAGGACCCAAATTTCTATACTTGATTTTAAATCACAATATTCTCAGTTTTTCTCACAAGACAGTTACTGATACATCCTGTTGTCCTATGGTCCCATTTCCAAAATGTTGTTCCTCTCAAGTTGTGTAATAGACTCAATTCTGTTGATCTGAGTTTTCAAAGGATTTATTCACATTCCTTGCTAATATTAATGAGGCCACAACAATAGTGGCCAAAGCTGCAGATTGAGGATGGCGGGGAGCAGGGGAGGATAGGTCAATATTATTTTTCTTCTTTTCTAAAGCTAGTTACTTAATTAGATAATGAAGTATAAAAGAACTGCCATGGTTTTTCTTTTATGGTTTATGGTTTCATAGAACAGGAGCCACAGTGTTATTAATGCATGCTTTCAGAGTCCATTGAGAACTAAAATCTGGAAAATGTTGTGGAGCATGGGAACTTAAATCTCCAATGTAACTGGCATTGACCACATGAAGCCCTTGTTCTGCTGGTTAGTCTGGGTTCAGTTACTCTCCTGTCTGCTTCTTTGTTCTGTTTTAAATGGTGAGAATGTAATGGTGAGAACAATATTCTTGGCCTTGTACAGTAAAGTCAGTACAGTATACAGAACTAGAATACTTTATTAAACCATGGAAGGGGTTAATCTGAATAAAGAATAGCAATTCAGCTCTGGAATTGCAAGCCTTTCAGTTTTATGTGTTTTCCTCTTTAATCCTGGTTATCTTCTTAGGGCAAGCTTCTTTTGCTTATCCAAATAATCTCAGCATTCTGTCATGCATACTGTGACACAGTTGCGTTTCCATCTGGATGGAATGCCAGAAGTTGCACTACTTTGCAATAAATGGAAGTACAAAAGGATAGCAGCAAGATAAAGCATTTTCTATCTTAGCCTTCTGCTCAGGTTTTCTCTTGAACTGCGAAGAAGTTCAGTGGTTTAGGCATCTGATGGAAGAGTCAGGGGCTAGGAGTTCAGTTTCCCCATTGTACCTCCTTTACAGAAACTGAACTGGATGGTCCAGAGAGGGTCTCTTCCGGTGCTGCAGTTCTTAGATTACTGTTCTTCTTCTTGTTAAAATTGAAGTTAGATATAATATTGTCAGTGGTCTTCTGTTAAACATCCAGCCAAAAGCTCATATACTTTCTGCATTTTGGAAGGACAGTCCTATATTAGTCCTTCCTTAAAGGAGGTCTGAAGCATCAGCTTGTTCTCCATTGCTGGCTTTTTTGTGTCTATGCAATTCCCCAAATTCTCCGAAGAATTCACTAGACAGAGCACTAGGAGTTTCTGTCTGCAGACCCACATCTGCAAACACCTCTGCAAACCTTCCTTTCTCTCACCTAGAATAGGCCCTATCTTCCTGTCTCAGGCCGACTTCGGGTACAAAAGGGAAACGGTCCCAGTGCTTCCTGAGAGGTTTGCATCTTCATGGAAGGTGTATTGCTGCTCTTTAAGCTACACCAGTGTTCCCTCTTATTCTCTGGAGTGCTGTGTGGTAGCTCCGCCTTCCATGTGTAAGATTGACATTGCAACCTGAAGCCAATTAGCTGAAACACGGGGTCAGCTGCATGCTCCTGATGAAGTGCTTCTTACCTTAGAAGGAACATTGAGCTCTGTATAGTTTACTCCCAGGCAACTGTACTTACCACAAAGATCTAGGGTTCCTAGTGAGCATCTGGGTAGTTTCCTCTTTGTACAGGAAATAGACCCGAAATAGTTTGAAAGATAGTGTCTGTTCCTGGTGAGTGGAATATTGGTGTCTGCCGGTATGTGTTGATGTCCAGGGGCTGCTAGAATTCAGCCTGAGAATTCTACACATAATTTCTGGGAGTTGGGTGTCGGGGGAGGGAGGAGGGAAAATGGCACATCCCTTCTGCCAGCATCACCAAGGTTTTCCGGAGGCTTCTTCTGAATTCCATGGCCATCACAGGTACCTTTCAGATATGTCATATAAGAATGAAGCCAAAATATGCAACAAGTCCAGACAGTGGCTCAGAGTGGCACAAAGAATAGGTTCTAGTGCAGGGGTCCTCAGCCTAAGGCCCCTTGCTCCCTCCCTTGCTCCCTCCCTCCCTCCCCTGCAGCGCAGCAAATCAGGCTGGGCTGGGTCAGGCCAAGAGAGGAGGCAGCTTTCCCTCCAGGGCACAGTGAGGACGTGATGGCCAGGGCACACGGCTCGATCTGCACGCAGTGGCACCAGCCTTGCTGCCCTTGCTGCGTCTGCTGCTCCTCATCATGAGTGGCCACCCAGAAGGTGATGAGGGGCCTGAGTTTGCCTGGGCTGCCACCTCCTTTCCGATGCAATAAAGGAAGGAAGGAAGGAAGGAAGGAAGGAAGGAAGGAAGGAAGGAAGGAGAGCCGCTCCAGCTGCTGCTACTGTAGGAGGAGGAGGAAGGGGAGGAAGAGGCGCAGCAGAGGGATCCCAGCGGTGGCACCTCAGCGTGGTGATCTGGAGCAGGAGGCATTGCTGGGGCCCTGGAGACACAATGATCATGGGCCAATCGTGGGGGGGGCTCCACCCACTTGCCCATCCCTCTCCCCTTTTTTCCATGTTGGCTTTTGGGGGGGGACTGTGATCCGGCCCCTAGGGGTGTCTGGGGTGTGGTGGACCGGCCCGCTGTTTGAAAACGTTGAGGACCTCTGTTCTAGTGATTACCTACCAGAGGCTAGATCTCATTATTCTATATTGGCTATCAATCCAAGATGAGGTTCTCATTTGTTCTGTGGGTATACCAGTTCTACTTTTTGAAAAACAATGTGTGCAGATGCAGCCTCAGTGTGTAGCATAGACACATTCCATGACCACATACTATACACCCACAAGGAAAATCCCAGTTCTAGCCCTCTCATATTTTAGCACATCATAAGAAGATAAAATTGACAAATTCTACCATTTTGCATTAGCTCGGTTGCTTGTTCCATTAGATGTTTCCTTTTATAATGGTTATTCATACTCCACCTAATACTTTACCTCATTTACACCGAAAGAGCTGTTTTGTATGCTTAAAGTCAAGAGTGTGCTCACCTATTACTCTCTTTATATTGGAGCTCATTGTCAAATGTCTCTAGGAATGCATTTACAGTGGTCCCTTGTATAAAGGAATTAATTTGTTCCAAATGAAAATCTGTTAAGCAAATTTCCCCCTATTTCCCCTAATGCATTGAAAATCCCTAATCACAACCTTATGTTTTATGGATTTGCCCCATGGGCGATTCAGTTAAGCAAATTTCCCCTATCTCCAGAATTGTTATGTTGTACAGATTTTATGTTATTCAAACCGTTTGTTATATGAGGGTCCACTGTATTTTGAGTGTATGTATGCTACACCATTATATCATATTGATGCCACTTTTACCATTAAGGATCCATCTTTAGAGATTAGTGGTTTACTGAGATATGGAGGAATCTCTGAATGACAACAAAATGTTCTGAGTACCTTATCAAGCTCCAAATCCCAGAATTACATAGGACAGGGATGTAGCAGTTAAAATGGTAACAAGCTCATATAACTGTACAGTAATACCTTGGCTTATGAGCATAATTCATTCTGGAAGCATGCTTGTAAACCAAAATACTGTCATATCAAAGCAAAATTGATGGAAATAATGGAAACACACATGATTCATTCCGAGGTCCCATAGACCAGTGTTCCCCAACCCCCGGTCCGTGGACTGGTGCCGGTCCGTGGATCAATCAGCACCGGGCCGCCCAAGGAACTAACCCTAAGCCTAAGAACGGGAGCGGCTACCGTCCCGCTGGACTCCGGAAGGTCCTAGCGCCTGTCGATACAGGGGTGGGGTGGGGGGGGGAAAGAGGGCCTGATGCGGAGCGGCCACGTTCTGCTACGACTCCCTATCGGCGACTCCCCTTCCCCCCACCTGCCTGTGGCCCCATTCTATGCGCGGCTTAAATAGGAGGGGAGCAGGCACGGCTGGGTCCAGAGCGCTTCAGCTGCCTTATTATTGTTGGGGGGCCGGGCGGGTGGCGCGGTTAGGTGGAGATCCGCTGGAACCGGCGAACAAGAAGAAGAGGAGGAAGAGGAGGAGGAGGACATCGCGGGTGGAGGAGAAGATGAAGGCAGGTGGGCGAGTGGTCAGCCTGGATTGCCCACCTGTCATTCTGCAGGGGGGAAGGTGCTTTTTGCATTTGCACCCCATGCGGGCGAGGGTTCTTTTTTTGGGGGGGGGAGGACTTTTCCCACTTTTTTCATCCGGAATGAGCCTTCCTGGCCTGCCGCCCCCCCTGCCGCTGTCGGCTCTTCTTCTCTCCCCCCCCATCCCTGCTGTGTGGGGCAGGAGGAGCCCCTCCACCACGCCCGCCTGCCCTGCGGCTGGAAGCGGCGGCGGGGGGGGAGGGAGGAGGAGGAGGGAGAAGAGGCGAGCAAAAGGGGGGGTTTGAAAGGGGCGCACGTCAGGAAAAGCCAGCGATGCAGCCTGGATTGGAAGCCGGGAGCGCCCCCCCCCCCCGTAGGCCGCTTTGGAGGGCTGCCGGCTGGGTCGTGCGCCGCCGCCGCCTCTTCCATCCCGGGCGAAGAGGAGGTGGTGGTGGTGGTGGGGACACACACCGAGGGGTGGGCGTGCAGGGAGAAGGGGGGTTGCGCGTGTGTGCCTTTTGTGTGTGTGACACACTTCTGTCACACGTCCCCTCCCTCCCTCCCTCCCTTGCCCGCCCGCCGTCACCGGGCTCAGTTGTGCCTCCGGTACAGTAAGAAGGTTGTGGGGATGGACGTCGTCGGTTGTTGTTGTTGTTGTTGGTGGTGGTGGTGGTGTGTGTGTGTCTGTGTGTGTGTGTGTGTGAGAGAGAGAGAGTGTAGGGAGTTCTGTTCAGCAAGAGAGCAGGCCTAGATCTTTTCGCAGAAGGAAAAGATGGACTAAATCAAAACAAGTGGGCCAGGGAAAAATTATCAAACATTTACTGGTCCGCGGCGATAAAAAGGTTGGGGAGCACTGCCATAGACCACATACTGTACACACAAAATGCCAAAGCTCACAAAATAAGTTGGCTAGAAATGCATATCCACTCAGTAGTTTGGGTGTCTGGCTGCAGACCCTGTTCTGCTTGGGACTAACAATTGGATTTTACTCTGTGTTTTTAAGGTGACAATAATAAAATGCAATTTGCAGCCATATATACACTTGACTAGCTGCCCCAGGACTAGAAATGGTTTGAAAAATAAGAAAAAATGTTGAAAACAAATTAATTAAAATTATAAATATAAAGAAAGATAAATACCTAACCTGCACTCTCCTTTGAAAATGTTCCAGTCTGGTAGAAGGGAAGCCTCCATTCTTCTCTCCTTCCCCTGTTTTTGAGGCTTGCCTGAGATGGAACATTCCAGGCAATTCCCCCCAAATCCAGCAGGGATAGTGCTAATTAAATGGTAATTACAAACTTAAAGGGTGAATTACATAGACCAAGAGAAACAGCGCAAAGGGACCAGGGTTGTGCCAAAAAACAGCACCTTTAGTCTTTATTTTGTTATGTATTGTGAATCCTCAGGTAGGTTGAAACAAAAGTGAGTAAAACAGCAAGACTCTGAGTCTAGGAGAAAATGAGGGAACACACACACACACACACACACACACACACACACACACACACACACACACACACACACA
>JAHTLZ010003518.1:807298-821813 GCA_023846285.1 Phrynocephalus versicolor | reverse complement strand
ACACACACACACACACACACACACACACACACACACACACACACACAGTTGGCTCACATGATCATGTGACCTGCTCCAGTGCTCATATTGCAAGACATTGCTCGTTGATCAACATAAAATTTAGAAGAAATGGTTGCTTTTCTTGCAAATCACTTGTAAACCAAGGCACTCATAAACCAAGGTGTTACTGTAATTTAGATACAGTTCTTAGAATGTATCACTTCTGTTCCGAGCAATATACCATAGAAGTGACCACGGAAAACTGGTGTAATGATAAATGTAGCAATTATGTTTATCAATTCATTTTAACTAAGGAGGAAATACAGATTATTCTTGTCTTAATATTTTTAAGGCATTGCAAATGTTGGGCCTAGTTTTGTTCTTTTTATGTACTGTATGTAGTTTCTCTCTAAGCAATGTTCCCTGTAAATTTCATCCCCACTGGGCAGGCAATCCCCCCAAATCCAGAGAGAGAGAACCCTTTGAGCAGCTTCCATTGCAATCAATCCTCCACGAAGGAAGAGGAACCCTGTGTAGAAGGAGGCAAAGAGGCATATACGCAATCATGCACATGCCTTAGAATGAACCTTGTCTATGAGCAAAAATTACTCATGGATTCCATTTCACAAATACATTTCTCTGATAGTTGCATTATTTATTTCTATTTTCTAGTGTTTTAACAACCCAAGGTTTATCAAGGCAATAATTTGAAGGGACAGTTCCACTCGAACGTTAGAAAGTTCCAAATTTAATATTCATAATTGTAAAATACTTCTACTCAATTACTTCTACTCAATTGCTAATGTGGAAATGCAGAGAATTCAGTAGCGTGTTGCAATTGAATCGTGACCCTTTTAGAGGACAGTCTAAAAAGAACAATATAAGATTTCTTTGTCAGTGAAGGATCCCTAAGGGCAGCATCTTCAAAATGATCTTTCCCATTTGAGGCTCCTGGTCTATGTCCCACAAATCCCACACTATTTGTGTGCATGCACAGAAGTGTTAAGATGTGGATTTTTGTGTGTATGGAGTGATAAAATAATTAAGAGATGTAGAGGAAAAAATAGCCCTAAAATGAATATGTGTTTCAAATTGAGAATAAAGCAATAGTTTACTGTAGTGCTTGCAAAAGAATTAGCCAGCTCTCCAACTGAGCAAGTTCACTTAATGTTCTTAATAGTTGAATGTGTTTATGTTACAATGTGTAAATATGGGGGTGGCATTTGCAGGTCCTATAGCTTACATTATCTGAAATTACAGTATTTTAGTATTTAGGAACCTGATACAACAGATGATTTGTTCTAGGGAGCCTTAGTATTCCAAGCTTTACAAAAATTTATTCAAAACAATAATGTTACAGTCACCCCCACCCCCACCACCATTTCGCAGTTCAGGTACTGCGGTCCCACTATATCGTGGGATCGCAGTACCTGCGCCTTGGGGCCGCACGGGGGGGAGGTGATTGCATCGCACCACGCAGCCCCTCTGTGCTGCATCACCTGCACTGCCCCCCCAGGCCCCACCTGACCCGCTTCCACATATCGCGGTTTTTCAAGCATCGCAGGTCGGGTGGGTCCCTAACCCCCGCGATAGGTGGGGGGTTACTGTATCATCATAGTGGCAACCTGCCAAATTTTGAGTTACAAGCACCTGCAGTAACAAGTAGATGTAACAACTATTGAGATCCCTATTTTTAAAAAATGGGGCCCCAGGGCCTGCATAAAGTATTGTTTATAGCTGGAAGGGAAAGGAAAACGAAGGAATTATAAATATAAGGACACACCAACATAAATTCAGCTCACGATTGCATAAGGAACTTCATGCTACTCCACACACTTCAGAGGTCAGCAACAATTATGTAGCCTTTGAGTTAGATGACATGGTATAAAAATCCAATCAATTAATCAATCAATGTCGCAGCACATTTAATTTACTATTCCTGCCTATAGTTTTTTAATAGCTGGAAGACTTTGGGGTGTTTTCAAACTGAGGTATTTTTGTGCTTATGGAACATAGAAGCAGTGTAGATTAATAAAGCATGTGGAATTAGACAAGCTGTTGCCTGGAATTATTGTAGCAATGAAAAGATTTATACCTTGATACTCAGGAATATTAATATGATTGGAAATTATTATCTGGTTTAATTCTGAAGTTAATCCTTTTTGGGATAAGTGCCAGCTGTGATAAACAGAGGCTTCCGATTATTATTTTTTTGCTAGAGGTCTATAAAGTTCTATAGGACTCTTTAGGGAGAGGTTCAGGCATCAGATCCTCTCACCCGAACATGTTTTCTGGATCTTGATGGACATAAGATTTTGTGGAATACATGTAAGAGGTATAATGTTTGGCTACACAGCCAGTTCAAGTTGGGATCTCTTTAGTGCCAAGCTACTAGGATATTTATGTGTGGGTTAGCATTACAAGAACAAAACTTAATGACAGATCACATATTATTCATGAAATTCTAGAGTTCCACAAACATCTTCCCATGGGATAAAACCATTCTCAAACAGAAACTTCAAAAACAGTGCCATGCATTTTTCATATAGCGATTACTTGAACACTAGTGGCTTTTAAGTCTTCATACTCTTAAACTTTTATAGAAGATTAAAATGTTTAGAAAAGAGACAAAGGCTTTTTCAGCCTAGTAGAGTATAGCAAAACTTTATACCGAATGCAAATATCAATACCAGTGCAAGTGACGCACAGAGAATTGTATAAGTGTATGGTAAAAACTGTTAGAATAAAGGGAAGTTATGTAGTGCTTGCTACTCTATTTTGTCTTGCCCTCTTACTTTTATGAACTAAAATGTAAAGGTTTTCTTAATCTTGTTTATTGTTGGCTTTGTATGTACTAATCTCATCGGAACGTCATGCGGTATTATGATTGTCTTGTAGCCAGAAATGTAGTTAATTCTTTACAAATGGAAATCGGAACAGAACAGATTACTGTTTATTGATTGTGGCCATTTTCAGACGAGAAGATGTGTTACCTGCTTCAGTGACAAGAAAAAAAAGTATTGTGGCAACTTTAAGGTTAACAGCTTTATTTCTGCATGAACCTCTGCAGGTTACAGTCTACTTCTTTAGGCACAAGGTGTGCAAATGATGAGCAGGGTTGAACCCCATGAACAGTGACCCTGAAATAAACTTGTTAGTCTGAAGTGTTGTTTTTACTTTGTATTTTTTATTAGATTTATACCTCGCCCATCAGGCCACATGGCCACTCCGGGTGTTTTTTGCTTTTTTGTTGTGTACTTGATGAAGGTTTCACATGAGCGGTTGTCCACTTCTTTCCTCCCCACACTCTCTGGGGGCTGTAGGTCTTTTTATATGAAGACCCATAGCCTGAAAAGGAAAAGCATTCCTACACAAGCAAGTTTTTTGGATTTCTGATCATGTGCAGAGGTAGTATCTATGATGCTCCTTTATAGAACTAACATTCTTCCTCTCCTATGTTCAGATTTCACCTTTCACAAATGCCTCACAGGCTTTCTGTTAATAATCTAAAAATATGTCCTCCATTTCTTAAAAGCAAAACTGGTTGATGCCTGAGTGTGCCTAGGGACTTCTCTTCACTATCTACATCCTTAGGAACTCACGATCTTCCTCTGCAAACAAACATATGGATGTGAGGCATTTTCTAGGCCAGGGGTTCTCAAATGTACAGCTCTCAGAAATCTTGGCTTGTATCGCTAGTCATGAAGACTTCTGGGAGTTTTAGTGCAATCCGGGGTCCCAGGTTTGAGAACCATTGGTCTAGGGCAGGGGTGGACAACGTGAAAGCCCTTGAAAGCCATATTTGGCTCTTGGAAGGTACTTCTGTGACTCCCACTTCCCAATATTCTTCTTTATAATACAGAGGTTGAAACTGAAAAGACCCTTTACACCACCAGCGGTTCAATTTAAAATAAAATAAAACTCAGAAGATGTGCGGAAAGGCAAGGATGCTAATGGCCCTCAAAGCATAACAGAATTACTATTCCACATACATAACTCCCCTAAATGCATAAGGAGACTTTCTGATCTCCACCCCCCCCCCAAAAATCAAATAAACAAATAAATAAATATCATTTGTGGGGAAACTGTGATTTACTCAGTTTTACGCTCCAAATGTCAATAGCAGGTTGGATCCTGCCACTTGGAATAAATCAGGGAAAATCTCTCTGAAGCAGTAAGGCCAAAAAAATCTTACAGTAGTTTTGGCTTTTCACTGTGACCATCAGTGTCATTATTAGGCTCATCTAACATGTACACTCCATTTGGTTCCAGGTATTCGCCCACAAATAATGAATGGACCGTTGCATCCTCGTCCGTTGGTGGCTTTACTAGATGGAAGAGATTGCACAGTAGAGATGCCAATTTTGAAGGATTTGGCTACTGTTGCATTTTGTGATGCGCAATCAACTCAGGAAATCCATGAGAAGGTAAAGGAAATTATGCTGTCTCTTCCAAGTTAATTTACAGAGGACTGCGCAAACATATGTGCTGGTGCAATTTTTGTTAAAGCACAAACGGGTTTGACCCGTGTCGTGTGGCAATCACAAAACACAATTGCAAAAATAGGTTACAGGCGATACCTTTAGTATGTTAGTCATTTTGCATCTTACTGGTTTTAATATGGTCATGTCTGCATTGATTGTTATCCTGATGTCACCTGTACCAATAGCCTTATTCAGTTCTTATGTAATGGGGGACCAGATACACAAACCAAGGTATGTGGATACTCCAGTCCCGTCTCCTGTCAGTTTGCTCACTGTGATGAGCGTGAAAAGGAGAGACTCTTTTAGGTGAATTGTTATCCTCCTTTGTGGTCTCTGTGGATCATACTAATGGGTTATTCTGCACCTGGACATATGTCCTTGGAATGTTCTAGAGGCTAAAAAAATTGTAGCCCCATCTTAACATTTAGCTCAGACTATTCCACCTAATGATTAATTCTCGGTTCCTTTTCACCACCGCTGAAAGAGTAATTCAACAGTTGCCCAGAGCTTAGTTTTGTAAATATCTTCCTTACATTTGCTAGCACCCGTTAGTTTGTTTCTTCTTGCAAACCATTTGTTTTGTCATATAGTAAGAACAAGTCTTTCACCAATACTCTATTCCCACCTTTTATGGCCTATATGGCTGTATGTAAAATGTGCAATTCCTGTGAAAGCAAAATTCCACTTGCAGACAGGAATTCCAAGTGCTTCTGCTGGTTAGGAGAGCAACATTAAACACAATAGTATTTATTTTAAGAAAGGAAAGGGCAAAATTAAAAACAGGCACTATAGATTCAAATTATTCCTTTGGAAGAAGTCACTTCAAGCAGTGGACACAATCTCAGGGGGAACCTCTACATCATTGGTTTCTATCTGTAAAATCTCTTCAAAGTTTATTGGCATGGAATCTGCCCATACCATACGCATGGACACAAAACAGAAAAACTGTGTTTTGTTTTGTTTCTTTTGTAGTTTCATTTCATTTGTAACAAATTTTTAAAGTAATTTCAGTACAAAATGAAATGAAATGAAATGCTATGCTCCCCTGAGCCCTTGAGGCACCAAAATTGCAGGGGAACTTCCTCAAGCTCTTCCCTGTGAGTTCCCAAAATTTGGAATGGTTTGGGGGTCAGGGGGCTGAGTTATAAAGCTTTCAAATTAGATTTGGAACGGAAGCCAAGCTGTGGCAGTGCTAATCGCTTGCCCACAGCTTGGCTTCCAAATCCAATTAGAAATTATTTTTTCCTAGTGGCACCCCCTTTGGAGCTTCATAACTCAGCTCTCTGACCTCCAATAGAGAGTTGGAAAATGGGGGAGGGTTTTATGCTTTCCTGATCTATGCACTGCTTTTGCAGTAAAAATGATACCTCTTCCCAGCTTTGTATGTAAAACAAATGCTGCTTCCTCCTATTTTGTTTTGTTCGGCCTCAACTCCAATTACAGCTTGCCTGGGGTAAGTACTGTTCTGAACAGACCAAGCTAGTAAAAAATTGAATTTGCATTGTTTTAATTTATTTTATTAGCCAAAACCCAATTTGTTACACACAATGAGGTTAACACCAGTAGCTTAACATTCCATGGCACCTTATACTGAATTTGACTGAATTTATGCTCTTGTGTTAAACAGGTGATTGTGTGTGTTGGCTCATTCTATTCTATGCTTACTTATTACTTTTTTAAAAAAAAATCCTATTACCATTGATGTCTTAGTACTAATTGGCAGAAATTGGACATGCCAGGCCTTTAGGTTCTTGGAAGTAGCTAAAGGTTCTTTCATGGTATTTGTTTGATAAATTTGATTGTCATGTTTGTTGCTGAAACAACATTGGCCAATCTCTTGGGTTTAAAAATTGGCTGATGTAGCTGATGTGGCTTTGAAATGGGCCGATAAGAGGAAAAGGCTTAATGCAAACAATATCCCAAATGCAGGTGCAACAAACTTTGCATTCAATGTATCTGTGAACAGCTGTTGGAAACAAACAGCATGTGCTCATGAAGGACAGATTTAGCTATTCCGGCCTGATTGATTTCCTTAAATGACACAAAATCAATAGAGGAAAGCAGGGGAATTAGTGAATGAAAGCAGATCAGCTATACGTGGATTCTACAAAAACATTAGAGAGTTGTTTTCCACAAAGATTTTCACCAACAGCTAAGGATCAGTAAAATAGCAAGAGTTAATTGAAACGAAGTCCTGGGATAGGTGCCAGAATATGCCGCTAGACAAGACAAGCTTAAGCAAATGTGAAGTAGAAGTTAACATGAAGGGGACATGTAACATTCCCCCAATGTCTGTTTTTTAAGCGATCTTCAAGGAGTGGAATTGAGAGCAGAACAGGAGCAAAGGGTACTTAACGCTCCCCCCTCCCCCTGGCTTTTTTTCTGCTCAAAATCAACTCCCTGCCATCACTGTTCTCCTCTCCATGTGTCCAAATGTTTGCTTGGTTTTAAAGTGCAAGGGCAGATGGTGCATCAGAAAAATATTTCGCAAGTCACTGTAGGATATCTGGTTGGGCCTTAAGGTTACTACATTGCCATATTATACGTATGACAAATTTAACTTTGGAAGCCCATCTGGTGAGGAATCAAGCAAGGGCCTTCTCAGTTGTTGTGCCTTACCGGAACACCTTACCGGAAAAAAAAACCCCACCTAGTTTTACTCCTTCCAGCAGCAGGTGAAGATCTTTTTATATAAGCAGACATGTCACAATATTCCACAGCTTTTCGTTTCCCAAAGAATGTTCTCATTTTTCTAAGTTACTAATGTTTTAAATTAATTTTAAAGACTTAAAATTGTAATTTTATGTTAATCATATAACTGAATTCAATCCTGTTTTAACTGTTGACATTTTATTGTCTTTTAATGTGCTGTTATTTTAAATTGTCCTGTAAGTTGGGTCCCACTTCTGGGAGGAAGATGACATACAAATCAAATTTAAAAAAAAAAAAACCTAATTCCTCCAGAACCTCCAAATGCCCACTGAGTTCAGATTACTTTGAAATGCCACAATTATGGAGCATATATAACAGACTTTGTTCAAATCATTAGAAATTATAAGCAACCTACAGTTCATAAGACAAAGAACAAACAACATGTTCAATTTGATGTCAGATATGCTGTTAGTTAAAAGCATTAGTAGGTTTTTATCACCCAGATCTCAAAAGTGCAGATTTGTAATTTTATGAAAATCATGTTTTTGTTTGGTTTTCTGCCCCACCACAGCCATATTGGAAATACATATGATTAGTTGTTGGAGAAGATTCTGAAATAAATGATATACTAAACATCAAATTATACATTTTATTAATTATTATGAGGCATGCAGTTCCCATTCTTGTTTTCTGAACTTTAACATAGGTGAGCAGGACTGCCAATGGGTTTTTGTTTGTTTTGTTTTTGTTTTTGTTTTTCTTTCTTTTTTGTTTGGTTTGTTATTAATTTTTTGTGAAAGCAGATTTGGAGAGGAAAAATGGATATACAGTAGTGTGCAAAAATGGATATACAGTAGCTGTACATACGACTCTGTGTCGTATGTACAGCTCCCAGCATTTGTCGCCATTGACTATGTTGGTTAGAGCTCACAGAGGCATATCTGGATTCAGGGTGCATCTGGAGAGAGATGTAAATCCTAGGGTTCTTCTTCATGGCATCTGTGAATGAACACATAAGGGTCTTATGCACCTGCACTGAAGATATTCAGCCATTGTGTGTGTGTGTGTTGTGTCGTTACAGTCATGACCGACTCTTTGTGACTCCATATCCATGGAGTTTTCTTGGCAGGAATACTGGAGTGGTTTGCCAGTTCCTACTCCAGGCGCCTATAGCACCTGGTATTCCCTGGTGGTCTCCCATCCAAGTACTAGCCAGGGCCGACCCTGCTTAGCTTCCGAAATCAGGCAAGATTGGATGTGCTTAGGGGATCTAGGCAGCTAGCAAGCTCCAAAAAAGGCAAGGACCTCCCCCTCCTCCCACTGCACATGCTCTCCGTTTCCCACCTTCTGCCTCAGTTCCTTTTTGCCGTGAATGGAGATCGGTCGCATTTTTCAGAGCTCCTGCATAGAGAAAAGATTTTCATTTTATGTAAAGTTTTATGTTAAGTAATGCAGTTTGACCCTTGAGACAGGCTCATGTTTATTGAGGATCACTTTGAATCATTGTGTCAAAACCCAAATTCTTTCATCTCCATCATACCTGTTCATACCAGCCTGTGTTATTGGCCTTGTCACCTCCCATTCATTGCCAAAATATTTGATCAATGATAATGTAAAGCAAAGCAAAGTTTGCTGCTTATATGACGCTCCACAGTGTTTAAAGCACTCAATAAATGTATTTTTGTGAAATTTTAACCCTGCAGAGTTTCATCCATAGGTCTCTTTCAGCAAAGATGGAGAAGGAGGATGGTGCGTTGCCATATTGAAACGGATTCTGCATTCAGAAGGCTGAAATCCAAATCTAGAAACAAACATAAAGGGGTGAGGGGGAAGGAAAAGAGTGGCAAGATGAAACATGACTGAGTGGAGGTGGCAGGCAAATCCTTAGAAGGCTTACTGTCATTCATAGCTCTGTCTGTCCTCAGGATACACACAACTTAAAGAATTATTCCTCAGTAGGACAGGCTTCAGCACTAGTATATAGTAATGAGTAGCATATTGCCTGATCCACAAAGATGTAAAGCTGTTATTTGTGGAATCTCAGCCTAGTCATTGCCTGTTTGAAGCATTTTCTACTCTCATGTTGTGTTTGCACTTGGTACAAAAATAATGAGAGCAAACATAACTTCACTCTTAACAGCTCTTTGGCAGACAATACAAATCAGAGTATTAGTAAGTCCCACTGGGGCGTATAGGGCTTTCCGGTCAGTTGTATTCAGTCATATAAGGTCAAATAGATGTCACAGGCTGTTGTTTTAACTCTTCCTCTTCCATCTCATCTTACCCAGTGTCTGGAAACTTCATCTCTCTTTCACCAGCCATCTCTGAGAATTTCATCATCATAACCATTCAGAGATACAAAGCCTTCCTTGCATTTTGTCATTTGATGTTTCTCATCATTGTACGTATCTGGTGTAATGGGCTGCAATTCACAATATCAGCCAAGAAAAATATTTGAGTCTTTGAAGTGGCACACAATTCTTGATTGGTTTTGCTGACTTTATATGAAATAATTCCTTAGAGTGTGAGATAGCAAATGGTAACTCATTGGTAGCTGTTGGGCAGCTTAAAGAGGTGCCCAGTTTAGGGCTGAATTCAGAAGCCGCTGCCCCTCTTATCTGCAGGTTCAGCTTCACTTATCCATGGTTTGCCACTGCCCTACATGCAAGATACAGGGGTGTCCCCTTGTGATCTCTGTCCAAGCCCCTGATACAGTGATGTCTCAAATTCTAAATGACTTGAATTACAAAAAAAAAAAAAGTTATGAAAGGAAATCCCCTGGTATGGAGGAAACCCAAGTTAAGAAAATTTAGCCTTTTTAAAAAAGTTACAATGCAGGCGGCAGATGCAGCTCTGACCTCCCATCACCGCCACCGCTTGCATCGGGAAGAAGCTGTCAACCTCACCACCACTTCAATCAGCTCCTTTTCAGGCACCCGACAGTGGGAGGCTTTGGGGAAGGTTTCCTTCGACTTTGGAGCACCCAAAAAGTAGCTGATTGAAGTAGTGGTGAGGAGGGTTCAGCTCCTTTTTGGCTTGTCCCCCCTTTGTTTCCTTTAGCTTCAGAGTACCCGAACAAGAGCTGAACCCTCCTCGCTGCCACTTCAGTCAGCTCCTTTTCGGGTGCTCCGAAGCTGAAGGAAACACAGTAAGGGAGTCTTGTTTTTGAAAGCAGATCCTGTCTACTCCCAGCACCTTGATGTGTCGGAGCAGCCAGGATCTGCTTTTAAAAGACCCATGCAGATGTGCCATGCGGGGGGGGGCTGTGAGCACGGGTCTTTTAAAAGCGAGCAATGGGTGAAGGATGGCCAGTTTGGTGGGGAACAAGTCAGGTGACTGGTTGCAAAGCCTTTTCTGCAGTGAAGGCAAACATTATTGCTCTGAAAAAGGAGGCCTCTCTATATATGCCTAAACCAGCCCTGCCTCACATTAGTCAATTGTACTTTAGAGGCAAATTTGGAAATGCAGCTACTCATCTTGACAGTAAACAACTCCCCAGTCAGGAGAGTCCAAAGATGCAAGCAGTTGGATTGTTCTGTGTAAACAAATGAGGACCAACTGTTTTATAGCTCTTAGTTGCCCACTCAAGACCAAATCCCTCTTAAATACTTTGCATTACAGCATAGGTAGCAAGCTGTCCACCAACTATTATGAGGACTGCACCTAAACTCAGAGGAAACAAGGAAGCCTGAGGTGCTTCGTGGTGATGTAAAAATTCATGATGCTCAGAAAATCCCAGTGTTTTGGCTCTGCAAGCCATGGCCTATGCACCACTGGGTGTCATACCATAATCAGAAGTCTAGTTGTACTGATTTTTGTAAAGCCCTAAATTGCTTCCCTAAATATCACTGAGTAACTCCCGGGGGGGGGGGGAGTTGGAATCACATGCTATATTATTAGAATTGGTGTGTGGCTCAGTCCGTACAGTTTCCAGTGAGACCAGATACAGAGCAATGCATTACCATTGATAACAGACTGGATGAGGGGGAGTAAAACAATCTGAATCCAGATAAGACAACGATCCTCCATTTGGGAGGATCATTAGATTGGTTAGATGGAAGCCACCTAGTCTTGATGGGATTCCATTCCCCCTGAAGAATTGGGTCTGTGGAGGGCTAAATATATGCCATTGCCAAGAGTGGTTTTATCATCTTCAGTTGATTGGTCAGTTGTGTCTCTAACTGGATAAAAAAATGCCTAGCAACAGTGGTTCACACATTGGTAATCTCAAAAATAGACTGCTGTAATGCTCTCTATTTAGAGCTGCCCTTGAAAAGGTACAGTAGGAGGTCTAACATGTGGCCAGACAGATTATTGGGACTAGTTAATTTGATCATGTTTCCCAATCTTGATATGCTTTCATTGGCTCCTAGTAAGTTTCTCTGCGCGATTGGGTCTGCTGGTTGTGGCATACAAAGTCCTAAACTGTTTAGGATTTTGATACTTATCAAAGCATCTCTCACAGAAATCAGCTACCTGTTCCACCTAGTCCTCTCAATCTGTTTTGCTAAGAGTAGTCACACCAAGACAAAGGGTGATTACACGGAACTGGGCTTTTTCAGTGGTGGCCCCCCAAACTCTGGAGCAAGCTACCATCTGAAACACACCAGGTTCTTTCCCTTCTCATGTTCAGGATTTTTTTAAAAAAAATGGGAATACAGTATTCAAAGCTTCATTTAACAACTGAATCCTCAGCCACACTGTATGTTCCTAGCCACACCCACTGGTACAATTGATCTGTGGACATTCCTCAATCAGAAAGTTGCCTCTTGCCTAGAAATACTCCATCCCTGGGCTATACATACATTTTGATCTTGTTCCTCTCTGAAGGTAAATGGAACAGAGGGTTTCTAATAACCCTCTAGGAAGTGGCCTCTGGTACTACAAGTCTGTAGTCAGCTTACACTACTGTCCCTGACAGTGATACACTGTGTTGAAGAGCTTGAAATTAGCTTGAGGATAGGGATTTGGCATTTATGATATGTGGAGTTTTTGAAGACAGCTCTCAAACCTTTGGACAATGGCTAAGCAGGACAGACTTATCTGTATCCAGAGAATTATAATTTTATCTGATGCTCCTAAAGTACTGTGTATACTCAAATATAAGTCTAGTTTTTCAGCCCTAATTTTGGGCTGAAAAGGGGGCCCTCGACTTATATTCGGATCAGTACTTTTAGCCACTGAGGAAAGTGCTTGGGTTGGTGGCTAAAAGTCATTTTAAACATTGCACGCCGCTTCTCCTGACCCCGCTCTACATCACGGGTGAGCAGCGCAGAATGTTTAAAATGACTTTTCAATGGCCATGCTGAGTGAGATTGGTAGTTGTATTCAAAGCATCTGGTAAACCAAAAGTTACCTATCCTTTATTATATACAGAATATTTTTTAAAAAAGGTTTTTTGGCAGCACACAGAGGCAGAAGCAAAGTGCTGAGATGTTTCTTTTTCACACAGAGAAAAAAAGGCCAAAGCATATGCAGATTCTTATTATTTATGATGCTGGTTGGGATATTTGACCTTTTCATGCTGTGTATAATCTTTTTGACCTCAATTGGAGATTATTCCTTCAGTGCAGAATATCTTATACACAAATAATGGGTGTTATTCACATAAGTTGCTGGAGGGTGCTTTTTTTGTCTTGCAGTGGTTTTTGTCGTTTTCGCTGCTCCTTGGGAGTCTGTGGACATTTTATCAAAGTGAACCACGTTCTTTGCTGGATACATGCATATGATGCAACACTGGCTTTCAGCAGCTGATACTGGAACACATCCATCTGCTTGACTAATGTCTATGGTTTCCTTCTTTTTGTGTTTTGTCTGTATGTGTCTGCTAGGTTTTAAATGAAGCCGTTGGAGCCATGATGTACCACACTATCACTCTCACCCGGGAAGACCTAGAGAAGTTCAAAGCCTTACGCATCATTGTTCGGATAGGCAGCGGTTACGACAACATAGACATCAAAGCTGCAGGGGAACTTGGTATGTTTAGGGTACATTCCAGTAGAACCTGTTAACCAAGTTTTTATTTTCTTAAAAATGTAGAGTGAATGAATGAATGAATGAATGGTCTGAGGATCATGACTGAATTTTCTTAGGATTATGTTTCATTTATTCATTGGTTTGGCTTCTTCTATACAAATCAATAGTTTCGCTGTGTTTGATTTTAATTTCCAGGGCAAAGAGACAATTTCCCCGTTTTCATCTGTGAATTACATGGGCTGAATTAAGTGTTTTTTGGAGTCCTGGGATGTTTTCTAAAGCAGCGGGGAAACTCTCTTTGTAGTAGGGGTTTTTTCCGTTGCTCCCATTAGCAGCTTCCTGGCACATATAGAAGGCCATAGTGCAGTCTCGATGTCTGTGTAGTTCCTTGCCTGCCTCAGAATCCTGCAATCATTTGCTTGTAACACAGAGCCTCAAGAAACATCTGTGAAAGGCTCGGAATGGAATTATGCACCTGGACTGACATAAAGCTAAAGCATGGCTTAATGCTAACAAAAACAAGGCTCGGTTGGTATCAGGCTCACAGACTTCTCATCCATTGATCTAGACATGAGCATGAAAACCATGCTTTTCGTTTTAAAAAATTAATGGGTTTTTTTTAATCGTTATCAAAACCTGACAAACTGATATGTGGGGGGAAAGCCGACTGCCTACTGATTCAGAAAGCTGGCTTTTTTCTTATTAAAAATAACCGCAGTTTGACTTTTGAGCAACACTCTTTAAACTATGTTTAATTGAGCGTGGACACTTCTGACTCTCATGGCCATACCAGAAGCGGGAGGGGACACACTGCAAATCATCCTCAAAATGTTGAATTATAGTTTGCTACAGGTCATTCCCAAGAAACTAGACTGTGGTTTAGCATTACATGTGAATTTTCTTATCTTGTTGAATCATTTTTAAAATAAAGTTTGCAAGCCCCTATGCCCCAAATACCTTTGTATTCATCCATTCCATAGAAATTATTTAATTACATGTGTGTGGATCTATATTTTTTCTGTTAATTCTGTATAACTCCTTAAAAAATACTTTCTCCAAATAATTCATGTTGCATTAGCATTTTAAATCATGTTGTATTATCTGATTGAGAGAAACATTGTAAATAGATTTCATGCCAGTGACAAAAATCCTTGAGCACAGTGCCAAATGGAATAAGTGAAACAGAGCATTTGGTTTGCTGCAGATAATGTTTGTGTCCAAGTCTCAGATAGAATCAGCCCATTATTTTGGTGATGAGATGGAACAACATTCATATTTGTAGTACTGTTACCCAGCAGTATAGAGTATCTGGAAGAAGTGACTGAGTATCTGGATTATGCCATGTGAATTGGTCCGATTTTTTAATAATGAATGAAACCAATGTAACAACTGTTAAAATACAG
>JAHTLZ010003518.1:748748-807258 GCA_023846285.1 Phrynocephalus versicolor | reverse complement strand
AGAAGTCCAGTAGCCATGACTCAACTTCTAGATAAACTCATCTGGATGACTGAGAATCTTCACAGACATTTTGACTGTAGTAGCTCAACTTAGATTTCTGATGTGCTAGCTTTTGTATTTTATCAGGGCTTTAAAAATAACATGATTAGTCAGTCCTTTTGCCTAATACATTTTTAAAATAGCACCACTAGTCTTTAGTCCAGGGATGGAGAACCTTCAGCCCTCCAGATGTTTTGGACTGCAAGTCCCAGAATTTTGACTTGTATTGCCAGTGATAAAAGACTGTGGAAGTTGTGGGTGTAAAAAAGATAGAGAGAGGGAGAAAGAGAGAGATCTTTCCATATACTGTAGATTTTATCTGGTAGTTATGGCTAAAATCTACAGATAACTGGTCTAAAGGACATGCTGTAGGTATTAGTTTTCTACTCCTGGAGGAAATGTCAATATAATTTATATATCACTGTTATTCTAGACATTTGTTATTCTAAAGTGGTTTAAATTATAAAGGATGAAAATGTTATACAGATATCAGGAGATAGTCCCACAATGTTTAGTATGGAAAGTAAAGCAGCTCCTTTCTCTGCGACACAGTATTCCTTGTGCCTTTCCATTGGAGAAAATCCTCTTGTGCAGTTTTATGCCACATAAGGCTGATGACGGTATGCGCCATAGCAATATTTAATAAATTAGTAATTTCCAATCTGCTTCCCCCCCCACCTAAGTTTCCAAGGCTCCTTTGGGGTCTTGTTGGTTATTGGAAAGCTGTTGGAGGCTGTGGGGAGGGGCAGTATTTCATTTCCAAAAATTGCCGACACCAACAAAATCATCCAGATAGCAGTGATCTTTGGTAAAGATTTCCCATTTTTATCCAGCATCCCCCACCAGCTTCTCACCAATTAAAGATTTTCCACAGGAGTCTCACAGCGTTTATACACGACCCCTAAGCTCCGCAGCAAATGGCTGCAAGCTCCGGAGCTTTTTAAAATGTTTCCCCACCAGCTCCAGAGCTAACAGAAAAGTGCGACCCCGCCCACCTAAGTGCGACCCAGCGCACCTTTCAAGTACCTGCTCTGGGAGAGTGAAAAATTTTGATGCGGAGAGTGCCGGGCTCTCCTCGCTTCTTTTTGTTGTTGTTTTTGCCTCCCGCCCCTTTAAGAGGAACCAGGAAGTGACGGGGGGGTCGGAGCAACTTCCACTGGCACTCCGGAGGTAAGAGTGCATTCTTTTCTCCCTTTTTTCTCCCTCCCCTCACGCAGACAGAACAAGGAAGTGCGGAGGGGTGGGAACGCAGGGAGAGCGACAAACCCTCAAGATCTCTGGTCCGAATTTAAGGGACCAGCGGATCTTAGGGGTCGTGTAAAAAGGCCCTCATAATCTTCTGGGTATGGTTTGAATTCCGGGTACAAATTCAATTTTGGACATTTTTAAATAACACCATTAATAAAGCTACTATGATTGATATATGTTGGGAGGCAAATCCTGACAAATATGACATTTCCAAGAAATCCATTGCTTGTGTTGCTGATAATTTTCTCCTACAAAAGGTGGAGGAAGAAATGATAAGAGCCACTATCCCTACCTTGATTATGACCAATTAAGATCACTTGCTGGATGAAGTGGCAATAAGGAGAATTCTGGAGGGAAAGGACTACATTTTCCTTAGCTGAGTTCAGCAAAAATAAAAATTGAGTATATCCACATGTGTATGCTGGGTTTTAGAAATGCTGATTTTAATAAACTCAGAACAATGACAGATAATGTCCCATGGGAAGAGATCCTAACAGGAAAGGTAGTTTAAAATGCATGGGAGTTTCTTTTAAAAAGGAATTTTTAAAATCACAAATACAAATAGTTCCAACAAGGGGGGGAGGTGGAAGAGATTAAAAAGAAAGGACATGAAAGTTAAAAAGGACATACAGGAGGCAGAAGGAAATCCAGGCCACCAAGGAAAATTACAGAAAAGTAGCAAATAATTGAAGTGATCGCGTTAGGAAGATAAAAGTTGAGAATAAGCTGAAGTAAGCAAGGTGTATGCTAAAAGCAAAGCAAAACAAAACAAAAACAATTTTTCAGGTATGTCTGTAGCAAAAGACAGAAAAGACATAGCATATAACGAGGAGGGGGAAATGGGTAAGAGAAAAACAAAGAAATGGTGCAAATGCTAAATTATTTCAGTTCAATCTTTTTGCAGTAGACAGTTATGACCCTCCAGGCAAATGTGGATTACAATAGGAAGGGACAGGATTGCAATTTGAGACTGATAAACAAACAATACCCTATTACTGTGAATGAGCTCAGATCCACAGGAAGATTATAAAGTGCTCACTCTGCAGGCACCTTGAAAACAATTAATAAAAGGAAGTGAATGAATCTGATTCTGAAGGAGAAACCATAGTCATATATAAATTTCAATTTAAAATATCCAACACATTTTGGCCTAAACTTAATGGCATTCTTTAGGGGCATTGGACATTTCAGATTGAAATGTCTGCCCCTGAAAGGAGCAATCCAGAATGTCTCTCACCGTCTTAAGAGATGGAGGATTATACTTCAGTTACTTTACGGTACTGATGGATGATAGTTTGCATCCCATTCTGGGCTGTCAACATGTCTGCACCTAATTTGTGACAAAGTGCTTTAGGAGAGCATCCTGCTTCTCCTCCACCAAGAAGACTGGTATGTGTTCAAAGATCTCCGAGATACCTAGTTTCATATCAGCATCCAAATCTTCTACATACTAGTCCTCAGTTTCATGATACGTAACAACACCTTTGAATTCATCTTCTCCTCATGGATTTTACTAAATGCTTAGCTGTTGTGGCAGCCATCTTCTTCACATCCATGGAAATCATTGTGTTACCCCCATATGGGTAATTAGCTGGTAGTAGGCAAATAAGAAGATTTTTCAGTCATCCTACTTCTTTTTCAAGATAAGAACATAAGAAGAGCCATACTGGATCATGCCAAAGGCCCATCTAGTCCAGCTTCCTGTATCTCACAGTGGCCCCACCAAATGTGTCTGGGAGTGCACGAGACTAGATATCTGTCTCCTGATACCACTCCCCTGCATCTGGCCCCTGAAGTACCCTGGTTTTAAGTCTGGAGATTACAAATCTCCATCATGGTTTGTGACCTGTGATGGACTTTTCCTCCAGGAATCGGTCCAATCCCCTTTTGAAGGCATCCAGGCCAGATGCCATCACCACATCCAGTGGCAGGGAGTTCCACAGACTAACAACAATATTTTCTTTTGTCTGTTCTCACTCTCCCAACCCTCAGTTGGGAGATCTAGACCTTATAGTCAACATACCAAAGTGCAAGCTGTGTCAACTGTTTTCATAGAGTGTATAGCAGGCCTGCTCAACATGTAGACCATGGGTGACTGGTAGCCTGCAGGGCTGTTTGAAGTAGCCCGTGAGGTCTCCATTAGCTTCTTGATCTGCTGTCAGTGGCAGCATGTTCAGGAGGGAAATTGGACAGCCCAGGTGTATAGGAGTGATATGCAACACATTCACAGTGATGACTTGCCCTGTGGTGCCTTATGGAAAAAACACTCTTCTGTGGTGGACTTCCCTCTCTCATCTCTGCTGAGGGATTCCCTTCAAGCTGCTGTTCTACATGCTAGTCCTCACCACAGATCCATCCCACAAAAGATGGGACACCCACTTCAAGGCCTAAACGCCCATGGGTGTTGTTCCACACACAACATTCATTCTCTGTATCAGGTCACTGGAACTGGTCATGATTCTTGGAAGCCAGGGAAAGTTTCAAACCAGTTTCAGAAGGACAGACACTGCAGATACTGTCAGACAAACACATATGTTTTCTTCTGTTGTCTTCTGAAGCCCTGTGGCGCAGTGGTTAAATGCCTGTCCTGCAGGGAAAACTGTGCTCACGATTTGGGGTTCAATCCCAGGTAGCAGGCTCATGGTTGACTCAGCCTTCCATCCTTCCAAGGTCAGTAAAATGAGTACCCAGCTTGCGGTGGGGGGGGGGCAATGTGCAGCCTGCATACTGTAATTAAACTGTGAATTGCCCAGAGACTACTTGAAGTGGTATGGGTCGGTATAAGTAGAACACTTTGCTTTGTTTAAATAAACAAAGTGCACCCACTCCTGAATGCTGAGCAGCCTAGCAGTCTAGTTCAGTCCTTTTATACAAAACGTGACATCTGGCCAATATTCCTTCATGTACCAGACACGGAAGACATCCAGATGTTTGTCAAGTGACAACATGGTCACAGTCTTCCACATTCACTGCTTCACTGTAGAATTGGCAAAAGAACATGTCAGGGCTACAGTGAAAGTTGATCCTCCTCCACAGGTAAGCTTGCTAATATCCCATGTGTGAAAATCCACAGAGCCCAAAGAAAACGGATAGGTTGCTATCTGTAACTGTGTTTCTTTGAGTGATCGTTTGTGACACTTACACAATCCAAGCTCCTCCCTCTTGGATTTCTCAGTGATTGGCAGGTCAGGAGCTAAGAGAAATGCAGGGAGATCCAGAAGGTATGAGCTCTGGAGAGGTGTGGGGCTCCTGACAGAACTCAACATGCTAAGCAAGAAAGGTTCCAGTGCATGTTGCATATGCACAAGAAAGCCCATATGTATGAGTGCTTCAGGTGACCACTCAAAGAAACTCAGTTAAAGGTAAGCAGACTGTCTTTTTTATTCTCTGGCAGTAGTTCTCAACCTTGGTTCCTCCAGATAGTCTTGAACTACTGCTCTCAGAAATTATGGCCAGCCGAGATAGTGGTGAAGACTCCTGGGAGTTTTAGGTCAACAACACTATTCTATGGTTTATATGCCCGCTTGGTTTATTTCTCTCAGCAGTGGACTCTTGTTGCTTAACAACAAACACAGACAACTAATTACAGTATCTTGTCCTTAGCTAGATTTAAGAATTATAACATATTGGCCATTTCTGTCTGCTACTGTAATGCTCATGAGCTGTTTGCAAGCAGCATCGTTAATTGTTTTACCACTAATGACTACCACTACATTAGCATATAAAATAAAATTGATCTTTATAGGATGCCAGCTGTATATGTTTGTCGATAGGGTGTCATTAAAGTGATTAATTCCTTCAGAGTACTTCATTGTAAATCTTAATAAAACTAAAGGAACACATATTCTTTGCAGCAGTCATTCGCAACAAAACAATTTGCCTGATCATTTACATAGAAACTTGCATGTTTTCTTGGCAGCATGGAGCTATCAAGAAAGTTGTACATTGAGCTGCTTCTCAGGGAGAAGGGGAAATAACTTTTAATTTATTTATTTAGAATATTTTTACCCTGCCTTTCTCCTCAAAAGGACCCAAGGCAGTTTTAGGAATCCTAGGCTGGTCTAATCATAAAAATTCTGAAGTCTTCTGAGGGCAACCAAGACAAGAGTGGCAAAGGCATTACCCTCCAGATGTTGGTAGACTCCAGCATCTGCCATTGTAAAAACTGTAATTGTAGCTACATTAATCCACTTAGATATATTTTAAAAGACCATAAAGATTGGTAGCTTGAGGCAACCATTGGCATCCCTAATTAAACACCCTCAGGAAAAGATCCTGAAAAGAATTACCTATCAGAACTGACATGAGTAATTTACATGGAGCTTTGATCTAATTTGTTATAAGAATTTTGTTTTGCCTCCTTTCTCCTTATCTGTGCCTACATCCTGCTGCCTTTACCCCCTGCCATTTTTACATGTTTGCTAACATGGTGTTATTTATTTATGCATGCATCCAAGCGTGCACGATGGACATTGCTGAATTTAAAGTAGAAGGTCCACTGGTGGCAGAGAGGAAACACTTTTTGCCAGCTTTCCAACCCTTTAGATACTTGGGGCTAAATCCAGATGTTAATTAGAATTACCCTTTGAACAAATGGGAACTTGGTAAGTCAGCATTAGTGTAGAATGGGTTGATTCATTGGGTCTACTCCAGTTGGAACTAACAGTGAAATATGGACCTTGGGATTTATGGCATGGATTACAGTTGCATATTTTTCCTCTTGGTGCATTGCCTATGGCTGACTTTGCTGTCTATTGCTATTCATAATAGTCATGCTTCCAACTTCACATGATTTTTTATGCTACCTCCAGCTCTTCCCATCTGTAAAATGAACCTAAGGATTATTTGAGGGAGGTTTGCCATTAATGGGGGAATGCCAAAATACCAGTGCAAACGGAGCTTGACAATGTTGTGTTGTCACAGTTTATGGGGCAGAAAGGTAACAGTGTTACATGAAGGAGAACCTGGGTTCATGTTTCTCATTAGCTTACAGCTCACCTGTTTGAGCTCTGTTGTGTTTGCTTACATGGAGTTTCTGCCCTCAATTGATTGGGTGAGAATAACAGGGTCAGGCATTTGGTGCCTGTCCCCCATTCTGATCCCCCGGCCCACTGCCACATATCTGGGAGCCATCCCATCTGTACCTCCAACCTGTCCTGTTTGCTGCTCAATGCCAGGTCGGTCCACAAGATCCCGCTCATTCATGACTTGCTTGTGGAGGAACAGGCCGATCTGGCTTGTCTCACATAGGTCGTTGGCTGAGGTCTTTCGGAGTTTTCGGGTCTGCTGTCATCAGTATGCTGATGATATGCAGCTCTATCTCGCCTTTTCCACCCCCACAACGGAGGCTGTACAGACCCTTGATTGTTATCTGGATGCAGTTCTAGGGTGGACCAGGACTAACAGGGTTAGACAAAACCTGGAGAAGACTGAAGTACTGTTCCTTTCCTGTTCTTTACGGAATGGGAGAGGGCTGTAACAAAACTGAGAAATGTGAGGAACAAGAGCAGGATGAGTTTTGCTTTCAAAGTACAAGACAGGTGTGGAGAATAATGGGAACCCTACTAAAGTGACATGATTTTGTGAGCCTGGGAAGGAGAGCTAGGCTGACTCCTAACTAGACTCTTAACTTCACAAATAGCAAGTATGTTTGAAAGAAACATTGCTGTATTTCTCCAAAGCTGCTTATCCATCTTAACTCTGTCCTGGTAATTCGAATGGCCAGGCATTACCTTGTGAGAACGATGCTGTCCTGTGAGGACAAGTCATCTTCTTACACGTAGACAGAACAAGTAAAGCAGCTCCTTCTGAGAACTCAAGGCCAGAGTGAGGTAAATGGACACTGCATTATTGAGTGCCGAATCCAGTGTAAGAACCTCCATACAGTGTCATGGCATTTTAAATAAAGTTATTTATTTTACTTACTTATTGCTTAGATTTGCATACTGCTCCCCATTAGTGCCTCGGCATTACTCCAAGTGGTTTACAATATTGAACAAAACAAACCCAGTATAATACTAAAGCTACTAAAAGCCGGTGTAACAACTCACCAATAAAAACAGATGGCGCTAAAACGAGAAGGCAGAAAGAATGGAGGATACAAGGTGGTCAGCAAGGGTCGGTGTGGAAAACCTTCCTGAAAAATCGTGTCTTCAGTTGCCTCCTAAATGTACACAGCCAAGCAAAACTCCTCCGGAAGCTGATTCCACATGGTTGGAGCCACCACAAAAAAGCCCTACCTCTAGTTGATGACTTATGGCCCTCCCTTGGGATGGCCACCCAAAGGAGCCCTGCCTGTGATGGTCTTGTGGGTCGGGCATATGACATTGAGGAAAGATGCTCTGACAATAATAGGGGCTCAAGCCATGGAGAGATTTGTACATGAGTGTCAAAATCTCATCTAAAGTTGGGCTTCACATTGCCTGTGTGCAGCAGGAAGGTGCAGGATAAAGAGCCAAGCCATCTGGGCTTCATGTGTTTCTAGAGAATAGCACAGGTGCTGAAAGCTAGAGTTCTTTTAATACCACCAGCTTGTGCTTCTTGAAACTGGTCAGGGCCAGCTGGAAATGTTGAATGACAAAAATATAACTCTGCCAAAGAAGATTGGTATCTCTTCACCTCTTATCATCATCTCCATGAATGGCATAGGGGTGTGTGTATGTGAAAAAGTTACTCTTCATGCTTTCCCTGTTGACTACCTTTCTTGGCTGCTGGGTGTAGTCAAGAAGTCTGGGTTAATGGTTAATTTCTGTGATTCACTTTTCTTAATAGGATGAAATGAATGTAGAGACCCAGAGGTACTATTTTGCGAGATAGCTCCTAGAAACCCTAACCCCCAGCCAGTATGGGCTGTTTAGGGAATTCTGGTAAGTTTAGTCAAAAGAAGTACCTTTTCCAAACTGTATGAGGGATCCCAGCACCTGTCCTTTTGCTGATGTGATCTCTTCTTACAGTTGATCTGCTAAAAAATAAATTGCATCCCCTCCATCCATGCCAAAAAAGTAACATTAAACTTCGTGATCCATACAATTCTGGTGAAACTAATGTGAGCAGCACTTGAAACTGCGGCTAAAGTAGAAATTACTAACTTCTATTTAGGCAAGAATCAGGGGGCTCTTTGATCAACATTTTGCCTGGGACTTTTATTCATTAGATGTACTTCATGGTCCTTAATTCCCCATTACAGAGACGAGGGCTGCCAGCAGGGTTGGTGCAAAATGTTCAAAAAAGGCATATTGTGCTTCAAAACCTAATCAGAAATGGCCCCTTTGCTCAGTGGGAAAGCACATGCTTTACTCTGAGGAAGTCCTATGTGCTATTCATAAGATCTCCATTTAAAAGGATTGGGGTAGTCAGTGTTGATGATTGCAAACAGAGCAATTTAAGCATATCGTCTTCTGTGTTCTTGTAAGCCCAAATGGTTCTGGATGTGAAAAGCTATCACAGCTAAGAAAAGGTCTCTAAAGATTCTCAGTCACCAAGGTGTGGTTATCCAGAAGTTGAGTCATAGCAACTGTACCTCTTTTTGGGGGGTGGGGGGAGATTGAGTCATTTCTCCACTTGTCCAGGTGAATTCTTCAGTCTGAGGAAGGTCAGTAGGAGACCTCAAAACTATACTCCACCTTGATTTCACTTCACTCTAGTATGAATAGGCTTGTTAGATGGTCAATTGCCAGGAGTGTGTGAAAGTCACACTTCTGCAGCCTTTCCCAACACCTATTAAATGTGGGTCATTGCAGTAGACTTCATGGTGGAGGCATGAAGTGGTTCTGATTTTTCTGGGAATAGATCAAAGGCCAGCATAATAAATCAGTGACATTGATTGTGCCTAAATCCTACACCCATGCTGAGAGAGAGATTTTCTATACATGCATGATAAGCCTCCCTAACCCCTCTCTTGAACCACCTGTCTTCTCTGCCTTAGATATGTACATCCTCATCTTTGAATGAATGTCCTTTGTATTTCAAATGAAGGTACTGTACACTGATGATTCTGGTCCTGAGATTTTGCCTCTCCTGTGCTGGGCCATCTTCCTGTTTAATGGCTGTTTAGTTTCTCCAACATAGAAATGAGCCTATTGAGGCCAGGATGAAGTGAAACAAAGGTCGAGTATAAATTGTAGGTCTCCTACCAACCTCCCTCAGACTGAATAAGCCACTTGGATGAATAGCAAAACATTTTGATCTCGCAAGAAAAGAAAGCCAGTTGCCATGACTCAATTCCCAGATCTAGGAAAAGGGTGACCTATAACCAACTCTGCAATGTACTGAATGTTTATGTACCATTTTCATGTCATTTAGCATTTCTACACCATTGGTGGTTCACCATTTACATGTCTAAGCTCCAATCTATTAAGTCCCTATAGCAACCTGAGTGTGGATTTAAGGATTCTAATTTTTATGGTTTATAATTGATCCCAAAAGGTTCTGCCATCTCTCTCTCTCTCTCTCTCTCTCTCTCTCTCTCTGCTTGAATCAGCTGTAGCATTATCTTGGTTGGAATACCCTGAAGCAAATGGTGAGCCACTGTGTGAGACAGAATACTGGACTAGATGGGCTGTGGCCTGTTCCAGCAATGCTGTTCTCATGTTCTTATGGGTAGCTCAGTGAGTGAAGTATCTGCCTGCAGTGCCAGAGGTTGGGAGTTCAGTCTGCTCTTCTAAGTGCTTGCTAGAAAACCCTGAAAAAGGGTCACCATAAGTCCGAACCGACTTGACAGCACACAGTTATTAGCAGTAGTGGTGCTATAATTCAGGATGTTGTTTCCCCAGTTGTTTTCTGCACTGCTGACCAAAAGCTAAATTTTTTCCAGGAAATAAAATGCTTTCAAGTCTCACAGAATAAGCTTAAAAACACTTCATAACTACTGTAAATTGAGTTCTTTTTGGGACGAAAAGTGGGAGAAATGTACTCATAGCTTGCTTTAGCGAGAAACTGGTGTGTGTGGTTTTCTGGCTTTTTTCATTGATTGCTAAGGTGTGGGTTTCTGCCCCATCCTCCAGGAATTGCCGTTTGCAACATCCCCTCAGCGGCAGTTGAAGAGACGGCCGACTCCACTCTCTGCCATGTCCTGAATCTCTACAGGCGGAACACGTGGCTCTACCAGGCACTAAGAGAAGGAACCCGGGTGCAAAGTGTCGAACAGATTCGGGAAGTGGCTTCTGGCGCAGCTCGTATTAGAGGCGAAACTCTTGGTCTGATTGGATTTGGTATGTCGGCAGTTTCTAGAGGAAACTCTTTTCTACTTGAAAAATAGAAGTGTTTCTCTTTCAGTTATAAAATGAGGACCAGGTCTAGCAAAGTGACTTGCACATAGATGCTTCAGACATACTTCACAGCTGTGATGTTTGTTGTTGGAGGAGGCTGAAGTTTCAAGCTGCCTGTATGCATACATGCCTATATGGGAAGATGCCTCATGATCCCCCTCGGGATGTTTTGAAAATCCGAAATCACCTCTGCCAGCTGCTTTTGTCGTGGAAGATAAAAGAATATTTGCCCTCAGGGTGGGGGACTTTGGGCCTCCAAATGCTTTGGACTCAAACTCACATCCACCATGACCACTAGCAAAGAATTATGGGAGTTGTAGGCAAAAGCATCCAGATTAGCTGCTCCCGGTTCAGGCTTTCCTTCTTTGTTTTGGGACGTGGACACATCCTCCATATAAGGAACTCAACATTCCTAATTCCAGCTTTCCTTGCACTGTGACGAATCAGGAGTTGCAGCCCCCTCAGTAGAGCAGAGATGGCTTGTGGTCCTAACAAGGAGGAGCTCAGGTTGAAATGTTGCACCAAGCCGTCCTCCTCTGACCATGGGCCATTTTTGCAGTAGACGAAGCAGCTTTCTGCATTGGAGGTGCTCACTTGCAAACTGGGTTGACTTTTACTGGAGCTGTATTAATTCCCCAAATGGCTGCCTGGGCCACTCTCCTGTCTCTTCTTGAAATGACAGTCAGGAGACTTTTTGTCCCCTTATAAACCCTGCCGTCTCCGTGATCAGCCAGCCAGTGGCCATTTTCTCTTGCTTTTCCATTGACGGCCTTCTCAACTTTTCCCTATATGCCAGGCACCGAATTGCCCATTTGTGTAAAGCCTCTTAATGAGCTGTTGCAATCAAAGAAAGGTATGCTCGAGCCTGTCCATCTGTGCCTAAATATGGCAGATTAAATAGGGCTGGGGTTTTTTTCCCTGTTCATCATCCCACTGAACCAGTTTTTTCCAACATGAAGGCTTAGTTATGGCTAGTTATTTTGGCTTCCTCTACATTTTCTTTTTTTTAAAAAAAAAAGCAGCAGCAGAAGACTCCCGTCTTGATTTACAAGTCGGGCAGTTGAGCCAAGCAGTGACATTGAATTGGAATGACATTGTGGATAATGACCTGCTGATTGCACTGCAGCTGTCCCTCTTTATCAGAAGAGCCTTATTAAACCTTTGCTTCCAAACCATGACAGTTGTCTTAGTCATGCCCAATTAAATAGCCATTCAGCAGGAGTGCAGAAGGAAAAGAGAGGCAAAACCCTACAGCAAACAAGTTGTTCTTATAATAAATAAGATGCAGAAAGGGCTTGCTGTGGTTATTGTTGTACCAAAGTCATTCATAATAAGATTTTCTTAACACGGCTTTCTGTTTTAGATCAGAATTGAGAGACTATGAAGAGGCTTAAGTTTGTCTGGAACACAGTATTTTTTTTGGGGGGGGGTGCTGGGGTTGGAGCACTGATAGTTCTACTTCCCAATGAAAGGCCTTTCGGTCCTCATCACAGTGCCTGTTCACGTTAATCACTTCTGAATTGTAGTTAACGGAGAGTTTAGGAAAAGGCCATAGGTGCTTATGTTCTAAAAGCAGGTTGAAGCCATGCCCTTGTACACACTGCGTTACATGCCTCATGTTCAGGTAAGTCAGCCGTTAGACTGCCTGTCCTAAGGTTTTGTCTCTTGGAAATTTAATGGCTTCTTCAGAATGTATTCAGTGCTGCCGTCGTTCCAAGACTATGTCAACTCACTGCTTTTGTTCTTGGCTCAGGTCGAACTGCACAAGCAGTTGCCGTCCGGGCCAAAGCGTTTGGATTCAACGTAATCTTCTATGACCCTTACCTGCAAGATGGCATAGAAAGGTCCCTGGGAGTCCAGCGGGTCTACACCCTCCAGGATTTGCTATACCAGAGTGACTGTGTGTCGTTACACTGTAACCTCAATGAACACAATCACCACCTCATCAATGACTTCACGATTAAGCAGGTAAATAGTTAATGGGAAAGGGGAACATCCTGTCCAAGAGATATGGAGCATGTGGCTATTCCACATTGGAATTCTTACTAGTGAAAGTACTAAACAGATGCAAATGGTGGTCATTTGTATTTGTACTTTTGGGAGAACTGAGAGGTATAGCCAATTGCCTGCCTGCTTTTTCTTGTTGTACATCAAGCTATGCCACTTTGGCAAGCCAGTTTAATTCTGACAGGACATTACAAACCAAAGATGACATCTTCCTCTTTTTTTGCCTCCTTTCATTTTAGTCACATGTTAACTAACATGTGTCTTGCTTATATCTGTGGGTCATCTAAAACCTCAAACATTGAGAAATTGGGTGGCTTATTAGTAAGCAGGCATAAGAGCCCTTTGTTGCCACTGTTCTCTCTCTTGTTCCCCCCTTCTTTTTGCATAATTATTTCAGGGGTCATTTTGCAGTAAGATGCTCCTGTATGCGACACAATTGATCCAGATTGGGCAAGCCATAAATCTTGTTTTCCAAACATGTTCAACATAAATGGTGCCTAGGAAGTTGGGAAAATTGGGCATTAAATTCAGCCTGAAATCTCCACCCGCACAATTGCTCTCATTCCTCACTCAGCAGAGTTTCCTGGGGAAACTTTTCCATACATTGGCTAATTTCACATTGAAGGAAGAAGAATCCACACAGATCTGATGCTGCCCTGCTGTTTGCCTCCTGTGCTGCTTTGGTTCTGTGGTTATCTTAATTGCCTCTATTCTGTGGAAAGAGCACATAAATAAGTAGCAAATGGGCACTTAGCATAATACTCATAGTGCAGCATTTAGTAACCTGGGAAATCTCTTGGGGGACCCAGATTATCTTTGGGGGAAGGGAGTTGGCACTTCCAGAAAAGGGTATTCAGCTGTACAGTGTCTATTTATTATAGCTGAGGGTTCACAAATTCGACTTGTAGTCAATTCGAAGCAGAAATACAGGAAACATGCAGCATTTTAAAAATATACACATTGTGCTTGTCTCTTTCCTGAGCTGTCTTTCAGGCCAAAACCACAGCAACCAAATGCTAACTTGCCTGTAAATCAACTTCTCACACCTTGATGTGAACGTGATATGTTGAACTACATTTCCCAGCAAGGTCACAATTACTTGGGATTATGGGACTTTTGTCGGGGTGGGGCAACAGCCTGGAAAAAAGGTATCCTGTCCTGAGTACTAATGGCCACTTCCAAGGAGAACAAAGGAAGGGGGCAGGTCTCGCACTATGACAAAACAGAACAACCCTTTTGAAAATGGATTTTTTTTCATTCCTTTCTCTTCTTTTAATAAACCTTCTCCATTGTGGCCTTTGTGAAGCCACACAGATATTTATTTATTTATTTATTATACTTATTAACCGCCAGATTTTCCCATAGGGAACTCTGGGCGGTGTACAGACGTCACCCAACAGTGACTACCCAACGACATAACAAACCCCAACAATAGTAAACAGT
This sequence comes from Phrynocephalus versicolor, assembly GCA_023846285.1. Lineage (NCBI taxonomy): Eukaryota > Metazoa > Chordata > Lepidosauria > Squamata > Agamidae > Phrynocephalus > Phrynocephalus versicolor. The sequence continues at coordinate 793,255 of JAHTLZ010003518.1, read as the reverse complement.
CAAGACCTAACAGAATACAATAGTATACGAATACCGTGTAAAAATACTAAAAGAAAAATAACATAATAAATAACAGGATCCGGCAAGAAAACTGATGCCTGCAGTTAAAAAAACAAAAAAAACCCCATTACAATGTGCTCAGAGGGCCCCGAAGCATTGCCTGAAGAGCCAGGTCTTTAAGGCCCTTCTGAAAGCTGGCAGCGTCTCCGCCTGCCTGATCTCAACTGGCAGCTTGTTCCAAGAGGCCGGGCCGACCACCGAAAAGGCCCAATTCCTGGTGGAAGCCCTATGGGCTTCTCTCGGTGTTGGCACTCTAAGAGAAAGGGAAGACGAAGCTCTGGTTGGCTGGGACGAGATTGATCTCTGGGAGATCCACTCAGCTAGCTAGATAGGATAGCATCTTGTAAATGGAAAAATCGGGTACATATTTGGAAATAAGAACATTGAGAATGTGGAGATGTAGACAATTGCACCCACAGCACTTCCAGCTGAACAGAGTAGTACTGAAACAGATGGTAGTAGAACAGAAACAGATGGGTTTCCCAGGCGCCCCTTCCCCCTGGCCCCGTGCATGAGCGGTGGCATTCCCGCCCAAATGCCTCAGTTCCTCTTAACTGGTTCTTTTATGGACCACATGTTCATTGGTTCATCTCAGTCATCCCTCCAGCCACATGGTCTCTCTGCAGTAGGTGACCATTAAGGAGTCTGGGCTAAAGTAAGAGACCCATAAAGGACCCTAAAATCAAAGGCAAGTTGGCACATCTCTGTGCAGTCCATTCAGTGACAGCCTGGGTGAGATAGTGGTTGCTTTCCAGATGCCCTGCGCTGCAACTACCATTAGCCCCACTCTTGGCTATGTTGGCTAGAGTTAAATGGAGCTGTAGTCCAGAAAGAAGTGTCCCATCCTGCCTCCCATGATATGCTTAAGAATTCAGTGTGCACCAGCAGAAGTTAGACAAGGCTACTTCAGCAAGCTGAGTAAGTAATGACGGTGCTCAGCTGAAGCTATAGTAAGGCGAGTGTATGAATAGACCATTCTTCCTTTCTGGCTCCCAACAGATGAGACAGGGAGCATTTTTGGTAAACACAGCACGCGGTGGTCTGGTGGATGAAAAGGCCTTAACTCAAGCCCTAAAGGAAGGGAGGATACGAGGGGCAGCACTGGATGTGCACGAATCAGAACCATTTAGGTAAGTAGAATGTTGGTACTATTGCACACATTTAGCCCCCCCTCCCCATGTTTATGCGCAATCGCGAAACCTCGGGTAGAGCAATGTAAAACCTTGATGGAGATCTTTTGGATATACAACTGTGAAAGATTGGGCCAAAACTTAGCAGTCCCCCTTAATATCTCCTCCTGCTGTTGTAAATGTATTCTTGTACCCTGCAGCTGGGAGTCTCAGCTAGGTGTCCAGTGAAGTTGTGTTATTTTGTTGCCCCACCGAGGCAGAGAACCTTGTAGCACCTTAGAGCAGTGTTGGCGAACCTATGGCACTGGTGCCAGAAGGTGGCACTTGAAGCCCTCTCTGTGGGTACCTGACATAGCCCCTTCACAGCCACCTGTATCCAGGTTAAATTGCTGTTTTGGCACCTTGCAAAAAATTAGTGGGGTTTGAATCACAGTTTGGGCACTCAGTCTCTAAAAGGTTCGCCATCAGTGCCTTAGAGCCTAAGCACATCACTTCTGAGGTCAGCTAGAACTCCTGAGTGAAAGGGGGGGACACACACATTTAGCCCTTTTTACCTCAGGTACTTCATGAAGCCAAAAATGCTAGTACACAGGTGACAGCTTTGTCTGTTGGCAAAGATAGGTGTAAGCACTGTTTGCCCCCTAATCCCGTGATAATTGGGTCAAGCTTAGCAAGCTGTTTTCCACTGACTCACTGTGGAAAAGCTTCGACACTGCCACATAGACAACCATCTCTGCCACTGCCTAGGATCCGCTAAGACCCAACCTAATCTGGATATCTTCCTATAAAGCTCCTCTGAGAGGCTGGACACAGGTCTAGAAAGGCAACTTGCTCTTGAAAAACCTAAGAAGATTTTTTTTTCCTTTTTATCTTTCTAATAAACTAAATACTTGAAGGATATTTCACCCAAGTTTTATAATATTAGTCCAGACCGGATTTCCTTGGGCTCTACCCATTCTTTAGCAGAGGAGCAGTTACAATATATTATGCAGGGCATAGAATTTCAGTTTCAAATTAAAGCAAAATAGAATATATTTTGTTTTTAAAAATTTATGTTGGAGAAAGACGCATTGAGCAGGCCATCATCATGTTCACATAACATTTCATCTGTTCCTGTCCTAGTATAAGGTTATGGGAAGGTATTTGTTCTTCACCTCAGGCTTTGTGTCTTTGTCCTTTTCTGTTCCATAGCTTTGCTCAAGGGCCACTGAAAGATGCTCCCAATTTAATTTGTACACCACACACTGCTTGGTACAGTGAACAGGCCTCACTAGAGATGAGAGAAGCTGCTGCAACAGAGATACGCCGAGCTATCACAGGTACAGCAACTTGTTTTCCCCTAGACCGAATGAAACATAATGGCTCCCAACAAGACACCACCCACGTGTGCTGGTTTGTTATGTTTTATGTGGCAAAATACAGCAAGTAAAAGGCAGTTACCATATGTTTGGTGTGTCTGGTGCTAGCATAGCAGGCATTGGTTGTGTCACGGTTGTGGCAGCACACAGATACACTCCAAACATTTTCAGGCGTATGTGTTTGTTTGTGCACCTGCAGGTGTGGCAAGAGTGTTCTTCTTTGGTGGATGGGGCACCTGTATGTGTATGTGTGTGTGTGGTGAGGGTTTATAAAAATGAAAAATGTGCTTTCAATTTGCTTTAAATTCATTTGTATTTAATACAGTAGCTGCTTGCGTATTTTTATTCGTGCCCGCTTTTTAATCCTTTGTCAGTGTTTTGTCCAAAATTGAATCATAGTTTTGAGCAACCATCAGGAGGGGAATAAATTTAAATAAATGTAAACAGCCGGCACGATTAATGAGATCAGGACAATCTGTTTCAAATTCAACATGTCCAGTCTCTCCCTCCTACACACATAACAGTCCAAGAGGCTCAGTTGGGATCCACCTATTGTATATGAAAGTACTGAATTCAGCAGTTCTTCATCGTGTTTACCAGCTGAATTAGGACTGATCTATCGAGTTTTGTTGAGTCAGAGTTAGGCTGTCACTGACAGTCCCTTTCTCATCCAAGAATCTCACTGGGTAGCATGACTGCTGCTTCCCCATAGGTGCTTCAGGTACTTCCTTAACTAGTGCAAATCTATCTTGACTTGGTAGGTAAGCCCTTTTTAATCTTCTTAAAGCCTGGTGGAGTTTTTACTAGCGCATTTAGCCTGTAAAAAGAAGTCACCCTCTGGCACATGGTCTCAGCACTATATCACGGTGTCCAGCACTTTTCAGGCACGGGTTGCGTGTCACAGTTCAGTGGAACAGTTCTGGTCATATGGTAGAGGTAAGAGTCAAGTGGGTTGACTGATGTCTTGAAATTCCAAGGGGTGACAGTGGAGGTGTAGCTTTTCAGATGTTAGTTAGCTGCCAGCATCCCTCACTACTAATTGGTATGGTAACCATGCTGGCTGGGGAAGTCTGGGGTGTGCAATCCAAAAAAGGAACTATTCCTTGCTTTATAACCCAGGTTTCAGTGTGCATGAAAAACAAGCACTTTATTAGTTCTCTCTTTGCTGTTCCCTTAATTTGAGGACAGTATGGGAACAACTGCAGGTAAAAAGGGGGCTACAGTTACTTCTTCTTAGGTGGCATCCCTTCACTCAAGTGGAGTTTGCAGGATATCCGGCAAACTGTCCAGTTTGGTGGGTCTTGCTGAACTGGCTATCTATCTATCTGTATACATACTGCATATGGTTTCACTCATCAGTAAATTCCAAGGTCATATTTTATTATAAACCACCAGGCTGAGTTTCTGTGGGGAAGGGGAGGATTTTCTTCTGTTCTTCTTTGTAATTAAAGAAGCCAGTGTAGTGGGGAAAGCCTAGAAATGAAGGTGGATATAGTTTATTGAAGATGGTGCCTGAGTCCTCTTTTTTTAATCTGAGTTATTCTTACTTTAGGTCGCATCCCCGAAAGCCTACGAAATTGTGTGAACAAGGAATTCTTTGTCACAACAGCTCCTTGGTCAGTAATAGATCAGCAAGCTATTCATCCAGAGCTCAATGGTGCCACATACAGGTGAGATGGAGAAATATATATATTTGGAATTCTGAGCCCCAAAACAGAGCTCAAGGATGAGTTACACAGTTCTGAAATTTGTTAGATGACAGTAACATTTTATGCAGACAAATTACCAGTCCCACCTGAGACTGCAGAATGGCCTTTTATAGGAAAGCAAAGTGAATATATAATATGCTCTTATTATAGGGTCCATATGTAATTTTGTAGAGGCATTATCTCAGACCGGTGCATAATACCTTGATTATCTTTGAAAAATGCCTTCTGCAGAAGAAATCTCATTGCACTAATTCTTATCTCCTTAAAAGGACCCAAGGTGGCTTACATCATTAAAAAGATAATTTTAATCCCTCTGTAGTTTATAAAACATTCTTTCCTTCTAAGAATTTTTGCCTAGAAAGCCGTGGCTTTTCTACATGCCTTCTGATTGTCTGTGTTCACCGTTCTCCTAAAGAGCATTTATCTCTTCCCATCTGCATTGCTTTTATCAGATTCCACTATAAGATTTGAAAAATATCTTCATCTCTTATGCTCATACTAATCACAGCTAGTACAGTACTCCCCCGCTTATTGCGAGTTAGGTGCCTGATCCACCCGCGATAAAAGAAAATCCGTGAAATGCAGATGCCTGAGTAAACTGACCTTGGGCTGCTCTTGCTGGCTGCATTTCCAAAGAGAGGTTTTTAACCCCCTCCTGACACCTGAGCAAACCTTGCTGCCAGGAGCTCAAGGTCTGTTTGCTGAGGTGTCAGGAGGGGGTTAAAAACTTCTTTTTGGAAGCCCGCTTCTCAAGAAGAAAACCGCAGTATACTGAGACTGTCATAGATGAACTGCGTTGTGGCAGTGGACTACTGTATAGCTTATATTGTATGATTCTTGCCTGAGCACAGGGTTTGTTAGAGATCTGTCTATGTGTGTATGCTTTCGTGTCAACAGAACATGATCTAAAACACATCAATAGTTATGCTCTAAATTCCCCTTTCATATGAAAACTACACTTCTTTGTCTCAAGGATACAGCAGATTGTTTTTAACTTTCATTGTTCATTTGTAGTTAGAATTTGAGTGGAGGCACTATGTATTCCAAATTTTTGTGCAAGTAAGGAAAAAGCAGATTATGGGATTGTCCAGAGTAATTGTCCAGATAATTTAATATACTTTTTTTTTTACAAAAATGTAACTTTCATGGACAAGAAAGTTGAACATAAGTATACAAGGAATAGCTGTTTGAGCACCTAGATAGAGACCCAGTTGGGTTTCCGCTGACCCCTGTCCCAAGTAGATTCTTGTTCCTTTTCTTTTAATTGTGCATTTGCGCTATCCAAACTAATACGCCAGATACGCCTGTTTCTTGAGAAACCTACTCTGGCCACTGCGACATGCCCTAGTGACGTCCCAGCTGGACTACTGTAATGCGCTCTATGTGGGGCTACCGATGGAAAGTCTCATATCCAAAATGCAGCGGCCAGATTGCTGACTGGGGCAGGTTACAGAGATCACATTACATCCCCACTAAAGCAGCTTCACTGGCTGCCAATCAGCCATCGGGCACAATTCAGAGTGCTGACCTTAACCTACAAAGCACAAAATGGCTACTTCAAATATCAAATCTCGCAGTCTGAACCAGCTCGGGTGTGAAGGTCATCAGGAGAGGCCTTTCTCTCCATCCTGCCACGTTCACAGGGGCGTCTCATAAGAACACATGAAAGGGCCTTCGCTGTTGCTGCTCCCAGACTTTGGAACTCCCTCCAGCTGGAGGCCAGGACTGCCCCATCTCTACTGTATTTCCAGAAGCAGGCAAAGACCTTTCTCTTCAGGCAAGTTTTCCCTGAATGATGGACTACCTATTAGGTGACTTTTAGATAGATTTCCATGCATGATTGCATTGACTGAATTCATAAGACCAGTATTTTCCATGTTAGTTTCCACCCCTCATAATGGATTTTTTTTTTCTTTTTGCATGCTCTTTGTAGCTCTTAATGTTCTAAGATGCCTCTTCTAATTCCCTGTTCTTAACTTGAATATGCCTGAAATGCTTTGGGCTGCATATTGTCCCTCATTATTGTAAGTCACCTTCGGTGCTTTTCCAAGGAGAAAGATGGGGTAAAAATATTCAAAATAAAAATAATTTTAAAATTTTTTTTTTTTAAATTTGAATAAAATATGTCTGCTTGTGTCAGTTTCCTTGTAATACATTTTTCAGCTAATATAAAGAGACAGCAAGTAGGGTGGCAAATCTTTATTGTAAAAAATGCAAAGGAAGGCATGTGGTCATTATACAATACAGATACACCAAAAATAAAACAATGAATGCAAGCTTTCATGGAATAAAATTCCATTTCTGCAAGTACACCAGTAACCTGTGAGCAGTGCAGAAAAACAATAAATGAATATACCAAAAAAGGCATGGCAAACTTGGCCAGGCACAATCTTCAGGTGTGTTTCAAGCTGTTTACAGACAGGCTGTGGGGTGTGGGATGCAAGATGACACCCCCATAGGTGGTTGGAAATTTCAAAATATTCTGAGGCAGCCCATCTCTCTGTATCAGTCACAAAAACGTTGTGGTTCTTCCTGAAGTTTCTTTTAAAGGTTTAATGCTTAGTTTAAACGAGAACCTTTGAAGTCTTGGATATTTGCCCATCCACCTTGTAAGATACTCAACTCCACTACTTAAAATAGGGCATCATGTTTAAGGGTTTTTTCTTCTTCAGTATCTCCACAAGCAGGGCGATTTTGGCATTATGTTCCACTAAGGGTTTTCCAGGAAGAAAATCATACCACCTCATCATCAGTATGCTTCAGCTGCACATGCAATCTTGCAACAAATTAGTAGCAAAGGAGCCAGTCATATTTTTCACTTTAGATATCGTCTGGCATCAGTTTAAAAAAAGAGGCAGAAGAAAATTTGACTGCTTTGGTTCATTCACTAAGTCTAGCACTCTGATGCCGAACCGTGTAGTCTGTTGCTGCTTGAAGCCTGAGACAAAGCTATTACCAAGTGTCTTGAAACAATTCAGGTAAAATGGAAATCGGTCTGCACAGTTCTAGGATCCCTAGCTTGTTCTTCACCGTAGCTCAGGATACTACGAAGTGCATGTTTTAGTTAAGTTCTGAGTTTTCTGTACAGTACAGTAAAACTGAAATGGTGCTTTCCTTACTGCAGTTACGTAGCAAGTAAGAATGGTTTCAAAGCCTTTTTTCCTTCGGTCGTCCTTACTGCACAGCTGTTTGTTTTTTTAAACTAAATGTGTGCCTATAGTTCTGCAGGTAATGCTGACATTATTATTTTTTCTAGATATCCCCCCGGCATGGTGAGCGTCACACCAGGAGGAATTCCGGCAGCTATGGAAGGTATTATCCCGGGAGGGATTCCTGTTACACATACTCTTCCGACAGTGGCACATCCTTCGCAGGCTCCATCTCCTAATCAGCCCACAAAACACGGGGACAACAGGGAACACCCCAACGAGCAATAGCAGAGAATTTAAAGCAATCCAATTTGGGACCAAGAGACGTTGGAAAAGGAAAAAAAAATATTCACAAACTGACAGGAATTTGATACAAAAAATTGTAAGATTGATTTTTGGACTGATGCATCCTGATGTTCCAGTGTTAAACAACAAAAAATAATTTTAAAAAACTCACAAAGATATAGGAGTCAAGACTTGGGGGAGGGATGGGGAACCCAGAAGAAGTCACCTGCTTACTGAAGCACTGAAAACTAGTATTTGATGAGACATTATCGATCAGCTTATGTTATTGTGTATTTAAGTTTCCTTCATCCTTACATCAATCACACAAATAATGTGTATTTCTTCTCAAGCCCCTTTGGGGAAAAGCAGCCAGTTGAATTATCTGCTGCTTAGAGCTTGTCCAGCTGTCCTAACAAAGCTTACATGATATTAAGAGGAAACCATCATGTGACTTCAGCCCTTTCCTTCCTCACTTACCTGGCTCCTCCTTGTACAGCCTGAGGAAGGACAGCCCAGAGATGGGGAGATGGTTTCATTCATTGCAATTATATATAGCCACTACTGTATTGGAGGGATGCTATTCAAGGTTAACTACACTTCTGTAGGTCAGGGGAAAGAAAAAGGCCCATTTTATCTAGCTGCCTTTTAATCGCAGGAATATGATGCTTCTCCTACAAGATGCACTTAATAAAGTAGCTGTACATTCAATAACATGTGCTGATGATGCAAAAAAGAAAGTGTTAAGTCTCACATTTATACTCAAATATATTTTTCTCAATTTTAAATCCACAGCTATTTTATTGAGTGAAAAGTCTTGAGCTGGAAAGGGTTCAAGAATAATGTTGCATTTCCTTATGTCTCAGGAAAAAAACTTTTTATGGTAACTTGTCAGACTGTATGAACAAAACCCACTTTTTTAGACATTGAAGTCTTCTTTTCTTCATGTGATATTTTATACAAGAACACTTCAAAATGTGTTATTAGATGTGACTGATTTTCAACAAATCCTATTAGATTTGTATCAACTAGTTACATGTTATATTCATAGTCTTTTGTGAATCATCGCCTTTTTGTTAAGAAAGATGGCCTATTCTGAGCCTTTGTAAGGGTACATTCCTCTTTTCTGTGATAAAAGTTTTAAAAGCTATCCCAAACAAAATGAAAAACAGAACCAATGGCTACCAGAAGTATGTTTTGTTTTAGTGTGTTACCGTTACTGTATTTGTTTATTGTAAAGGTGAACATATAGCGTTCAGTGCAGTTTTCAATAAAAAGTGACAATTTCTATAATTTGAGCTGGATCAGGCTCTTAGTATCCTTGGTAGTAGTCAAAATAAAAATAAAGTTTCAGTCATCAGAGTAACTAATCCAAGAATGTTTCAGTATTTGAATCAAGGCTATCTGTACCTGCCTTGAGATTGTACAGGAAGATTTTTTCCAAACACAGATGAAACAATGAGACCTGATTAGGCTTTATGCCTGAATCCACGTAAGGCAAAAAGACTGGTGAGGCTGGAAGGGGGTATGCACATAACTCTTACCCTTGTCCATCCAACAGTCTTTTAAACCTCAGTGTAAGTAATTCAAAAGATTAACATAGCCATGTTAAGACGTTATGCTACAACTCCTGAACAGAGGTGCACCCTTTTTGGAGTTATTCTTTTGTCCTCTCATTAAAGGGCATATTATAAATGATGTACTGTACAGGAAAATGCACGTGTCTTTCAGTGAAGTGACAGATACAGCACACTAAAAGCCTGGCTATACTGCTTTCACAATCCAGTTTCGACGAAGTCTGGTCATCACAATAGACAGCTTATTTGAGACTGGTTGTCTGCAAGCTATTAGCCTCCCAATGTCCTTTCCAAGTGAGGTGGCTGTTAAGGAGCAATGAAATCGAAGGTGATTGAGAACAGAAGACACAGAATAAGACAGACAGGAATTGAAAGCAAACCGTTGGTACAAAACTTGTATTTGTTTTGTTTTAAATTAATGGAAAAGCACATTACCAGCTTTGAACATACTCAAGGGAGTCAATTTCAATAATGTATCAATGATCTAACACTGCAATTATGAATAACTTACCATAGACACCAGTATAGAGCAACCAAGCGGAGGAACAATGGTGAGTTACAGAGAACATTTAGGAAGCCACACAAATGAAGGTGAAATAATAGAACATTTACACTGGCTAGTGACTTATAGAAGCTGCTATTATTGAAACTGTTCGTAAACAAGTCAATGGCATTCCAAATAGGCATTATTAAAGTTGATGAACATGGATACTTTCTTAAAAGGACATATTGCATTTGAGTCAGGCTCTTTTACCACCAGTGAATGTGCTAGGAACCTCTGGCACAAAAATTTGACTGCTTGAAGGCAGTTAATGTCCTATTTCTTCCAGGTACTAAGTTGAAGAAGAAAAATCCCAAATAAAATTAAAATCATGTTTATCCCTGCTTGGGACTGCAAGTTAAATTAAATTAAATTAGTTGCAATTCTCAGAGTAATTTTGAAATAATAAATAAGGATATCAACAAATTCAGGGGAGCTTTACATCACTGAACAGTTTATAGTAAGTCCACTGCAATACAGCAAATATTCTGAATAGGATGGTAAAAGTAATTAAGACACAAAATGGTAAAAATGTCTTTAAATAAGTGTGATACTTTTCTAAGGAGCAAAAGTACTGATGTTTTGGGAGTCAGGAATAGTAAATTAAAACTAGCACAATGGGAGGGGGGGAATAAATGTATCAGATCTTTCTACTTACACTTGAAATCAAAAAGGCTGATCAGCAATCCCACCAAATAACTAGATGTAAAGTGTTCTACTAAAAACAACTAGAGAAAGAAAACAACACACCCTACTGCTTACCCCTTAAAATTTAAGGGTCATTTTTTAAAAAGAAAACAGATGTAAATTAAAACAGTGCCACGTTGGGAGTGGGGTACACGAAGAGACTTGCAAGGTTAGAGGGTATACATTGTTGTAATCTTTAAAGCACAGACACCTCTTAGTCAGTGCCTGCGTTCTGATGGTCAAATAGGTATTGAAGTTTTCAATCTATAAAATCACTGACCACTGATCATCACAGGGCATGTACAGAGACTGCATTAGAAGAAACAATTAAATGGTGAATGATATGTATAGGTATCTGATCAGGTCTTTAAAAATTACACTCGCCTATCCTTCACAAAAGCCCAAGTGCATTCAAAAAGGTACTGTACTGTATTCATGGACACTGTTAATACAATAAAACAAATGTGGCTGGAGATTCCCTATCATAGAACAAAAGAGAGAAAGGGGGGGTTAAAATTATACAGTATTTAAAACAGATCTACGCCACTATGCCCATTACTGCCTGGATGTGCAGATTGTATTTTTCCCCACAACACTACCTTCTACCTAATCATCCCCTAACTTATCCTTTTGGTTCAGGAATGCAGGGTTTCACTGTGATGCAAGGTAAGGAGCCAAAAGAAAAAAGAAAAATAAAGAAACAAGATAGTGATGCTATCTTATAGCTGTGTTTAGAAAGAACTAGGACTTTGTATTAAAACCTGTTATAAGATGATATATCAATTTATTTTACTGCTTTGGAAATTTAACTCATCACAGGTAAGCATGCACTTCTGTCTTGATAATCTGCATGCACTGAGAAGGAACTCATGACCAAAACATGTACACACACACAAATACAATTATATGTTTGTGTCAGAAGTGGGAAAACTTGTGTTAATGGATTTCTTCAATGTAGTACCTTGGTGAAAGCTCAGTGTAAATCTGTCAACAAGATTATTTTTGGAGAATATGTTTCAACAACATCTGAGTCACAATTAGAAAAGCAGCAAATTTTGAAGGGTTCCTTTTCTTTCTTTCTTTCTTTCTTTCTTTCTTTCTTTATATCTATGTAAAAAACGTACATACAGCTTATGATTAGAAATTGAAACAAGGAAATCTGTTCTGCAAGAGGTTCCCTGTCATCATTTCCACCATCATTAGTCTTCAAAAAGTGCTTATCAGGATCCGCTTTATGCATACAAAACTATTTAACCTTTAGTGTTTTAAGTGAGGTTTTGGATAAGATTCAAGATAGCATGGCTAGAAGTTATCAAGTATAATAAAAAGATTCTTTTTTTTCTACTGGAGAATATATTTTGAACTTATACTTTCAGGAAACGTACATATTCAAATGTGGCCACAATCAATCAACATGCAAAGGATTCCAAAGTTTACATACCAAGAAAAGATAATATACAGTACTTTAAAACAAACTTTTGAATGAAGGCTTTAAAGGAAAACTGCCAAAGTGCTTTCTCACTTGATTTTAATGACCAAGGAATGCGCCTCAATGGAGGTGATTTTAATTTGCACGGGGGAAAGGCTTGATGTTAATTTCTACTGTACAACTCACAGCAAAACCAGGTTGGGACAAAATGCAGTTTTTAGTTTTTAGTTTAGCAAACTCCACACAATAATTTAGCATATAACTCTCTCTGCCACAGCACTTCTACAATTTTAAGTAGGCAGGAAGGGGGGAAAACTAGTCCATACAAGTGATACAAAATATTAATGGACATTTGATAAGCCTTTATAGAAAACAAAAACAAAATGTATCACCCTTCCACAGGTATTTCCCTTTAATGTTTAATTTTATTACAATGGGCATAACATTAGATCAAATCTGAATAAAACAGTAAGTTTGTTTATACTTCTGACTTATCCTGGATATATGGCATCCGCAACAAAAAAGCCACATGATCTCATCAGGGCATTAGCAAAGCTTTCATATAAAATCATCTTTCAATTAGGTATGCCAGAATGTTTTTAAAAGGTGATGCAGGATAACTAATTTTTACCATAAGTCTCAAAAGGAACTGATACTCATCTATAATGTGCTTTTTAAGTGCCCTTATTCAAAAGAAATTTCATCAGTAATTTTTTAAGATGCTGGTAATACCTTTTCCTATTACACAACTTTCTTACACAACCACATGCGGTACATTTATAGGCAGATGTACAAATGAAAAGCAAAATATTTCCTGTCTTGATAATAAAATGGGGTTTGCTTTTTTTTCCTTTCCTTTCCTTCTTTTTTTTTTTAAGCAAATGGTAGTCCAATCAACATAGCTGTCCTCACACATTTGGATGAGCCTCTGCATTCTCCCCATGCTGATTAAAAATCCTGTGCAGGATATGTTTCCTGCTACAACTGGGTCAATGTATAACAAATTGCTAGACGGTGCCCCAAGTGCTGAGGCTGTCAGCACATCTCATATGCAGCCAGGTATTTCAACTTCATCACTCATCATCATCATCTTCATCTTCTTCTCCATCTGAGAGGGATGTACAGGGGCGGATTTGTCTGTAGCGCTCAAGCCACTTCTCCACCATCTGCGTTACCAGAGGATGGTTGCGACGGCGAGAACTTTTCTGCATGGCAACAAGGACACCGCCCTCTGTCACGCAACAGTCCAGCCACTCCCTCAGCAGCTTCTCCTGCTGTTCCTCATTACCAATCTTCAGGGGAAGAACACACACACACAGTTAGAACTCTTCATGATATGCCTCAATTCAGGTTACTAACAAAAACAAAAATGTATGCCCTGTGACACTTGTAGCAAATCAGACTGGCAGTTCTTTTAAAAATCCTTCACTATCCAAATCCTACACAACCAGTAAAGATCATGTTCTCTTTAAACTCTACATTATACAGTGACTTAAAAAACACAGGTTTTATAAACATACATTAATGAACTAAAATCTCCACTTTTACTAATTAAAAGCCTCTGTTTCATTACAGTTATAACTTGAAACGTCTCTTTCGTAAGAATGCAAGGAACAATTTTTGCTAAAAGACAGATTTGTAATTTTGACATGCATTCTAATCCTAGACTTCTTGCTACAGTATGTAAGTGCACACACTATCAACCATTTACCACTGTACAGTAGGACCCCAGTATCCTCTGGGGACTGGTTCCAGGCCTTCCCGTGGATAATGAAAGCTGGATAAGAGAGAATGGCACCGACCCCCCAAAATTGCTGTTTTGTGACAATAGCTTGCTTTACGGATGCTGTTTGTGGCAGTAGCTTGCTTTGCAGCTGCTGAATTATTTATTTATTTATTTATTTATTTTCAAATTTGTATACCACACATATTTCCCGAACGGGAACTCAGGGCGGTTTACACAAGGATTAGAAAAAAATTAAAAACAATAACAACATCTAAAACAGCGAACCAGTATTGGCAGGAGGCGGTGGGGGGGGGGGGAACTGTACTCCTAGCAGTTTCCGAAGGCGTCCCTAAATAGCCAGGTCTTCAAGGCTTTCTTGAAGGATGCCAAAAAAGGAGCTTGCCGCATCTTGCTTGGTAAAGCGTTCCAAATAGGACCAACAACCGAAAAGGCCCGATTACGGGTAGTCGCTTTACGGGCCTCCTTCGGCGTGGCAATCCGAAGCGAGAGGGCCAAGGAAGATCAGGTGGGTCGGGCCAGGTCTAATCGTCGGGAGATACGCTCTGCCAGGTAGACAGGGGCCAAGCCATGGAGGGTTTTGTAAACCAAAACCAACACCTTGAACCTTATTCGGGAGGCAACGGGCAACCAGTGCAGGCGGGCCAGGATGGGGGTGATTTGGTCAAACTTACGTGCACCAACCACCAACCTGGCCGCCGCATTCTGGACCCGCTACAATCGCTGAACAAGGTTCAAGGGGAGCCCCATGTAGAGGACATTGCAGTAATCCAACCTCGATATGACCAGCGCCTGTACCACTGTCCTCAGGGAATTCCCATCAAGGTACGGGTGAATCTGGGCGATAAGCCTAAGATGGTAATAGGCCAACCTGGTCACGGCAGCCACCTGGGAATCCAGGGACAAGTCCGGATCGAGGACGACGCCCAGACTCCTCACTCTTTGTGCCAGCTGGAGGGTGGACCCACCCAGACTGGGAAGAGGGCCACTGTACCCCTCCGGGCCTCCCCCAAAGAACAAAACTTTGGTCTTTCCAGGGTTGAGCCTGAGTCTGTAAGCCCTGGTCCAGTCCAAGACTGCGGCCAGGCAGCGAGCAAGGGTCTGGACGGCCTCCACTGCACCTGTGGAAAAGGAGAAATAGAGCTGCATGTCATCAGCGTACTGATGACAGCAAACTCCATAACTCCGGATGATCTCAGCCAGCGGCTTCATATAGATGTTAAAGAGCATGGGGGAGAGAGCCGACCTCTGTGGCACCCCACAAGAGAGTGTCCAGGGAGACGACAGATCACCCGCCAAGCTCACACACTGGGTGAGACCCTCAAGGAAGGAGCGGAGGCAGCCAAAGGCCAGACCCCCAATCCCCACCTCAGAAAGCCGCCCCAGGAGGATACCGTGGTCGACAGTATCAAAAGCCGCTGACAGGTCGAGAAGGACCAACAGGGTAGAGCAACCCCTGTCAGCTCTCCTCAACAGATCATCATGCAGAGCGACCAGTGCCTTCTCAGTCCCATGACGCGGCCTAAATCCAGATTGGAAAGGATCCAAGACATGGCTCTCCTCCAGGAACGTCTGGAGATGCAGGGCGGCAACCCGCTCAATCACCTTGCCCATAAAAGGAACATTGGCTATAGGATGATAGTTTAATTTTTGTTCTCCCAACTGTGGATAACTGAATGAATCAGTGGATAGAGAAGTCCTACTGTACAACAGTTAGCCATGTTTGGAAAAGACAGCTGTCCCCCAGAAGCTGTATTATTACACCTGTCTATCACACCCACATTGACCTCTCATGTCATGCACACAATTCTGACCCAAAAGGTAATAAGACTACCATCGCCCCCCACCATTTCGCAGTTCAGGTACTGTGGTCCCACTATATCGCGGGATCGTAGTACCTGCGCCTCGGGCCGCATGGGGGCAGTGGGGGGGCATCGCATCGCCCTGCATGCCCCCGCGTACTCCTCTGAGAAGCCTCGGGGCCGCTCGGGGGGGCAGCAGGGGGCGATTGCATTGCCCGTCACCCCACCACACTCCTCCGAGAAGCCTCGGGGCCGTTTGGGGAGGTGGCGGGTGGTGATCGCATCGCCCCGTGCGACCCCCCACTCCTCCGAGAAGCATCAGGAGGTGGGGGCGATCGCATCACCCCATGCCACCGCCCCGTGCTCCTCCGAGAAGCCCCGAGCCGCACGGGGGCCGGCGGGGAGCAATGTGACTGCCCACGCCACCTTCCCGCACAGCCTGAGGCTTCTTGGAAAAGCGCAGGACAGCGGCATTGGACGTTGCCCCACAATCTCCAGTGAAATACATTGAGCCAATGCATTTCCATGGAGAAAATTTCCCCATTGAAATGCATTGAGCCAATTCATTTCAATGGAGATGACCTCGGACAAGAAGTCTCGGGGCGGCGCAGCGGGAGGTCAGATTCCCCCTGCCGCTGCTAGCGCGCACTGCCCCAAGACTTCTCGGACCGGCGCACGGTGGCAGCAGGGGGATCCGATTGCCCGCCCCCCCACACACCCCGCTTCCGCATACTGCAGATTTTCAGGCATCGTGGGTCGAGTGGGCCCCTAACCCCCGCAATAGGCAGAGGGGGTTCTGTACTATGGGTCACAACACAACTGACATCTTTTCTCCCCATTTACCATAACCTGTTTCCACATTCTTGTATATAGCAATTTTACAATTAATGTCCACAACAAGATCCCCCAGCACTAAGGTTTTTCTTCAGGGCGCCTTTTCTGCTGACAAGAGTCTCAGGAACTTACCTGATTCCATCAGAACAACTTAAGGTTTCCTTACCTCTTGAGCAGACAGGAAGTGAATATGAAGCAGCTTCCTTTCACTGTCAACCAATGGTAAAAACGTAATAGTGACATCATCATCAGTATTCAAGTTAGCACCAGCACCTCGATTGCCATAGCCATCATTCTCCATGGCAACCAAAGCAGAGAAGTGGCCCCTTGTGTAGCCCAGAGCAATAGGGCTTTTCCAACAAAAACTCTGTTCCCATAACAAAGGCAAGTATACACCTAAGGAGAAGAGAGAGCAATTGCAATGGAATTCTGTACATTCATTATGTTTAATGAACATTTTCATCTGAAAGCAGGGTATGTGCCATGTTTTGAAACCACATGTGTTTAAGAGTTACAAAAAATTTAAAGGGTGAAGGAAAAGTTGCCGAAATGAACAATACTTTTCAAACTTCCAACTTGAAAAACAGTTAAGTCATTGTCCCTAAGTCTTTGGAAAGCAATTGGCCACCTATGGCACAGTGAGGTCAATGAATAAACAATCTTGACAACTGAACAAATGTTTTGATTATGATTTGCAAACATACAGAGTATTGCATGTGAATTAATGAAAAAGGAATATTGTATAACCTTATAGTGCCATCTTTTGAAAAATGCAGATCCATGAAATACATATTTTGACTTCTATGTTAGAAATAAACTAGCAGAAAATGTGGCAAGTACCTCCTAGTTTAATAAGAAGTAGTCAAAAATACAGTATATATAGGTGTTTGCAAAAATCTTTATTCCTAGCACAGGAATTTGAGTAGATGCAAAGTCTATGAGATTTTGTATTATGATAGAATTCCATACCATAGTAAAATCTGGATGAGCAGAAAGAAATTGTGGTTGGTGGAGGGCAGAAAAGGGTATAAATATAATGGATAACAAACAGCCACAATGAAAGCAAAACCTATGTCAGGCAAGCACTGCCAGAGGGGAGGAAAAGAAAGCAAAACAGCACAGAGAAAAGACACAGAAGGCATGGGTTTTCCTCCAGAGATTTTAACTGGCAGAGTGGTAAGTCTTTAGAACTGGATGTGTGCATGTGTGCACACATCTAGTAATGTGACGAGCAACTAAGTAATGCAAAAAAAAAAGTGTGCAGCTTATATACTACTCCATAGCACTTAAAGCATACACTGGGCAATTTACTATTTAATTATACAGCCTACACATTGCACAGCCTCAGCAACTTAGTTAATTTCCTGATCTCAAAACGATGGAAGTCTAAGCCATTAGCTAAGCCAACCTGACATATTACAATATCATAATGCTCTTAAAAGAATAACCTTAGAACTTCCAAGCTGGAAGAGACTCTATGAATCACCGAGTCCAGCATCTGTCAATGAGGCACAGTAGGGAATCAAACTCGGACTCTGCAGCCTAAGCTACTGAGCTATCCAGCAGTTCATACTGCAATACACATTGCAAAATACTGTTTAGCCCAAGGCACTTTTTAGCCCACCGTTTAGACCAGGGGTCCTCAAACTTTTAAAACAGGGAGCCAGTTCACTGCCCCTCAGAAACTCTTGAGGGCCGGACTATACAGTGATACCTTGACTTGCAGTTGCTTCAGCAACAGAATTATTCCACTTAGGAATGCTGCTCTCTGCTCCGCATGACAGATGACTTTGACAGGACCTGTCAAAGTCAGCTGTTGTGTGGAGCAGAGAGCAGTGTTCTCTGCCCATCACCATCACCTCCTCCTTCTTGGTTGCTTCAATCTCTGCAAAAGAGATCAAAGCAACCAAGAAGGAGAAGAAGGTGGCCGTCATGCTCCTCCTTCTTCCACCACTACTGGAAGGAGATAGTGGGGTACAGCGGCACCCCACAAGGCATGCTGCATGGGACAGGTGGGGGTTTCTCCTTGTGGTCACTGGCGGGAGGGGGGAAATTTTGGCTGGCTGCCCACTGTGTTCCCCCCTCCCGTGGCTAGCAGTGCCACGAAATCACGGGCTGTTTCTTGCCCAACAAACAAACTCCCAGTCCTGGTCTCCTCCTACCTGTGCATGAACTCGAGCAACCCCAGCAGTGTGGCCGAACCCCCACCCACTGGAGCTTCAGGCAGCTGCACCCAGCCTTATGCGGCCATCAGGATTGCTCTCACCACCCCTTCCCCCCTCTGATTGGGTTCGCCCCTCAGGTCTCACCCCACACACACACACACACCAGGCAATGCCGCCGTGGCAAGCATAGGCTGTGTCCGGCCTGATTCATGGAGGCCCAGCCCTGCTCCCTCCTACCACCATAGAGCATTGCTTCCGGCAATGGCAGTGGTCTGCTCTCCTGGGCTCCACTGGGAACTGTGGAAGGCCAAATGCTGGGCAGCCTTTCAGATCACCCCCGCCACCCCTCCCACCAGTGATTGGGTTGATAACCCAGGGGTGGAGGCAGTGGTCTTAGCCTGCCATGGCTGCTTCTGATGCGGGCCACACGGCATCTTTGGCTTCTTCTATCCCCTTCCCACCATCCTCTCTTCTCTCCCCAACACCTTTCCTTCCTTCCTTCCTGCTCATGCTCTCTCACCTGTTGCCTGGGTCTCCTTCGCCATTTCTTCCACCACCTCAACCTCCACCTGGGCCTCTCACTTTGAACTGCCCTGCTTGGCTGAAGGGCTGATCATCTTTAATATTGAGAGGGTAAGTGCGTGCCCCTCAGCTGGATGAAGCAGTGTTCAGCTGTCACACCAGACATCTGGGTGGCAGGGGTAAGCAGAGGAGGTCCTGCCTTTTTAAACTGCCCTGCACCTGGCCTGTACACTAGTCATCTGTGTGGCTTTCAACCGCTTCACCTATAGAAGCAGCAGGGCAGGTTGACTCACTCGCTGGCTTTCAAAGCGAGGTGGGTGCGGATGTGGTGTCTGCAGATGCTCCCACGGGCCGGATTCAGGACCTCAGTTTGAGGACCCCTGGTTTAGACTAGTGGTTATCAGATATTGTAAGTTTATCCTACAGGTAGCAATTGCTTGCTACAGAATAAGTAAACTGTCTTGCTACAAGTGGCCAGGAAAGAGAGACTGCAACATAAGACTCAGGAACGAACACCACACACACACACACACACACACACACACACACACACAGAGAGAGAGAGAGAGAGAGAGAGAGAGAGAGAGAGAGAGAAGCCTTTCCAGAAACATCAGTAGTTACTCATATAGACTTCAGAAAAACAACTAAGCCAAGAACATGTCCTGCCTTGAAAGTTTAAAAATAGCTGTGTTAATATGTAGCATAGCAACCTTTCAGAGAGAAACCAAGCCCAAAAGATTTACACTTCAGACTACCTTTAGCATGCTTCCCATCAAAGAAACCAGTGTATTTCTTGAAGACAAGTATTATTTATTATTTATTGTTGAGATTCCAAAGATAAATACTTGTCAATGTACATAAACATTACCAAGAATATTTATATTACAGTAGGAGAAGACATCCATTTGTGGGATGTACTGACTTAAAGTTTCAGACAGTATAGTTCTTTTTTTCTGCAGTAAATATAGCAAGTTCCCTTGCAAGCTCCCTTGGGTCCCACTCCTGTGAGAATAAGATACTTTACATTAAATCACTAAGTCCTCCTATGTCAGTCTTGACTGTGAAGCCTTCCAAAAGCACATGGCAGCGTATACAAATCTATAGCAATTTTCAAGTTCCAACCTTTCATAATTGCTCTTCTCAACATTTGCAACTTCATCTTTTTATTTTAAGTCAAGCTTACCTTGAAAACGGGTATATCCTAAAGTTTCTCCCCGGAAACTTTTATAATATTTTACTCCATAAACTATAATTGGTCTTCTAAGAATATGTGCAAGTACAAAAATATGTGTCTGTTCCAAACTTGCTCCAGGCTGCAGCAAACAGAACATATGAGATTTTAACAAATAATGTATTACATCAGAGAAATCAACTGAGCTTTTGATTTCATCAGTCTCCACATTAGCTAAAAACTCTAGAAAAATTCATAATGAACCCTATGTATATGCTTTTCCCACTAGCACTTTGAACGGTGAATGTGTTCAATAAACACATGAAAGATCACAATTTTTGTTATTATTTTAATCACGTATTTGTCAATATGCCTGACTTAGAGGAAAATCAGATCACACTGTACAGTCATACCTCGTATAACGTAACACTTGTATAACGAAAAATCCGTACAACGGAATTTTTTTGCCCCCCCCCTCCTTCCCCCTTCCCTGTTTTCTCCTCCTCCTGGGGCCGGGGCGCCTCCTCCGGAGGGGTGTGTGTGTGTGTGTGTGTGTGTGTGTGTGTGTGTGTGTGTGTGTGTGTATGCGCGCACAGCTTGGAGGAGAGTCACTGCCAGGAAAGGGGGGGTGCCAGAGCTGGAGGGGGCCAGAAGAAAAGGAGGAGAGGAGGGTAGGGGGGCGCCTTGGTCCCCCCTGGGAGAAGCGGTCCCTTCAGGTGGGCTCCCTGCCCAGCCTCCCCTCCCCTCACCTGAGGTCCTTGAAGGGCTGGTCCTCCGTCTGGTCGCGCCGTGGGCTGGGACGGGATGGGACGGAGCCGCGGCAGCGCGGCCAGGCTCCCCCGACCATCAGCTGCTCTGCGCGGTAGCGCAGCAGCAGAGGCCGGGAGCCTGGCGGAACAGAGCCGCGGAAGCGCGGCAAAGCTCCCCCGACCGTCAGCTGCTCTGCGCGGTAGCGCAGCAGCAGAGGCCGGGAGCCTGGCGGAACAGAGCCGCAGAAGCGCGGCAAAGCTCCCCCGACCGTCAGCTGTGCCGCGCGGTAGCGCAGCAGCAGCGGTCGGGGGGAGGCGGTTGGGCAACGTCCACGTGGCGCGCCGGGCTCCCGCTGGTCCGGGCCAAGCCGAACTGCTCCGGCTAGGCCCCGACCAGGGAGCGGAGCCTCGGTGCTGGTTCTGCCGCCGCTGCGGCCTTCAAGATGGCGCCCGCCTCGTGGCGCCCGACGCTCAGCCGGCGTTCGAAGGTCTTCCCCACTCAGTGCCGTCGTTGGTGAGCCGGCTGGACGGCTGCGGCTCCCGAAGGTCGGATTCCCTGCGCCGGGTGGTGGTGGGGGGGAGGGAATTCCCTGCGCCGGGTGGTGGGGGGGAGGGAATTCCCTGCGCCGGGTGGTGGGGGGAGGGAATTCCCTGTGCCGGGTGGGGGGGGAGGGAATTCCCTGCGCCATTGGAATGCATTGGAACGGATTAAATCCACTTCCAATGCATTCCTATGGGAAATTAGGGTTTGTATAACGTAAACCTTGTATAACGTAATTTAATTTGGAACGAATTAATTACGTTATACAAGGTACCACTGTATGTCACATTAATGCAGAACACCATGAAATTTCAAAAGGTTCACATACTTTTGCAATTGTACCATCCTAATTGCGGAACTCCTGGCAGAAAATATATATAGTTCCATCTTGTTCTTACACTGAATCTACCACTTCCTGCAGAGGAGTGATTCCTCTTTCATCAATAACTAAACATTTTGCTGACCTTTTATTTTGTAGAATACTTCCTATTATAGGTTCATCACTAAAGTAATGTTTTTACTTTGAAGAAATAATTACTTGCCATATGCTATTATTGTGTTGATGTTTGTTGCACAAGTTGAAAAGTTATCAAGACTGCAAATTCACCCAGAACAAGTTCACACCATTTTCGTGATAGTATTTATAAATGTACACTGCTTAGGGCCTTTTGTGTTTTAAGGTATTATTTCAGTCTGTGAAGTGGATACAATTCAGCTCTTTTTATTTTCACTTATCTCAATGATAAAGAACTAGAGTAATAATGTATTCTTGAAGGCTTTCACGGCCAGGATCCAATAGTTTTGAGTTTTTCTGGCTGTTTGGCCGTGTGCTGGAACTTTTTCTGCCTGACATTTCGCCAGACTCTGTTTCTGGCATCTTCAGAGGGCAAGGAGCTCAGGGAACTAGGAGTTCTCTCTGGGCTCCGGGTTCCCTGAGCTCCTTGTCCTCTGAAGATGCCAGCCACAGAGTCTGATGAAACTTCAGGAAGAAAAAGTTCCAGAACATGGCCAAACAGCCCGAAAAACTCACAACTAACTAGAGTAATACTTAACATTGCAAAGCCCTCTGACTGTCATAATACAAAGAACATGTATCATAATATGAACAACTGAAAAAGTCAAGTTGATTTCAGAACACCATTTATAATACTGAAAGCCAAATAAAAGAAGCATTCCACTTTTTGGTGATCTTGTATAGAACAGGGAAAGAGAGGGGAAGGTTCAAAGGAAGGATATCCATGTGATAAATAAAAATACCTTTGTAAGCCTTGTTTTCTTTCCTTTCCTTTTTCTTATCCCATAAAAACCCACACAGCCTTACCTGACTAGCAAGTGAAAGTATAAATGCCCAGTCTTCCTGCCACTGTTCTTCGCGCAGTGAGAAGTGTAAACCAAAGCTCTGAGAGTACCATGACTCCCAGTCTTTCCATCGCGTATAGAACCTGCAAAAAGTACACATAAGAGAAACAACGGTTTTTCATAATTCCAAACCATGCTGAATTATTCAAGTATCACCTAAACAGGGATTCTGACAGATTCACTTTCCCACCCACTAGCAATTTTCACCTTAGTCTTTTATTTTATATTGAAGGAGGAAGGAACTAGAAAACCAGAAAAGAAGAATTTTTCGAAGGACTGGTTGCATTTCAGATCGCAACAAAATTCATTAATCATATGTGCATTTCTAGTCTCAATGTTCATTTTGTTCAGTTCATTTTTTGTACAACCCCACAAGTGACAATCATATTCACAGAAGTATTTTAGTAGATGACTTCTCTCCACGATGTAAAACATGATCAAATACCTAGGTCAACATTACTATAAACGTCTTTAATATTTTCTTCTTCTCATCCATCCCAATCTTAAAGGTTGCCTAGTATTTTCTAGCATGGCTTTTAAATCTTATCTTCAACAATCGTTAAGAGTAATACTTTTGTCATTAATGGGTACTTATATATTAGGACTTTGTGTTGCATCTTTAACAAATAGGGCAAGTTCCGACCTTTAACTTACTGGTTAAACATTTAAAGCTTATTATTGGTGCACTTTCCCCACAGTTTTTAGCAGTAGTACTTCAATGTAGATTTGAAAGAATCCTACCATGTTTAAAAGCAAGATTGTTGACACATGGATGTGACAGTCAGTTCACTATGCATAATTTCTACATGTACAACACCTAACAAGATTCAAAATGCCCTTAAGACTTGAAGTGTTTGAAGTAGTTCCTTTACATACACCTGGCTGAGCACAGAGAGATCTGCCAGAGAGGACCTCCTGTGTGTCCTATCAACACAAGCAATGCATTAAAAGGAGATACCAGAGAAAGCACCCTCTGCTGTGGCATCTTGATTGTAGCTCTCCCTCACCCGCCCCGTCCTACAAGAAGTGATTACCATCAAAACTGCTCTCTGTTTTAAATTACTTTATTGTCTAGAGCCTACTGAGATCTTTTGATATAGTACAGGATATAAACATTTAAATAATAAATACTTCAGATAACATTAAAAAAGCTTCCCTTATTTTTTTTTAATTATAATTATTTAAAAAAAGCTTCCGAGATGGTATTATAATTTGATCATTTCATCTACTGGTTTACACAAACTACAATGAAAGCAGACATTCAGAGTTTACTATCAAACAAGCTAGTATATTTCAATATACTGTATATACTCGAGTATAAGCCTAGTTTTTCAGCCCTAATTTTGGGCCGAAAAAAGGGCCCCTCGGCTTATTTCCGGTCAATACTTTTAGCCACTGAGGCAAGTTTGGGGCGGTGGCTAAAAGTCATTTTAAACATTGTGCACCACTTCTCCTGACCCCCCCCCCCATTTTAAAATGACTTTTAGCCACCAACTCAAGCACTTGCCTCGGTGGTTAAAGGTCATTTTAAATATCACACACACACACAGCTCACAAAGAAGTTGCCAGGCCCTGCTGCATTTCCCACCCTAGGCTTATACTTGAGTCAATAAATTTTCCCAGTTTTGGGGGTTTAAATTAGGGGCCCCAGCTTATACTCGGGTCGACTTATACTCGAGTATATATGGGTAAATATAAATAATGTACTATAGAGAGAAGCCACACTGTTTGTTTACATAGTTTGCAAAAAAAAAAAAAAGACTGCAGCTTCTTCCCTCTATTTTGGGAGAGGAACTAATTATCAACAATTAAATACACTAATTCTATCACATAATTCTTAATTTTTAAATGTAAAGCAACTCAAAAGCTATGCTTAATATATGTGGAATAAAGCCATTATTACCTGAATGTTTATTTCCAGCAATCATTTCTACTTACCAATGAGAACAATCATGTAAACTGTCATGAAGAGCTTTACGCAGCACCGAGTCCTTATCATAAATGCCCCAGGTAGCTTGCAGTACTGAATCAAGCAGGCAATCCCCTGCAGTCCGATTCCAAAGTGCATAAAGTCTACTATCCAAACGTGTACCCAATTCCAGTGACCAGTTTATAATGGGAGATTCTTCTTCTAGCTCTAGAAAATAGAAATAGTATACAGTGGCTACCCTACATACAGTGAAAAAGTATCTGCTCAATTTTGATGTGCTATTACATGTGCCTTCTGAAATTTCTTTTCGAATAACTTCCAACAGGAAATCCCACATCAGTAAATCTCTCACTGTGATTCAAAAATACAAGCTCACAAATCCAATAATGGTAGTAGTGTACACAGAGAAGCAGGCAACAACAACAACAACCACACAGAATTGAGCTATACACCCTTTAAGTTACCAAAACAGACTTTCTACATGTTAAATACAATGCAATCCTAGACACACTTATTAGCAAACAAGCACAAATGAATTTAGAGATGCTGAATCCATGCAATGGAGTACCCATTTTTTCAATATATAATACTCAGTGCTGAATAATTTATTTAAAAGCCTAAGTATTAAGGAACTGAAAGCAAGGGAAAATTTAACTCAACTATTAAGCAATGCATTAAATTAAAATGTCTTTATTACATAGTTTTGAAGGTATTTCAGTTTTAAGTAAGTAAACTATGAAAATTGTCCCATTTAAAATACTTATCAAAATGGCTCAAATTGAGTAACAAGGTACCTTACAATAATGCCTGCTACTGGAAATAATCCATTTCCATATTTTCCAATATGGAATAATCAGCAAAGCGTTAAATTTCCATAAAATATACTGGGCTTTTTTCTCTAAGTTTATTACCAAGTTTCTATAATGCCTAGATTGAGTACTACTCCTAGAAATAAAACAAATTATGTAGGTTAATGTCTATCCAGGAACCCCCTTATCCAACCTCACCAATCTGTTCTGTTGAAGAGATCTAGGAACCAGATATTGGTCCTGGAATTTTTAAAGACAAATGACTGTGCCATTTGCTACACAATTCTATTTCAGGCTTTGCCCAATAGACTACTTCTTTCTTATATACTAAGGGATATCACACATATTATTTTAATTTAAGAAAATACGCAGAACCAAATATATCTACTTATTCCTTCAAATATCTATATAATGGAATGCAACAAGAACAATGCCTGTGACTTCTCAAACAGTTATTTTTTTCACTAATTCTTGGATTTTTATGCATAGAATGAATGTAGAATAACAAAGCTCATAGAACTAGGTGAGCTGATGTAGCCTGGAATTTACCACAACAATGAAAAGACTTTTACCTTGCTACCCAGACATTCATATGACTAACAAAGGTTATCTGATTTCACACTGGAATTTTAGCCCTTTCAGGGACAAGTGCCAGATGTGATGGACCACCACAGACCTAAACTTCCATGAGTGTTTTTGAAGTTCTACAGTTCTTTAAGGTCACTTCTTGAGGATCATACTTTTGATATTTATATTTTTGGTGAGCCAGGCAGGAGGAATTGAACCTGACACATCTACAAACAAGGCAAGAGGACTCCTACATATTTATTTCACCAGATAAAGAAATTCTGGAAGGTAACTGATGCTATGAACATGCACCTTATTGATGAACATTGACACAATCTTCTGAGAGAAAGATGTGTGCCATGAAGTCAGAACTGAGATCTTGAGAGGGCTTTCAAAGTACATTGGTACCTTTTAAGACAAATGCCTCGTAAGACTCGTAGGAAGAAATAAATTTCCGGCAACAGGCCTGCTTTGCATGATAAAAAATTCCCTATGGGATGCTTTGCAAGGTAAAAACCATTCTGCATGTACCCAGGAGGAAAAACAGTCATTTTTGTATTTATTCTAGCCTACAGAACAAATTAATCTGTTCCCAATGCATTCCTATGAGAAACCGCATTTCCTAAGACAACATTTTCATAAAACAAAGCAGCCCATAGCCTCTGGAACAGATTAATCGCTTTTTAATGCATTCCTACGGGAAACCATGTTTTTTTAAGACAAATTTTTCTTTAAAACATAATTGACCCTTAGAACAAACTAAATTTGTTTTAAGATGTACCACTGTAAGAGAAATATTCAAGGAATTGTTTTATCAGCCCCACAACCTCAATGTGATTTGATGTGCCTGTCCTTATCCATCCTCTATTGACTACTCCACACTAGGTACCCCCTAAATCAGTGGTTCCCAATCTTGGACAATCCCAGGTATTCTTGGAGCACTGCTGTATGTCCCAAGAGAAAGAGGAACATACATAAACCTTAACCTGGGGGCAGGGTTGCTACTGTTATATAAAGTTGAAGGTCAAAAGTTTATTCATCCACATGAAAGTCCAGATGTTCTAATTTCAAATTACCCAGCATTGTAGTTAGCTCTTGTCATCTTATGTTTTTGATAATAAAAGTTAGCCAGTTATTAGCATATTCCACCAGCACTGTACAATTTCCTTTTACTTGCTGCTCTAGGGCTCTAAATGGTATTACTAAAGAATTTTAGTAGATTTCATTTCATATAAGATCTTCCCTATAATTCCTAACAAAGATTACAACCACACAATATATCAGCAAATGAACCTTTACCTGTTCACACCATCATCAAGGACATGGAAGTCAGAAACATTAGCCATTGTTTAGACTCTAGTATCAGAGACATATATAAAATTTCTTCAGATTTACACCTCAGATTGATTTCATGGTGTTTGTACATGTACCAATGCATATTCTGCCTCTTTATACTGACCTCTTCGCCAATTGTCTTTTACAGATCTATTCCTAATTCCATCAACACACTGTACAAGTTGGAAAACACACTTTCTCATCTTCCAGAAGAGCACACAATAAAAAGCAACTAGCAATTAATTTATATGAAGATCCAGCTCAAACAATATACCACACTTACCTTTTTGTACATCCCTATCAAGTACTTCATCAAATAGTTTCTCTTGAACTGTTGGTGGCAGGTCTTCAATATCTGCAAAAACAAGACACTTTGCTAGCAATACATTTGGGTATGACAAATGGGCTCAAGTATACCATTCACTGCACATCAGCCATCTTAGATCTATTTCAAACTTTATTACTATTATTTAAAGGATACATGGAAACTGTATGTAGTGGATGCTTCATGCCAAGTTGATAAAAATGAAATGATCTGCCTGTTTGTTCAACTGTTGCACAAAAAACATTTGATGCAATTCATGTAGCAGTCATATAAATATAAGACTGCTCTTCAACCACTAAAAAAAGTCAGGACTGATCAGCCTCAGATTCACTATATTAAATATATCATGCCTTGTTCTATATACGTTTATGAAGTAACTTTTAAAAATCCAGAATACAACAAAGACTCTTCATGCTAGTAGCAATTAATTAGCATATCTCATCTTTCTTTTTAAAAAGAACCCAAGGTGGCTTACACAATTAAAATACAATAGTTAAAAGCTAAAAACAATCTGTAAATATTTAAAAAGAATTAAGCAAATATATTAAAATGTTAAATAAAATCAATGCTAAAACACATTTAAAACAAATGCATACCACAATCAATGTATACCTGGTGTAGTATGACCTAAAACATTGTGAAAGACAATTAACATGATGCTAATGGTATTAAACCTTTGTGCTGATCTAAACCAAACCCCATGTTTTAAAAATATTTTTTACTGTTTTATAGGAGTAGATTTTTTCTGAACTATAAATAAATTTCTCCATCCTGGATGTTCTGTGTACTTTGTAAGCGCTTTTCAAACACTTCAGGGTGATCCACCTGGGCGAAAGGCCAAGCTCTGTACAAATGTCTTGCTCAAAAAGAAAGCACCCAGCTGGCAATGGAACAGAAACTTGAGCAGTATCTGGCCTACTTAAGCTTCAGAGTCTTCATAATTTAGGCCTTTCTTCCAGGAGCAACACATTGAGGTCTTTAAAAGGTGCCTGCAAGGGAGATAAGAACCCCCCTGATGAAAAAATATGGTATTTGTAGTCCATAAAATCAGAAGATCCCATCACTACTGGTTAATTTCCAGATGCATTCAGAATTAAAGCAAATGCAATTCCTAAAGCCTACATTGTTACTTCAAGAAACAAAAACCTTACTCCCTTTCTCATCTCACGACAGGCACCAGAAAAGCTGAATGAAAACAAAATTATTCTCATTTATTGAGAGTTGTAAAACTGTTTTACATTATATAATCTAGCGAATCAGAGCAAATAAAGTGGAAAACACAGAACCTGAAAAAAGGAATGCTTCCGTTTTTAAAAACCTCTTAGAATTAGAATCATTTCCCTTTTAAAAATATTTTTGGCAGACAAGTAATTCTTCATAAGTATCTCAAGCACAATCCTTTCATGTTCATGAAATTAGTACTTACCAGGCAAAAAAAAAACCTTCCCGGGAAGTAGCTCTGTTATTTTGTTACAGCAAAAACAATAGTCTTGTAGCACCTTAAAGAATAACAAATTTTGTTTTACATAAGCTTTCAAAGACTGCAGCCTCCTTCTGTCATATGCAGCAGATGAAGTTGGTTCCAACCTACAAAAGCTCCTGCCAAATAAAGTCTGTTTGCCTTTAAGTGACCACAAGACTCTGTTGTTTTTACAGTCATAAAAAGTAACTTTAAGACATAAAGATACGGTACAAAGAAAGAGTAAGGTAAAGAAATCTCAGTACAGTATTGTTATTGCTGCAAAAATGTCCATCTATATAGTATATTAAATGGGAAAACTCATAATCTAGACAACAATATTTGCCATCACACATTGTCATACACTGCAAAGCCTTAATAGGTTTTGCATGATATGTCAAATGCTAAAGGCCTGGTTGGTATTTTATAATGGACTTAGATGGACTTAGATGTTTTAGAGGTACAATGATAATTTGTCTGTAATTGTAACATTCTGCTGATCTTTGACCATTAATAAATTTCATTACATTGTCACCTCCTACAGAGTTTGCATGGTCAAGGAGAGACATCTAACCCAGATCTCCAAAGTCACAGTCTGATGCTCTGTCCCCTACACCACACTGGTTCTTGAGCCATAATACAGTTGCTTTTGTTCAGTGACTACAATATTCTATTTTGAACTTGATTTGACAGTTGGAAAACAGCCCAGTTTTGTTCAGACCAATTTAGAGCCCATCTAACTTGACTCCAGCCAAAGTCCAAATCTTAATCTTGTAATACAAACTGTCATGCCTCCTACTGACTGTCAGTGAAAATTAACAAATCACCACATTTTTTCTTTTAGTCTGTCAGAATTGATGAACTATGAAACCACAGAGACCAGATATGAAGAGCTACATCTGCCAAATTTCAGACAATTAAAAGTGAGATTTTCACTATACATATTTAATTTTTGAATGGACCAAAATCTTATTGAGAAATGTCACACACATCAGGGGAACTACACAAATACTTCTTGTAATTTTCTGTCCATCTGTTGCGCAGCCAGGCACACAACCAAATGTGTGTCCTGGGCATGTTTGAACATGCAAATGACAACCAGAATGCTCCTGCACACAGTTTACACAATTTTCAGCTGTCTCTTCCAGACAACAATACAAATTTGGTCATTGCTGTTATTTTGAAGGAAGAAACCAGTTACGTGTTTATTCTTGACAGAATTTGATAAAATTTGCAGTGACAGTTGTCCTTGAGAAGGTGAAGTTTGCCAAGTTTCAAATTAATAGGTGTAAAGAATATTGTAGAAGAGTAGCCATTACAACATAATCTTTGAACTGCAGAGCTGGAAAAGTCCATATACATCATTAAGTATAATCCCTGACAAGGAGGCAAAATGTGAAATCAAACTTCTAAGTTCTGGGTCTGCAGCCAGTTAACTAAACCACTGAACTACCTAGCAGTTCTTTGTGGCCAGTTATTAACTAATATAATATAAAGCACAGACACAGCTCTAGAAGAAAACTGCAATGTTTATAAAGAGTTAATTGGTCTTGTGAATAGTGATTGTTCAGATTTATTTTTAGAAAACTTCTGCAGAGTAAAAGAGGAGTATTGACCTTCTCTTTTCTCTATCCATGCATTTTTGCAGACTTATAATGTTTAGGAAGGATATATGTGGGGCACAAGGTTCCCTCTAAGGAATGTGTGCACACACGACTCTGCCCCCAACACATAGTGCTCCTCCTCTCCTGCACGTCCATAGTAAGCGTTTTTGTTCTGATCATGATGGAACCATTGCAAGGGAGTTTCGGGTGTGCTCACGTGGATTAAGTCATGCTCATCAAGGACGACAGCCCTCTCCACCAGTGCTCAAAATAAGAAGGAATGTTCTGGTGGAGCTAGGGTATGAATATAAATGATCACCAATTTACGCTTTTGTGTGTTCTGCTCAATTGGCATCAAATTCATAGAAAGTGCAACAAGACCATGGTGGCAGATGGATGTGGAGCATACAGTGGCAAAGGCAGAAGGACATGAGCATCCAGTTTCTTTCAATCAAGTATTTGGTGCTTCAATGATCTAGATTTCACAGATTGTTACCAAGTACAGTGATATTCGAGTTACAAATAGAAATCCATGGGTCTAGGAAAAAATTGAGTTATGAAAGGGGAAAGGAAAGTAAGATTCATTTTAAAAATGGCTCCTCCTTGTTTGCAACAGCAATACTGCCATCTTGTGGCCCCCTTATTCCAGTGTTGCAATAAGAAGGATGAGCCATTTTGAAAAGAAAAGCTGAGAACCAGGGCTTCTTTTTTTCAATTACCTTTTCAAAGTGCCCATTTGGGAAATATTTGGCACCATTTTGGGGACTTTTGGGGACTTCTCTGATGAACTTCTCAAGTGGTTATAAAGTAGGTTGCTCCTCTTCTGTTGTTTGCTTTCCTGTTACTGTGTTTTTTGCTTACGGGGGGGGTGATTTCCCGCTTGGAACGAATTAATCCATTTCCAATGCATTTCTGTGGGAAACTCTTGTTTCAAGTTATGAAAATTTTGAATTACAAACATGCATTTGGAATGGATTAATTTTGTAATTAGAGGTACCACAATATTTTTAACATATCTGCTCCTGGAGAGAGCAGTAGTGAAGACCACTGAGCATGAGATCAGTAGTATAATATCAATACAGTATCCCTCCTCAAAGCTCTGGGACTGGAGAGCTGTGATAACATCATTCATCAAAAACTAAAGTTGATAGTTGCTAACCTACACCCCCACCCCCCATCCCACCTCGCTCTACCTGTTGTTCTACTTATAAGAACAAGTTGAGAAGAAATGTACAGTGGACCCTCGTATAACAAACGGTTTATATAACATAAAATCTGTACAACATAAAAAAATTCAAGAGATAGGGGAAATTTGTTTAACAGAATCGCCTATGGGGCGAATCCATACAACATAAAAATGATCATGATTAGGGATTACTCTGTTTTCAATGCATTCCTATGGGAAATTTGTATAAAGGAAATTTGCTTAACAGAATTTCATTTGGAATGAATTAATTCCTTTATACAAGGTACCACTGTATTTATTTTAGAATTATGTGGTCCATATCTGAATTCAGATTGCTAACAAACTATCAGAAGAGTTCAAAGTCAGGCAATTCTGGAAGAGCTCTACTTCTGGAAGACCATATCTGTCCAAATCTATCCAGAAATACGAGTCACCACTTCGAACTAAACAGCCAATTACAATGTTTTACCTAAAATGTAAAGGACTATACAGTACACACACACTGAAAGAGATAATCTGCAAAGACTTCTAATTGTATTCCACAGGTATATTTTCATACAGCAAAAAAACAAGGTCATATCACACCCAATGAACATGGGCCCATGCACTTGACAATGTTGGCGTGATTGTTTATTTTATCAGTTATTTCTGTATGAGTGTTTTATGTAGTATTTTTATATTATTGTATTTGTTAGGTTTTGATTGCTTTAGGCTGTGGGATTTTTGTATTTGGGGAGTCACCTTTGGGTGACGTCTGTACACCGCCCTGAATTCCCTATGGGGAAAATCGGGCGGTTAATAAGTGAAATAAATAAATAAATAAATAAATAAATAAATAAATAAATAAATGAATAAATAAATGTTATATGACTATTGAAGAAATGTTGCCCACCTGTAACTGTGGGTGTAGCAGTAAGATGGCTATGGATTGCATACCTGCATTTGAATATTTTAAATTGAACAGGTTGCTTTTGGTACAGGGCAAGGAATTTATTACCAGAAGAATTTTAAAAAACTCCTTGTGCTTTGACATGTTGGGTTTTGGTCTCAGGTGTAAGCCTTTTTTTGTTATGACCCTGGAGTTTCATAGCAACAAAGTAAAAAGCTCCTTGGTCTACATTTATGTTAGAATCGATTTGCAATTGTCCTTGCTTCAGTATAATACCTTATATCCCAAATGTACCAAAGAATCAAAATCCAAGCAACAGAGCAACATCAAACCTAATATGAAAACCTGAGTGTTCAACTCTTGTTTTAAGCTGAACATGCACACTGCATTGCAGGAAAACGGTTACAGCAAACTGTTCTGCAAGACAGCAGTTTGCAGATTGTTTTGCACAAGAACAAATAATAACTTGGCCCCTCGAACCCCCAAATCTCACCAAATTTGGAGGCCTTAAACGGAGAGTCCAAGGAAGTTATATATAAAGCCTGCCCAAATGTTTTTTTTAGTAAAACTCTGCCTGACAGCCCACTGATAATACCCTCCCTAAAACTCCCACCCAGCAAACAGAAAGAACACAGTCATTCACACACAAGAACAGAAAAAGCAGGGCTGTCAGTGATGTTTGCTTGTTCTGCACTCAGTAGCACAGAGGGAAAAAAACACACACAGGGTGTTAAAATAACAGAATGGAGGAACTGGTATACTATAGGTACAGGTGGGTGGTGGAGTGGAAATAATGTGTGAATGGAAGGAATTGTATTTTTTTCAAGGGGTTGAAGGGGCATAATAATGTAAATAAAGCAAAGCCTGATAAAAGAACCCAAATAGCTGTGCTGTTCAGCACAGAAACCCGGGGGGGGGGCCCGGCTGGGGGAACTGGTAGAGGTAGGCAGTAGACTGGACTGGGAATAATATGGGTGGGTGGGAGGTAAAAGAAAATAAAGAAGAAAGCCTGCCCCAACCCAACCCTCCCCAAAATTCCCAAATATAATATAAAATTAAATTAAATTAAATTAAATTAAATTAAATAAGAAAGTGGTGGGTGGCACTGACTGCCACTGGAGACAGTCCAGTGACTTGAACACTCTCACTCAGACTCTATCACACACACAAAGAGAGAAACTCTCTACACGCACAAACAGCAACACAGTGTTGCTTCCTGCCACAGACACAGGCACAGCAGCAGATTAGCAAAAGAAAAAAGCCAGTCAGTCAGTCACCCAAGTGAAGACCTAGATGCTAACTCACTATTCTAATGAATCCACCACTGCCAAAGAGAGATGCCTTGTTCCTCTATAACTCCCAGACGACAACTCCCCAAACTGAAAGTAGTCGCCCCTTTATATACCCTGCTGCCATGAGGCAATAAAAGCAAAAACTACTCCCCCGTTCCCAAGCT
Organism: Phrynocephalus versicolor; assembly: GCA_023846285.1. Lineage (NCBI taxonomy): Eukaryota > Metazoa > Chordata > Lepidosauria > Squamata > Agamidae > Phrynocephalus > Phrynocephalus versicolor. The sequence goes on along the minus strand of JAHTLZ010003518.1, from coordinate 758,886 downwards.
AACAAAAAAAACCCCAATGTATTCCTATGGGCACCCCATTTGGCGTCAAATAACTTGCTCCCACGTACCCGAAGCCTCTCCAAATTTGGGGGGGGGGGGCTCAAGGGGAGAGCTTGAGGAAGGTCCACAGCAATTTTCATGCTGGTAGGTGCCTGGGAACAATATTTTCAAGGACTTTAAAATTATGAAAGATTTTCTACTGGGGACACCCCATTTGGCATAAAATAACTTAGCCCCACATTCCCCAAACCTCTCCAAATCTGAGGTGCTTAAAGGGGAGAGATGGAGGGAGGTCAACAGCAATTTTCATGCTGCTAGCTGCCAGGGAACAGTATTTCCAAGCACAGAAAATGGCACTCAGAAATGATTTTTCCAGGGGGTACCCCTTTGAACTCGCAACCCCCAACACCAATATCATTTCAATATAAAAATGCTGATTTGTTTCATAATTACGCAACGCATTATTGTCTCATTTTGTTAGCTAACGAAACAATGAAACGGTATGTCGTTTTTCGTTTGCTGCCCATCCCTACTAACGACCCATACTTTAAGGGTTTCAGCACCTTAGGCCATTGTTCACCTTAAGGCTATTGATACTGTTGTCTACCTAACAAGCCTATTCAGACCACTGTTCATCTTATGAGCCTATTTCAGACCAGGGTGACAAGAGGTCAAAGCGAACTTTAAGACGGAGGACTCACAACTAGCTTTCTTCAGACTGATGAAGTTGTTTGGATGAGCAGCAAAATGTTTCTATCTCTCAAGAAAAGAAATCCAGTTGCCATGATTCAACTTCCAGACAGAATGAGTAAGGTTATAAACATCTTTATGACAGATACTTAATACCAAAAGAGTTTGAATCCACTACTAAAATGCCCAGATGAAAAGTAGGTCATGAAAGCACAGAAATATGTCTTAGTCGACTTGCTAAATAATCTTGCAAAAGGGAGAGGACAATCTTGCTACTGAAGCCTCTTCATCAGGCCATATAGAATAGGAATGTGAATGACTACAAAGACCTCTGAAAACTGTAAGCACTGCTGTAGCCTGTCTAATATCTGTAGGAAAAGTTATTACTGGATGGATTCACAAACCCTTAAAATTATCTGAGGACTCTACCACATTAATAGGGAAAGAGGCATCGCATAATTACCTGCAGGTAATGTAAATGTTACAAGATCAGTTAAAAAATAGCAAGCAAAGTCTCCCTTCCGCTGATGAAGCGAAGCAGCAATTTCACGCCGGATCTGTTCAGTAAGTTCTGGGCATACCATAGCTGGAATGCACTTAGCTGCATGTTGGGATACCTGTAAGAGAACATTGATGACATTACTGCTTTACAAATGAGTGGAACATACATATTAAATATCTAAAGTGTTCTTCCTAAAGACAGCTTACAATAACAATACCATCTAAGATCAATAAAGTAAATCATTTCGGTGCCTGTGCATGGAAAATGAATAGCTGGATTTCAGTTTCTAACTAGGTAACAGATGAGTTTTAAAGAAATGTCTGGCATATCACCTAAATCTGAAATTTTATTCTGTGATCAAGAAAAATAAAAAAAACACTTGCTAGATCTATGAATAGTCCTTTGAACTGACATAATTCCTTCATAAACAAAACAGATTTCATATACAGTGGTACCTTGGATAACAACTGCCCCAGATAACGAATAATTCGGATAACAACTGCAAATTTCTGGGTATAGGGCTGCCTCTGAAAATGAATTTTCCCTATGGGCTTCCTCGGATAACAAATCGCAATTCCTAGGTATAGGTCTGCCTTGGAGAACGAATTTTCTCTATGGGCTGCCTTGCATAACGAATCTTCCTATGGGCTGCCTCGGTTAACGAATTTTCCCTATGGACTGCCTCAGATAATGAATTTCCAGCATGCATCAGTAAAAAAGTTATCCCAGGTGAAATTGCATCTGCACCTTTAAAGTGCACTATTTAAAGAGTTTTGAGCAAAAACCCGGTGTCTGTGCCTTTTTCCTAGGCTCCAGAATGGATTAAACGGTTTCCCATTCATTCCTATGGGAAACTGCCTTTCGGATAACAACGTGTTTCAGATAATAACTAACCTCGGAGAACAAATTAACGTCGTTATCCGAGGCACCACTGTATTTCTACAACAGATCTAATAGTAAAAAAAGTCAAGAAGTAATTGTGGTAATAAAAATTCTTACTATGGTAGAAGACTAAGGACTACTTAAAATGAAACATTATTCTACAGTGAGACTACCTCGACGTAGAAAAAAATCCTGTGCAAAATAGACACAACTAGTCAGGTCCACTCTTGGCCTCTATCAGAAAGGTTAAGCATTACAAAGTAGCATTACAAAATGCAATGGAAATAAGCATCTTCAAGGTGCTTGAATTTTTCAAAACCATCAAAAAGCTCAGATTAACAAACCGGGAAAATGTCACTCTCATCAATTCCCCAGTAGTACCTGATGATGATTTAGGTAATCATGAGATACAGATTTATAGATTCTGTCATGAATAACTATACTGTGGTGAGTGTGGTAGGTGCCATCAAGTCAGAATCAATTTACAATGAAATTAATAGGTCTTCGGAGTTATGTGAGGCATAGTTACACTAAGAACTAGTTTTTAACTGTGCGTGAGGGTCGTCCCATCCCCTCCCTCTACCTTCAACGTCACAGGAGAAATCAACAAAGAAACTGAGGTGCTGACGAACTTGGAACTTTTATTTTTAACATTAACACAACTAGGATCTTCATCAACTTGCCCCTCTTGCTCTTTTAAGAGAGGTTCTGCTTCCGACCAAAAATGTTCTATTTGCCCAAGGGTCAAGTCCGGTTCTACAGTCCAACACTTAACATAAAGATCCCCTTCAACTTCAGGGCCCAGACAATAAACTCACCTGCTCCTACCTTCTTTCGGTAGGGTATCTCCTCTCCGTTCATCACCAAAAACAGTCCTGGGTCGCTCCGAGTCAATCTGCTGCTCAATGTCGTCCTCTATCTCCCCCCAGAGATAGTGACATTTTTCCCACTCTTTCTTATAATGCAGACTGTGTTTCTCACCTTTGGGCTTCTATCGAAGAAAGCCTGTGCTGCTTTCTGCTTCTCTCTGCCGTCTGCCCCCAATATGGTAGTTTTACCACCTTTTTCCCCGCCACTTCTTGGGGGAGCTTGAAGTTTACTCATTCTCCCGTCCAGAGGTCCTCTTTTACAACTTCCACTAACTCCTCCCTCTTCATCTTCTCCCTCTCTGCTTCCCACCTGCCTAGTACTGTTTCATTGTGCCCCCTTTCTCCCTTTTCCTCCTGTTTTAAGGGCTCTTTCGGTTCCCCTTCTTTGTTGGCTTGTTCGGCGCTAGATAACCCCTTCGAAGAAGAAAGGCACACTGCCTTTCTCATCCTGTGTTTTGCATACTCAAAATTATTTGAAAAATCCTGAACACACAATGCCTGATGAAGCACGCTTTTTTGTCCGAGCCGCAAAGAGAGCTTTTTTAAAGATCTCAGCAGAGGAAGGTTAATTTAACACACTTTTGAAACTGAATCTTTCTTAATTACTTTGGACAGTAATAAATACTGCCTTTGTGGAGTGTCATAGGTTTTGAATGGCAGGAACGCTACCATGTGCCTGTAGTAATTTTTTATTTATTGTTTAAAATTATCAGCATATCACTTCAGAAATGTTTGCACCTTTAACCTTATAACTGTCAATGTAGCATTATGCCATTTTTTAAGAAAAAGAGAGAATTTCAAAGGATGCCTGAAATCCAAAGAAATACTGCACAATATTAAAAACATCGGAAAAAGATAATCAAGGTAAACAACACTGGAAACTGCATACTGGAAAATGCACAATCTAATAAATGTTTGTTAATGAAACAATTGAGCATCTCATGTGTAGTAGTTTTAAGTCCCTACTTTATATTGCAGTAAAAATTTTAGAGTGAAAGCACACAGTGATATGAAAACCATGTGACTGAAAGTAGATCAGAGTTAAAACTGACACAAATCAGCAGTGGAATCCTTCCACAAAATATTATAGTTTTTCACCACTTCCACTAACATCAACCCATCAGGATTCCATGGCTGAGGGGAGCTTGAATTCAAGTCTCCTTGGTCATTCTATTTACAAAGCACACTGGATATCCCAGGAATAACAGAAGTGGAAACTGACCTCTGTAAGCAGAACTGCTAACATATCTTGTCTCTGAAAACGTATAGCAAGATGAACAAGCGTGTATCCCACATCAAAAGCAGAAGGGCGATTCAACAAGCGTACTTCATCTGCAGTAAGCTGCCGTGCGATATCCCCTCCTGATGACTTGTATGCCTCAACAGCAGCTAGGTCACCTTCAACGACTCCTACAGATATGGGACATCAGAAATTCTACTTTTAGCAGAAAGGCTCTAATATATTAAGTCACTGTTTACCAAACTGGTTTCTTACTATCCATCTTGGAAACATGATTTGTATTGAATGTGAGAATATTGAGTATGTGACGAATCCAAGATTACCAAGTAAGCTTCCTGGGTAAATGGGAATGGAAATCTCAGAGTTTCTCAATTCTAAAGTTGTCATTAAAAAATAAACAAGGACATTGTCACTGTACTGAACTACCTGATGCAGCATATAATCAGCATTCCATATTGGGTCAAGGCATTTTGAAGGGTCTTTGCAAGGATCTTAATAAGAGCTGAAATTAACAAGACACAACAGGAATCAAACCTAAGAAAACCAATCTTTAACAGGAAAGCATGTTGCCAAACCTTTGCTTCAGAAAGAAAGCATAAGTTAGCACATCTTAAGAACTTTTCACAATACCCATTATCAGTGATAATTAAAAAAAACCTTATGTGTTATATGTAATAAGCCGTTTGAAGAATGGGATAGAAGGGCTGAAGAGGGACTTAGGGCAATGAAGCAGGAGAGGAGGGGGCTAGAGCGCAGCTGGAGAAGAAACTGGACGGCGTTAAGTAAGGCTGCGGTAGATTCACAGACTAGTCGCTATACCAACGCGATCAGGGAGGCTAGGTCATCTTTTTACTCCCTGAGAATTGCTGAGGCCTCGAACCGCCAGGCGGAGCTTTTCCGGGTGGTTCGGGACCTCACCAATCCTAGTCTGGCCAGGCCTCCTCCTACTGATTTCAGTAGTGAGCAGTTTGCAGCCTTTTTTCGAACTAAAATAGAGGCCATCCGTGCCGGCTTTGACTCCGGTTGCAGTGGTCCTGCTCCGTCATCCCCAGTTGCTGGTCCGCCTTTGTCGCCTCGGTTGGATGTGCTTGGGCCTGTTTCCGCTATCGAGGTCTCCAAGGCTATGGCGCATTGCCGGCTGGCCTCCACTCCTTTCGACCCTTGCCCTGCCTGGCTAATTAGAGCTGCCAGAAGGACTATTGCCGAATGGGCTTCTGCCATCGCCACCGCCTCCTTCAGCGAGGGGGTTTATCCCTCTCGTCTGAAGGAGACGGTGGTAAAGCCCATTCTGAAAAAACCTGGCCTGGCAGCGGACGATCTAACAAACTATCGTCCAATGCCAATGTCCCGTTTATGGGCAAGGTGATCGAGAGGGTGGCGGCGGTCCGGCTGCAGTCATACCTGGAGGATCGGCAGTGCCTCGATCCATGCCAGTCCGGGTTCAGGCCCCGTCGGGGTACCGAAACAGCTTTGGTCGCCCTGCAAGATGACCTTGTCCAGGCGGCCGACAGGGGCTGCTCTTCCCTGTTGGTCTTCCTGGATCTGTCAGCGGCCTTTGATACCGTCGACCACGGTATCTTACTGGACCGGCTCTCTGAGGTTGGGATCGGAGGCACTGTCCGCAGTTGGCTCCATTCCTTCCTGGAGGGTTGGCCCCAGTATGTCCAGCATGGGGGGGAGTTATCGGCCCCTTGGATTCTCCGTTGTGGGGTTCCACAGGGGTCGTCTCTGTCCCCCATGCTGTTTAACATCTACGTGAGGCCGTTGGCGGGGGTCATCAGGAGTTTTGGAGTCTGCTGTCATCAGTACGCTGATGACACGCAGCTCTATCTCTCCTTTTCCACCTCTGCAGTGGAAGCTGTGAGGATCCTCGACGAGTGCCTGGACGCCGTACTGACTTGGACCGGGGCGAACAGGCTTAAGCTCAACCCTGAGAAGACAGAGGTTATGTTCTTTGGGAGCTCGCTGTCTGGATACGGTGGCCCCCTCCCCTGTCTGGGGGGAGTTTTCCTCCAGCTCGCGGAGAGGGTGCGGAATCTGGGTGTGCTCCTGGACCTGGTGCTCACCATGGAGTCCCAGGTGGCGTCAGTGACCAGGTCCGCCTATTACTATCTCCGTCGGATCGCCCAGATCCGCCCGTACCTGGATGTGAACTCTCTGAGAACAGTGGTCCAAGCTCTGGTGATCTCGAGGCTGGACTACTGTAACGCCCTCTACATGGGGTTGCCCTTGACTCTTCTCCGGCGTCTGCAGCGGGTTCAGAACGTGGCGGCCAGGCTGGTGGCTGGTGTGTGTCGTTATGATCACATCACCCCAGTCCTGGCCCGCCTGCACTGGCTGCCCGTTGCAGCCCGGATTAGATTCAAGGTCTTGGTTTTAGTTTATAAAACCCTCCATGGCTTGGGACTGGACTACCTGGCAGAGCGTATCGCTCAGCGATCTACCTCGGCCCGGCCCGTTCGGCAGGCGCGAGCGCACTCGCTTCGGGTCGCCACTCCTCGTGAAGCCCTGAAGTCGAGAGCTCAGACCCGGGCTTTCTCAGTGGCGGCCCCCAGCCTCTGGAACTCCATCCCCAGTGAAGTGCACTCTGCAGAGTCCCTGCTGGCCTTCCGGAAGGCTTTAAAAACCTACCTCTTCCGGGAGGCCTTTGGTGAATCTTAATTTAGTTTTTTTTTTTCTTCCTCCGCCATCGCTATGTGTTTGTATTCTCTAGGGTTTAGATATAGAGGTGCCATAAGGTTTTAACGTTTATGTTTATAGTTATATTGGCGTGTTTGTGTAATTATTGTAATTCTTGTGTGGCTATTATAGCCTTTGTAAGCCGCTTAGAGTTTGCGAAGAAGATAAGCAGGGTATAATTGCAAAAATAAATAAAATAAATAAATAAATAAATTAAGGTAAACTCAAATTATACGGAGAGGTGTCCACTGTATAGCTGTTGAATACCATCAATAAGACCATAAATGTGAGGGCTTTGCTAGAAATTACAGTGGTACCTCGGTTTACGAGTGCTCCAGTTAACAAAATAATTGGTTAACAAAAAGAAATTTCTGGAAATGGAGATGTCTCACTTTAAGAAAATTTTAAACGAGATGGCCCGCTTTACATTTTTTTTAATAAGGCGTGATAATGATTTTATTTTGCCGCTGCCCTGCATGCTGTGCATAGCATCTCTGGAATCAGAGCATCCATTTACAGTTATTTCCTTCTGTGCACAGCGTGCACGGAGGAAGCACCTTGTCTTATTTGGCTTTTTGACAGCCACATTGGGGCAGACACCCCAAAGCCCAATGCAGCAAAACAGGGAAGCTGAAAAGGCCTTCCTTGCTTTGCTATGTTGGGCTTTCAGGGGCGCCTCCATGTAGCTGTTAAAAACCAGAACGCTGCTTTGCTGGGTTCCGTTTTTTTTTTTTTTTTTAACAGTCACCTCGCTTCCCCTGCTGGGAGTCACCACTCACCCACTCACAAGACTGCCACCTTAGGGCTGCTTGTATCCTTCTGCAGTGGCTTCACTCCTCCAGTCACCGCTTGGCCATTCACCTGCAGCGGAGCCACCACTTCAGTCCTGGGGCTGCAGCAGCCCCAAACCAGCAGTTCCGATCCAGCAAGGGGGCGAGGGACGACTCCTAGGCGGGGGAACTGAGGTGACTGTCAAAAAGTGGCCTTGGAAGCAGGTGCCCCAAAGCCGAACCAAAGCTTTGGGGCACCTGATCCCAAAGTCATGTTTGACAGTGACCTTGGTTCCCCAACTTCCTACTCTAGCAGGGGAAATGAAGTGATGGATCGGGTGCCCCAAAGCCAAACCCAGCAATGTGGGGAAGCTTTGCGGCAGCTGATCCCAGCAGGGGAAATGAGGTGGCTGTCAAAAAGCAGAACACAGCAAAGGAGCGAAAAGGCTTCCTCGCTTTGCTGTGTTCCACTTTTTGACAGCCATGCTGAGGCACAGGGAACCAAGAGACCTTTTCTGGGTTGTGCAGCAGGCAGGGTGGTGGTGCTTCTATGGTCGCCAGCAAGGTGCTCTTGCTGGGGTCTGAAGCGGCACAACCCAACAATGCCCACCACCTTTGCAGCTTCTCAGTAAAGGCTTCCCCATTTTGTTGACAGCCACAATCACCCTTCCGACAGCACAACTGGTGAAAGGTCTCTTGGATCCGCTGTGAAGCTGCAAAGGTGGCGGGCATTGCTGGATCGTGCTGCTTTAGACGCTGGCAAGAGTACCTTGCCGGCAACCACAGCAGCACAATCACCCTGCCTATGGTGCAATCCAGTGCTTTCACCTACCCAGACCCCCCAAAAGGAGGCGGGTGGCAGGGAGCCAAAGCCACTTGGTGAAAGATGTTCCACATGCCCAAAAGCCAAAGGCACCACAGCGGGAGGAGGCTTGTCCCTGCTGTGGTGCGTTTGGATTTCAGGCGCCTGAAAAGGAGATAGGTGGCATGGAGCCAAAGGCACCACAGTGGGGATTCCAAAACACAGTTTCCCATAGGAATGCGCTTAAAACCAACCAATCTACAGTAGACCCTCGTATAACAAACGGTTTGTATAACATAAAATCTGTACAACATAAAAAATTCCAGAGATAGGGGAAATTTGCTTAACAGAATCACCTATGGCGCAAAGCTGTACAACATAAAATGGTTGTGATTAGGGATTACTCTTTTCAATGCATTCCTATCGGAAATTTGTACAAAGGAATATTTGCTTAACAGAATTTCATTTGGAGTGAATTAATTCCTTTATACAAGATACCACTGTATTCCTTTTTTAACTTTTTTCAGACCTCCAGAACAAATTAATTGGTTTTCAATTCTTTCCTATGGGAAATCGCATTTCAGTTTATGAAATTTTTGTAGTACGAAACAGCCTGCAAAATGAATGAATTTCCTAAACAGAGGTACCACTGTAGATATAATGCAGGATTGTCATCAACATTCTGAGAGTACAGTCCAAAATGAGAGGATGCATTTAACAGATGTACTATATACAGAATACTGTACTCCATTTTAAGCCGCTGAGGCTTGTTGCAGTACTCTTCCAAAATTTATTCCAACAAATCAGAAGTCCTGAGTATAGGGAAAACCAATATTCAAGACATGTTTATCTTTCTAATCTTGCTGCCAGAAATAAAAAAAAAATCACCAAAACTATAAACACAAAGTCCGAAGTCCATCATCTTCTGGAACATAAACTCAAGAAGAATTAACAAATTTCTTTTCCAACCATGAAACGCTTTGTATACAACTAAGTCTTTCTGCACAGGATTATCAAACTATACTACATCATTTTAGAGAAACTGAACTGCTATGAGCAAGCCTCCTTAATCTTGTCAGGAAGAGCAAAAGCCTTTCCTCAGTGGTGACACTTGATCAGCTGTCTGGAGAAATTGAAAAGCAGAGAAACAATCTTGCAATCCTAACTTCAACATTAATAATTATTATTTCTCTATCAGGTTTACTCTGTGGGTACACAGAAAGCTTGAGGAAATGGAGAGTGTTCACAACATTCCTTTCTTAGCAGAACACAAGGAAGAAGCTAATAAGAAGTTCTCACCGGAGACTCAAAAACTGTCTATAAATGGCAATGCAATCACCCCTGGCTTCTATCTTAATAAGGTCACTTTTATAGGGATTACATGAGGGTTCCTTTCTTATTCTTAAAGGCCCCTTGGTCCTCCACATGCACTTGTCTAGCATAGGGAACCAGGACACATTGGTGGATAAGGCGGGGATTGTGCCTAAAATCAAAAAGGAATCTGAATTCAGTAACTCTTAATGAGTTAATGAACATGCAAGACATTTTTAGTTAAAGGCCTCAAGTCAATTATGCTCACACCTGCGAATGACATACAGTTAGATAGAGAAACATGGAAGCCAACATTTGAATTAAAAGAGGCTATACTTTTATTATACAGTGGTACCTTGTATAACGTAATTAATTGGTTCCAAATTAAATTAC
>JAHTLZ010003518.1:713708-748708 GCA_023846285.1 Phrynocephalus versicolor | reverse complement strand
AATTTTGTTATCTGATATGCAGTTTCCTATTGAAATGAATGGGAAACAAATTAATCTGTTCCGGAGGTCTGATTAATTGACAGTCACCTCCTTTCCCTCACTGTGATGCCCAGAGAGGTAAAGGAAGTGGTTCAGGCACCCCAACAATGTGGTGAAACTTTGGGGTGCCTGATCCCAGCGAGGAAACAATGCTACCACCACAGGGAGCAAACATGGGTGGCAGTCGCGAAGGATCTAGCTGTTACCCATTTTTGCTTCAGACAGCTAGCACCATCATCACCCAACTTTGCTCCCTCTGGTGGCAACAAGTGCCCGCCGCTGCTCACTACAAGCCCTGGGGGAATGAAAGCGAATGGCAGCAAGCAGAAGTGGCGGCACCCAAGAAGTTCAAACAGCTGAGTGCAGCACTTCAAACTTCCTGGGCGGCAGGTCAAGCGGTGCAGCACCAGATCTACTGCTCTACCCAGCCACAGGGTGGTGTGGCTGGGCAGAGCGGCAGATCAGGTCAGCTGCTCAGGAAGGTCTGAACTTCCCCGGCAGCAGACAGAGCGGGAAGTTCAAATCTCCCCAGAAGGTGGACCAGGCGGTGCAGCACCCGATCCTCCACTCTGCTCAGCAGGAATGAAGCCACTGCTCTCTGGCCGGTGGCTTCACTCCCACCAGCAAGTTTCCAATGGGGTGCACCTGAAAGTCATAAACTGGGACACCCCACTGGAATATTTCATTAACGGAAACATCCCTATTCTGGGAAATTCCTTTTTTTTTCATTAACAGAGGCATTCGTTATCTGAGGTATTACTGTAATCTGACTCTATCCAAACTATATGCTACATACCTAAGCTTGTGACTACAGCCCCAAAGCTGATTCTGAATTATAAACACTTCTTCAAGAGTGAAAAAACAAAACTGAGAGGAGCCATTCCATGCTTTCCTTTGCCAATCATCTCTCCACTCCAGAGCAGATCCTCAGCAACTTTCTTCTGCCTCTGGTGCTCTTCTTGTCAAAACCATCTACTGTACTGTCTATGATCCAAATGCAAGAGTCAATATTTTTATTGGACCACTTTTAAAAGTACCCCAAAATGCTACCTTTTAACCTATACAAGAATTTGTCAGACAGGGCACCACTGTGTTGTGTAGAGTACAGAAGAAACATATTCAAGTCCCAAAAGTCATGCCAGATGTTTCTTTCTTAAAAGTGAGTTCCAAATTGCAGGTTGCCATCACATGTCAGAAGCACAGGTTTCAAATACCCTCCCCCTCCCACAAGCCACGGGTCGGATCCTCTCTCCCAACTCACCAAACAAAGGATGCCAAGTATTCAGCATTCCCTACAATCAGAGTTGGCCCAACCAACCCGATCCTCCATGGCTCTCTCGCTTCGGGTGGCCACACCTAGAGAGGCCCATAAGGTAGTAACCCGCAAACGGGCCTTCTCGGTGGCCGGCCCAGAGTTGTGGAACAAACTTCCCAGCGAGATACACTAGGCTCCCTCACTGGCAGCCTTCAAGAAAGCCCTTAAAACCTGGCTGTTCAGGGATGCCTTTGGCGATTGCTAGGATTGCACCAAGGTGTTTCTTTCTTTCTTTCTTCTTTTTATTTTATTTGTGTGTGTGTGAACCACCCAGAGTTCCCATCGGGAAATGGGAGCGGTATAGAAATGCAAAAATAAATAAATAATAAATAAATTCCCCCTTGTCCATCACCTTAAAATGAAACTCAAAATTCCTTCTTAAATAGGCATTGGGGTTACATAGAAGTATGACACATACCTTATGACAGAATTGGGGATAAAATTTAGTCTACCTACTAGATGTAGCTAATTGCAGCCTATTGAACAGTATTATGTGTTTTAGAAATTTTAATTGGGGGTGGGATTTGTTTGCCTAGCCTGACAATGACTTGTGTGAGTCAAAAGCCAGCTTTCTTGTGTGTGATTTTAGTGATCTACAAGGGTATCAATCACCCTTGCCTTTAGATGGTTTAATTCCATACAACTTCCACTGACTACAGTGATGCATGTATAATATTATGTTTCAGGAACATCAACAACATCAATGTTCAACTGTATCTTCAAGTTTTTATATAAAGCTTCTGGGGCTGTATAAAATAGGGAATTATTAGGCACCAGCAGATCACACACAATCTTTTTTTCAGGGGCAGCCATATTAAATTTTGGCATGTAGCACATAAACAAAAGCAAAAGCAAAAGCATTGTGAAACTTCTAAGTGGAATTCTCTTGTTGATCCAGCAACTCTGAACTCAAGCCGTGAAGTGTTAGCAGAAGTAATCCTTTCTGAAATGTATACTTCTGTAGGCATATAATCACAAAGCTGAAGCTGTTAGGAAGCTGGTTGTTTTATTTATTTTTGTCAGCCGGTTATTTTATTTATTTTTGTCATCCCTAGTTTGCAGTTTAGTCAATGTAAATATTACATAAAAGAAGGAGTTGTGATTTCCATACAGACACACACACAAGCAAAGCTAACAATGTTGAAATACCTCTGAATAAAAAATTAAAACTCAGGCAAAATACTGTAACTAGAAAGACAACCTTCCTCCAAAAAGGGAGGGGGGTATCACATTACTTCAGACTTGAAGAAGATTAGCTATCATGGCTTTACTGTTCGTGCCTTCATGTCGGAGGACAAGATACAATTAGAGATGGGCACGACTTGAAAAAATTTTTTTTCGAGTTGTCGTTAGTCAGGCCGGTTCCGTTTCGGGTCGTTTCCGTTTTTCGCAAAAATTCGCAAAAATTAGTCGGTTCGTTTTTTTTGTTTTTTCGTTTTCATTAGTACTGGTTTTTTTGGGGGGGTAGCGGGCTCCTGGAGGCACCTCTGTGGGGTGGGTGCCTCCTCTGGCCCGCTAGGAGGGGAAAGCGGGCTCCTGGAGGCACCCGTGGGTGCCTCCTATCCTCACCCACTAGGAAGGGGAAGCAGGCTCCAAGAGACCCCTCAACATGGGGGTCTCCCCTCCTCACCTGCTGCAGCAAAATGGCATGCATAGCCATATGGATATGCATACCAGTTGCAGACTATGAGACCGGTGCACTGGTACGACCATCCGTCCAGGAGAACCATGACTGGGTCGCACCTGCTATGTCTCACAAAGAAGGGAATCGTACTTGCGTGTAGTGCAATGCAAGTAGATCTGGCTTAGGGTTAAGGTGGGTTAGTGCAAGGGCTAGGGTTAGGCTAGTGACGGGTAAGGTTACGGTGGGCTAGTGGGTTGCACCTCTGGGTGCCTCTCTGACCCACTAAGAAGACAGTCTGTGACGTATGGGTAAGGAGTCAAGGATTAGGGTTAGGGTTAGGGGGCTAGGGCAGGTTTTAGGGGGCTTTTTGGCACATCCCAGAAGTCTCCATGGCCAAGTGGCCATGCAATTGGTGGGATGGCTCCAAAAATTTGCATGGTCGTCCACTCCCACATGGCTGGTCACTCGGCCAGCCCATCATTGCGCAGGTGTAAATAAAATAAAATAAAATAAAATCAATGGGGGACAGAGGAGGAGAGGAGAGACATTTTGTTGCAAGAAAAAACCCACTGCTACTGTGAAAAATCTGGCAGTTTATAAATTTTCGCGTGTTTCTGTTGTGCTAGTGTGTTTTTGGACCACGATTTCAAAAACAATATTGCGTTCGCCGCCCCATTTTGGATCCCCCGCCTGCACCGCATGGCATGGCGACTCGAGTCCGGCTGCCCAGGACGGGGGGGAGGCGGGAACCCCCCTCCAGAAACCACCCCTCCGGTAGGTGCCCTGCGCCCTTAGTCAAGCAGGCATTTTTCCGCCTGCTTTTTGGCCCGGGAATGGATGGGGGGGAGTGTAAAACTTTTTTCCTGTGCCGTCCGTGCCGCTTGTTTGCGCTTTAATTGCAGCGGCCGGCGGCGAGACTGGGCTTGTTGCTGGCTGCGACTCGAGCCTGCGGCGAGTCCCACCAGAGCAGCCCAGGACGGGGGGGGAGGCCGGGACCCCCCCTCCAGAAACCACCCCTCCGGTAGGTGCCCTGCGCCCTTAGTCAAGCAGGCATTTTTCCGCCTGCTTTTTCGCCCGGGAATGGGTGGGGGGGAGAGTTTAAAACTTTTTTCCTGTGCCGTCCGTGCCGCTTGCTTGCGCATTAATTGCGGCAGCCAGCGGCGAGACTGGGCTTGTTGCTGGCTGCGAGCCTGCGGCGAGTCCCACCAGAGCAGCCCAGGACGGAGGAGGGGGGGGAGCCGGGGACCTCCAGAAACCACCCCTCTGGTAGGTGCCCTGAGGCACGGCAGGTATTTTTCCGCCTGCTTTTTGGCCGGGAACCGGGTTTTTTTAACTTTTAAAAACTTTTTTTCTGTGCCGCGTGGCATCGCACAATCGCGCAATGCAAGTAACGAGCACGACAAATCAGACCAAAATTGTTCGTTCGTCGGTTCGAGCTCGAATTCTGGCGGAGTAATTCCCGTTACCGTTTCCGTAGAGTAACGGAACCGAGTAACGGAAACGGGAATACCGCTAAGTCGTGCCCATCTCTAGATACAATAGTATGAGTATAAGGTTAATTACCTGTTCCATAAATAAAGGACCCAATATTAATTTACATAGATTATCACAATGGAAAACAATATGGTTTACTTAGTAGCAAAGTACACATCTTTCAGGGATTTTGACTCAGGTATCCTGTAGAACAGGACTACCTTCCATAGCAATATGTACTACAGAGAACCAGGATCTGTAATGCTGGCAGAATAATTAAATATTATCCTCACAACTTGGGGAACAGTAATATTACTTGTTGTTAAGTTACAAGTAATCCTCCACTCAGATGAGGAGGTGGGCAGGAATTCCTTCAGTGCTGCCTTTGAGTGGATGGCTGATGGAGAAAATGGAAGAGCAGGCTGCAAAAGGAGAGTGGCAAGTCATGTTGGGGAGGTGGTAAGGAAGTGCCTGCCACGAGAGGAATGGGCAACTGTGCAGGAGAGGCAGGAGGGGAGAGGACATCAACAAATTGGGCTGGACCTCTGAACCAAAGTTTGTGCCCACCTATATGACACGTTTGCTTTAAAACACAGAGATATTTATTTCTTTAATCAACATTACCAAAATTAGAATCATGCGACATATCTGTGTCACTTATTTTAACTACTTCACATTGTTAAAAAATCTGAATTGTTCACAAATATTCATGACCTACAGGTGGTGATTTCAAGGCATATTTTGTCATTCTAAGATGGGCAAGCAATGTATGGATGAATGTGAAGGTGTTTTACATATTATTACTCATAAAAGGATAAATTCTCAATAAAAGTCTTCAGAAGTTTCATTATTAAAACTTTAGCAAAACTCTGATTTTACCCTCATGTCAAGAAACTTAAACAGTTAGTCCTTCAAGTAGATCTCTACAGCTTAAAAAAGGCAAGCAAAAATGCATACTGAGTGCACATATTTCCAACATTATTGTTTTACTGTTTAATGTAGTTCATATTCATAAACTATTTGTCATCCTCACAGTACCTGTGTATGGAGGTAGCAAACATAATTTTGTTTCACATCATAACTAATGAGCACTATACCCATTCCCTTAGAAGTAAAATGACACACATGACTTACCAATACAAGCATTGAGAAACAGCCAGTCAGTCTTCTTCATTCTGTTTTTTATTTGCTTTAGTTTTTTGAAATCAACTTCCAGTTCTTCCTTACTACCTACAGCTCCAGCCAGCTCAATTCTCTGAAAGTCCATCTGCACTTCAGATTCCCGTTTGGTTGTAGGAGGTGATCTTCTTTGGCTATTACCACTACTACAGCTTCCCCTCCATCGAGTTCTATCTTGCTCGTTTATTATAGAAGACGCCTCTTCTGATTCTGCCAATTCTATTGCTTCAATGTTGTTGGGTCTTGGATGATCACACACAACACACTTTTTAGCCTTGGCCCAGTTTTCATATGTACAAACAGAACAGGTCCAGTGTTGTGTCCTCATGTTCAATTTATTTCTATCATTGTACTCCTCGCAAGGATCCACAGAAAAAGGAACTGGTCTACAACCAGATCCTGAAGACTGAGGAGATTCTGTGGGGCTCCTGGTCCTACGCTGAGACAAGCACTGAGTGCACCTTATTGCACGAGGCCAATTCAAGTATGTGCACATGTGGCATGACCACTTATTTGCACTTTCCATACTGTAGGATGAGTTAACTCTTGGTCTTGCGCTAGAATCTGGGCATATCAAAGGGCTGCTGCCTCCTTCAACACTTGCAGGATCCCAGTCTCTACCAACATCACACGAACCACTCTTGAACGGATCTTCTGTGATTATAGTTCCACTAGGCCTCGGTGCACGACACATGGTACATTTGATTGCAGATGGCCAGTTCTCATATGTACAATACTCACAAGCCCATTTTATTCCACGTTCTGTCATCCTGCACTACTCAAAGTCAATTGTTTCAGGCAGAAAGCTTTAAAAAAAGAGAGTAGAATAAATGTATTAGAACAGTTAAATGAACTATTCACAACTCTAACGGAGAAAAATCCATCAGAATAATTCTAAAATTTAATCTCAGTTAGACAAAATGTTTAAAAATGGCTTAGCATTACTGTAATTAAACAAAGCTCCTTCGTGAACTGGAGTAAGGAGACTGAAGAAATTTGAAAATGTTTACTTCCAATTCTGAACTAAGATTAATATCTTATAAATGCATTCCTTTTATATCCAAATAAAGAAAAATAGGATGTAACTGTTCAATCTGGTTTAGAATGAACTACATGTGCAATAAACTACAGGAAGCAGAAATTGTATGAGGCAGGGATTTATCAAAGCTAATTAATGTACTGTTAAACTATCACATGTGACCTGGGATTTAATTACATATAAAATACCTTTACTCCACAACAGAAGAGATTATCCCTTCCAATAGAAGCTAATAATACATTGTCAGCTGCCCTGATTATTTCCTTTTTTTCAACGATCATGAAAATCAAAAGTGGTTACAGTGATATCTTGATTTAAGAGTACCTTGGTTTAAGAGCGTTTTGCAAGACAAGCAAATATTTCTTCTAAATTTTGTCTTGAACAACAAGCAATGTCTCAATATACAAGCAATGGAGCAGGTCACATGACCACAAGTGAACCAATGGTGGCTTTCTCCCTCCCTCGTTGCTGGAGTGTAGGGGATTGTTTGGAACATTCTGTCTTAGGCAGCCTCCAAAGTAGTGGAAGGAGAGAGGAAGGGGGGGTCTCCCTTGCACCAGACAGGAACGTGCAAGTTAGGGTTTCATTTATATTTATATTTAATTTGTTTCCAACATCCTTTCTTATTTTTTCAAATCATTTCTAGTCAAAGGGCAGCTAATCAAGCGTATATAGGACTACAAACTGCACTTCATTATTGTCACATTAAAAATAATGAGTAAAATCTAGTTGTTAGTCCCAAGCAAAGGAGGCCAGGTACCCTGAACCATGGTATAGACATGGACCTGTAGCCAACCTCTTTTGTGAGTTTTGGCATTTTGTGTGTACAGTATGTGGTCAACTAAATCAAATCAAATTAGTTTTTATTATAGCTAATGGCCATTATATCTATATACAAATACAAATACAATAAAAGCAGTATGGCAATCAGTCATATCCGAATATCTATATTCACGAGCAACACATAATCATAGAGGATTAGAGTAGAAGTTGACGGTATTTATACCTTACTGTTTAATATAAGAGTTAAAATTCAAGTTAAAAGTGTACACAAAAATGTTTTAAAAATCTCTAAAATGGTATCACCATATACATAATTAATTATACAGCCTACACAAAAAACGGTATGTAAATAACTTAATACCTTGTATTTTTCAAACACTAGCTGCTCCATCTTGATTACTTATCCAGCTAATTCTTAGCTTTATAGCCATCTTCCCAAAACTGGCCACTCTTTTAGTATGTGTGTGACCCCAAAATGAATCATCTGACTTTCCATTATTTCTTAAGGAGAAATTTGCTTTGATATAAGAGTGTTTGGGTTTACAAGCATGTTTCCATAACGAATAATGCTCGTAAACCAAGGTACTACTATATAGTTTATTACATGAAGTACAGTGGACCCTCGTATAACAAACGGTTTGTATAACATAAAATCTGTACAACATAACAAATTCCGGAGATAGAGGAAATCTGCTTAACAGAATCGTATATGGGAAGAATCCGTACAACATAAAAATGGTTGCAATTAGGGATTACTCTGTTTTCAATGCATTCCTATGGGAAATTTGCATAAAGGAAAATTTGCTTAACAGTATTTCATTTGGGAACAAATTAATTCCTTTATACAAGGTACCACTGTATTCATAGGGACAGATTTTTCATAAGGTGCAAGAATTGTGTGGTTAAATATTGCCCAATGAGAAAATAACAGCATTACAAAATAATGATGATTAGATAATTTTATATTTAAATTGGTTAAGCCCAGAAGAAGCCAAATATTTGCTTTTTTGGGTTGCAAGACCAACACTTGAGAAACACTGGTTCCAACGAACTGAAATGTAAACAAAAACCTTTATGACTAATGAAGCTGTTTCATTAATTAACATAGAAATTACATTTGGTAAGTAGGTTCAACTTCATAATGAGTTATGAACTATAGGAATAATAATTGTTGTAAGAGCAGATGTAATGAAAGACTTCAACTAATAAGGGAAGAAACTGGCATTCATGGGACTAGTCCCTGACCTGAGCCATTATATTTTACAGGAAGTCAATATTGTAAATCTGTCCCATTTTCATGAGAGTTCCCAGTACAGATATAAGCTGAGGGAATAAAAAGGACAATGGCTTGTTGACATGACATAAGATGGGAA
Organism: Phrynocephalus versicolor; assembly: GCA_023846285.1. Lineage (NCBI taxonomy): Eukaryota > Metazoa > Chordata > Lepidosauria > Squamata > Agamidae > Phrynocephalus > Phrynocephalus versicolor. Next base: position 739,883 of record JAHTLZ010003518.1, on the reverse strand, counting down.
TCTCCTCCTCCTGGATCAGCAGTTCCCTATAAATGTCCTCAGTTAGATCCTGCTCTAAACTCATGGCTATCTGTTATTTTTAAGTTACTTTTATAACCAGCATCTAACAAGGAAAAATTAGAGCCAAATTCACTTGATGGTCTGAATCAGATTGCAATACTAGCAAAAAAACATGCACATTGCATCAACTGATAATACAACATATCTGTTTCATTAAGTCAAGTCAACAAAAAATTAAACATCCCTTTCTATGTGTTTCTTTTGAAATCAAGCAATTCAAAATTTGCACTCCTCCAAGTCCATGCTTTTGTATTTGGTCTTCACATTTTTCTCCTCTCACTTCTCTAAAACCAGACAGCTCAAGCTGCTCAAACATGCCACATGACTGGTACAGAATCCCTGAGATACGGACACAGATAAGCAAAGGTAATGCTTAACTGCATGACAGAACTAGATCAAAATGTCTTCTTTCAGTCAGTTATTTCTTGTGTACAGCAGAGCCAGAATTCTCTCATTTCAGTATAATAATTAAGCTTTATATTTGTTAGCAGCTTTTCTCTAAGCCCATTCCTTGTGCTACAACATCCATTGATGCAACAGTTATTACCATATATGTGCAATAAAATGCAGTATTTCAGAAATACTGACTTACAATTCCATTTATTTAAAAATGAACTAAAGTAAACACAAGCCCTGAATCATATCTTCAATGCAGCCTATTTTAAAGGTTCTAAGTACAGACTGCTTAACTCGCAAGGTGCAATGGCCGCTATTTGCAAGGGGAATCACAACAAAAGGCAATTCATGGTATATAACTGTAGTCTAAATAAAATAATGGCAATGAAAAGTATTTATGCAAGCAATTTTTCTCTTTGCAGAAGATGAAAGTAGATCCCTAATAATAACAGAAGTATTTGTCTGTAATCCAATCACATTAAAATTATTTCACTCTGAATTATCTGGAAGTTGAGTCATGGCAACTGGACTTTTCTTGAGAGATTGATATTTTTTGCTGCTCATCCAAACAGCTTCGTCTGAGGAAGAACCAGTTACTTGCATATAAAGGTGGTTCTTCAAATGGTCCTTCATGAAGCTTCACAGATGAGTTAGTCTTCTCCCCCCTGCACGTGAGCAGGAGCGCCCGTTACCTGCCTCAGTTCCCTCTAGCTGCACATGTCAGGTAAGTACAAGAGACAGTGTGATGACCAGAGGGGAGGAGGGGAGGTGCTGTGTAGCTTCACAAAGGACCACTCAAAGAACTACCTTTACAGGTAAGTAACTCGTTCTTCTCCTTCGTGGCCTTCATGAAACCACAGAGATGGGTGATTACAAGCAATACTCACAGGATGGAGAGCAGTCACACAGTCACAAAAGACAGGACCGCCCTGCCGAAAGATTTATACGGCCTCATGCAAGCATCCATCCTATAGTGCCTCACGAAGGTAAGAGGCTATAACCATGTTGCAGCAGCACAAATGTTTGTCAAAGGCACACCTTTCAAATAAGCTGACGAGGCAGCCATTGCTCTTGTGGAATGAGCCCTCACCTGGGCAGGTAACTCCCTCCCAGTTAATTCATAACACAACTCTATCGTGTAAACGATCCAATGAGAAAATCTTTGAACAGAAACTGGTGATCCCTTTGAACTGGAATCATAACAAACAACTTTTTTGTAGTCCTAAAGGCTTGTGTCCTTGAAACATAAAAAGCCACTGCCCTCTTTACATCCCAAAACGGAATTTCCTTTCAAATAGAGTTTGCGGATTTGGGAAAAAAGATGGTAAGTCAATAGGTTGGGATGTATGAAAAGTCAATACCACCTTTGGCAGAAAAGAAATGTCTGGGTATGCCACTACATTATCATGGTGAAATTGCGGGTAAGGGCCATCGCACCTTAATCCACATACAGTGGTACCTTGTATAAAGGAATTAATTCGTTCCAAATGAAATTATGTTAAGCAAATTTTCCTTTATACAAATTCCCATAGGAATGCATTGAAAGCAGAGTAATCCAATTTTTATGTTGTACGGATTTTTCCCATAGGCAATTATGTTAAGCAAATTTCCCCTATCTCCGGAATTTTTTATGTTGTACAAATTTTATGTTATACAAGCAGTCTGTTATACAAGGTACCACTGTAATTCACTAGTCCATCCGGTAGACGTACTAGCTATCAGAAATGATGTTTTAAAAGTCAGTATGCACAGGTCACAAGTTGCCATGGGCTCAAATGGTGCACCCATTAGTTTGTTCAGCACTAGTGAAAGAAACCATTGTGGAGGGATTGGCTTCCTATCAAGATAGGCATTTCATAGTCCTCTTAAAAATTTCTTCATATGTGGATGTCTAAAATAATTGGATGCTACTGAGTTTGCTGGCTGGTAAGCTACTATTGCCAAAAGATGTACCTTTATAGAAGATGTTGTTAAGACCCGTGTTTAGGTACAATAAATATTGTAGGACATACATTAATAATGGTTCAATTGGTTCCCAAATCAACACAGACTGTGGAAACTTCACACTGGACTTTCTCGATTAGCATGTAATGAGTCTATCTCATATATTAGTTTCACCTTCTGAGTTGATGTACTGAAATAAATGAACATTTGCACAATATTCTAATTTTTTCGACTTTCACCTGTATCTATTCACTTTTCTCGTTGCTGTGCAATTAGATATTACTATGACAATTATATGCAGTTCCCTTCTTTCTATACTCTCTGGTTTCAAATTTCTCATGAAGATTAATGAAAAATGAGAAAGAGTGGTTTTAAAAAAAACCTTTGTGCTGCCTGCCACAGAAGTCACAAAGAAAGCTAGGGAGAGAAAGGAAAGTTTTCAACATAGCAGAGACCTATAGAGAAACAAGCAAGTAAAAGGATGTGGGAGAGATTCCACACACACACACACAGACACACAGACACACATGCACACGCAAAATAAAACAATAACATTATTTTACGGCAATTAGGAGCAAATTTGACAGTAAAAAGACTTAATTTTTTTCTATTCTAAATAATTGTTATAAATATATTTGGGCCAGCTGTGCTCTATGTTTAAGCCTTCAAAGCCTTATTGATATCACATAAAGAAAATTTCAAGCAGGTGATTGCTTGTGCCTGAATACCCTCTACATTTGAAAATTTTCTATTCAGGGTAGATAAAAATCAATGACTTTTTTCAAAATACTGTACCCTTTTAAAACACGCTTTATACAACAAAAATTCTATTTAAATTGTAAAAAATCTAATTTTTATTTAAATTGATTTGAATCAAACCAACCCTGTTTCCATTTATGTCAAAACTTATTTCAAGAATGTGTTGCAAACTAATAACACAATTTTGTTTTTAACAACAAAATACTTGTACTTTCTTCTTCTTTTTTCATACTTATCAGTCAATACTGCCATTCCAAAGATGAATTGTCTTTTTCTGTATCCTTCCCAGATATGCAATTTGGTTGTTTTCATACATTTTTCTTAAAAATAAGATACCAGTGATTCAATTCAGAACCATCAAAATTGTACCACACTGGGAGCATGATTACAAACAATATGCAACTTATCTTTCCCAACTACACTGAGATATTTCAGGAGGGAGTGGTGAAAAGTGATAGCTAAATACTTCTCAAGTACCGTGGCTGGCTAATTATACTACTATTTGCTGTCTTTTATAAGCCGCTTTCCTCCTTAAAATAAGGTTTGCATTTGCCTCCAGTAGAAAATTTAGGACGTAAATATTCCAACATAGCACAAACGTGAGTAACAAAAAGGGCAGCAATTATATTAATAATGCAATCTCACACTTGGCTTTCAAAAGTAAATTTCAGTTATTTGAATGGAGTTTACTCCTGTGTAAGTACACACAGGATTTCAGCCTTACTTTGAGTTTTTTAAACAGTTTAAAGAATTAATCCTAAAATCAATTTGTCTAAATATCAGGATTTACAGTACCAACAAGCCCTTACCTCAGAAAAAATTAACTTACGTGTGGTTTGACTGTCATTTGGAAAAAACCCAACAGTCAGTCTATAGCTAGATATTGGAAGTTCAAATGCCATGAGTCTGTTTTTACAGGTGTTGAACATTATACTTGCTCTGGTTGATCACATAAAACTTTAACCCTAGTTACCAATGTGTTATAAAATAAAACATGTACAGCTATTAAAATTAGGATTCAAAAATCTACTCAATTTTCTATGCATGATATGAAATGTTATGTTAACAAGAATGTTGTCTTAAAGACATTAAACAGATGATCACTGATTTTAAAAAGAATATCTGAATTTATGATTCAAATTCTCCCTTAATCATAACATTAGATACCGTATTTTTTTGCCCCATATAATGCACTGGGCCACAAGACGCACCTAGTTTTTAGAGGTATGCATGTGTGAAAAAATATATTCACACATACATACTGCAATCCCGATACAGCTCCAGCCCCAATTCACTTTCCAGCCATGCTGCTCTTGGGAGGCCCAGAGCAGCATGGCTGGAGAGCAAAATGGGAAGACAAAGAGCCACCCCCACCCCTCACCCAGGTCTCCAAGCTGGGAAGCCTCTGGCCCTTGCAGAGGCCTCCAAGCCTGGTACAGGTCCCCAGTCCCAGCTGCAGCCGCAACAGCAGCTACCCCACCCGGCTGTTTTAAAAAAAAAGCTAGAGAGTAACCATCCACCATGATGACCATAGAGATGCAGCTAGAAAGTAACCACCCACCATGATGACCATAGAGATGCAGGTCTATGGTCATCATGGTGGGTGGTTACTTTCTACCTGTTTCTTATCTCTGTGGTCTTTAATTCGGCAGAATGATCTCCGTGTCCTATTCTACAGAACAAATCCATCATGCAAGGTAATTTTTTTTGTAACAGCCAAGTGGGGAAGCCTCCGCTGCAGCTGGGACCTTCACAGGATTCAGTGGCCTCCGTCACAGCCACTCTGGAGGCTCCCGGCGGGACTGCATTTGCCCCATAAGACGCAAAGACATTTCTCCTTACTGTTGGGGGGGGAGTGTCTCTTATGAGGTGAAAAATACGGTACTTCCATTCCATTTTTCACACAAAGGGAACAGTCAAAAAGGGAACCATAGTTGATCATAGAACTTGGTTACATGTGCACTAGAAAACTGCAGATAATGGCTCCAAGCATGCAAGAACTTGTAAGACCATTGTGTTTTTAAAGTAGGCTTCTAACTCTCGGCTTGAATGAAATCCATTAACCTCAGTGCTTGGTTCAGAAGAAATTGGAAGCTTTGACTATTACAAACAGATACATCAAGATAGTTCTATACAGCGGTGTCTAATCAGAGCACATGCCTAATGGAAAGAAAATCATTATTCCTTCAATGGCAGTTTGCAGACTGAAACTGAACCACAGGGTGATGAGGTTCGAGATGAATGGGAAAAACAGAGCTAAGAAGTAACTGTATCAACCAGTGTAAACATTTTCTGATTGTTGAAAAAGTGTTGCTTTCACACTGTTTTGCTTGCCCAGATGTAAGCAAAGAAATCATCACGGAGACACTAACCTTCCAGTACTCCTTATTCTAGAAAAGATGAAATCTAGTGGTGCACTTCCCCACAATTTCTTCTTACTCTGATATGGTATATGTGTGTACAGACACACACACATAAGCACACACATATACATATACATGTACACATATACTATACAAAATATATATTTTACAATATATATTAAAAAGCAGAACAGTTGAAAATATGACAGAATTCTTGACTTGGGTCACTACATGAATTTCATAATTCTATTCATAACTTGTTTATCATATGAAAGAATAATATGCTTAATAATTTGCATATTTATAAAGATTCAGACAATCAATAGCTATAACAAATAGAACAGTGACTATACTCTGTAGCGGAAAGCAAACCCCAAACTCCTTCAGTCTAACCCACCTAAGGATCTCTGTGTTTTGCCAACTTGGGATGTGTGTGAAAACAGAAATCACAAATATGGAAATGAATACAGCAAAGTGTATTTATTTATACAGAAACACTTTGCTTCTATTATGGTGCTATCCACTAATCTAGAATAGAGATTAACAGAAGGCAAGTAGGAATCCACAACCAATAAAGGTACCCATGTGTTTCTTTCAAAAAGAAGATAACACAAACTAGGTAGCCAAATGCAGCTTCGACTTAAATGTTTCATCTACAGTATATTTTACACATGAATTATTGCTGTCAAATTCTGTAGACTGCCTTACAAACAAAACTTTGTAACAAACAGCTTGTTGCATTCTGGGTGAAAAATGTCTTCAAAGATATTTCATTCATTCCAAATAGAATATTTTATCTGATATTTTTATGCATTCCCCAAACTGTCCCATGTTCCACTGAAAAACTTGGGAAAATACTGTTATTTTCCTCATCATAAATCTTTTTGTCTCAAAAGGATTAAGAAGAGGTTTATCAATTTCTCCTCCCTCTGACAGTTCTAACCCTGAGCCAAGACTTCACAAACAACAGAGCCTGCAACCCCATCAGTCACATCATACTCTGTGCCATCTCAGCCAGTCACTTTACCAGGCAAAGTGGGGATTTGAAACCCTACTTTGAAACCTCAAAAGGCAGGGGTTCCAAACCAGTGACCTGCACCAGCTAGCCTCATAAGCAACACTTCTTTTCATTCAAAGATCAACAAATTATTCAACAGTTCTGGAAAGAGACAAATTAAAATCAAACAGGAAAATTACAGAATGTGGTTTAACTTCTCTTATCTCACAATCAAACCATAATAGCTGCTAAATCACACAAGTGCCTAAATAAGAAACAACCAAGCATCCTGGTGGAACAAGTAATACAGTATTTCAAATTCCATAACCTTTTAATTTAGGCAGCACGTAGAAACAAGCTAACTGTTAAAGCAAAAATATCCATCCTGTACAATTCCAAGCATCCATTAAAATTATTCATGAATGAGAGGGCAAAGACTAAATATAGCACTGCCCATCTACAGATAAAGCCTGGAGATATACTGTATTACAGGCCTGCCCAACAGGTAGACCAGGGGCTACCGGTAGCCCATGAAGGGTTCAAAAGTAGCCCGCCGGCCATCAATAAAAAAAGTGAGGGAATAAGTTCTCCATCCCTCCCTCCCCCATCCCAAGGACCACCACTGCCCCAGCAAAGTTCTAGGTCTGCCAGCCCACTGCCTCCCGCGAGCAGGGCAGTTCAAGGGCCATGGCGCATTGAAATCTGTTCCCTCCAGAACAGATTAATTGGTTTTCAATGCATTCCTATGGGAAACCGCTGCTCTACTTACAAAAGTTTTTAGTTATGAGCATGTGCTCGGAACAGATAAAATTTGTAAGTAGAGGTTTTAGTGTAGTAGCCCTCAGGCATTTTGGGCCGGAAAAAGTAGACCTTGGCCTGTTCAGAGGTGAACAGCCCTGCTGTATTGTAATATAAGCTTAGCTATCTTTATTGGATGTGAATAAATTTGAGATAATTCATGTGACTTTCCAGCAGTTCTTCTTTCCCACAGTTCCCTGAGCTCCTTTCCCTCTGAAGATGCCGATCACAGAGTCTGGCGAAAGGTCAGGAAGAAAAACTTCCAGAACACGGCCAAACAGCCCCAAAAACTCATAACAGCTAATTTAAACACTTATTATCACAATTAAGAGATGTAAACTTTCCAGAAATTTTGAAGCAGTGAAAGAAAAGCTTTGGAGAAAAATGGAATCATTGGAGGGAAACAGTGCTTTTTCCATTTCTTCCCAAAGTTTCCAGAAATTTTACATTTCTAACAATAATATCAACTAGAAACAAAGAACCTAGCAGTCTGGCCAAACCAGCAGTACAGTAGGACCCCCATATCCACTGATTCAGTTATCCACAGTTGGCAGAAGAAAAAATTTAAATAATCCAGCAGCCACAAAGCTAGCTGTAAAGCAAGCTGTTTTCACAAACAGCAGCTGCAAAGCAAGCTATTGTCACAAATAGCATCTGTAAAGCAAGCTACTGTCACAAACAATGACCATAAAGCAAGCTACTGTCAGGAAAATGCAGTTTGGGGGGGCAGGCGTTCTCTCTTATCCACGGTTTTCATTATCCACGGGAAAACCTGGAACCAATTCCCAGCGGATACCAGGGTCCTGCTGTAGTTCAATTTATTACTCTTACTGAGCCATTAAATGCATGGATAATGATGCAGCATAAACCATGAAATAATGGAATAAATCATGGAAATATATTCAAGTCCCTTATCAAATAAATGGGATAATTTCCATTAAGTGGATGAAACTAAATGAAGAGACAGTTAGAAAATAGAAAGAAATAGCTAGCCTTGGCCTCTGAAGGGAAAGTATTATAGTTACACAGGAAGCAAAAAAAATGTTTCCTGGGTAAACAAATAATAGTGGCATCTGATGCTGCATAGATTTGTCCATCAATGATCAAAGATCCAGCTTTTCCATGAATTCATTTCAAATCAACAGATATACAGAATGGCTCTATTCAGATGACACAGTCAATTTCACACAAACTGTAAATACCACACAATGACATGCAGGAGAGAGATTCTAAGCCCATTCACCACTCTGTGACAAGCTCCAACAGAAACAGAACGAAACTTCTGATGCTCTCTACGCTGCAGTACAAGCCAAAGAGATAAAAGTTTTGCCTCCAGAAACATTTGCATAACACCAAGAAAAGATTCAAAGTAATAACATGTTAATATTTACTGTTCAATTATATTCTGTGTGAAATCAATCTGAATTCTGCCTTTCAGGTATTAAATTTATTAAGAAAGGCCCATATTTAATATGCATTTTTATTAAGAATGAAACGGAACTACAAAAAGTTGTTTATGGAGGCATTTTACTCCTAACAATTTACGTTCAAGTCAACAAACCTCTACTACTAAGCTACCTCACAGGAAAGTGAACACATTCTAGGCTTCTTTATTATTTCTTTATTATTTATTATTTTTATTATTTATTTTGTATCACAATTGGGGTCCACCAAGGATCAGCACTTTCACCACTTCTTTTCATTCTGGTTATCAACGGAACGAAAAGTTCAAATACCTTGGGTCCACAATCACAGCCGACAGGAGCCTGACTCACGAGGTGACATCGAAGATTAACAGTGCCTGGCTAAAATGGCAAAGATAGAACATCAAGCGCCACGTATGACTAAAAGATCAGCAACCGTTTAAATTCAAAGATCTATCACACCACTGTTAGATCTGTTGTGCCCTATGGTGCAGAGTGGCAGCAAGTAAAGAAACTGAACATTGCCTTGGTGTTATGGAGATGAAGATGCTGTGATGGACCTCTGGACTCACATGAAAGGATCATGTGCACAATTATGACATCAGAGCAAAATACGGCAATGCACCTATTGCCGACAAGATGCATGAAGCCCAGCTGCGTTGGTTTGGTCACGTCCTGCGTGCTGATGAGAAAACTCTGGCTAAAAAGGGTCTCTCACCCTGCAAAACAGCACTGGATGAACACCCTCAAGAATGACATGAAGTTGTCTTGGGTTCACTTGGACCTAGCCCATGACCATGCCAAGTGGTGGGCCAAAACAAGAACAGCGGCCCCCACCACCAAGTGGGGCAAACACTAAGAAAAAGAAGATTATCTCTTAATATTAATCCCACATGTTACCAAATAAGGATTATTGTTTGCTTTTGTATCTCTGTCTTCAAGAGGACCTGTACATTCGAAACATTAGGGAAAATATAGTTTGTGATTTGTTTTAAACCTTTTTATAATTACTGCACTATCTGTAGGGGCTGTGTATAATCTCAAAGTAAAGTAGAAGGCCTAGCCCTTCATAGATAGGAAAATACCTCTATCAAAACTAATTGAAAAAGAACTCTACTAACAATTTTTTTAAAAAGTATTTTCAGACAATTGAATAATTCATTAATACTATTAATATAATACTGACTGCCTCTAAAAACATTACGGTACTTCAGAATTTTTTTATTCTTTTTAAACCAACATATTACTCTGCTTTTTTGTTTTCTGTTTCCATTTTGTATAATACTTTCATTACAATTAATCATAATACACATAGATGACAAACATTATTTCATGCTCCTCCATTGATATGAGACTATACAGTACAGTAGTCCCCCACCAGAAAGCAGTTCATATATTATGATCTCAGTACAGTGGTACCTTGTATAACAGACAGCTTGTATAACAGAAAATTTGTACAACATAAAAAATTCCAGAGATAGGGGAAATTTGCTTAACATAATTGCCTATGGGGAAAATCCGTACAACATAAAAATGGGATTACTCTGCTTTCAATGCATTCCTATGGGAATTTGTATAAAGGAAAATTTGCTTAACATAATTTCATTTGGAACGAATTAATTCCTTTATACAAGGTACCACTGTATATCGCTTTTTTTTTCTTGAGAGAAGCAGGCTTCCAAACAGAGGTTTTTAACCCCCCTCCTGGCACCTCGGCTAACAGACCTGGGACTGCTCCTGCCAGATGCACTTGCAAAGAGAGGTTTTTAATCCCCTCCTGACACTTCAGCAAACAGAACTTGAGCTCCTGGCAGCAAGGTTTGCTGAGGTGTCAAGAGGGGGTTAAAAACCTCTTTGCAAGCACAGCCAACAGGAGCAACACCAGGCCTGTTTGCTGAGGCTTCTGCATTTCGCTTGCAAAGAGACCTGGGGCTGCTCCTGGGGCTACACTTGCAAAGAGAGGTTTTTAACCCCCTCCTGACACCTCAGCAAGCAGACATTGAGCTCCTGGCAGCAAGGTTTGCTCAAGTGACAGGAGGGGGTTAAAAACCTCTTTGCAAGCAGAGCCGGCAGGAGCAGCCTTTTGTGTCTGCATTTCGCTTCCACACACACAAATCTGAGCTGGAACTGGATACGCAGTGGGTCACAACTTTTCTCCAATAGCATGCCTGCATAACTGTGAGAAAAACTAGATGAATATTTGATCTTTAGATAATACCCAGCATAAATGTAACATGAAGCATTGCCAATCACCGTGTCTCCTGACATGAATCCTAGGAAAGTCATCTCTTGGTCATACAGTACTTTGCCACCTCAGCGAATAGAGCTGGGGCTGTTCCTGCTGGCTCCGCTTGGAAATAGAGGTTTTTAATCTCATCCTGACACCTCAGCAAACAGACCTTGAGCCCGTGGCAGCAAGGTTTGTTGGGGTGCCACGAGGAGGTTAAAAACCTCTCTTTGCAAGCGGAGCCAGAAGAAGCAGCCCTTGCTGAAGCATCTGCATTTTTCTTCCAAAGAGAGTTTTTAACCCCATCTTGACAACTCAGCAAACAGAGCTGAGGCTGCTCCTGCCGGCTGCATTTGCAAAGAGAGGTTTTTAACCAACCTCTAACATCTCATCAAACTGACCTTGGGCTGCTCGGCTGCTGTTTCCAAAGAGAAGTTTTTAACCCCCTCCTAACTCAGCAAACAGACCTTGAGCTCCTGGCAGCAAGGTTTGCTCAGGTGTCAGGAGGGGGTTAAAAACCTCTCTTTGGAAATGCAGCCAGCAAGAGCAGCCCAAGGTCAGTTTACTGAGGCGTCTGCATGTTGCAGATTTTCCTTTATCGTGAGTGGATCAGGCACCTAACTCCCGCAATAAACTGGGGAGTACTGTACTTTTAAAATGTTTTCACCTGCAGCAGTACTGACTGACTATAATATGCTGACAGAAACAGCCTTTCCTGCTGCCTCATAGCTCTTCATATGGTTAAAAGCATTAATGTATTATAACATATAACACTGAAACACAGTACAGTAAATACCAGAAAGAACTTCCTGAACTGACAGCATGACAAACAAAATTAGTATTAAAACAAGTATATTAATATCACAACCTTTCTAACTGCACTCAATACGTTCTGCGCAAAAGGGTACCATAAATAATGCAGAAAGTCATCTACAGAGACTACTGACTAGAGATGGGCACGAATCAAAAAAACGACGTTTCATTTGTCATTTGGAGTGTCCGTTTCGGTTTGTTTCCTTTTTCACGAATTTTTGCAAAAAATTCATTTTCATTTTCGTTCGTTTTGTTAGCGTTTCATTACCATTTATTTCATTTTTTTAGCATTTAAAGCAGTTCACTGTATTGCAGTAACGAAAACGAAACGCACGACAAAATTTCCGGTGTTTCTGTTCGTTTCGTTTCATTTTGGAGACAATATTCATTTGTCGTTTCGTTGCGTAACAAAACAAAAAATGAAAACGGAAACGAAAAATTGTTCGTTTCTTGCCCATCTCTACTACTGACCCATTTCCATTCCCCCTACACCCACTATCCAGCAGGTGGCATTTGCAACACTGTCAAGATTCAAAAGGCATTCATAGCTAAATTAAAGTAACTGCTGTTCAAAAACATCGAACACCCTTCTGGACACACCTTATAGTCATCTATCAACAATGGTTGAGATCATTAAAAATCAACTCTTCTCATTAAAATAGCTAAATATGGTGCATTCTATTGTACAACTGAAACATATGTATATTAACATTGTTATTTCACTCTAGTTTGAATGGCCAGGAATATGTTTACTTCCTCTCTCCCTGTAAACAAGGATAGGATATAAATACAACTCTTAATATCTGTTGCATAATGGAATAGTAAACTCTATACAACCACCACTCTGAACATGGTGTTATGAAACATTAACATGAAAATAATGAATTCAGTTTTCTGTGTCTATTCTGTCAACAGAATACCTAGCAACCAGTAGATTATTTGACTAAACACCATTAGTAGCAATTCAGGTGAAGCCACTGAAAAGTTCTTTACCATACATTTTCCAGTGTGCAACATATTAGGACCCAAATCTCTGAAAACAACTAAACTGTGGTAGCCTAATATTTTAACCTTGTCCTTTTCCCTCGTTACTTTTAAGCTATAATACAGGAACACTTAAATTTCTTCAAATCATCATAGTTATTAAATGAATATTAGAAACTTCAACAGCAAGTTAAGCTTTTGCTATATAGACAAATCATAATTTTGAGCCATTCAACAGATTAGACTGTCTCAACCTCTGTTAAATTAAATTCTCGCTGTTATCACAAAAAACTACTTAATTACACATGTGATTACAGAACTACATGGCATTAACCAGACTATTTATTAACCTTACTAACCCAAGACAGAAAGGGCTATCTTTTGTAATGAAGTCTCTGTGGGTGATATATTGATAAGTTTGTTAGATGAGCAAAAATATATCTATACTACAAGTGAAGGAAGAGAGCTGAAGAAAGACAAAAAAACCCCAATACAACACATCAACTAGAGAGTATTTACAGAACAGCACCAGAGAACATGCAACTTTCAGAAACCAAGGGATGGCTATTTGCAGCACTCCAGAAGTTCACTTGGAGCCTTGAATGGACTCCAGCAAAATTATGTGTAGCTAAAAACAGAACAATACAAATTCCGACAGAGGTATGATGCAATTCAAAGTGTGAACATGTCAACAATTCAGTTTCACAATTAGTTACTATAGAAAATAATCATGATCTTAGTTAATCTTACTATAGATGCACAAAACTATGTTGATTCTATCTCCACTAGAGGTAAAGAGTTTAATTTATATAATAGTATATATGACAAGCAAGCACAGAAGCAAGCAGAAGCAAACACAAGTTACAGTCTATGAATAATGAGGAAGAGGAGGGGTGCAAAGCAGAAGAGCTATGACCTCACTGTAGTAAGTGGTAGGCACTGCAGCACAAAATGTGAATTACCAAGCACACAGAAATGTCTCTCTGCAGTGTATGCCCAAAGGAAACATTTTTAAAGCCTTGACACAATAGCGACGGGCGCTGTGGCTATATCGTAAACAACCATTTGCTGCATCAAATCTGCCTTCTAAACGCAGGAGGGATGCTCTCAGACCATACCACAGTGCCTTTCAGGCAACTCACCCACACCAAGAAAACAAAACAAGACCTCCAGTACTCAGTGGCTGCCCGTAGGCACGAGAAACAGTGAGTAACTCCGTAGGAATAGGGCCACATTAAGACGTCAGGTGGGGGGGGGAAACCCCAACTCTTCCCAGAGCAACGATCGTAGCTTCCAATCCCGAGTAAACAACTCAGTTGCGACAGAAGCATCCCTTTCAGGCGCTTCCCGAGACGTCCCAAACCCTTGAAGGCACCCCATGGGGAGGTGGGAGGGGGCCGTCGCTACCTACAACGGATAAGCACTCCATCCACCTTTCTCTCTCACTTTTTCTCCTAATTAACCATGACCAAAAAAAAACCCGCGCGCCTCCCCCCCCCACCCCAACCTTCCACCTTCAAGCTTGCCGAAGAAAGTTTTCACAGCCTTCTCTGGTTCTCTCCGGGCCTTTCCGGGTACAAGCACTCTTTTCTAGAAACTAAAAATAAGCCCAGGAGAGAAGAAGGAACTCGACCGACCGACGTAGCCCCTTGAGGCGAAGTGCAAAGGGTTTTTTTTGGGGGGGGGGTGGAATCCAAATAACCCTCCGCCGGGGAGAAAGAGAGGGGGGTAGGGAGAGCAGCGAAGCCTCCCCACTTCGGAGCGGACGACTCGGCCGATTCAAGTAGCATCGAGACGGCCGGGTGGCGGACATCAAGGTACAGCCACGGATGAAGTCGGGGTATGTTGAAAGGAGGAAGGGGAAAAACCGGTGGGAGGGAGGAATGAACCTCCCTTCCAAGAAATAAGTGCAAACTTCCCCTCCTTCGCCTCCTCCGAGAAAGAGCCCTATAACCCGCGGTCGAAAACCTGCCTCACATTCCGACCGGGGTGGAGGGGGGTGAGGGAGAGGGGGGGCTGAGAACTCAGGGCGAGGTACTTTTCTCATGTTAAACTCTCGAAGTCCCCCCAAAGCGAAAGAGCATTACCAGCCCCCAGCCCAGCCCTCCCCCACCCCACCCCCCGCCTGCCCTCACCGCCAGGCCACTTTGGCTACATGAGGGAAATGGAGTTTACCGTACCTTGCCGAGCTGCTTCCTGATCCCACGGCGGTCTCCTCAGCAGTTGTCGCCCATTCCCCTCACCCGCATCCTACCCCGACCCGGTACGGCGCCGCAGGCTGCGGCCTCCTGTTTCTCCTTCCCGCCCCGCTCAGGACATGGTGTCTTCCTGGTCTGGGGAGTTAAAAGGGCGTCGTGAGTCGGGAGGGCGCTACCACCCTGGCGCGACGGGGGTGGTCGGGAAAGGATCCGCCGAGGCCACCCGCCAACCCGAAGATCTCTCCTGGCTCGCCTAATGGCGGCGGCGGCGGCAGCGGCGGCGGCGCCTGCAGTGGCCCAAAGCAAAATAAACCCCCATACGGCCGAGAGACGGGAGCTCGCACGTCAGCCCGCCCGGCCTGGGGCCCTGGCGCGTACTCATTGGTCACGAGAGCGACTCCAACCCGCCAATGGAACGGCGCCTCTTTGGAGACGAACAGCTGATGTCATTCCAGTCCTCGGGACGCCTCATTATGAATATGCTGAGGGGGGGAGGCTGTGCGGCCCCAGAACGGACCAGAGGGAACTGAGAGACTGCCCGGCACGTCTCCATCTCCGGTTCTGGACCCGCAGGACGAACATGGGGGGAGGGGGCTCCCACCTCGATGGCCGTTTGACGGCTGCATCTCCCTCCTTCGTGGAGCACCCCCCCCCGTAAACGGGCAGATTGGGGGGAGTCTCTACTTCTCCTCCTGGATTCCCCCTTTTCTCTGTCTGCCAAAAGAGGCAAATCCTTGGGCACCACCCCAGAAATAAAACCCTGTCCTGATCCACCCACCTAGTACTCCGCAATCTGCACCTCTTCCCTTGCAGAGAACTTGGTGCGTCGCTCCCTTGTCGACATTTCACCCTCTCTGTCCTCTGCTGCAACTTAAGCAGGAGCTTCTGATCTCTTTCGATCTGTTCCCTGAAGATCTGGTTCCCACTGAAAGGTGGCTCCAGATCAGGGAAACTCAATTCCTGTACAGGGAGTAGGAGATAATGATCTATGATCTGCCTAACCGTGTCTGTTCTCTTTTCTGCCTGGAACATCTGCCTGGTATCGGTTTTAGGTCAGGCTGGGGTAGATATTTGCTTAGAGCCCTTGCTGCTAATCCACAGCACAGGACCTTGATGCATGGAAGGAATTTTGAGAGCCATGGGACAAGGACCCCGAGTGGTTGAGTCTTGGCAGACCTACTAAATTAAATGTGGGCAAAGTGTGACTTCAGATATTGGGGAGTGGAAATGAGAGATGTAACCCCCACCGTGCCTCCCAGAAGAGCCAGACTGTGTGGCCTTGGGCGAGATGCCCAGTCCCAGGAATCCCTAGGAAGAAGGGAAAACCACTTCTGAGTACTGTACTCTTTCTATAAAATCCTGGACAAAGTCACCACAAATTGGAACTGACTTGACGACACACAATTCTTATGAGTAAGACCTCACCATTGAGTCTCTTTGTGGAATAGATAAAAGATAACTCTTTCCTCACTTGTGCTCTGAAAGATCTCAGGAAGACAGTTGCCCACATTTCAGCTACTAAACATCGCTTTCATTGGAGCTTGGGAACTTTTTGATGAATTATATGTTCTCTACCACCCAGAGGCATAGCTAGGGTTTAGAGTGCCTGGGGACAAAGTTAGTTTTTGTGCCCCCTCCTGCCCCCCCACCGCATCTCACCACCCAGCAAGGGGGCCCGATCCTGGGGGAACAGTGGGGGAGGGTCCTTCTTTTCCCCACCCTCTTTGGGGGTCTCCCACCCGGAGAAGGCTTTCCTGTGCAAACCGCACAACGTAGGGACAGCGGAGGCAAGGAAGAGTCCCACCTCAAGGGGGAGGGAGTGGAGGAGCTTTCCGCGGCCTAGACAGCCAGGGCAGAGGGCACCTTCTCATGCCGATAACAGGAGAAACCTTTCGGCAGTGAGAGGCAAGTGGTGCACCCGCTGACACCAGCCAGCCAACTCTCCTGGTATGACAGATGGCACTTCCGGACCCCAAGGGACGTGCTTGCCCTGCAGCAACTGGCCCAGGTGCACCTGCTCACCTGCCCGCCACCGTACCCTTGCTGGTGCTACTGGTGTGGCTTCCTAGCAGCCCAGCCCAGCCTCACCTGGGCTCTTCCTAGATGTTGTAATAATTTGTTTAAACTTTTAATCTTGTTCCTTTCTAATTCTGTAACCCACTAGCATGTAATGAACTTTATCCAAGTCCGACTGACAAGGCTGTCAACCTTGATCGGCGAAATGAGTAAAGTCGGCAATACAGAAACTTATGAACAACAGTTTCCAGTGCCCCTTTTCCACATGGGCAGTACCTTTTGAAGTAGGGAATTCCATTAAATAAGCCATATAATATAGCAGTAGGCATGACATTACATCTGCCTTACCATATTCCACCTCCCCATGCCAAATTCTGGATTATAAGATTATCATTCATGATGAGTTGTTAAATGTTGTTGGTGCAGTACCACAGGTGACACACATTCCCGTCCCACAGCCTCTGGCCAGCTTCTCCAGTCAATGCATGCTGTTCCGTTGTTCCTTGTTCCTTGTCATGCAACAATCCAATCCTGGCAGAAGTGTCCACCTCTTCCTTCTCCAGCAGCTGCCCATCTGAGTAGTGGGCTGCTGGAGGAGACAGAAAATGGAAGCAGGTGTTCCTGCTAGGACTGGACAATTGTGTTATGAGGAGCTGAGCAGTGGATGCCAGCTTAGTGAGTCAGGGAGCCAGGTGGGGGTGCGGGAAGAGAATGTGTGGCACCCCTGTCACAATGTTGATGACTTTTGAAAACTCTGCACAAAGCGATGTCTGTCCCTCCCTAATTACAAGTCATCTGAATCAGGAACTTGTATTTTCATTATCAATCATGAAAACACAGCTTTCATTGATAGAGCTATAGAGATAAAACAATACAAAATTATCCTTGAAGCACTGCAGAATGTAATGTGCTTTAGTTTTGCTTGTTCTCTTTAGCTTCAAAATCACAAGAATCAACTGATTTATGTGGTTGATTGTAGCTGATTACAATTGATGCTGATTTGTACCGGTGGATGCCTCTGCATCTATGGCAGGAACTACACCTTTCAGATAGCTTGCTGTACCTTTTTGATGAGTGTTTCCTGAAAGCAGACATGAACCTATCTCTTTCACATATCTTGCTTTCATATACATCCTCACATTAAAGCAGGATGTGGAGCCGTGTCTGGCTTTCAAACTAGCCAACACTGGAGGGCTTCTTTCCTCTGTTGACCGCACAAGGTTTGAGACATCCTCACCCATTTGCCTCACAAGAAAAAATGAACTCCTGGGGCTGTCCTCACCTCTGGAAAAAATGAGACTGCCATCCAGCCAGTATGGAAGTGGCTAACAAACCAACCTGCCATTGGCCAGGCAGCAACATCAGAAGCATTTTTTAATTTTAGGCCCTGACCTGACTGTGTCAGTAGCTTAGAAGCCTACCAGCACTGACCAGCTGTGGAGGAAGTCCTGATGTGGTATAAAATGGCACCAGTGCAGAGTTTAAACAACTGTACCAGGGCTGGGGATGTATGAGTTGACCGAAGTCACTGCAAATTGACTTTAATCTTTTTTCTAAACATGTAGTTGTGGCCTGTGTATGGTGATTTTTCTACCTTAGTAATTTTTTTAAAAATGATGCCCACCTACAAACTGAAGTGGTACAATCCATTCTACAGCCTCAGGAGCTTACCATCTCATTCAGCTACACATGGAGACCAAGCTGGAAATTCTGTTGATTCTGTCTGTCCTTCATTATGTGATTAATATCCTCAGATACTTGAAACATGCATTCCTAGGTTGCTTTTACACAACCCCTAAAATCCGCTGCAAAATGCTTGCAGATGCAGAGCATAAAATTGTTTTCCCACCAGCAGCGGACTTTAAAAAAAATAAAGTACGACCATGCCCACTTAAGCACGCCCCAGCGCATTTTACAAGTACCTGGTCTGGAGGAGGTAAAATCCTTGGTTGCTGTTCCTTGTTGCTGTTTTAAAGCATTGCATGGCTGGCCCATCTCCACTTTTTGTTTGCTTTTGTTGGGTTCACCCCCACCCCCCTTTTAACAGACAGGAATCCTAACGGGCTGGAACAATTAGCTGCTGCAGATGGCAGGCGAAGGTGAGCCTGGATTTTTTTCTCTCTCCCCTCACCGCAGACAGAAGCAATAGAATCAGAGTGCGGGAGATGGGAACACAGGAAGCAGAACAAAAACCACTTTGGGGGGATCTGCATTTAAGTTGCCAGTGGATTTTAGGGGTCATGTAAAAGCAGCCCTACTCACATATGTTGATCACTGCTTTGACCATAGCTTTATTTATCAATTGCTATCGTTTTTGGGTCAAGGCTGATGAACTACTTCAATGCTTTGATTTTCTTTATTTAACTTTGTCATCTAATGTGTTTGTTTTTGTCTGCTAAGTGGTCTTATTTTGCTCCTCTCATTAATTTGACCTTTGCTTAGTTTTCTCATTAGTTTTCATAAATTAACTACACATATTTTCCTTCTGTAAAATGCCCCCCATGTATAAGGCCTCCCACTTTTCCAACCCAAAATTACAATTTTGCAACTGCACAGTTCTGTCCTTGACTTACTTCTGTGTATAAGATGACCCTCAATTTTTAGTCTGGCAATTTTAGACAAAAATATAGTATTACACAGGAAAAACTGTATACAGTATCTTCTTTATACTTTTTCTTCCTTTATCCCTTTCTATTAATGCTTTGGTTTGACTGATTTGTAAGATTGTTGCAATCCATTTGATAACTACCTTTTCCCCCTCAAATTACTTTTGTCTCTCTTTCTTCTTTCCAGTATTTCTTTCTTTGATTTGAAACCTCTGAATTAAATCACTGTATATTTTCTCTTCTGTTGCCATTTCTCTTCAATCTCCTCTCACAGTTTGAATTAAATTTTGCTGTTTTACCTAGTTCAGCGTAATATTTGAATGATCTCTCTCTCTCTCTCTCTCTCTAATTATCCGTGTCTAGCTTCCTCTTCCAAACATGTGGTATATCTTGCTTATTTTCAGTTTCTTTAATTTCTGTTTTCTAAATTTGTTTTCCATTTCATTCCATCAAGACTGCACATGCGTTAGTGTTCAGAAAACCTCATTATGTCTTTACTGTCTTGCTCTTTTAAATCTATCTTTACATTTGTACAATCTATATAGAGATACAATCTTAACTTTGCATTCCATCAGTTAGATAGAACTAATATCAGGCAAAATCTATCTGTGCCACTGGAAGCCCAGATATACTGCCAAACTTATGCTACTATGATTTCAAAATGTCAGACAATTCTCTGAAAGCACAGTGTGTATATGTGTACCAGATAATAAATAAATAAATAAATAATATATTCCAAGATATTGGCTACTAATCTAAACTACTAAAGTATTAGACATTAATAGAGTTGAAATATCTTGTTCTTTAAGAGCTTACTTCCTTTAAAAAAAGGCAAAGAGAAGAGCTAGCACTCTTGTAATCTTATAGATGCAGATGAGAATTAAAGAAAAGATTTTGTTCTGCTTTTCTAGCCAAGCAACCATCAAAGTAAGTGCAAGTATCTATTACACATAATTATTAAGTTTAAATGTCTCCAGAGGAACTTCAAAATGGTCCTGGGATGACCATGCTATATTTAGTGGATGTAGTCTACCTAGGCATTAAGTTTTCACATAGTTACAGTACTTCTAAATCCTGTCTTTTACAAACCATGTTACTTTCCTTCTGGATGTTCTCACATGGCTTCCATTCTAAACCTTTTATCATCACCACTTACCCTTCAAATCCCATTCCAGTTTGTCAAAATTAGTTTTGAAGTGTACTGCCCAATATTAAGCATCGAAGGAGTAGTGAAATTTGACCCCATCTTCATGTTGTTCATGTTTGCTTTTGGTTAGAATGAGGTGAGGTAGATAAAGGGACAAACATGAAGTATCAGAGCTAGCTTTATGTTGTTTATTCTGTTAGTTAAATACTTTTTATATATACTGTTATTGTTTTTTATTGTATTGGTTTTTTTATTTTTATTTTTATTATATTGTTGTAAACCGCCCAGAGTTCCTTCTGGAAGACAGGTGGTATGGAAATGTATAAACAAACAAACAAATGAAAGAAAGAAAGAAAGAAAGAAAACAGAAATGCCTATGTATAAAAGAGATAAGGTCAGGTGCACAGGGCCCAAGATCTGTGAAGATTTGCCAAAACAGAAGCATTTTCCCCTTCTTCCAAGGAGGAATTGTATACACGTCCTTCCCTGCAAGTTCAGACTGGAACTGAAAGACATAATCCTCCCTGAATGAGGATTTGTGTTAGTCAATGTTAGACCAGCAAGATGCACTGACATTATATTAAGCTTCTTGCATCTTTGTCTTTGTAAAGCAAAACTGTCTCCCAGCATGCTCTTTTGTCAACACAGACCTAGCTCACCAGCAAAAAAACACCAAGCCCATAATATTGAAGGCTACTATTATTGTTGTAAAAGACTCAAATGTTACGTCAATGACTGACACAAGGAACAAAAATGTTTGGCAGCCTCCTTTCAAACGAAAGGAAGTGCTTTAGGGGCAGGAGAAATGGAAAAGATAATAAAAGATGCAATGACAGAATAGCACTCACCATCTTTCTTCTAAATATACTGCAACATTTCACTGCATTACATGTATCAAGGCAAGAACTAAAATAATGACTCAAATCTACAGGCTACTTTTCAGATAATAAATGGACCTTCTATTCCAGCAGACTTTTAAACTTCAGTGCTGGCTTTCTAGCACAATCTAGGTTTTTCCTGTCCTTCTAGTTTCTTCTGCTATGAGTGATTTTGAACAGATTTATGTCAAGGTTCACAGCTTTCCTGGTGAACACTAACCCTTAGTTTGCGATATACACAAATGGCTTACAAAAACAAAGCCTCCTGCTCCAAAGGATTTAGGGTTCCATTATGCTGTTTTCACTCAGCTCACGCTTTCCTCTTTTCTTTTCTTTTCTTTTCTTTTCTTTTCTTTTCTTTTCATAACACACACACAATTTTCTATTTTTAGTTTTGTAATTACTCTGTAATGGTCACTCTACATCCCACAACTAGTGAGCATTCTATCTTCATCAGGCTATGGCTTTCTGAAATACTTTTGCGGTAAAAAGAGGTTTGGAGCCGTGCAGCCATTAAAACAAACAAAATCAAAACTAGACTATGGGTGATACCTTCATAGGCTGCTAGTAGAAAAATAAAAAAAGTTGCTGAGCTTTCGAGAGCAAGCCCTCCTTTTCAAAGCAGGCATAAAAGTCCAAACATGGCAAGGGATGTAATTTGCCAGGAGAGAGTTCTTAAAAGTTCACTTGGCAAGATGGATGCCAGGCTTCTTCTTGGAAGGCACAGAGCGGCATGGTCTGATAGGGCTGGACTTTACAGGCCAATTCAAACAAAGAGCTGCATAGTATGGACACCTCCCTCTTGCTTACAACCATCATCTCTATTGGCTCTTCGTACCACAGAGTTCCTGGTTGGCCAGAAATGGGTTAGAACTAGTAGCCCAGTATTGTCATCAGTAACTGACAGCTGGCATCCAGGGATTTAGGCAGGAGTCTTTACTGTTTTTAAATGGAAATCCCTAGAGATTCAAATATTAACCAGGCCCACTCCTGTTTAGCTTCCAAAATCAGAAGAGATTGGGTGAGCTCATAGTGTGATGGTGGGCTTCTAATTGCATAGAATTTCTGAAGAGAGAAAGGCAATGTGTATTTTTGATTAAAATAATTAACTTATATTTATGAGACTACCCTGTACTTCTTGATATGTTGCTGACCATCAGGTTTGTGAAACTGGAACTTAAGGACAAACTACCTGTCAGATCATTCTGCTATAATGCTCTGAAAAAAGAGTTTTTCAACTTGCAATTTAGGGCGCTTTTACACAACCCCTAAAATCCAAGGCACAGGGCTCCCAGATGTGGAGCTTAAAATTCTTTTCCCACTAGCTGCGCACTTTTAAAAAAATTAAGTATGACCACACCCACCTAAGCGCGCCCCAGCACATTTTAAAAGTACCTGGTCTCCGGAGATAATTTTTTTTTTGATGCGGATTGTAACGCAGCAAGTGCCGGGCTGTCCTCGCCTTCTGTTTGGGTTTTTTTGCCCCCCGCCCCTTTAAGAGACTGGAATGCTTCCAGGGCTGCTCCCAGCGGCAGAGCGGAGGTGAGCCTGTATTATTTTCTCCCTTTTTTCCTTCCTCCCCTCACTCAGACAGGAGCAATGGCGTGCGGAGGGGTGGGAACACAGCAAGAGGAGCAAACCCCCAAGATCTCTGGTCCGAATTTAAGTTGCCAGTGGATCTTAGGGGTTGTGTAAAAGTGCCCTAAGTGATTATTGAGTCCAGCTGAGGACTGGAGCTAACTTGGAAGATGGCCTTGACAGGAAGGTTTAATGTCCAAGGTCGCAAGAGTGAAGCTCAGAACTGTGGAGAGGAAAATGCATTATGTCATGTGGTATGAAAAATGGAAATATGAATGGACAGAGTTTCTATATGTACTGTCCATAAAGCAGTATGTTCTTGCTGCTAGCTGGGGATGCTGTTAGGCCAGGTTGCTGTTATGCAAGTGGTGCTGTGACACAAGGCTGTTTAGCCAGAGTGCTGGGGCTGTTTAGCCAGTGATGTGGGGTCTTTGCTGTAAGCTGATGTATTGACTCTGATGAAGATGATGAGTAGAAAGTCCTTATGCTACTGGATGTAAGTCTGAAGACTATTGGAACCTGTGAACTGTAAATACTGTATTGTAAATAGACTTCAATAGAAAACCAGCAACTGAGTCTGTCTTATTTTTGCTCTGCTACTGTCTTGCTGTTTCTGGGCATTGAGGTTAACCCTTCAACTACCTGACACTACCTAATAATAAATGTGACAATAATATTGAATTGAATATGCTGCATTTTCTGCGTATTTTTGCTTGCTAACCAGTACTTTCTTAGTACACTCATGAGTCTTTCTTATTACACCCATGAGTCATGTAATAAATAATGAGCTTATGTTTGAAATGTTTATCAGGAGATAACAAGTATACTTATGGCCCTTAAAATGACAAAAAGCACGGATAGGCAACTTGGTTACTTTGTTTGTAGGATATAGAGTTGGTCAGAGTATTATGCTCCATTATGGTTGTTGAGGTGAAATGAGAGGTAAGGTGCATGGTGCTATTATTAATAAATACACTGACATTCAAACTGACACATTCTTGATTTTTAATACACAAAGTGATAGCATGGACAGTACAAAATCCTCCTGGGTTTATTTTACTCTAATTTTACTTAGATAATAATAGCTCTGTTAGCAACTTAGTAGTAATAGCTCTGAGAGCAACAACAAAAAAGATCTTGTGCAGAGCACTATTGATTCCAGTAAAGACTCACAATGGCATGTAAACATTTAAATATGGATTGAAGAATAGATAATGCATTTGTCATTCTATCCACAACAAGTATTCTCTGCGATCACTGCAAATCCTCCTCCTATTTATTCAGCGTAGTGTTTTCATGGCAAATTGCTTCACTGTCACCTAATCAGATTACTGGATAAGTAAGGGAAAGCGAGATTGTGTTCATGTCAGACATAATCCACTGATTTAGGCATTCACTCTAGCTTTTCCTTAATAGATTGCAGAGTGTTCCTCACTTAGAATTAAGCAGATTTTTCTGCATGCTGTTTTATATAGCTCTAAAATAATATACTATATATATTATCACAGCTAACCATTGATACAAGTTGGGATTGCATACCAGCAGGTTACTGATGAAGGGGGAAGAGAAAGAACAGAGCATATTAAACAAGGTGCTCACATAATTTCTCTGTGACTAACCTTTACAGTATTATTTCCTTCTACATTGGTATACATTATTTTGAGTGACTGGCTGGATAGCTGAGGAGCCAGAGGTCATGGGTCTGACGCCTCACTGTGGTTCACACACAGGCAAACAGCCTGTGTACCTGTACAGCCCAGAGCTCCCTTAGAAGAAAGGAGAAACCACTTCTGAGTATTTTAACCCTAGAAAACTTTGAAAGAGTTACATCCATACATATGCATGCTTTTGGTATATCGTGCAAACCAAAACTAACTGCAAGTGCAAACCAAAACTCCAACAAACAGCTCCACTGTGCATAGCAACATAAATAGCCATATGCAAAATAAAAGCAACTTTATAATGGAGGATGGAACCAAGGGTCTCCAGCCTGAAAGGCTGATGGTGCATTCTTTGTTTGACTGCAGGTAGTATCATGTGCTCCTCAAAGACTAGAATCAGAAATGTACGTATCTTGGAAAACAGGAGTGTTTTTTACAATATATAAGAATAATGATCAACTCCTTATTTAGAGTAAGAATGTATAATTTTGCAAGGAGAAACACATAAGTGAGACAGTTTTAGAAGTGGATAGGGAGTTTTTCTATGTCATATGGTGTATATATGGGTCAAACAGTACCTTGGGATGGGAAAGTGACCTTCCAGATGTTTTGGACTACAGTTCTTAAAAGATCTAGCTAGTGGTAATAGAGCATGATGGAAAGGCTTGGGAGCATCTTCCCACTACTTAATATTTTTCTCCTTGTCTCTTTTCTATTCTGCCCTAGAATAGCTT
Source organism: Phrynocephalus versicolor (assembly GCA_023846285.1). Classification (NCBI taxonomy): domain Eukaryota; kingdom Metazoa; phylum Chordata; class Lepidosauria; order Squamata; family Agamidae; genus Phrynocephalus; species Phrynocephalus versicolor. Next base: position 714,300 of record JAHTLZ010003518.1, on the reverse strand, counting down.
TTCCAAAGCTGCAACTGTTTGTCATGATTTAACATGTACTTTTTAACCCAGAGATTTTTGTCATACTATTACTGATAATAGCAAACAATTTTACCTTTTTCTGTCATGCATAGCCCTATGGCATTAAATTAACTTTACAGCACTAGATTGTGTCATACCTCAGTGGTAATGGACAGTCAACATCTATTTATTAGTTACTTGTGTTCTATTCCTCTGTCGACAAGCCAACAGAGCAGCAACACATTCTGAGGACAGCTTTATGAAGTCAGTTGGAGAAACTGAAAGATAGTAGATGGTAGTGAATGAATAATACTATGCAGTTAGTTTATCTTTTTCAGGGAGGCAGGAGAGAGAGGTTTCCAGAAACCGATATATAAAACATATTTTCATACTTTATACATACAGAGAGAAAGAAAGGGGACAGAAGAAGCTAAACAACAGGGTAATCCTGAATCTGGGACTTCAGTAAAGTTGGAGTAGGGATTTACATAGATTACATAGTCATGAATTAGTTGACTTCCACTTAAACTAAACTGAGTCTTTCAGGCAAAAATTAAAGAAAAACAAAGAAAAACAAAAGTCTTGGGTCTTT